>CM052547.1:24812306-24840705 GCA_028533065.1 Trachops cirrhosus | reverse complement strand
GAAAAGGACAGATGATGGGACAGAGCAAAGAAGTCGTGCTCAGGATACCAATGAGGGGAACCAGCCTGCATGACCATAGACCTTCATATCACATGTTCTGAAAGTGACAAACTGAACTTATGTTAAGTTTTGATCCTCTGTAGTACAAAACACCATGTTCTAGAAAGTTGAGGATAAGGACTCTTGGGTTGTACTTACCTATAAAAGAGGACTCACCTGTGGGCTATTTGATTCTCCCCTTGATTTGTCTTGCACACAGATCTTGAGTAGTGAGAAGTGGCAATATATGCAGGATATTACACTGTCCTATCCTAATGTATCATGTCATATGTCTAATATGTCATGTCAGGTGGTAATAAGCCAGGAAGAAAAATTATGAGTATAAATGGGACGGGGAATGACAAGAAGGTACTGTGTTACATTGGGTGGCTCAGGGAGGCTTCTCTGAAGATGTGCTGTTTGAGCAGAGACCTGTGGATTGAGAGAGAGCTATCCATGCACCTGACTGTGGTATAAATGTTTGAGCATTGGGAACAGCTGGTACTGGACACTTTGTCAGGGCCTATGCTCCTCCCCGTGGAGTGGCCTCCCTGCCCTTTCCCTCAGTCCCTGCAGGCTCCCTGCTTAGCTGTGACCTCTTAGGACCCCCTACATACCACACAGGGGGTGCCTGAGGCCCTGAGGTGGGCTTGTTCAAGAATCAGGAGGATTCCGGTGTGGCTGGAGTCAGAGCAGATAAGGTCAGAGAGGCGGTGGGCCAGCGCTGCAGGACCTTGTGTGGCAAGACCATGTGTTGTTTGTTCATCTGTTGATGGGTACTGGTGGTACTGGTGGTGTTCCTACTTTTCAGCTATTCTGAGTAATGCTTCTATAGACAGTTGTGTAGAAAGTTTTGTGTGGACACATACAGTCATTTCCTTGAGGAAATATTCATATTCCATTATCACTTATACATGATAATGGAATTACTAGGTCATAGAGTAACTCCATTTTAACTTTTGAGGAACTGCCAGACTTGGCCACAGCCGCTGAACCGTTTTCATGGTCTCACCAGTGCCATATGAGGGTTCCAATTCCTGCACATGCTCACCAACACTTGTTATTGTCTGTCTTTTTGATTATAGCCGTCCTAGTGAGTGTGAAGTGTATCTCATTGTGGTTTTGATTTGCATTCCCCTAATGACTAATGGTGTTGAGCATCTTTTCATGTGCTTATTGGCTATTTGCATATCTTTTTGGTTTTTTATTTTTTAATGTCTATTCAAATCCTGGGTCTGTTTTTTGTCTTTTTAGTGTTGAGTTGTAAGATTTCTTTATATATTCTGGATACAAACTTCTTATCAGACATATGAAATATTTTCTCCTGTTTTGTGGATTGTATTTTCAATGTTAATAGTATCCTTTGATCCTTTGAAGCACAAAAGCTGTTTAATTTTCATGAAGTTGAATTTATCTATTTCTTCTTTGGGTGCTTATGGTTTTGGTATCATAGCTAAGAAATTATTTCCTAATCTAAAGTCATAAAATTTATATCTATTTTCTTCTGAGAGTTTTATACTTCTAGCTCGCATCTTTGGTTTTAAACAGCATCTTTCAGCCCCTTTACCATAAATTCATGTTCTACTTTACTTTATTGTTCTCCACAAGAAGAATAAGCCAGTGTCCCTCACTTGAAAGGTAAACCAAACCTTGTTCTAACTGCGTAAGTTAGAGTGATCAAGCACAAGACTTTTCATCTACAAATGCTGTATCATGTATGTAGTACTGTTTGCTCTACATAAACACTTCGTTCTGTCTCCCAGTATCTTCTTTCTCATTTCCTGAGAACTAAAAATTGGACACTTGTTTGCTCATTTGATTTCTTTTACAAAAAATTTAAGTAAATAAAATTCAATAATTTTTTGTTTATAATTTAAATAGCTGAGATAAATTTATTTTGTGCTGCTCATCCAGTGTGTTCTAATTAAATTAAGATTGTATGCAATATTGCAAGAGAATATTCAAAATATTTACTCAGAACTTTACAAGAATCTTTTTATAAACCATCAGTTTACATATAATTCATAATATGTTCATGTCTTTTCCAAGCATGCCTTGGGACAGATTCCAAAGAAATTGCTAAGCAACATTTCTTTATCTCTTTTTCAATTTTTATGTAATCTAGAAACTGCAGTATTTATTTTTCTCACAAAGGTTCACATATCCACTTTAGGAGTCATTAGAACACAGATGAGCAAAAAGAAAAACACAGTTCATCTCCTGAAATCCTGCCCCCTAGACATAGACTTCCTCAGTGAGAAGGTGAACTGAACTTGACTTCTGGTCTCACTTTCACTTGAGAAGACCTTCAACCTGAAAGTCCCAGGAATGAAGAACAATGTCTTTGGCTGATTGGTATTTCACTGAAGGTGAATAGATAACTGATTTTTGTTCCTTAAAACTGAAGTCACCGCCACTGCTGTTTTTCCTTGCAGGTTCCATTCCTTTTTGCTCTTCATGGGGCACCCGCCGTATGCAATTCGGGAAGTGAACATAAACAAGTTCTGCAGGATCATCAGTGAGTTTGCTCTGGAATATCGCACTACCAGGGAAAGGGTTTTGCAGCAGAAGCAGAAGCGGGCCAACCACAGAGAGAGAAATAAGACCAGAGGAAAGATGATCACTGATGTAAGTGTGAAATCAGCTTCTTTAGGTCATTTATTTTGAAAATATAATCAACTGTAAAATGTCCCACAGTTTGGGGACTATGCTTTTTTTTTCTTTCTTTAAGAACAATCTGCTATGTAATGAACAAGGAACTGGGATAAGTGAGTCAAGAACGTGTGGCAGGAGGAGGGACTTGTGACCCGTATGGGTGTGTTGTATGGTGCTGATGACATCAAAGGCTTGTTTCCATTTTCAACCTCTGTGATGGAAGAAAATGCCACTTTTCATAGGAGGACAAACGTACTAATTTGGGAATAGATTCAGGATTTTAATCATCGTAACAAAGCTGTATAACTCTATCAGCAGACACATGCATCACACTTGCAAGGCGTGAATAGAGAAATAATTGATGTGGTTGCTCAAAGTCATGATCAGATGGGCTCTTGGCATTCCCTTGAGTCAGAGATTATCAGGGTGGGGAGGGATCCCAAAGGACAATGAATCTAGCAGGCGATCCCCTGAGGGTCCCTGCACACTTACGTGTCTCTCTGAGTCCTGGCCCCTTCCCCCATCTCTCCCACATCACCTCTGAGCCCACTGGGCCCTGAGTGTGGTGGGCATTCAGATAGGAGATGCTTCATAAGTGGAGAGGGAAGGGAAGCGTGAAGATGTCAGAGACAAAGACACACAGTGCAGGTGCCTCTTTCTGATGTGCCTTTGTGAAACTTGCCATGTTTGTAGGTGTATTAGAGATGCACCTTGGCGCTCGGTGGTCCAGGGGTTGGGACAGGTAGACGGATAAGCCATCACCAACGGATAAGCATGTCTCCACTGGACTCCAGTCAGGTAGATTTCCTGGGGAGGAACAAGATCAATGAAGACCTTGCTGAGGCTGCCTTCTGTGCCCAGACGGGCGTTCACATAGTAGGAGAAAGAGGGCACACGGAGAAAGAGGGCACATAGTAGGAGAAAAAGATTACTGTCCACATTCTTAAGGGGTCTGACCTTTCCATGGAGACCTGATGCACTATCTTAGAAATTTTAAAATAAGTCTGAGGAGAACTAGGGACTAATCCCCTTGGCATCTCCTCCTACTCAGATCTCTTGTTTCCTTGGAATTTTCTGGACCCTTAGAGAGCGCTCAGATCGCTGTTCTGCAGAAGCTGCCCTTGCAGCCATCGCCTGGCGCTCCCAGCCCAGGGCCGCCAGCTGCGTCTGTCCTGGAGTCTGGGTTCAGGAGAACCTCTCCCCTCCCGGAGGACCGCAAACTGAACGCACTTGGCCGAACTAACTATGCCCCACATTTCCTTCCAAACTGTTATTTTTAAAAGTTGTAAAACAGGACTGCTTAATTTTTATGGAATTGAGACACATTGGAGGGTGGAAAATACAAGCCCAATATGCTTAAAATTATGAAAACACATCAAAATTTCTTGCCAAGTTCTTGAGATTTTTTTACAAATTTCACTAATTTTAAAATTCTGTCCTTCTCTGAAAACATTCAGTGTTCAATTTATAAGCAGGGGTAAATTTTTCTAGGGTTTGTTTCAAAAATATTTAAATTCCCATTAAAATCTGGCTTCTTCAGGGTTTATCCTCAACATAGTCCCTATTGTTAGTGGGCATTTGTGTAGAAAGGTTGCCATCTGCTGGAAAATTAGTACATTGTCCCTTAAGGCAAAGTATACAGATTCAGTGTTTTCCCAGCTCCCAAATCAGCAAGCCCCTATGGTGTGCTCAGCATGGCATGGGGCACTGAGGAAGATGTGGGTACAATAAATGATGAACTTAAATCCTAAGGATGGCATAGTCTGGTTGGAAAACTCATATCCACAACTTAAACCACTGAAAACAAAACCCAGCAATAGATGCAGAATCACAGAACCCCTGCGCATCAGAGCTGGAAGTGATTTGGGGAGAAAACTTTGTAGTAAGGCACTTTTAATATAGATACTGAATAATGAGGATGGGAGTGGTAGCAGTTAAACAGATGATTTTAGAAAAGGCATTATTTTCTGAGACACAGAGAAGCCTGGGTTAAATCTAAAGAGCCTACATTTGCAGAGTGAGCCCCTATCTGCTCCTCTGTGCTGGTCTCTCCTCTTCTTTCTCTGTTTCTGAGTATGCAGAGAGCCTTTCATAGTCCAGGAGTTCTCCCAGGGAAGGATCAGTGAGAAACTAAGTAATTCCTCATCCGTGTATCCCAAACTGGTGCTAGACAAAATGGTGACATAGACTACGCTGCACAAGGCAACCGGGGCCCTGTCTGCTGTCACCGTACTCCGGACGGGCTGTGAGAACCCAGGCCTCCCCTCCCAGGCCTCCCACACCAGGGGCACCGGTGGTGCTGGGTGAGGCCCTTGCCTTCTCTCTAACCCAGCTTCCTCTTCTGTGAAAACGGAATGCTGGTTACTTTGGGGGCTACTGAGAGGGCTTGAGATTTTGTATATCAGCATCTTGCATGTGTGCTAATTCCTGAAAAAAACAAAACACGAAAACCCTGGTTAAATAAATAAGCTCTAAGATTTAAAACAAAAACAGCACCACAGCACAGTTATCTCTGGAAGCAATGCCATTTGGCTGGGGGCAGAGTGGAATGTGACGAACTGGAAGCTTTGTGTCATTTCAGCCTCCAGAAGTTTAATCAGGGCTCAGAAACCTAGTGTCTGAGTTGCCGGCCTAGCTTTGCCACCTCTGTGGAAACAGACACAAGTTAAATTGAGGGTGTATTCCATTCAAAGTTAAGAGATTGGGATGACTTTCACCCTCACTTTTTTTAAAGAGAAGGGATGTTTTATTTGAAGTTACTTGAGGAAGTTTATCTGGTGAGAAGTGAAAGCATGGCCTGTCAGTTCTGACAGCCCCCGTGAGGGACAGGGAAGATTTTAAAGAGAACTTAATGTCATGTTTCCGAGGAAAGAGGAATGTGATCCATTCTCGGGTGGTGGTTCCTCTTGTCCTGTCCGGCCTGTGTGTGGAAGATTCTCAGACCTAGCAGCCTGGGTTGGGGGCTGGGAGAGGGCGGAGTTTAGCACTTGGGATGAGCCGGGAGACAGCAGCTGATAGGAAGAGCCAGGCAGACGGAGGCCAGTCCACTCACTGAGGCCCCGGTGGTGGGCAGGTGGTGTGGCTTCCACAGAATGTGGCCAGTCGAGTGGCAGCCCCCAGAGCAGGGAGTGAGGTCTGCAGTGACCAGGGAACCAGGTAAGCTGGCCGCCAGCCTCGTGGGCGGCCTCGGGAGATCGGCCTGGAGCCCAGCAAACCCCGTCTGACTTTGGTCAGGATGGAGCTTGGGGCCCATGCCCACAGGGAATGTCCAGATGAGGGCAGGAGGGCGACGTCGGCAGGGCCTGGCATCTCCCAAATCCAGAGCGTGTGCCCCGCTGTGGGGGTCAATTTCTCTATTCGGAATTTGACATGACGTGTAGGTTATCTCCCCTTTGCTGATTTCTGTGCTTTCTAAGAATCCCTTCTGTCTTTTCCATCCTGTCCCGTCCTCTCGAGTAGACTGATGAAGAGGATGAAGTTGAGGTATGACTCTTTATAAACAAGAAGAATGCCATGTTTGAGCTTCCCAGGCGTGCTGTAGAGTCTAACCTAACATTAGCACTATTCAGAGCTTTAAATCATGCATGGACGTGTTCTGGTTGGTTTCTGCGTGGTCACTAACCTCCTTACGTGGGTTCTCGTCATGCTGTGTCTGCCAGGGGCTGAAGAGTTAACTGCATTTTCCGTGCTGTCCCTGTGTCCCAGGCCCTGTCAAGAGTGGCAGCTTCAGTGGACCTTTCCTTACCCCTAGGAAAGTGGGCAGAGAATTTTCCCTCCAGTCCTGTCTGAGCCTTTTGGCAATACAAGTATGAGAACTGGATTCTAGACCAACCACAAGAGCCCTAAAACAAAATAGGAAGTAGGGCAGCAGCTAAGAGCCAGGCCAGAGAAGCGGTCACCAGCTGTGGGCAGCCTCTGACTGGCGTCCACTGGATCTGGTGGGATCAGTGTGTGAGGGGTGGGGTGGCAGGGACTCCTCCTCCTGGTCTTGATGGAGATGTCAGAGCCGGAGTCCAAGTCAGAGCTGATTGGCCCTGGGAGATGAGGAAGGAGCAGTACAGACGTACAAGTCACAGATGTGTCCAGGGCTCTCTGTTGCCGTGGCCATGACACGGGATGAGAAGAAGAAGCCCGGAGTCTCTGGAGCTCCTCTATGCAAACGTGAAGCTAACAGACTGTGTCTGTCTCGTCCAGAGGTTGGGCGCTGTGTGCTCACGGCTGATGTTCTAGCATACCTCTTGTAGAACATCTATGTCCCGATTCCGTTCAGTGGGAATTAGAGAGTATTGTGTGCATGCAATGCTTGTGAAAACAACTAAATTTTGACACCAGGAGAAGTAGTAAGTGTTGCCAAACTCAGTCTCAGCATGAATTTCTGAGTCACGTTCTGATTCGGTCCCTGAAACAAATCCCCTTTGTTTGGGGCCTATGGCTAGTCACTCACTCTCGAAGGGCCTCAGGTTCCCTCTTGGTAAAGTGAGGTGGGACTAGACCTGGAAAAATTCTCCCCAACTCTTAACATTCTCTAATTCTGTGATTGAATCCCACTTTTAAAATTCTGCCATCATAAGTGATATATCAGAAAGTTTTAACTGCTTTCTGACACTAAGTTTAAAGAATTAAGGCTTAAAATCTTTAATTAACAGGGCATATTTTGATGCTCACATCAGGCTTTGGTGTTGGGGATGGATTTGGTTTCTGCGTTCTTCCCAGCGTCGACTGTAGTTGCCCCTGTAGGCACCCGCCGAGGGAATTTGCAGTGAGCCGGGAGACCTGCCGCAGTGGGGGGTGGGTGTGGGCCTTCTGGATCCAGGGGTTTGCTTTCTTATAAAAGAACTTCCTGTGTACCCAGATGTTTTGTCATTAGTTCCTGCACAACAATCAGTGACTGTCATCAAGAGTGTGTCTGCAGAATACACACAAACCAAAAAGACAGAGACAGAGAAGCGAAGGTTTTCCTCCACTAAGCATTTTATAAGCTTGAATTGGCTTGTGGGAAGCCAGCTCGCGCCATTATCCCCCCTTTGGTCTTGCAGTCTGGCAAATTCTCCAGCAGTCCTCCAGCACCTTCCAGTCCTCCACAGGGCCTGAGCTACGCCGAAGATGCCGCTGAGCACGAGAACATGAAGGCTGTGCTGAAAACCTCGTCCCCTGCCATGGAGGACGCAACCCCGGTGCTGGGCGTCCGCACACGCAGCCGAATGAGCCGAGGTAACTCCGGGCTGGGCAGGACACATCTTCCCAGTTAGCCTCCCGTGGGGGTCTTGGTCCCCATCACAGGGTACAGATTACTGTGCCCAGGCGGTGGCTGCTAAGGGTGTCGGAACTCCCCGGTGCTGACGTAACCACACGCTTTTCTTTACTCACACCTGTGTGACCTCCTTTCAGTAGCCTCATCTCAGAAACAAATAGTCCCCAAAATATAACTTAATTCACATAAGAGGAATTATTATTGTGAATGAATCCTCTTGATTAGCATTAGCATATACAGTCCGAGGCCAATTTTGGCTGGCCACTGTTTTGTAAATAAGGTCTGTGGAACCCTGCCATAGTTACTCACTTCATGGTCTGTGGTGCTTTTCCACTGTAGGGGCAGAGCCGTGTGGTTGAGGCAGAGACTGCAGGGCCCGGAGAGCCTCAAGTTTTAACTGCCTGGCTCTGTACAGAACAAGGCTGCTGACCCCTGGATTAAAGCACTGCCCCTGTTTGCCTCTTGAAATTCTTAGAGGCATGCAGGAAACTACAACTTAAAGATGGTAGAGATAGACAGGAGTGTCCAGATTTGTATCTTAAGTTGGAAGGGATTTTATTAATTTTAATTAAGAGTTAAGATGCAGCTTTAATCTGAGAGTGTTGACTAGTGTTTCCCTGGTCTGGTGGACTCCACGCCGACCTTCCTAGGATCCTCACTGCCTGCAGGGGAGGCCCGCCTTGTCCATGCTGTCGTTGGAGGCCGTCTGCAGCCTGGGCCATTCTTGTCTCCCAAATCTGGGACTCGCTCATCCCCACATCGTGGGCACAGTCTGCGTCTCCCTGACCCCGCTGTTGCTGATGCCTCCCCTTCGTCTCAGTTTATCCGGGCCCCATGTATCTCCAGAGTCCACACCCCTGACTTGTAGGCTGCTCTTTCACTCTAGACTTTGATCTTGACCCTTTAACACGGCTTTTATTTTGATATGCAGCTAAGAATATGCCAGAAGAAGGTCTGTCTACCTCTGAGACATAGATGACAATTAGAAAAGTATTACTTCTTATGTCTATTAAAGGCCTCCATTTCTCAGAAGAGCCAAGAAGTGTCAGGATAGAAAGTGTATAAACAAGAAAGAATATAGGAGAAGAGAAGAAGGTGGGGAAAGTCAGAAGGTGAAGAAAATACTATCGTTAAATGCTGAGCAGGAGAGACGGTCAGTCTAGAATGAACTGTAAAACAAGGATAAGAATAAAATAAAATAAAGCAGCTGTGCAGTGTTATGGGTTTTGAGGAGAGGAATGGGTACCACTTGTACCCTGTGGTACCCAAAAAGGCCTATGGTCTCCCGGGCATGAGTCCCTCTGTGCCTGGCGGCCCTTGCGGAATTTGTGTGCTAGACTAAACGTGGGCACCAGGAAGACCAAGGAGAGCATGAATGCCTGCACTGTGGTGACCCTGGCCACCAGGAACTTTGAGTCCTGCACCTCGTGGGGAGGAAGGGTAGTAGGGTGGAAGCCATCCTGGGAAGCCCACATCTCTCCAGCGACATAACAGGCTGTTCTTATTTAAGAAAAGAAACTAGCTGTTCCTGACTTGAAAAGACAAAGAGAAAAAGATGGGTTTTTTTTTCTGGGTTTGTTCCTTTGCACTAACCAGGGGAAGGGATTAGAAAGGAGGGCTATTCAGTTTCTCTGCACATTCAGAGACTTCTGCTTCCAGGTGGCATGTCTTAGGGAGTGGCAAGCCACCACTCCTGCTACAGCCACCAGATGTTTGTAAAAATGACAAAAGCTTTCTTTCAAAGACATAACTGTGAAAGGAAAGAAGACTTTGCCAACTAGAATTCCAATTGCACGTGGTGTGTCTCTGAAAGGGCCCTTCGGCATGTTGGGATGAGGCAGCAGGTGCATCAGTAGGTCAGAGGAAAACAGTAGAGTGCCGGGCACAGCGCAGTTGCCACTGATGGTTCTTCTCTGAGGGGCTGTGGTTCAGAGGCTCTGGAGACGCCCCATCTGAAAGCAGTGCCGCCGTGGGGACCCTTACCCCAGTTAGAACACCGGGCCATCCGGAGGATGCAGAGAAACTCAGCCCTGATTGCAAATATTTCTGAGCAGAACCTATTGTGAAAGGGTTTCATGATGCCAAAACAACCTAGTCTTCCGAGAGAAGCAAGGAGGTCCCGTGCCCTTGATTTAAACAAGGAGCAGTTTACCGGTTGTGTATATGCCAGTGTTGTTGGTGTGCCCACATTAATAAAACAAGGCAAAATTTCAAAACCGCATCACCAATGACAAAACACCTTGTCACAGGAAAACGTCAACATCCAGCAGCCACAGGTGTCAAATACGTGCAGGTGACGGCACACCTGCAGTCCTGGTCCTTCTTTTGCAAAGTGTCAATTACTTATGTATTTAACTCCATCATACCAATTTAGTAGCAGAAATTATGATGCAGTGTAGCATATAATATATTGGTGGTAAAATTTCAACCATAAACACATGTCCATGAAAATCAGTTCACCGAACTGTGATCAGCTATTCCCAGCTATTTCCATCAATATCCAAACACCATAAGTTTTCAAAATTTTAAGTTATGGATTTATTAACCTTTTTTTCCCTGTAATTTGGGAAAAGCTGGCTGTTCTTTAGCTGGACCTAGTCAGCCTCAGCATACCTGTGTTCCATTTGGCTTAGAGTTTCAGAACACCCACCTATAGGCTTTTGAAGTTGTGTGTTTGTTACAAAGGAAGTGTAGGTAAAGGAAATTCACTATTTTGAGCACATTTGTGTATCTTTCTTCTTAGAGAAGCATATTTCCCATCTTACAGATTTCACCAGGAAGTTGATTGACCACAAAGGCACAGTTCTTGATATATATTAAAAGAGCATGAATTTCTAACAGTTTAACATGACTTGGGGACCCATATTTTTCCTGTGCTTTCTTCTTATTTGCCTAGGGGCAGATGCTTCTATGCCAGGCTTGGACTGTCTTAATGTATAGTTATTAATAAATGTATTTTTCTGGACAGGGGCAGAGAAACACACCAAGAGAATTTATTTCAACTCTCCCTTCACTGGTTGTAGAAGAATGTCTTATGATACTTAAAAGCTAGCTATTGCAAAGATGAACTATGTTCCAAAATCCATTGATTTCTGTTTCACTGAATGGGAAGTTGGGGTTAGTTAACATTCACTAGGCACAGACAACCACGGACCCATAGCTGCCTCAACAAATGCCTCTGGACATCGCTGGGTACACATGGCTGGAGGTCTGTGATGCCCACATCACCGCCTGGCGTGGGGGGGTCTGTCCTGTGATCACAGGACCTGGCGAGTGGAGGCCACACACGTTGACACACAGTTGAAGGACAGTGAGAGACAAGAACACAACTGTGGCACAAGGTATATGATAAAAGAGCCCCGAGTGCAGGTTTGTGGGAGTTCGGAGCCTGGAGGGTAGTGGGCACAGTGGGGCCCCTGCAGTGGGGACAGGTGAGCGCTCGCATCGGTCTGGCTCACCTGTCTGTTGCTGACAGAGCTCTGCTGCTGGGCGAGCGGTGCTGTGTATTTTCTTCGGTCTTTTCCTTCTCTCTGAGTATATCACATGCCCTATTTATTCATCAGGATCCACTAGTTCATGGACCATGGGCACCGATGACTCCCCTAACGTCACGGATGACGCAGCTGATGAGATCATGGACCGCATCGTCAAGTCGGCCACCCAAGTGCCCAGTCAGCGAGTGGTGCCTCGGGAGAGGAAACGCTCCCGGGCCAACCGGAAATCCCGTAAGTGCCTTTGACTTGGGGTGAGGCACTCACCCCGCAGGTGCCTCCCTCCAGTTCTGTATGACCCCAGAAGAGCAGAGACTCAGAGGTGGGCTCCAGTGAATTGTCAGCATTGCCTGGAGGGCCCACCTGTGCTCATCAATGAACGGTTTCGCACTTGGCAATCAGCATTGTGTTGTGGAGGAGGGGTGCTGCAGTCACCCCTGTCCAGTGTGTTTGTCATTTGTGGCCAGGCCTCCCTCTATTCACACTTTGTCCCTAGGAAGGTCTGAAAGGCCCCTACATGTCTGTGGCGTGCAGAGGTGAGCTAGGAGGGCCCGTGTCAAGTACTGCCCTGGGTGCTTTGCTGGAGGCTGTATTTCTATCCCTCTCCCAGCATCAGGGGCCGCATTCTGGGTTGGAGACGGCTCCCCCAGGGCTTTGCTGCTGCCTTTGAACATGTTCAAGGTGAAAACCAGTGCTTTTATGGTTATTAGGATGCTTAAAATATTTAATGTTGGCCTAAGTTGACTAGTCTGTTTTCTTCTTTTCCTACTAAATAGAAGATTCAACTAAATCAGAGCAATTGATTTCCTCCTTTAGTTGGTGCCTGATGCTTTCTTTTTCCCCAAGTGGTGGGTATGGAGTTGCCTCTGGAGGCACCGTGCCAGGTCTCATAGGGACCGCTCTCAGGAGAGAAGCAGGGTTCCTCCAATCCTTTGACACCACTTGCGTTTGCTGTGGCCCTTGCATGTGACAAGAGAGAGCTCAGCTCCCAAGCTTTGGCCCACTGCTGGACACACAAGTGGCAGCTTGAGTCTTCAGTGGCTCAGCTTCCTGGAATAAGGGGTAGTGACCAGGAAAGGGATTTATGACTTCTCACAAGAAGGAAGGCTGGTTGCCTCCTCATGTCCTGACTCTCAAAAGTGACAGGCGAGTGACTCCAAGTAGGCAGGGAGTGCAGTTAGACTCAGAGAGCCCCCAGTGGTGCCACCCTTGAGGTTCACATGGGAGGTGATTGGGGTTTGGGCTGCATAGTTGGACCCCATGATTCTGCATGACCCATCGGCACGCTTGTTTCCAAGGTAAAGGATGCCAAACCAAGTGGCTGCCAACTCGGACACCATTCCTTTTATATGCTCTGCTTTCATCTCTGATGGAGACATTTTCTCCAGAAAGGAAAGTAACACTTGACAGCTACACCAGAGGGAAGCAGGGCTTCTCAAACTACAGAGTTGGGAGTGGCGGGGGTGGGGGAATACAATTTTCGTTCAGTAAGATGGGTGGCTGACAGTCTGTTTTGGCCACGCTCCCAGATGAGGCTGGGTACACAGTTCAAGTAGCAAGGCTCCTGAGCTGCGGCTCTCGACCACAGCCGCACAGTGGGAACTTCTGCAGAGTGTTGAGCATTGCACGATCTGCACTGCACTGAGGCCAACTACTTCACGGTCTCTTGGGCCCCGCCCCCACCCCGTGGGTGATGAGTGGCATTAGGAAGAGGGCTTTCCCTCCATCGTGTGCATTCCCTGCCGCATTCCCTCCATTTTTTAAATGGAAACCTATCATTCAGGGCGACTGGCTTTTCATATCTTCAAGGATATGTTTGTGGATTCCAACATCAATATCTGAGGCCTTTACATTAAGTTTTTCAACATTTTGCTAATTCCTTGTGCTGCTGTGAAGTCTTTGCCAGTCTCCCAGTGCTCCCGTGTAAGAACGTGGCCAAGGCTTGCTACATAGAACGGGTCCTCAGACACCACGGGAATCTCCCGGAGGCTGGTGAGAAATGCACATTGAGAGATTCTGCATTTAACCAAACCTCCAGGGGACGCCCATGCCCAGTAACGTGGAGCAGCACTCAGGTATGATGCCTGGGGTGGAATCGCAGGGGCCTCGGGTGTGCACATCTTCCACGGCAAACTCTTCTCCGAAGACGGGCTCATCCACACTCTCTCCACCCCGTGAGCTGAACCTCAGTTGCTCCAGGCCGAAGCGGCACTCCCTTTCTGCCTGGCTGGAGGAGGTGAAATAGTATTTCCTTGTGGTTCTAACTGACTTTGCCCTGCATACTAAAAGGTTGAATTGAGTCTCTTGCCATTTGCATCTCTTCTTTTGTGGATGGCTTGTCCATATTGTTTGTCTATTTTTCTCTTGCTCTTTTTCATGATAAGTCTATTTCTTAAATAGCTTTGTAAATGAAATTCATAAAAGGCTCATGAAGGTCTAATGTAGATTATCTTCAGTGTTTGCCCTTTATTGCCTTCCTATTGGTTACTTCAAAACACTGGTAAGCAAATGGCAGAAACCTTGTACCCGATCACTCCTGGTCCTGCTATAACAGGGAACCTCAGTGCAAGAATCCACCCCTCACTGCCCCCCACCCCCCCGAGGGTCTGGGAAAAGCATGTGTGTGTGGTGATCAGGGTGGGAGGGCAACCAAAGGACAGGAGTAGAGAAAGGATGGCAGGCCAGGGGGTAGCCTCACAAAGGTGGACAGGTTTGGGCCAGGAAAAAGAGGCTGCATGCGACAGTGGCCTGGCCAGTCCCCAGGGTCCTAGGGTTTGCCCCCCTCCTGCAGGTTACACGTGTCGGCAGAGAGCGCCAGCCCTGCCTTCTGGTCCAGAGAGGACCAGGTTCTTACACAGACGCATAATGTCAGTGGGAACAGCCACACAGGCGTCATTAAGTTTGCTCTTCGATCTGACCAGAGAGATATTGTGCCTGTTTTTGTTGTCGACATAAAATAATATCCTTCGGTATCATTTCCATTCCAATCTTATGCAAAACAGCCGTATGTTCTTTTTATTTAGCCAAACGTGTTTCATTCTGTGATGCAGTTACTACAACAAATACAGCACTCGGTGTATGTAAATGTTTATCTGTGACAGGTTTAATTTATTACTAATGGCACAATCCACAGAAACTTAAGACAGGGGAAGTTAACTTTGATTTCCATTTAAAGGGTGATAAACTTCAGCTTTTCACAAGAGGTTGAAAGAATAAGAAAAAAATAATTTGCAAAATCAACATGAAGTTTTGCCTTTTGGGCCCCGCCCTGAAACAATGCTGTATTTTATTTGATGGTTTAATGGTTGCAGTAAGGCAAGTGGATAATGAATAACCAACATATTTGGGCTGTAACTCACTTGGCCAAAGACAATAATAGTCCGCTATTGCAGGAAACTAAACAGAATCCATCCCATAACCTAGAAATTTATGACCTGCAAACCACTTGAGAATTCTCTGAGAAAATTAAATGTCTGCTTTCCTATTTGGTGCTGGTGGCCAGGCCTACGCACAGCAAATGTCCTGCTAAAGCCTAAAATAGGCAGCCAGTTGGGACACAGCAAGGGCATCTTTATCGATTCGCAGGTTCCCTTGCCTCAGTTCTGTTGCTTTTCCAGCTGGTGTCATTAGGGTCTCCTTAAGTAGAAGGTTCCGAATTGCCCGGTTGAGTTCCAGCCTGTGGAAGGGTCGATCCAGCACCGCATGTGTCCCGCAGGGTCTAGCCATGGCTCTCCAATCGGCTGGTGCACCTGACCAGAGGGGAATGTCCTCCGAGCTTTTTGTCTTTATCTTTTTACTTTGGCTTTTTCTTTTCATCATGTTGGGGCAGGTGTTTTGTCCCAGAGCTGTTTGTCCTCTTAGACCTCCCGGATGTTGGCCTTTTCTAGAAAACCCTGATGCTGACCAACACAGCATATCATTATGGGTATGATTCTACAGGGTGGGCCCCAATGGCTGGGATGGAGAGGGGGCCCCCTCCCCAGTGCTCTTTTCTCTTGGACCCATCTTGAGAAGAGGGTCTCCACCCAGCTGGCTACCTGCATGTGACTACTAGCCTAGATGATCATGGAAAAGAGCAGGGATTAGGGACTCATGGTCCGTCTTTTCTCTTTTCCCCAGGGTCTTGCCATGGTTGAGAGAGGTGGATGCCGCTTCTCTGCTGAGTTTTCCTCCCAGGGAGAGTTGGGGCCCCACCTGTGACATGACAGTGTAGTTTTGGGCTCAGGGCTATATTTGTCTAAAGACGTGATCACTTTGATGCGACCTACAAGTCGTCAGCCAGTTTCTTAGCCAGTCAGGGTTGTAAGGTTGGGTACCCTTCCAGGAGGTTTCTCAGTGGGCAGAGCCAGAAGGTCGATTTCAGGGCCCACTGAAAAAGGAACGCAGAACTGATCTGATTTCCGTCCTGAGTCTCGTCCCCTCACACCAGGGCTTCCTCTTCTGTGTGTCTCTCCTGAAGCTTCGGCATTCCTCTCGAAAGGCATGTGGCATATTTTACATGGATTTGATATAACTACGACCTTATTTTACTTCTCTGACAAAATATGGAAGGGTGCCCTGCTATGTATTAAGTCGAATTCCATGGAGAAAGAGAATGATTGAATCTGAAAAATGAGTGAATCTCTTTCTGGGAAAACATGATTTATGTCGTACAAAATACTGGTTCAGCCCTAGACCTGATCAGCACACAGTTTACTTCAGTTGTCTCTACTTTTCCAAAGTGGTTGTTGAAAATACCCAGGAATTGTCTCACTGATCCCATTTTAAAAGTTTTCTCTGCATTTTAGTTACATGTTCTTCCTTAATTACTGTGAACCAATTTTATAGTTATATAAAATTTATATTTATAGGTCAAGACAACAATGGCAATAGCCCAGAGGCTTTAAAACGAATGCCCTTGGGAAACAGTAAAATGAGATGTTGGAAAGAGCTGAAGCCTCCTCAGTCCAACTTTTGTCTCCTCAACAACAGAGTCATTACTCTTTACTCAGCACCTAATTAGTCTTCGAACTCATTAAAGCACTTGGATCCCTCTGCTGAAGACAGCTGAGGGTGCCCACCCATGAGAACAGGACACAGCACAGACAGACAAATAGATGAGCCCACGACAGCACCAGGTGAAGAGGCGTTCCGTTTTGGAGGGAGACTCCAGGCCATGTGCGCGTTGGGCGGAGTGCCACCCCCAGGGCTCCTCGGGCTGCAGGTGTGGAGGGGCCAGGACAGGAGGGCGCTGAGAGCGGCTCTCTGATTCGCTGGGCGTGCTTGCAACCTGTAGTGGGTCTCAAAACCTTTTCCCTAGAAGAGAAAGATGGGGAGGTGAGGGAGGCATTTGCAGCCCCTGCTCTGCATTGGGAGTGCCTTGGAGGCAGGGGTGGGTGGACGCAGGAAAGGGACTTGGAAGGGGGAGGTAGGAGCCGGGTGATGGGGGCACGATCAGAGTCTGGGAACTGGGGAGAGAAGTGAGGCTCAAACCAGAGCAGGCGCTATCAAAACTGCAGACAGACCGCGCTTACCAGGGCCCTGGGAGCAGGCCCAACACGGGTGTACAAGCCTTGCTTCTGAGCCCATGGGGGTGGGAACAGTCCCCTACCCCAGAGCAGGGCCAGTCTAGAGGCCAAGACTCTGATGTGGCAAGAAGCTGAGTCAGAAGCCTCAGGGTTAGAGAGCTGATACAGGAAGAATTTTGGAAGTTTCAGTGCACTGAATGGCTTTCTGGTTGTTTTGTTTTCAAATAATTCACCCTCCTACCCTCCCATACTGGAAACTTAGCACATTGCGAGGAGGCTGGCTCGGCTGCTCTCCACCTCGTCTGTCTTTGTATCAGGTACCCATCTGCCCCGGAGAGGAATCCGACCATCTGTCTTTCCTCCTCCGAGAGCTGTTCTGCGGGGAAAGCAGGAGAGTCCCGTGAGAGTGCTTTGGAAAGCCAAGCACCTTCCAGACAGAAGGTTATGTGGTATTTCTGTTGCCTTTGCCGCCAAGTTCAAAAGCAGTTTCCAAGCTCAGAGTTTCAGGGAACAGAGGAGGAAACTAGGTCCTCCATGATTACTTGGTCTCACTGAACCTGTCTTCTTTTTTTTTTAAAGATTTTATTTATTTATTTTTAGACAGGGGAAGGAAGGGAGAAAGAGAGGGAGAGAAGCATCAATGTGTGGTTGCCTCTTGCACGCCCCCTTCTGGGGACCTGGCCTGCAACCCAGGCATGCATCCTAGACTGGGTATCCAACTGCGACTCTGGTTTGCAGACCGGTGCTCAATCCACTGAGCCACTCCAGCCAGGGCTGAACCCGTCTTCTCTGATGCCATTAGGTCAGCAGTGCCAGCCTCCCAGGGCAGTTGCAAGGGTTAAGTGAGGCACCTGTGACAGGTTCCCACCGCCCTCCCTCCCTTCCATGCTCTGTGATGTTGCTGCTCAAAGGACCTGAACCTGGGGGGCCTGCAGGTGCTTGGGGGCTGCTGTGTCGGAGTCAGAAGAGCCTGTGCACAGACACCACTCCTACCCAGTCCGTACTCTGCTCCTCCACCTCACCCCACCCACCACTGTCCGCTTTACTCGGCTGCTTTTAACTTGTAGCGCAGACCCGCCCTCACCTTTTGTTTTACCTGCACGATGCTCGTTTCTTGGGCTTGCACCTCTGCCATGGAGGGTGCGCTGTCAGCACGGTACCTGTCCAGTGTTGTAGTGAGAGGGAGGACTGGTGGCCTGGACTTCCCTGGAAAGGGGGAAGGCAGTTCTCTCTTGCCCGACACTTGAAATAATGCTGAAAACTGAGTCTGCAGATCCTGAGCCACCCTTCCTTCTTATCTGTAGACTTCCCAGGTCGATGTCGCTGCTCCCCAAAAACAAGGGAGGGAACTTGTTTAATTTCTTTCCTCTCAGGCCACACTCCACCCTCTCCCTCCCCTCACTCATCACAGGACTGACAGGAGGTGGCCTGTTTTTGCATTTCCACTATTGCTCTCTGGCCAGTGCCTACCTAGGAGCCAAAGCGATTATTGAGGAGCCCTGCATGGGAATGTAGCCACGGAGGTAGGCGGGAAGCGTGATGGGAGCCAAGACTGTGGCGAGACTAGGGGTGATAAGAAACTCCTGATGCCTTAAGTATTTCCAAGATTCATGTCAGCATGAATGAACTCAGTTCGGGGTTCCACAGGGCTCGGAGGCTGCAGCCCTGTCCCCAGAGGGGCCACCGCCTTCCTGAGCGCCCGCCTCTCCCTGCATCTGGGTCACATGGCAATGGCTGAAGTCAGGGACCCCAACCCTGGCTGGCCATTCGATTGTCCTGGGAAGGTTAAAAAGCAGCGTGCAGGCCTCTCCCTGAGACCTTTGTTCCGTGTGTCTGGGCTGAGTCTCAGAAGTCGAGCTGGACGCGGTGAAGTTTGAGAACTTCGGCTTGTTGTTCCGGTTCCACTTTTTAAACTTTTTATTTGGAAACAATTATACTTACAGAAGGTTGCAAAAATAGCACGGAGAGTTGCCTTACATCCTTTCCCCAGGTTGCCCTACTGCTAACACCTTGCACAGTACGGGGCAGTTTATCAAAACTAAGGAAAGAACATCAGCACAGTCCTGTTCACAGGGAGGCCTGATTCGGCTTCTGCCAGTTTTCCCGCCGAAGTCCCCTCTGCTCCATGACTGCGCCCAGGGTCTCACACCATGTGGAGCCATCAGTCTCCTCCCACCTGGGGAGGCCATTTCATGGCCTTGACACTTTGAAAAGTACTGGTCAGTTATTTTGTGGAATGCCTGTCAATTTAGGAAATCTCTGCTTTTAGTGTATAGGGTTTTATGAGTCAAAAGAGAGAGAGAGAGAGAGAGAGATGGAGGGTGGAAATGAGGAAAAAACCCTTAAATGGTTAAGTAATTGACTTTGACCAAAACCAAAACCCCACAGAAAATTTAACATTGAATCACTAAGGACTATACATCTTAAAACAATTTCCTACATTTAAGTCCAAAGGGCACGCCTGCACCCGGCATTTTCCCCTCGCAGCAGCCGGGTCCCCGGGGAAACGGGGGTGTGCAAATGCACAGGCCCGAATAGCGGCAGGGCCAGTTACCTCCCAACCATGAGACCCATCCAGGCAAGACCTCGAAGTTCCGATATTAGTCCTTCTTATCTTAGACACAGCGCTCACAGTGTATGTGGTAGAAAACCCTTAGAATCTTAGAAATTACAAAAATCCAACTGATTTCCATTGTTTGATACTACATGCAAAAAAATGAAAAGCAATCTGTCAGTGAGCCAAAGGTGAAGGAGGCAAAAAATGGATTTCTGTGGCCTGGAACTAAACTCGGTGCATTTTGCATCCCTGTGAAAGACGAGTAGACGGTGCCCTGCCAGGCTTCGGCAGGGCGCGGCTGCTTCCGGGCTGGGCTCAGTCAAACGCCCTGGCTCGGCTTCTTCTCCACCGCCTACTGTGTGTGCTTGGGCTGGGGACTCGGTCTCTGCCATTTATTCACTGACTTGGGAGATACCCGTCTCATAGGCTTTCGACAAAGATCAAATGGAATAATCCATGTTCCGGCTCAGCAAACCGGCCACCATGGCCATTATTCTCATATTCAACTCATCTCAGCCAAGGGTCACGTGAGAGCACTTTGTAGGGTTACAGCTTGTTTTCATTTCCAAGGGAGGTGGGAAACGAGAAGAAGAACTTGGGTTTTGTACGAGTCCGCAGTCGCCCTGTGCTGCATGCTGACACAGAGGCGCCCCTGTGTCAGACCCCACTGCTGTCATTGCTGTGTGAGGGCCGTCACAGCGCCTGGTGCAGAGTGGCTGTGGTGCCAGCAAGTGACCCACACCATCTATGGAGGAGCTGCGAGGCAGACAGGGATAAACATTTCCTCGGTCTGTTCTCTGTTAAGCGGCCGTGGGGAGGGGAGGCAGTCGCATGTGACAGGCTGGGGAGTTCCGGCCAGAGCATTTCAGGGAGAAGCAGGAACAGGGAGTGCAGAGGGGCCCAGACATTATCGTATCAGATGTAAGCCAGGCCCCTACCCCTGGCACTTGAGAAATGTGTGATGGAAGACTTGTTTCTGTTGTACAGGTCCCACATCCCGCCAGATTCTGTTTGCTGGTCCCCTCATTCTCTTATGTCCCCAGTCCTCCTTTACTTTTGAGAGTGAGAGCCAGTTCCCTGTCTGGACAGGGTCTGCAGATTCTTCACAGCATGTCCCGGTCAGCACCCCCCACCCCCCCGCCCACCTCCCTGACAGCAATACTTGGCTCAAGCAATGTCTGCTGAATGACTGAGTGAACTGATGAGCAGGCAGATGGATGAACGGACACCCACAGAGCCCTTTCTATGCATGATGTGAATTGGGGTACAAAACCAATTTCACTGATTACCTTCATTTCACACCTCCTTTAAGTGGTAATGTGAACTAACTCTTTCACAAAGGAAGGATTCAGATTCTTTGGGGAGGCTAATACATGCATGTTTATTATGGGGTTATTATATTTATTACTGTATTTATTGCAAGAGAATTAATCTGAGGCCTACAGAAAGGATTCTATAGATGGGACAGACTTTTCCAGGGAGACTCAGTTTTCAGGGGCACATCTGGCAAGCAAAGGGACCTTGGCCCACACTGGTTTCCCCTGAAGCAGAGAACACATACGTCCACGTGGAAGAGGTGTGGGCGTGTCCCAAGGGGTCTGGCACATGGAAGCTTCATGTGGACCATGATGCCAAAGGCAGAGTCTCTGTGTCATCAGGCAGTAAGGCTGGTGAAGCACCTTTGTTCTGTTCCCGCAGCCTGTCCCAGAGAGGCTGGCCCAAGGCCCACATCTGTGAGCTGCCAGAGTTCTTACTCAAGTATGTGCCTGAACCAAACACTACAGTTACAGGAGGAAAGCCCATGTGTGACCAGAAGTGGTAAAGCAGAGCTTTAAATGCCTCATGGGTATTTTGGGGAGTCTTCTGTCACCATTTGGCCAAGCACGTTCAACTGAAGGCACAAAGACTGTGGTCCAGAGACACGTGGCCATGCCGCCTTCCGTGGCCGGTGACATGTGAGACGTCCTGCTAGCGTGGCATGGGTGTCTTCAGGCAGAACTTTGTATCTTGGGTAAGAGGTCCTAGTAGTCCTTGTTAAGAATGAGAAATATGTTATCTTATTTTCTGCCATTAAAATTATCTTTCTTCAACAAACACTTGAAGGAGTGTTTAAAGGACATAAAAGAGTATTACAGACTAGTATTTTTATTGCGTCCCATAGAACAAATTCCATTACTCAGTTAAATGGGATCTGCCTCCAGCCAAGGCTCTGGAGCCAAGCATTCTGTCTGCATGAGTTAGACACTCAGTCTGGAGCCCAGGGGGCGGGAGTGGGGAGTGGGGGAGGGCACGCTCATGCAGGAGCAGCTGCAGATGGCAGCTCAGGGGCCCGGCACCAGGCTCGGGAACACAGTAGTAGTATGTGTTGGGGGCATGTACAGGTTTTTGTATCTCTACAAAAACCTACACTTGATGTCTGTGAGCCTTCCAGAAGTGTGTTGGTTCTTTGAGTGAGGTGCTGAGCACACGGTCGCTTCTCCATAAAATATTTGTTGATTGACCAGTTGATGGATTAGGTGTTGGCCCTGGTTCAAAACACTGATTCCTGGGAGAGAAGAAACTATTTATTAGTAGATTGGACCCCTGTTCATTCTGCCATGGGTGTGGGGCTCTCAGATCCTCTGTCCACAGATTAAGTGGGCTTTTTCCCAGGGGGTGATGCGGAGACACGGAATGTTGGGTGTTGCTTAAAGACGTATAAGGTGCGGCCCTGGCCTCTGGGGAGGCCTCAGAGAACACAGGTCCGTGAGCACAGAGCAGATTCAGGGAACTGGGTCTGGCGAGGGAAGATGGGAAGATACTAAGGGTGAGCTTTAATTTCTCTGGGTTCTGATCATCTCAGGGACATTGGCTGATTTAGGATTTAGTATGGAAGGTAGATCTGTACCATGCCTTTTCTGAAAATAGAAGAGGTACCCCAAACTCTGTATGACCTTAACGAATAGGATACACCAAACACAATTTATCAGTTAAGGGTATGTAATTAGGCAAGCTTTCAAAGGAAGGGCTTTGCCTTGGAAGAGGCAGCTGTTTCCTCATTCACCCTTATCCAGCCTTTATTTGGACATCAAAACTGATCAACCCTGAGCAATGGGAAAATCCACAATGCCAGGCTACACAGAAGCCAATACTAAGTCAGTGAAATATGAGTGTTCCTCCAACGGCCAGTTGTAAGCCCCAGTGAAGGGGTCATTTTGTGCGTTTCGCAGAGAATATCTACCAAATCCACCCAGAAGTTTGGCAGTTCGCTACTTGGCATCCAGTCTGCAAGGAGTCCCTGGTCATTCTCGCTAGAGGCCCTTTGATGCATTGAGACTGAGACCCACGATGCTCACAGACTCCCCCTGACTGCTGTCCCTCTGCCCTGGGTTCTCTTAACACCTCCCTGTCCCAGGCCACGGGTTCTTTGTTCTGTCCCCCTTTGTGGGGTTATCTTACACCTGACTTGTGTCACTGGAACTCACATTCCCTTAGGCTCTGGGATCACTTTCCGACCTCTGACCCAGTCCTTGCGCTGGTCAGAGGCGGGGCTCTCCACGTGGTGTGCACTTCTGCGGCTTGCACCCGTTTCTCAGTGACTCTGTAAGGATGGGCCTCTTCTCCCTTCTTCCCTTACAAGGCGCCCCCTCCGCTCTGCTCTCCAGGTCAGTGCCTGTGGCATTTTCAGGTCAGTTTCTTGCAGCCCCAAGAGTTTTCCTGCCCTTGCAGATAGATGGCCAGGGCACTCCAGCAGGAGCAGGATGGGGCCAGCCTCTGCGAGCCTCTGCGAGCCTCGTGACTCCCCTGGGAGTGCTCGGGGCGGGGGAAGAAGGCTGCTGGGCCAAAATCCCTGCGCCTGTCTGCTAACCGCCTTCTCTTCTCCTCCCTTTGTGACCTGCTCGCGCCACGGCAGTGCGGCGGACCCTGAAGAGCGGCCTGACTCCAGAAGAAGCCAGAGCCCTGGGCCTGGTGGGCACCTCGGAGTTGCAGCTGTGACACCCGTGGGTGCCCTGAGAAGTGTGCCTGAGCAGACTGCGTGCTCCTGCAGGACAGAGCCCCTCCCATGGGGGCGGGGAGACTCCAGGGGAACACCTGGAGGCTCTGAAAGGGAGCGCCCGTTTCTCGGCGTCACCGCGTGGCTGTGTTGCGTGCTGTGCGCCGACACGGATCTGTGGGAGTCTCCTTCACGTACTTTCTTCATTGTGTCGGCTGTGTTCCTCTTGTTTCCGTGATACCTGGTTTAGTAGTTCCAAAGTGTGACGCCTTCCCTGTGCAAGAAACAGCCCTTTTAAGGAGCAAATCACTTCTGTCACAGTTACTATGGTCATTATGAGGCAATTGGATTAGATTCACAGACTGGGTCGCTCCACAACACCAAAATATCCAGATGTAAACTCCAAAATTGTACACAAAAGAAAGCACAGATTGTTTACCAGTTGTGGATTTTAGATGTACTAAATGTTTATACGAACTCATAAATGTACACCATGTTTCAAATACTAAATAAAGAGTTTAATGTCATAACCAGAAAGTTTTGTTCTCTTGGCTGGAGGACCTTAAACAGCTCCACAGGCTTCCTCCTTCTGGGTCAGCAAAACCTATTCTCAGATTCATCAGAAGGACCCTGGCTCAGAACAGTTTCCAGGCCCTGTGGGTTTTTGTTTTTGTTAACGGGATGAGGAGCTCTGACAAGGTGCTCTTTGTAACTACTGATGAATTAAGGCATTGGGGTTTATTGCAGGAAAAACTAGCAATAACCTTACGCACATGCTTTGTTTTGCTCCATTGCAATGTGGAAGCAAAAATTAGAGTAGCATTTCAAAGAGCTGAACTATTCTGCAACTCACTCAGCTCTTTATGTAAAAATTCATTTTCTCAAAAAATTTACCAAGTCACCAAAACAAAATGGAAATTGAACCTTTTAGCTACAAAGAATGACAAGTGAGTCCTTGGCACTCAGTACAGGTCATCAGAAGCTAAGGTGTCCAGAGTGGGAGGTGTCGTGAGGGGCTCTTAGCAATGGCAGAGCCACGCTGAAGGGGCTGCTGCCCACGTGGTAGCTGAGCCCTCCACTGAAGGTCGCTTGGTCCAAGGTTGCATGGCTCCCTGTGAAGAAACTCTGCCTCTGAAAACAGAGCAAGGGAAACCACTGCAGCAGGTATGTAGGGGTCGAAAGATTGTCGCGTCACTGATTCTACCTTTGCCTTACTTCCAACGCCTCTGTGCCTCTGCATTGCTGAATCTGGGCGTGATTTCTAGGCAAGATGCAGTTGTATTGTCTAAACAGCCAAGGAGCATAGATTCACCCCACAGGCCTCTCTGACTGTGTCCACCACCCCTTCTCCATCCTCAATTATTGAGCAACAGGGAGCTCTTTCCAACAGGCATTTGTCAAGAAATACTTGATGAGTGTGAGCACCCCAGAGAGCCCGGGACCTGCAAGAGTTAGGTCTGTGTGTCACAGACAATTGAGTTTATTTCATCACTTTCTTAAAAGGCATTAGGTATTAATGTTTATTTCCTTATAGTTCTAAATAATGTAATATTCTGCATATGGTTTAGTGGTTTGCGAGTGTTTATTTGCCTTGGCACTGAACACAGACATAGAAAATCTGTATCACTGGGGATCGTGATGTACAAAAAAAGGAAGTCGTGTTTTTCTCACAGTTTAATGAGCAAATACTTTGATGCCCTTATAGGGGCCCTAGGTGTTCTGCTGAATTATTGCTTTAGAATAAAAGGTCACAATTGGAAGGAAGTGACTGAATAAATCTAATGTTAATTTTAAGAATTAAAGTCTCAGAGTAAGCAGCAAGTGAAACTAATTTCTTGGTTACAGCTAAGTAAACAGGGTTTCTTTTTATTGGGAACTGGGTTTAGTACTTTTAATGAAACTGAAGGATTTTTCCTGTTGCTCGTTTTCACTCTCCTTGCTGCCACTCACTCTGGCTTCCTCTGTTAGCATTGTTCGACCCAGAAGGTTAAATTTCTTAAAAAGACCTTTGAGAAGCATTAAAGTGAAAGGTACCTTACACCTATGAGATGCTATTTCTAATCTTGCTGATCATCACCGTAGATATTCTTGTGTCTCATTCTGAATTTGGGTTGAAATTGCTGCTGATAAAGAAGGACAAATGCTTTTCTGTTAAAGATGCCTGGGTTTGGGTTTCTCTGGAATCTTAAGGTTTTTTTCTTTCTATTTTAAAAATAACTTAGGGATTTGGGGATAGAAGGATGGTTGCACAGGGACATGGAGCGCTGAAGACCCTGTCTTGTTTTCTTCTAAGTCCATAATTGAACACAGTGCAGGGGGCAAAGCAGGGGTTACGGGAGGCCTGGTTTCCAAACTCCTAGCCTGCAGGTGTCTGCCTCATTGTTCACAGCTTCCAAGTCCACCCTTTCTGAGTTCACGGTCCTGGCATGGTGTATCACTAGCTACCACTGTAGTTAAGGGCCACCCAACCATAGCAGGTCCCAACTGTGGGAACCTCTGTGTTACTTTATAAGAAAGGGTCTTTGCAGATGTGACTAAGTTAAGGGCTTAGACATGAGGAGGTTATCCTGGATTTTGTAGGTGGGCCCTAATCCAATCATAAGTGTCCTTGTCAGAGAGAGGCAGAGGGAGATTTGATACACATAAAAGAGGAGAAGAAGTTACGAAGACAGAGGCAGAGATTAAAGTGACGTGGCCACAAGCCAAAGGATGCCAATGGCCACCGGAAGTTGGGAGGAGGTGAGGAACAAGCTCTCCCTGGAGTCTCTGGTACGGTGCCCCAGTGACACTTTGATTTTGGTCCAGTGACACTGTTGAAACTGATGTTGAACTTCTGGCCTCTGGAGCTATCAGAGAATAAGTTTCTGTTGTTTTAAGCCCCCCCCCTTTGTGCTAATGTGTTATGGCAGCTCTAGGAAAATAATATAACGCCAGTCACAAATGTGCACTGAGGGCCTGTGATGCAGGTGTCCCTGTGCCAGGGGCAGGGGACTCCGCTGGGAGGACAGTCATGATCCTTCCCTTAGGGAACTTACCTGGGGCCATGAGAGGTGGTTGTCAAGTAAAATTAAAATTAAAATTAAAATAACACACTTGCAGCTATCTGTGCATTTTATCAGAGAGGTAAGTAACAATCAAAAGCACCCAGTTGCCTAGGATAAGGGACACAATATCTTTGCAATTGCAGTGAAGGTCCATGATGTTAAAATATCTCAATTTTGTTAAAAAAAAGTCTATTTTGTAGAAAAACCCATTGTGTTTGCTAGGCAATTGAAGGAAGAGAAATTGGACTTCCTGATTGATTTTTTTAAATAGTTAAAGTTTTTATTAAAGGCGTCTGTGTGTGGGCATTTGTTATGTATCATTTTATATAACCCTTATAGCCACTCTGCATTTTCGTTTCACATAGGAAGAAACTGAGGATGAGAGATGCTAAGTATCTTTCCCCAAGAACGAGATATAGGGAGTGATATGTCCTGGCTTGTCTCACTAGTTTAGGATGGCTTGTTAGTTTGACACTCAGCTATGTTTCTGGCCCAAACATGCAGGACAGACTGATCCGTGATGGGCCTGGCGGGTGGGAGCCAGTCAGCCGCACCCTGACCAAGCCAAACCCTGGGGCCAGGGTGTGTACAAAGTGGCAGCACCATCTAAGTTCCTCTTGATAAGTGTTGATAATTATGCAGAAATTTCACATCAACTATTAATAATTGACACTCTCTTCATCCACCCACCCATCCGTCCATCTACATCCAGCACAAGCAGGAAAGGTTCAGAAGCTCAAAGTCATCTTTTATGACTTTATGATGGAATGATCCCCAGTCTGATGGGTGAAAGGATAGGGTGAGAGATCATGTGGGTTGCTGATGGACAACCGAGGGAGGGCCAAGCGTTTATATTGTCCTAATGAACACTACTTAGTTATTGTCTTTAAAAAGAATTTTTAAGAAGATCCACCTGCAGTACAGATTTATGATTTTGTAGTTCAAGCCCCATTTCATTTGTTGACATAGTAGAAATTATTCCTAACCACTGGGTCAGCAACAAAGGTGTGTTTCCAGAATGTTTAATGGTTTATAAGTAGAGCACTTACATGTACAGGAAAATAAACTGGATGGATAATTGGATGCAACACCTGAGAATGAAAAAGAGCACATCCTGACCATTACCGAGGAGTGCCCGTGACACCACAGTTCATCGGGACCGTGTGGGATCGGTGGGCGCCGGGCCCACCGCGCCTCCAGGGCTCCGTGCTGCGGGCTGCTTGCTCATGGCCGGTGGGGAAGAGAGGTTTGCGTGTGCCGGCCCCCAGGTCTTCAGAGACTCTAGCACCCTCACCTCCTCATTTCCCAATGGAGGGGCTAGACAACCAGTTTCTATTTAATGCATTTTCGTCTATTCATTTTGATAGAAACACTAGGTTACCTGGTTTAGGTGGAAACAGGAGGAAACGGGTTTCGGTCAGATGTAAAGGATATTCCACGGAGGACCTGCACAGCATGTTATACACTTGCATTACCTCAACCACAAGGTAAGTAGGTGCCTGCTGCTCCCCAGTAATAGCATTGCAGTGCTCCGACTGTTCCGTTGACCCAGCTAAGCAGAGGCATTGGCTTTTGCTCTTTCAGAAAATAAACCAGAAAGCTCATTTTCCTTTAGAGAGAGGCCCTGCCTCGTAATAGTGTCTGCCTGTAAGTGCTGTTACAGCTGCGCTGCTCTCTGGGAGGGGTCCACGGAGGTACAGCCAGATACTTCTGGGCAGGGAGTGGGCTGGGAAAGTGAGGCAGTTGCTTTGTCCAAAAACACTTGAGTTGTGTACTCAGTGGAATAATTATATTCTGGTAAACTCCAGCTTTCATATAAGTTAAGCTGGCTGCCTGGGGAAGTTTTCATAGATGCTTTATCCAGTTCCTAAAAAAAAGGGTC
>CM052547.1:24664079-24811806 GCA_028533065.1 Trachops cirrhosus | reverse complement strand
GTCCTGAAATGGTCAGGGTTGTGCAGATTTAGACAACTTCCTAAATAAACGTGTATACAGAAGTTCACTGTTGCATTAAACTTAATAAACTTGTGTTAATAAACAAATGTATTTTTCATGACAACATAAGGGTAGTTTTTATTGTATAACCCACAGAAAATCCAAGGCCTTCAGCCCTGGCTGGGTGGCTCAGTTGGTTGGAGCATCATTGTGAACCAAAAAAGGTGGGTTCGATCCCCAGGCAGGGCATGTGCGGGAGGCAACTGATTGATGTTTCTCTCTCTCAAATCAATACATGTCCTTGGATGAGGATTAAAAAGAAAAATTCCAGGGCCTTCATTGGCTCAGTCTCAGTACTTTGGTAAGGCTGATTTTTGAATGTCTTGTGCTTGATTGAATTCTTCCTGTTTTTGATTAATTTTATAATATTGAAAGTGATTTCCCATTTTTTGAATGGCCTAAAACACGAGTTCTGAAGACAGTAATTAAGGCCACAGCAGTCTGTCTTAGAATCAAATATTTGAAGAAAAATAGTTTCTTACTAACTTGCTCGGTAAGCCCACATCCTGGAATCCTAAGACTGCTCTGGCACCTGTGGGGCTGTGGGCTGGAGCCACCTGTGGGGGCTGTGCCTCAGGAAGCAGCAGGCACTTAAGAAATGCAGACCCCTCAGGAGCCATCTGGACCCACCTGTATCCCGAGGGATGACCTCATTTACAAATAAAGTGTAAAGTTGGGAACTGGAGACTTGGTAAAGGTAAGCTGCTTTTCCATCTTATTAACCTTGTCCTTAGTAGTGTGTCCCTTACAGCTTTTGCTTGAGGGATGAGGTCTCTTAGCTGGATTAGAGCTATTTTGAGGGCTTTTTGTGTTCCTGTCCTGGTTGGTCTACAAGATATTCTTAGCCACTCTTTATGCTGTGGGAAAAAGAAGTAACAATAGTTTCTAGAGGAATATCTGGTACTTTGAGAAATGTCATTTTTTAAGTTGTTTTTATTTATTTAGAGAGAGAGAAAAGGAGGGAGAAAGAGAGGGGGAGAGACATCAGTGTGTGGTTGCATCTCACGTGGACCCCACAGGGGACCTGGCCCACAACCCTGGCATGTGCCGTGACGGGGAGTCGAACCTGACACCCCTTGGTTTGCAGCCCGTGCTCAATCCACTGAGCTATACCAGCCAGGGTGAGAAATGTCATTTCTTGAGTGATCCTTTCTGAGCTCAGGTGTCCTCAAAGCCAGGCTCACCCACTCCTCCAGAGGGCAGAGATGAGCTGCTTTAAGATGCAAACCTGCCCCTTCATCTCTGTGAGCTTTCCCCACTGGAGATGAGTGGAGGCCTAGAGGCCGTGCTGCTTTGGTGACTCTGACCGCCACGTGGACAGAGCGCAGACTCCGCAGCACACTCTGCAGCTGGACGAGGCCAGTTTCCCAAGGTGAGCAGTATCGTGCTGACTCATCTGATCCCCGGCTTTCCCTGTAAGCCAGGAGTTGCAAAAACATATAAAGTAGGAAAGGATGGTGTGTTGAAGAAAGGTGTCTCAAATCAGGTAAACGTCTCTGTCCTTGGTTGAGTATGACATCGTGGGAAAAGGCTTTGCAGCAGACTTACCTGAGAGTTGTAATGAAACAGTGCAGGGACGGTCTGAGAGGGCTGCCCAGTGGGACTTTGTGGTGCTGGAAATGCTCTGTGTGTGCTCTTTCTTCAGCGCGGTGGCCACGAGACCTGTGTGACTGCTGAACACTGGAAATGCGAGTAGACTAAGGGGAATTTTTTATTTTATTGAGCTTCAGTGGCTACTTGTCCAGATCTGAGAACACACCTTTGTATGTACTTTGCTGGTGTTTATTCATTTTACATAGAGGTTTTTGTGTGAAGTTTGTGTATAAAATTGCTTTAGACTACCATTTACTCCATCCAGAACTTCGAGCAGTGCCCACTCCCTGCCTAAGGAACCCTGAGCCGTGGGAGTTCTCATCCTCAAGGGGGAATTGTGATTGATGGGTGCTCTCAAAAACTCACCCTCCTCTCTGGAGGCATTCTGCCACTCCTTCCCGTTTTGTGATTCCAGCCAAGTCTTTGGGGGACAGTTGATTTATAGTGTAGCCTATTGCCATTTTAACTGCTTTCCTTTCTGAACGTCCATCTCACTGGTGAGTTTTCCCTGTGTAACCACTCAGCCTCCACTCTGTCGGCAGCCTTTCTCCAGGAGTGCTCCCCTCACCCTTCACCAGGGCCAGCTTTGTGGGCGTCACACCCGTCACTGTCTTGTAGTTTTTAATTTTATCTTTGCATTTGTGTTTTTTAAACGAAGTCTGATGATGCAAAGGAGCACACACTTGAGAAGAGGAGAGATGTGCAAAACGCACACCCACCGTTCTCACTGCCCACTTAGAGCCTTTGCGAAGCCCGTGAGCACAGAATTCCTGTGGGCCCGCCTTACGTGAATGTGCAGAGGTTCAGAGTACCTGTTAGCATGTTATGAATAAAATTGGGTAAGGGGGGCACTGAGGGCCCCAAAGGCCTTGCTCTCTACCGGAACCAGAACTGATGTGAGCGCAAGGCAGGCGATGGCATTCTAAGCAGCACGGACGACCTGGGAACCCTAACATGTCCCTTCTTACTTATGTCACTTTCTGTGTTAGCCGACCACTGATGCTGGAGATGACACAGAAAAGGAAAACGTACAGGAGCTCAGTTTTTCACCCCAGAACTTCCTTATTCATCGGTAATTTGAAAGTGTTGATAGAATGTGTACATATCAAGAAGTGAAATAACAACATTTGAGCTAGCTTTATGCAGTGTTTCCATGGTTATAGTAAGCATACATATGCACAATATGTACACATAATCTATGAAATACAAATTACGTAATTTTGGTGATTCTGCATGAGTTGTTTTCTATTTGCAGCTAAAACTGGAATTAGACAATATAAAGATGATAAAATTAATGCTGATAGTTGAAAATTTTAATTTTACCTAGAACAGCGTTAAGGAGCAAAAACTGCTATAACAAGCTGTGGCGAGACCACAGGAGAAAGGAAAACGTTTTAGTGACTTTCCTGACAGTTTCCCGATGTTTGACCCAGAGACCTCCACCCGCACTTAGCACTGGGCCCCACACATCAGGCAGCCGGCTCGGCCCCTCCCAAGCAGCTCTTGAGCCTTTCCTCATCTGAACCCCCTTCTGCCTACAGCCCTTTGCGGACCCCACTGAGTGCCACCCCTTTGAAGGGCACCATCACGCTTGTGGCTCCTCTGCTCCTTTGCAGTTAACACCTAGGACTAATTCAGAACTAAAAGTAATGCTGCACAAGGACTATATGAAGGGTGTCTGCCACCCTGGAAGGTGACAGGACTTCTCAGTGCCCCTCTAACCTGGACTTGTCTTGGAGGAGCAGCCAGAGGCTGGAATCTCTTATCTGGTGCTGGTTCTCCCTTTGATTTGATCAGACCCGGCAGGAAAAAACAAACAAATCAAAAGAAAAAAAAAGGACCAACAACAACAACTTCTGGAAGTCTGAACTCCAGCTACTGCCCTTGATAACCGGTTCCCCGTCTGTCCTTTCAGTCACTCCACGAACGGCTGAACAGCTGTGAGCAGGCGGAGTGGTGGCAAGCTCTCGCCCACAGGGACCGGCTTCATCAAAGCTCTTTAGGAGCGGTCCTGCAAAACGGTTGGAGGACAGCAGAATCCCTCTCCCCCAAAATCCCAAACAACTGAGAAAGACAGTTTTGGTAAAAGTGCAAACATCACAACACAAAACTGGAAGCAAAAAACTTTATAGAAAACTGAAAAAGAAATGAGCAGAGGGACATTTGTTTGTGGCGAAGGATATAAAGAACATTCAAATATAATTTCAAGAGTCTCCACGGAACGTTTTGACTCCTCAGATGACGGTTCCAACGTCCCTAGCAAACGAACTGACCGGAGGAGCTGCGTGAATGTGATGCTGCGCTGTCCAACAGTTTTCTGTGGTGGAAGAGATGTCCCCTTACCTCTGCGCTGTCTGTACAGAACCCACTAGCCACAAGCATATCCAAAATGTGGCTATAACACAATATATATAATGAGGAAATGAACTTTTAGTATAATTTCAGTAGCCTCATGTGACTAGTGGCCGCCAATTGAACACCGCAGTTCTAATGCCTCATGGGTCAAAACCAGCCGTTTCTTGGGGGACTCCTCTAATCACTGCTGAACGGTGGGGGGTTGTGGCTGGGCAGAGAGGAAGCTCCCAACAGACCTGGCCACTTCAGCAAGATCTGAAATCCTCCCCAGCTCCTGGAGGCAGGGGTGGCACAACCTGCTGCGAGGGGTACGAGAGGGCGGCTCTTGGGGAGACCTGAGTATGCCCTTCTCACTGCTGGCTCACGCTAATGGGAGTGAAGGGCCTGGGACGTTGGTCACTCAGACCAGAGGAGGTGCTCAGGCCGGGGCTGCCCGGGGGCATCTGTGCAGGGAAATCATCCCCGTGGGGCCGGCAGGGGGCTGGAGGCGGGGGTGGTCATTTCCTGGCAGGGTTTCCAGAGCCAGAGGAGGATTTAGGTGTGGAGGGAGGCGCTGAGGGCCCTTTCTGGCCACCTGCCTGCTGAGCAGGCCCTTTCTTTTTGGGGATTAAGACCTTGTTCTTGCTCTTGAACACTTTGCTGGGATCCAGCTTGTTCACAAAGCAGTCAGTCTCTTCGGAGAGCAGGTTTGTGTTGTAGGTGATGGGCTTATACATGTTGAACCACTGCTGTAAGGCAGAAATGGGAGAGAGTTACGTTCAAAGGAGAAATGTCCTTGTTTATGCTCTGTAGGGGGGATCCAGGGTAGAGAGCTGGAGAGGTGAGGCAGAGAGTAAGTTTTAATGAAAAACTCTTCAAAACTCTCTCAGCTCTTCAAATGAAAGTGATGACACACACATCGCTTTATGTGGTCTCACAACCTTTAAAGTAAATGCGGCATGAGCAGTAAGAATCTGAGTAAACTTCCTTCCTTCTAATCTAGTGAGCCCTGAGCCTGGGATGCTAGGTCCCAAATCTCCAGGGGACAGTGTCCTTCCAATTGTTCTGCCCTCAAACCAGCCACTGCGCATCAGGTAGGTTTGGCAGGCTCTGTAATACAAGTGAGGCACACCCATCCTTTGGAATACCCTGCATCATCAAAAAGGACAGCTCCCTGTATGGTACGGAGTGAGCTCCAACACAGAGTGTGGAGTGGAAGAAGGTGCACAGCAGTGTGAGTGGTATGTTGCACTTGTGAATTAGAAGGAAGCAACCAAAGCCCATATGCAGCAGAGTATCTTGGTGCGGGCACATGAGAAACTCGTCAGAGTGGCTGCCTATGGGGAAGTGCGCTGGGAGGCTGGAGAGTGGGAAAATGAGAAAGCGACTTTTCACCGTTCCTGTGTGCATGTACTGCCTGTCCAAAACCCACAGTCAGACTAAGGCCCGACAGAATTTAATTAGAAAACACTCCCCAGGTAATTCTGAGGCACAGCCAAGTTTGGGAACCACTTAATTCGATTTTATAAAGTGAAGTGGAATCGCCTGCCTTGCTTTTTGAAAATGCAGGTCACTGGGCTCCACCCCAGATCTCCTGAATCAGACAGGAGAGCTGAGAATCTGCAGTTTAGGCATTTCCTCAGAAGACTCCAATCCATTCTACGGTTTGAGATGACAGGTGGTCCTTACCTTGGCCTGCGGGCTAACGCCATAGTTGGTGAAGGCATACTGCCACTGGGGCAGGCCCAGGTGTGTGATGAGCAGGCGGTAGTAGGCGGTGAAGGTATCTGTGAGAAAATGCCAGTATAACGCTCTGTCCAGGAACCAGATCTCGGTGTCTTTCGCTAATGCTGAAACAGCAAAGGAAATAAATGAAGGGATGGCTTAAATTTTTTCCTTTTATCTGTATGGTCAATATATACTCATGGTTTTTAAAAATTCAGATAGTAGAGGGGATGGTAAAACATACGTAAAAGTTTCCTTTTTTTTCTTCCAACCTCCAGTCCCATTCCCAGTGGCTGCTGTTGGTTTCTTTGGTATTCTGTCACAAATTCTTGACCCATCCACTGACCTACCTGCTGGGCTTCTGCCCTCTGTGCACCAAGGTACCTAAGCAGCACCCCTTTTCTGTGTGCAAGCAGTGGTGCCCCTCCCCCAGTGGGGACATTCTGTGGTCTTGGCCTTCCTGATGGAGGGAAACGCTGAATGGCTCTGGCTTTCTGAAGAGGTCTCTGTTAGGAATTACAAGCACTGTGAGAAGCCACCTTGGCGGAGCCCAGACCAGCTCCCTCTCCTGGGAATCCTGCCTGTGCTGAGGTGTCCTGTCCTGGCTGGGGTGAAGCAGGCACAGCTGTTCCAGGTCCTGCCTCGCACTTGCTTCTCACCTTGCACTCTTCCTCCTGGTGGGCCTCCCTTGTTCATCTCCTGTCTAATGGCTGTAACATTTCCCTAAGTGGCCTCCATCCTCCGGTCCCTTCCTCTTCCCAAACTGCTTGTGGTCTCAGACATTTGCACATGAATCCTGCACTCTCCTGAGCATCCCCAAGTCCCTACTCGGTTCTAAGTTAGGTCTATCCTCCTTCACCTGGCTTTCAAAAGTTCACGCAGAGGGGAACAACCGGCTCTCTGGCTTCATTGCCTCTTCATCTACAAGATGAACCTTGGGGGTCCAGTGAATTGGAATTTTTTTGTCACCCCTCCCCAATAAATGGCTCTTTCCTACGGCATGGCTTTTACTCCTATCTCTTAGCTTGGATGCCCATTTCATTCCACCAAATGTCTCATTCCTACCCATAATTCAAGATGCAGCTCAAAGGCTATTTCACAAATATTTCTATAGCTGAAGACCATCTCTCCCTCTCCAGGGGTAAGGAAAATCCTGGTGTATCCCCTCACCCCGACCAGGCAGAGAGCTACTTGAAGACAGCTGAACATTGTGGTCCATAACGTCTGTGAACCACAGCTTTGTGGTTTCATGGTCCCTAGGCTGGGGCCCAATTTGGTGACAGTGGCCAGGTAGTGACCCCTGCTCAAGGGGCCAGAGCCTTTAGTAATAATACAAGTGCATGAAATACAAGTTTCTATTGCTGTTCATCGGCCTGCATAAAGAAGCATTGAAGAAAGATAAAGTTTTTCCTGGATGCTTTCCTATCGCATGAGCCTGCTCCGCTGGAGGAGTTATGAACAGAATGACAATTTCTTTTAGTGTTTATTCACTTACTATTTCAATCCTATTATTTTGCGATAACTCACAAATCATGATAGCTTAAAAAGAGTGTAGTATTGGCCTGGAGGGGGATGCTCAGAGAGGTCCCAGCACCTCTAAGACACCTGGCGGTGTGTCTCAGGAGGCCAGGGAGAAACAGGCCTTTTGTGTGATGGCTGGAGAGCAAGGTCGGCCAAGGCTACACCGAACTATAGGGCCATGCTTGCCAATGGTTCTTACCTGGTTTCCCGTTTTTGTAGACAAGGCAAACCTTCCCATTCCCATTGCAAGGATCCAGCTCAAATATCACGCTGCGAGAATCAAAGTGAGGCTTCTCCGGCTGGTTCTCACAGGCTGCAAACCCAGAAGGTAACGGTAATGTTCAAACATGCTCAATGCCAACACATACTTACTCATCCAGCTTAGCTAGGGTTAAAAACAAACAAACTGGGGCCAAAAGCCTATCTATCCTAGACATATTCTTAAATATTGCTTTCAGATGTGGGCCAAATGAATTCTCTACTCTGAATGCCCTGGACCTTACTAGGGGTGTCCAACCTACAGCCTGCGGGCCTCACGCGGCCCGGGATGGCTGTGCATGAAGCCCAACACAAAATCGTAAATTTACCTAAAACAGTATGAGATTTTTTTGTGATTATACATCACACTGTATTTAATGTGTGGCCCAAGACAACTCTTCTTCTTCCAGGGTGGCCCAAATATGCCAAAAGCTTGGACACCCCCAGGCCTTTCGTCTGGGCTCCCCACTACCAACAGACAGAGTCACGGATCTGGGCAACGGGGCCATGAGGAAAACAACTGAACTTCTTGGCCTGGAACTACACAAAGGCAGGGAGATCTGCATGGCTAGATGTTGACATGACTTCTTTCTTCCCACATAACTGCTTTCCCTTATTTATGGCACTTTATGATCTTTTGATTAGAATCCCCTGTCCTCAGTTTAAAATAAATAAAAAATTTAATTATAATGTTATCATTAATTATGTTATGATTAATACTAAGTCTGGCTCAAGTTAGAAATACCCACCTAGAAATCAAATATTATGGAGTACCAGAAAAAAGGATAAATTCTTAGAAATGCCAGCACCCGAAACCCTCTCTCCTGCTTCTTTCATTACAGCTAGTGTACAGTAAAGGTGAGTATTAGTAACTGGGGTGGAGAGAGTTTACAAACCTAGAAATTGTATACAACAAAGAATATAAACATGGCATTTTGAGTTATATACATACATACACATATATACATCAATTCTATATAAATGTATAAATATTTCTATTTTCTCCTGGCTGGTGTGGCTCAGTGGATTGAGCACCAGCTTGCAAACCAAAGAGTCACTGGTTTGATTCCTGGTCAGGACACATTCCTGGGTTGTGGGCCAGGTCCCCTGGTGGGGGGTGCATGAGAGGCAACCACAGATTGAAGTTTCTCTCCCACTCCTTCTCTCTAATTTCCCCTCTCTAAAAATAAAAAAAAACTTAAAAAATTTATATTTCTAGTTAAAAATGTTTCTTTTTTTTAAAATTTGGCTTTCCCCTCCCCTAGAGGTTCTACCTTTATATTTTTCTTGATCTCACACGGTCCTAGACAGACACAGATGTACACTTAAATACTGCCAAGACTGTATAAAAACGGGGTATCATACATGTTTCCGAATCTTGCAACAAGGCCTTCCCTTAGAGGGAAAGCCCTCAAGACATCTGGTGTCACTGAAGGGCATTCTTTTCCAGGCTGCCTGGACAGTGTGTGGGAGCGCGTGCACCCTAATTTATCCCACCGCACCCCACTGACAGGCACTCACCCGTCGTCACGCTGCAGTGAGCGCTACGGTAAGCACCTCTGGGCATGTCTTTATGTCCTGGTGTTTTCACTACAGGCACAGCTCGTTTTATTGAGCTCCGCTTTATTGTGCTTCACCAATATTTGCATTTTCTACAAATTGAAGGTAAGACCCTCTGCCAGCAAAAAGTTGATGACTCACTGAAAATTCAGATGACGGTTAGCGTTTTTTAGCAATAATGTATTTTATAATTAAGGTATGCACATTTTTTATATATAATGCTATTTACTATATCGCTAATGGACTACAGTATACTATAAACATAACTTTTATGTGCACTGGGAAACCAAAAATTTCTTCTGTTACTCAGTCCTGTGAACTGGAGCTGTCCTCCAGCTGGGGTCTCAGCTTTGTCCTCGCAGTTCACGAGTGCGGGAGGCTGTGCTCGGGCTCCCCTCACTATGCTGTAGACGGGAAGCTCGCATCACAAGCTGGGGTTCACCTCGTTTGTTTCTCATCTCTCAGCTCACTGTCCTTTGTTGCCTGATGTGTCTTGAAACCCACTGTCACAGATAATAGATATTCTGTTTCTACTGTTGTTCCAGGTTGGAGGATACAGCTAGTCTGTTATTCCGTCGTGGATGAGATCACAAGTCCACACACTGTAGGGTCCCACCAGATTTTAGCGGGCCTGCTGAGGTCTGCTCTCGGGTGTAAAGTTTAAAAGAATAGGAAACTCACTGCGGTTCCTTCTGCCATTTGTAGACGCCACTCCAGTTTCTGCTTGTTTTTGCTTACTCTCCAGCCTTTTTACCCGTTATAATTTTTTTCCAGACTTTAGAGTATTACTGCCCTAAGTCTTGATCTGATAAAAGGTAGACCATGGTGACCAAAAGCAGAAGGTTAACATTTGATCTTTTAAAAAAATCTGCAATGTCACTGTTATTAGTTCCTCAATAAAATTCACTTGGTTTTATGTCCGTTGGTGCACTGTCTGTACCTAATCATTTCACCCTTGGGAGCACCGGTGGGTCTGTTATCTGTTATTTGTGCAGGCCATTATTCATGGAGTGTTTTTTTATGTCCCTGGTTATTCAATAGAAATTATGTTTAGGAAAATCATTTATAAAAACAAGTTGAGGCCTAGAATGATGCTCTCTTGCTCTGAGATAGAGTTTTCTTCCGACAGCAGAGCTTTCTATTGCGCTGTGACTGGCCTACCACACACGCACTCATTCGCAGCGTGCGATTCCACAGTCTTCAGTGTGTTCACAGAGCCGTGCAGCCACGGCACCATCGATTTTAGAGCGCTCCTCGAGAATGAGCTTCTGTTCCTTGCTGGGAGGCCCCTAAGATGAGTAGTAATCTGGGATCAATTTAGTCCAGTTTGGGGATTTAGCAATTTCCGGGACACACAGGTGACTTATACCTGAGCTTCAGTCCACATGAGAGTGGTTACTTCCGGTCCGTTCTGTCATCTAGGGTGGAGCCAGCCCGAAGGACAGTGGTGTTATGGGTGCCACCTTGTGTAGCTCTTGGACCGCACCCCGCCCCTCATCTCCCACACGGGTCAGAGTCTCAGCTTTGTCTCTTTTGAAAAGGATCATGTACCCCAGGCAAAAGCAACCCCGAATGTTGAGCCTCTTCCCTGGATTTCTGTTTCCTTCTGGATGTTGACCCACTGCTACCTCATCACTTTGTTAGCTCTTTGACATTTTTAGACGATCTTTAAATTTTGCCCTGACCTCTCAGCTGCCTTCAGCAGGAAGGGTGCTCTGAATCGCCTATCTGCCATTACCAGAAGAGGAAGTCTCTTTTCCAGTTTCAGTACGGTCCTGAAAAGGACACAGAAGAGCTGTGCTTTTTATATCCATCTGACAGTCTCTGTTTTCCAAAGTCAACCTCAGCATATTTAATATAATGATTGCACTGTTTCCTCTTAATGTTTTGTTATTTTATAATGTTGTTCTTCCTTTCCCTTTTTCTTATTTTTACTCATGTGATTTAACATTCCCCTTATTAGATTAGCAAGTTTAATATACTGTTTAAAATTCCTTTAGTGGTTATCTTCCTTTTCATTCATCTGCTTGCATGATTGGGTACACATGACTCTAATCTAATTTGGAAACAATTACTATTATTTCCCTAACCAAGTGTGATATGCAGAACTCTAAGGTTCCTGCTCCTCGCTTCATACACCTTGTATAACCATCACATGTGCCAAGCTTGGGGCCAATGAGTTGCAGCTATGGTCCAAGCCAAGACTGGCTGCCACCTAAGCCAGGTTTGGGACACCTGATGGGAGTTACAATGTAAGGTGAGATGGGTCGTCACTTGTGCCACACTTGGAGCTGCTTAGCAAGAGGTACAGGGCGTGCTGAGGTCAGTTGCTGCTGGTTTGGGGTTTGTGGATTGAGTGATTTTAGGAAGGTTTGCAGCATGAGCCCATTCAGGTGGCTCCTGTGGAAAAGCCACGGGAAGCAGCTTCAGCAGAGCTCGTAAGTTGCGGGGGTGCGGTCTCCGGAAATCACCAGGGCAGGGCGAACAGTGTTAGCCGGTTAACGGAGACCACAGACTTGGTGCCCACCTGTGCCACACTGGCTGCAGGGAGGGCTTGACAAAGGAATAATGGTGCTTGTCAGCACTTTCATCCCAGGAGAGAGCTGCCCCAAGCCCTGCCCTTCAGGTTCCTGCCCTGAAGCTAGTCAGTTTAGTTCCCCTATGTCTCTGCTGTTTTTTGAGCTGCTGCCCCAGCACTGGCACTTAGAGCGAGGGTGTTTGTGCGCAAGAAAGGGCATCTGTGGGCCCCTCAAAAGGAGCTCCTGGGTCTTTGGCAGGCCTCGGTCTCACTTGTAGACAATCTCCCTGGTTTTCACAGCCAGATGTTATGGGGACGCCTCTTCCTTGTGCTGGTTCCCTGGGCTGGGGACCCTCGGCAGCCGAGATATCCCTCCTGATTCTTAATCACCACACTGTGGGTATGGGACGTGCCTGTTCCACATCCCCTCCCCAGTCTCGTGTGGCTGCTGCTTTATCTCCTTAGTTATAGGGCTTCTGTTCATCTAGTCTTTAGGTGGTTCTCAGTGATGGTGGTTCTATCATTTAGTGGCAGTTTTGATAATGGCTGTGGGAGGAGGTGAGCACAGCGTTTACCTACTCTGCCATCTTGACCAGAATTTGATTTTAAATACACGTGTACATACATTCTCTTTGAGGAGATTCACTAATCCCTTATTTCCTTTCCTCTCTCTGTATCCACATCTTGAGATGTGCATTCAGTTTCATTGTCTTTTGGTTAAAATTTATGTTCCTGAAGTTTAACACATTCTTTAATAAGCCTTATAACCTGTCTGCCAGGTGTGTTTGGTCTGTATATTCAGAACGCTTGATTTCACTTCTTCTCTGTCAGTAACCGGTGCGTGCGCTTGCACTGTCTCCTAGTTCCCACTGTTGCAGGCAGGAGTCTGATTATTCCTTCATCAGTAATTTGTTATTTTTACTTAAGAGCATGTAGTTTTCTTCCATATCATGCAATGCCTCACTGTCTGTTTTCTCATGCATTCAATTTGGGTCTAGAACTATCTCAATCTTCAGAGAAATGTTCTCGTATAAGTGTTCATTTATTGCCTTTCCACCTATTCTTTTTCTCGAGCACCTGTAATTCCAATAGAAAGTCTCCTGAATCTATTTTCTATTTCTCTTACCTTACTACTTTCCCCCTCTTAAAATTTCTCATTTGTGCTTTTAGAAATTTTTTGCACTTTATTTTTCAGACAACTCAGGTCTCAATGTTTATAGTCTTCAATTCATCTAGTCAGTTGTTTAATCAAAAAACCTGTTTTTTTCTATAGGAAGTCTTTGTTTTGTCTTAAATGTTCTTAAAGTGTCCTTATTCTTTTTATTTAGGTTTTCATCTGTTTCCTTTAGCAGTTTTATTTCTCTGGGAGCGTACTCCGATATTTCTTCCTTATTGTTTTCTGACTGCTGAGTTCCTGAGAGAAGTCAGTATTTTTCTCCTTGGGTTGAATGAGCTTAGGTCTAGCTGTTGGACTACCTAAAAAGCATAAACCCAGATGCCAAGAGCCCAGGTGGCCTTTATCCCCATGAGTATGTAGGGCAACGGGGTCTCTACTGCAGCTCGGTCCTTTGCTGAGGCCCAGTGCAGTCCTCTCTGGAGTCTCGTCTACCTCTCCTCTGCAGCCTCAAGGGCAGGAAGACCCAGTCCGCCTATTTAACGACTGTGTCTTTGAGAGGTTAGCGGGCCCCAGCACACACGGATGAGGTCAGTGTGACTTCTTCCCCACCTTGGAGAATTCTACACGTTTCTGAGTGACAGGCTTTTCCCAGGGTCCATCACTTTCCAGTCTTAGCTGCTGGACTCCTCCTATCTCAACACTACTGCCCAGCAGCTTGTCCAGCTGAAGGAGAAAGCCTCGTATCAGTTCTGTCTGTCAAGACTTCAATGCACCCCAAGGCCTTAGTACTAGAGATGCTAGTTGCCTACTCAATACTCATTCTCTTTTCTTTTCTGTTCTTTTATTTCTCTTATTTAAATCCCAATTCTGCTTGATGAGGCAATCAGTACTGCACAGCTAAACATACCTCTTCACATTCCCTTGCAGTACTGGGTGGTAACCTTTTGACTCTGTTCTGCCCAATGGCTACTGGGAGGGGCTTGTGAGAGAACTACTGCTTTCCTGATTAAGAAGGAAAAGATTCTGCCAAGACACAGGTTTTCTTTTTGCCCTTTCCCCTTTCTCCTGCCTGGAACACAGACTTGAAGCTTGGAGGTAGAGCCCACAATTCTCACCATGGGGACGAAAACCAGACCCAAAGATGGTGCGCCAGGAGGCCAAAGGGAGGCTCTATCATATCCTGGTTCCAGAGTTCTTGTTAAAGAATAGAATCTGTTTAGTTTAGACATTGTAACTAGGTCCGTGTTATACCCAATGGAACACAATTCTGACTGACGAAGTCCTCACTTCTCAGACTTGCTCAAAGCTTTTAGTAGCTGTTTGAATTGTTAGGCATTTCAATCAGAAGTGGCAAAGAGCTTGGAGGGAGGAAGGGAACTGCATTTGGACTTCCAGGTTCCCAGCAACCTCCTGATATTGAAGTGCTGAGTGAAGTTTAATCTGTAACATTCATTCAATTACCCAGTACTCACTAAGTATCCACAATGTGCCAGACACTGAAGTGTGTGCTAGAAACAAAAGAAGACCCCAACCCTGGCATTCCTTCATGGAAATCTCCTTTGATGCGGGCTGTTTTTATCTTACTCCATGGTCCTGAGAAGCCACAGCTGGAAAGGACTTGGGGGAACACATCACAATGCCCCATCATCTTCCCACGGTTTTCAACGTTATCACGGGGAAACAAGCAGGCTAATTAATAATTCGGAGCAGAAGCCCCCCTAGTACCTTCTTGTATATCATCCTCCAGATCAGCCAGAGTTGGTGCATTAGGAAGCGAGTACATGGAAGACTGGTTGAGTTGAGTCAGTTTTGTGATACTGTTAATTTCCATGCTGCCCAGTGGAATGGCGTGCTCTGTGGGAACATTAAAAAGAATTACACGGAGTAACGGCCTAGTAACATGGTTATCAGCAGGACTTCTGCTTAAGTAACCTAAGCCCGCCTATTGTTTGATCCTAGGGCTGAGGCATCTGATAGAAAGTGAAAAGAAGAGAATCGATGAACTACATGCTTTAAAGCACCTGCTTTTCATGCAAAAATGCAACTGGGGCCACGGGTGAAGAGTCCCCAAGGCATGTGTAAGGGCAGAATATTGAAGAAAATTCAAAAAGAGGATACACAGGAGGAACTGGGAAGTGTAGGGCAGGAGTCCTGTTTGAAGGGCAAAGGACTTAAAGATGATTTTGCTCCTTCTTTCCCTTGCATTATGAGTTATATGTACTTTTCAAATGAGAAATAGCTTGGATTACATACCTGACGCTTTTTCTACTCTTCTTGTTATAAGCTTTCACAATGGGAAGTATCTCACCCTCTACTTCACTTTTCCTTATTCAGTGGGGAAAACTTAGCAGGACTCTTGCTTGGTTCCAGTCTTCTGTGATTAGGGAGGAAATAAGAAATACACAGGCGGCGTATTTTCCTCACCTATCACACAGAACCTTTGCAATACAGGATGCCGGACACGGGACGGCACACGCAGACTTAGACGTCTGCCTGCTGAACACTGGAAGGGCGGAGGCCACGGAGCAGCTGGTGTACGGACCATGGACCGTCCCGGAAGAAAACACCACTGAAGGGGTAAACCTTAGAAGCTGCCTCCGCTGGCTTTTCTGTCCCTGACTTTAGCTGTCCAGTAAAAATATGGGTAAGGTAACGGGGATGAGGATGGGAAGATGAGTTGGGAGGATTAAATTAGAGAACGTATAGTAATAATGAAGAGGGACTCGTTCATAAAAGCTTTATGAACCGTTCCTCTTCTGAAGCAGGCTTGTGAACAAACTAACCCATCTCCATGACATGGGCAAGGGAGATTCTGACAGTCTAGATTCAGTCCCCTCTCTCTGCTGCTCTAAACTCCAAAGCCCACGATCATGCTGTGAAGGTGGGCTCTGATGCTGGGGACAAGAATGGTTTCTAGGACATCCGAGGGAAGTATTTTAAGTGGAAAGTTCACGTTAATGCTCAGTAGTAAACTATAAAAAGTGCCCCTGCTCATCTGTGAGAGAGAGAGAGAGAGGAAGGCTTTGGAAATCACCAAAAAAGGGAAACTCAGGAGGCAGAGGCAATGAAGGGGAGAAGTCAGTTCTGCCAATTTACTGTGCTATGCAATAGCAGTCTCTGCATGGAGAGGATAGGGTGCTTCCCAAGGACTGAAGGAGATCTGGGGATGTGGCTGGAGCCTGGAGGCAGTAAAGGCCTCCCGGGGACAGGGAGGTCTGTGGCAAGAACGGGCTGGACTCCAGGGCCGAGACCGGGATTTCCCAGCCTCTGAAAGTTTACTAGTCTGCACCTAAATGTGCAGCACTGCCTTTCATGTCTACGTGGAACCTAAATCTCTGATGTGCTGCATGCGCTCCCGCATCTGCAACACAGAAGGCTGTCCTGGACGCATTTAGTACTGCGGTGGTTGGTGACTCCGGCCGAGAGATGTGAGCGAGAGTAGAACAGGCTCTGGTCTGAGGGCCAGAGCCCTGAGGTCTTCACTGTGAGGGGAGTGACGGAAGGAGCCCCTCAGGTGACCACCAGAGGCTGTCACTGCAGCCACCCCGAGGAGGCTGCTCTGAGGTGGCGTCCTCAGAGGCTTTAAATGTGAGGTGGCTCAGGATTTTTGGGTAGTGGTTATTTTTTCCTCCACCTCATTTCAACAGGAAACCTCCACAATAAGCTTCTAGTTAAGTCCAGGCTAGACTCTGGCACGGGGGTCGGGGGTGAAGAAATGACGGCATAGTTTAGCTTTGGTCACAGCTTCTGGACACTGCACTTCAGAAGAACCCATGCAAACTGTCCAGATTCAAAGATGCAGAAGTCATAAAGGCCCTCCGAGTTGTTTCATCTAACCTCTCAGGCAGGGAGATGCTCCCCTACAGCAAGGGGCTGACTCACCATCCAGCTTCACACTCCATGTCATCTGGAAGCCGTTGGTCATCAGGTAAAAATTCTTCACATCCTCAGGCAGCACGCAGTTATTTTTCTGGAATCACAAGGCAGCTGTCAGGTCAGGGCTGGGAAAGAGAGCACGGGACTATGCCCCAAAACATCTGGGAGTACTGTTTACCATGTTTCAGATCCCCCAAATAGGAATACTGTGACAATTATCTACAAGACTTTATTGGAGAGTTCAGGGTCAAAATGGCAACAGAGTAGACTCCTCAGCTCACTTCCTCCCATACACACCCAAATGTACAGCTACACATCAAACGATTCCCTTTGAAGGAAATCCAGTAACTAGCTGAATGACCCCTACATGTGAGGCAAGTGAGAAACAAGTCACAGCGAAATAGGTGGAAAAGGCTGACCACACACTCACCATAACACCGACCCAGGTGGGACGACACATCAGAGGGGAGCTCACTGCTCCCAGACTCTTCCTGAGAAGTAAAGAGTCTGGACTCCACGTCTGACACCTCAGCTTTTAAGACTTCCACCTGCGACATGGATCCCCAAAACACCTCTCTGAAAGCCAGTGGGGCTTGGGTCCCGGAGACTCACAAAGCTATAGTGCACTAAGACACGGTTCGTAAGGGCCTCGCACACTCACGTGGCTGTCCCCCCAGGGCTCTGTGCAGAGGAGGCTGCAGTCAGAAGGAAGTCTTGTGCTGAGAGAGGCCTGTTTGCTTATCTTAAACTCTCGGCCTCAGGAATAGGCTTCTAATTCAGATGCCACTGCAATACTGTACAGAGACCAGGGAGGCCAGCAGGCCCTATCTGCATGCTTTCCTCCGCCTTGCTCCAGGTCGCTGGTATCTCTGGGAAAGGGGCTTGTGCACGTCTGGTACCCTGGCTTTTGCAGCTGCTGCTCAGGGAGCACACCCCTCGATTGACTGGTGCTGGTGGCCAGCCGTGCTTGTATCTCTGGGTCTCCACAGGACTGTAACGTACAGAGTAACAGCTCCTAACTAGCTATACCCACAAGGCATAGCTCAGAGGCAGCAGAATGAAATGCTCAGTCTTTCCTCGAAAGAGGCCTATTTATAGATCGTAAAGGATGCAGCCTGTAGGTCAGGCTTATAATTCAACAACATGTAGGGACCGACTGCAGTCCTCTCCAGAGATGGGGAGGACAGCAGATGCCATATTCACACTCTGCCTCTGCCCCACCCCAGGTCGCTGGTGTCTGTGAATGGAGCTTGGCACACATCTGGTGCCCCAGCTTTCATGGCTGCTGCCCGGAGGACACATCTGTGATAGCCTGGCTCTGGAGGCCAGCGGGGCTGGTGTTCACATGGTCAATGGGATCACAGCAGACAAGGGAACAGTTCTTCGCTGGTTACCCACTCAGGGCTTGGTGCAGAGGAAATAGAAAAGCCTACCTCCCAGTCTTACCCTGAAAGAGTATTTGCGAAATATCTGCATACTTTAAAAAGCAGCTTTCATTCAGCTGCATCTAGGGGCTCACTGAAATCCTCCCCTCAGGGACACTGATAGGTCTTGGCCCAGCCTCACCCGCTGGGAGCCACTACGCATGACGTAAGCTGGACAATCACAAACACCCGAGAGAAAACTAAGAGCTGGGACAGGGTTGAAAGATAAGGTTCATCTCTTACATGAGGCCACTCCTTCAAGACTGGAAGGGGTGGCTATTTTATCTAATGTACAGAAAACCAACACATAGAGTCAAGAAAAATGAAGAATTAGAGGAATATGTTCCAAATGAAAGAACAAGGTAAAACCCCAGGAAAAGACCCTAGTGAAACAGAAATAAGTGATATACCTAATAAAGAACTCAAAATAATGGTCATAAAAATGCCAACTGAGTTCAGGAGAACAATGTATGAACAAAATGAGTATTTCAACAAACAGAAAATATTAGTACCAAACAGAAATCACAGAGGTGCAGAATACAATAAATAAAATGAAAAAACAATTCAACAGAGATTTCAATAGCAGGCTCGATGAAGTGGAAGAAAGGATCAGCAAACTAGAAGACAGGGTAATGCAACTCATCCAATCAGATCAGCCAAAAGAAAGAAAGAATGGAAAACAGTGGAGATAGCTTAAGAAACGTACAGGACACCAAGCAGACCTTTCTGTATCATAGGGGTCCCAGAAGAAGAAATAGAGAAAGTGGCAGGAAGCTTATTGGAAGAAATAATGACTGAAAATTTCCCTAACCAGGGTAAAGAAACAGACATCTCATACAGAAAGCTTTGAATTTCAAAAACAGATGAATCCAAAGAGACATTATAATAAGATTGTTAAGAGTTAAACACAAGGAGAAAATCTCAAAAGCAGCAAAAGAAAAAAGCTTGTCACAAACAAGGAACCCCCATATGACCGTCAGGAGATTTTGAGGCAGAAACCTGACAGGCCAGAAGAGAATGGCGCAATGTATTCAAAGTGCTGAAGGAAAACAAAAGCCAACCAAGAATACTCTACCTGGCAAAGTTGTCCTTCAGAACTGAAGGGGAAATGAAAGCTTTCCAAACATGCAAAAGCTGAAGGTATTCATCACGACTAGACCGGCTTTATGAGAAATGTTAAAAAGACTTCTTTAAGCTGAAATAAAAGGGCACTAATTAGTAACAGGAAAACATATGGAAGTATAAATCTCACAAGCAAGGTAAATTTACAGTTAAATTAAGAATAATGTCATGGTGGTAGGTTGACCACTTATAAACCTAGTATAAATGTTGAAAGACAAAAGTAGTAAAAATAACTATAACCCACAATAATTTGATAATGGATACACATGATAAAGATATACATGTTGAGATCTTTTTTAAATGTGTGACAGGGAAGGAGGATAAAAATAAGAATGCAGAGCTTTAGAAAGTATTCAAACCTAAGTTATTATCAACTTAAAATAGACTGTAATAACTCTAAGTTGTTTTATGTAAACCTCATGGTCCCCACCAAATGAAACCTATAGTAGATACATAAAAAATAAAGAGAAAGCAATCTAAGCATACCACTACAGAAAATAATCAAATCACAAAGGAAGAGAGCAAGAGAACAAGAAAGGTACAAGGGAAACAGCCAGGGATCAATGAACAAAATGGCAATAAGTTCATGTACATCAATATTTTCTTTAAACATAAATGGACTAAATTCTCCAATCAAAAGACAAAAAGTGGCTGAAAGATTAAAAGACCTAATTCCATGTTGCCTACAGGAGACTCCCTTCAGATGTAAGGACACACACAACTGAAAGCGAAGGAATGGAAAAGATTCTCTGTTCCAATGGGAATCGGAGAAAGGGGAGGTAGCTGTACTTACATGAGACAAAGACTAATAAAAAACAAAGAAGGTCGTTATGTAATGAAAAAGAGCTCAATCAAACAAGAGGTTATAACAATTTATAAATAATTACACACCTAACATAGATATGCACCTAGATATATGAAGTAGGAAAAAATATTCATGAACCATACATCTGATAAAGGACTAATATCCAACATATAAAGAATATAATATTCTTTCCAACATATAATAACCAACACATAAAGAATTAATACAACTCAGTAGAAGATAAATGACCATTAAGAAATGGACAGAGAAACTCAATAGATGTTTCCCTAAAGAAGCCATACAGATGGCCGACAGGTACATAAAAAGGTGCTCCACATCACTAATCATCAGGGAAATGTAAATCAAACCACAGCGAGATATCAACTCACAGCTATCAAAATGTCTATTACCAAAAAGACAAGAAAATAACAAGTGTTGGTGAGGATGTGGAAAGCAGTATAAAAGTTCCTTGACAATTATTTAAGAAGTACAATAGGATACAAATATTTCATGTGGATAGCATATCATCCAAAACGGTGGTGGAAAGGAACAGAGAGCTTAGGATCCTTTCAGGAGCATGCCCGAAATCCTAAGCAACTCGCACCTGTGCACATGCCTGACCAGTCGTCCTAGCCAGTCACACCCCCGGAGAGTAGAAGATGATGAGTTCTCTCATTCTTTTCCTGGGCGTCTTAGATTGACTTCTTGATATGTCCATACGGGCAGAGGAGCAATAGGTTAGAAACTACATCCGCACTTTTGGCTTACTGGACACTTGTGACGTGTGATACTGAACGCTGCTATCGACCAAGTTTACTGTAGGTCATGCTGCAGTTTGTTCCAGGTACCCAATGTGTGGGAAAATGAGAGTGTAGCAGGATGATCTGAATTTACTCCCCAATTCTGCCACTAGCCGAGTGACCCTGAGTGTCACTTAAACTCTGTGAATGCAGTTGCAAGAATAATCTCTAAGACCGAGTCTATAAAACACTGGAGGTGCAAGGGAGTGTGAGCTGGCAGCAAGGGAGAAGACTAGGTAACTGGGATTTTAGAGCATCTTCAAGAACTACAAGTGAGAAGCAAATTTCAAGCTTGCAGATGATTTTCAGCAGTGTTTTTGTATTATTAAATGGACAACAGTTATTGCTTTAATGAAAGGGATTTTTCATCTTAAGAACTAAAATATGCATTCTGATCGGTGTTTGTTTTACCTTTCCCCATTATCTAGCTGTCAGTATCGCAGAACCTAAGTGAGTCTCTGACTCCTTGGGCTAACACACAGAGTGGGTCAAAAGCAGGTTTACAGTTGTGAGTATGCGAAACACAGGGTTTATTCTTGTATTAGTATTTATTAATTATTGTATTATTTTCCATACGAAACACTGTAAACCTACTTTTGCCCCGCCCTGTATTTTCCTACCTAGTATGTTATTTGGACGTTAGAGCTTGCTCCTAGTGCCTGCTGTAGGGCACATCCTCTGTGCCTTTAGAGAAGCAACTTGTGCACGCAGAATGCCTCTCTCCCTCCCCCAGACCCAGCACAGGAAGCAGACAGCTACCTCTGTTCTGACAGAGTTCCTGCTCCTTCTGCCACCTCCAAAGGCCAGCATCCGCTCCGAGATTTCGATCATTAGTGCCATCTAGTGGTGGACACAGGGAAACTCCTATCTGTGAACTTTTCCTAGGCTGGATTCTATGAGACCAGTGATTATAAAATTTACTTATGGAATTGATTTCACTGAAGAAAAAGAAATGACATTATTTTACACTAGTATTTTAAAGTATTATTTGGATTATAACTAGAGAAAACAGATGAGTAAAATTAATATTTAATACATTTCAAATAGTAATATACAACACAAAAAGTCAGGGAAACCAAGCTTATAAAAAAAACACTAAGCCTGCACCGTTTCCACATTAATCACTGGTGCCCCGGCTCCACTGCCTCCTTGCCACAGACCTTACAGCCCAGCAGTGGGGCTGTGACCGGCTCTGCCGCGCACTTCAGCCCCTGCCTTGTGAGTGCGGCTTTCGGGGGACACTTTCCGGTCTCTCCTCTGTCCTGGCCAGTGACTCAGAGTTACTGGCGTTTCTCTCCTGCCCAATGTGGGCAGAGACCGCTCTTCTCCCAGCAGTCTGCCCACCTCAGAGGACGACTCCCCGCCAGGTCCACGCTCAGTCTTTATTGTCTGTGGGTGTGAAAAGGAAAGGAAGCTGACAACCTGTAGAAAGGGACTGAAAGAGAGGCTACAGGGATTAGAGAGAGGACTTAGGGAGAGTCGAGGACGGGAGGACAGTGCGTACCAGTGTTCGGAATAACAGTGTGGCCCTGACACGGTACTGCAGTCTGTGTACCTGATGATGATTCTTTCACACAATTCCCAATGTTCTCCTTTTTTCTTCCCAAGAGTATGCTGCCTACAACAGCTTCTCTACACTACACTAGAGAGAGACCACCACAAACTGTGTTACTGCTTCATCAGTTGAGGGGCCTGAGCCACTCTGGCATTTTGGGAGCTGTCAGCTTGATTCCCGGAAAGGCTCCTGACCACGGCCTGAACCTCAGGCGAAGGGCTCAGGCCGTCTGCTGCCTGGTGATCGCCTTCCCCACTTCTCCAGGGAAGGGGGCTGGGCAGCAGATGCAGGATCGGGCCGGCAAAGGGGCCATCTCATAGAAGCCCATGTTTCACAGGTGCTTGCCCACACTGGGCAGGCTCTCCCTGCACCTGCACATCCAGAGGAAGAGGTGCCCAGGAAGCCCGTCAAGGAGGAGCAGGAAAACCTACTGGAATCATGAGGCACAGAGGACGAGCATCTGTAGAAGTTTGGGGAGGATAGCCCCTGTAGTGGGAGGAAAAGCTGGATGGGCTGTGCAGGGATGGGGTGAGACACCCAGGAGAATTCTCAAGTATGTTCTTAAACTCCCTCCTGAGGAGAGGAGGAAGGCCTGGGAAACGGAACCTTTTTCCTGGGTGAGTGGTGTATGAAGTTTGGGGACAGGATGGAGTTGCTCAAGACTCAGAGAGGCAGCACACTCTTCCTCAGCCCCCCAGTCTCCCTCTAAAAATGCATGAGGGAAAAAACATATCAATATCACTCTGCCTGGGGCACCACATGTCTTATGAAGCTCTGTAGATGGCGGACATCAGCCAAGACAACCTTCAAACCAGCAGTGCCCCCGAGGCCCAACAAGTCATCAGAATTCTACAGTTGGAGGGGGCATCAGCAGGGGAGCCTTTGCACCCGCAGCCTCCTTGCTTCAGAGATGGCAGTTGTGGTGGCCTCACTCTCCAGATTGAAATTAAGGACAGCTTATGGAAAAGGAGCTGAGCGACCTTGGAAATGTTCTACGCGCTTTCCGACCTTTGTGTTGTGTCTAATTCACTCCTTCATCCAACATCCATGTATCAAGTGTCTGTTACAGAAGAAACGCTGTGCTGGGCACTACAAACAGGACGAGGGGAGGTGCAGAGGAGGCTGTGGCAGACACCCGGGCTGCTGCTCAAATCCACTGTTTTCTCCTTCCTCCTGGACAGAACCCAAACTTTGTGTGAGATGGAATGTGCTTAGTTTAATACTTTTGAAGCCTCCTCTGCAACCAGTGCTAGATGTTAAAATGTAAGCTCTTCTTCCTGCCTGGAACTTGGAGATGATAGGTGAGACCGCAGCAGTCATTTGGCCACCAAAGAGGAAAAAGCCGAATTAGAGACAAGTGCTTGACGTTCTCAGGGTTGATGAACCAACCGCAACTGTCCACCTTAGGTCTTGTTATGCAAGGAAGAGCAATTCCCATTTGTTTAACCTATTCTAAGTTTACTGTTATATTTCTTTGAGCCAAACATACTCCTAATTTATACAGAGACAAACACGTAACAGTAAGTGCTGTGGAGCTATAGGGGTAGAGACAACCAGGAAGGAGAAGAGAAGAATCCAAGACGGCAGTGCCACAGAATCCAAGTGAGTACAGAGCTAGGGGCAGAAGGGATCAGTTAGCAGCGAGAAACGCAGCAGAGATGTTAAGTGAGACGGAGATGCTTTAGCAATGAAGAGGTCACTTAGCAATGATTGCTGACAGAGTGGTAGCCACAGGTGGGTGACAGAAAAAGAGAGGCAACAGAGGATGATGGGTAACTGTGAAGTGAAGCAAGGGGACTGTAATTCAGACCAGGGTTAGCAGACCAGGGCCCACTGGACAGCTGGGCCTTGCCACATGCTTTTGTAAGTACTGTTTCCTGGAGCCCAGCCACGCCCATGCATTCCCACACTGTCCATGGCTGCTTTCAGCGCTCCGATGGCAGACAGGAGACGAAGACCATTTGCTGTCCTCCGACTTAGGCCGTTTTTCTACATGCGTGGCTGTGAAAGGAACAAATGGCCAAGTAGTCAGAGGGAGACGTAAGGGTGAATTTTTTGTTTTCCTTATGAAAAGACTGGAAAGACCCTCCGGAGGAGCTGCCAGTGTGGAGGGAGGAAGTGAGGCGCTGGGGAGGGAGGGACGGACCTGTGAAGAGCACAGACAGCCGCCAGGGCAGAGTGAGAGCACGCACTGAGGGCCTCCCGGTGACAAGGTGCCGGGGCTGCTGCCCCCGCCAGGGAGGCTTGGGGTAAATGTGCAGCAGGGGCACGCGAAGGACAGGTCTGCAGGAAGGTTCAGAGCCCATTCTGTGCAGACCAGAAAAAGAGAGGCCAAAAGGAGCGGGGACATTTTGCCAAATCATTTGGTCTCTGTGGGCCACAGTTCCACCATCAGGAAATTGAATTTTTACCTGGGAATTGGAAAGTCTAACCAATCAAGAATTGTACAGCACTCTGCAGCTATAAAATGTCACTGAAATGCTTAATAATAATAGAACTCTTCTGACACCAGAGTGCTGGGAGAATTAAGAGGCAGATGCTTTCATGGTACTCGAAAGATGAAAAGCTCAGTGTAGACATTATGTCTTCCTAACTACCATCATTACAGAAGGCAGGTAGCAGGCACAGTGAACATGAATTACAACTGCACAAAACCGTGCAGACTGAAACAGCTTTTTGAAGAACAAAGCAGGATGAAACACATTAAAAGAGAAAGAGGTTTTCACTTTTTCCTCTAACCTTAGGAGCCTGCAGCAGGTATATGGTCATTCAGGTTTCAGTTTTAACCTTTTCTTCTGGCCTTTGCACCAAAGAATCATAAAATATTAGAACTGGATGGGTCCCTCAGTGAAACCGACTTCAAGCCTCTCGTCTTACAGACGCTGACCGTGAGACCCGGGTAAGTCGTGTCATTTAGCCCAGGGCCTAGAGTGGGCACAAGGCTCCTGCTCTGGTTGCCTCCCACCAGTGCCTCCACAGCAGCGCACCTCCACGGGAGCGCCAGGGGGCTGTGTTCGCAGAAAGGGGCGGGGCAGAGGCAGTGGGCCTCTTCTCGGAGGGCCATGGGACTCGGCTACATCCATGCAGCTGCAGACAGCAGGTGCACCACATGGTGGCCGTGTGCTGGGTCAGTCCCCTAGGGAAGTGGAACTGACCAGCCCCGTGGGACCCCGCCCAGTCCCCTGGCACAGGCACTGGTGGAGAGCCCTGTCACGCTTTCTCCTTTGGAAACGTCCTCAGCAACCCTCTGGGTGAGGAAGGGGAGTGGGGATTTTCAGACCAGCTCAAAACTTCCGCCCTCCATTGCTCAAGTGACAAAAGTAGGCACTTGGCCAGCATGGACAAGATCATATCTGTTTTGAATGAAAAAAGTTATACAAAAACCTGCTGTTAAGCCTTTGGGGGTTACCAACGCCCTTCAGAATCTGAAGACATCGTTCTGTAGAACAATGTACAGACTTCATAAATATGACACACGGTTGGAGGAGTCTACGGGTCACTGCCCCTTCGCGGGCCCTCCGGGTGTCCCGGACCACTCCCGTCGCCCGTCCTGTCTCCACAACTAAACCATTGCAACAGCGGTTCTCTCTAAGTGGTAAACACCTAGAGGGCTTTTCATTTTTTAATCCCTTTTTGTAGTTTCCAAATTTTCTGTGGTGACCATATTTGTTTAGCATAACCACAAAAAAAGTGTTAAAAAAATGAGCCTTAAAAATACACACCCCAAACTCCTTCTATCATCTGCATTCATACATTAGCTTTGAAGGAGCCCACAGGCCTCCAGAGAACTCAAACACACCAACTGCTCAAGTGAATTTTTATGTTACTGATCCTCACATTGTTTATACTTTAATATGGCATATTTTACTGTATTTAGGTCTTTGATGGAAAATTCCAAATCAATGTATCTCATTACTCAAGGTGTTTTCTCAGAAACTCCCCCAAATAAGTATGTCTAAAGAAAATGTTCACTGACTATCTCGGTAAGTTAAAAATCTTTTTCTCTCATGCTTACCCTTTAATTCTTTCATATCTCCAATGGCCATTTATCCAGTCAAGAACTGTATTCTCTTAAATGTCAGTTTAAGCTAACTGTCAGTCCCAATAAAGCTGCATTGTCCAGGAGGCAGATGAGGTCCCAATGAGATCAGACACAGACTGCAGCCCGGAAAAGCAGCCAGGGAAGGTATGCTCCAAATGAATAAACTACAGGATAATAAGAAATATTGGAACAGATGGGTGAAGTCATCTTAGTGAGTTCTGGGGAATATCTGGTATAAGACACAGAAAGAAATATGCCTCAGAAATTACTTCAATACATAAGTGACATAATACAATACAGTCTTAATGGTGTTCCACCTGACAAGGCATTCCTGTCCTCCCATCCTCCTGCCCAGGTCTATGAACTTGAATTACAAAGCCAGGAGTCTCCTATTTAGCACACAGTAGCCCCAAGGCCGTTTTCTCTAAAGGGCTGAGGATCAGGAGGGATGTCATAAACCATGTCCACGAGGCCAGGCTGGCACAGCCACGGCCTCACCAGGAGCAGGCTGAATGACCAGCCAGTAAGAGTTCAACAGATAGACACTGTTTGGGAATTCCCTTTTCTATTATGGGCTGTGAGCAGAAATGGGTGTGGGGGCTGAGTCAGCCCATAGGAAAAGTTTGGGAGCTACTGAGCTGAGATAACACAGAGAAACATCAACTACCAGTTACTAAGCTGCCACAGAGGCTGCTGCTGGCTCGAGCCCAGGGAGGACGAGCCCTGCTTGCGGGACCGAACATGCACACGTGCAATAAACCCACCTACCCATCACCTGCATGGCTGCTGAAGACAAGACCACCACAGTGCTGTCCACTAGCAGGGGGCAGTTTGGCAGAGCAGAACAGAGAGGTAGCAAAGAGAGGTCAAGTTTAGGCTCTCCTACTTGGTAGCTATGTAGCCCAGGACAAACTCCTTCACCTCTCCAAGCCTAAATTTTTTCATCTATAACACGGAGATATCAATAGCTACCTTGCAGGGTTATTATGAGGATTAAATGAAATAACTTATGTGATATGTGTTAGCAGGCACTCCTTATATAACTGGGTGATTTCTACCTTCTTAGTCAAATCCATTTGCTGCTATTTAGCTGCAATGATTTTTCTAAAGCAGAAATCTGACTTCCCAGTTCCCCATTTAAAACATCTTAATGCCTCCCCTTTATGTCCAAGATAAAGAGCAAATTCCTGGTGATCTAAGAAGTTTTACGTGTCCAGGGCCCTGGTCAACCTCTTTCCCTTGCTCTCCTGTGCTCCAGCCACATGGGCCTTCTTTATGCCCTGGGAAAATGTAATCCTTCCCATCGCAAAGCCCTCACACAGGCTGGAAGCCCCTTCTTCCAGATCTCATCTGCCTGGTTAAAAACTTCTCATAACTTTACCCCTTTGAGGAAAACCTTACTCCCGCTCTGGACTAAGTCAAGCCTCCTCACAATACTCCCTTCACCTCTCTTCGACAGCACTCAGTCTGGTTTGTAATTACACTTGCAGTGGTTTACACTATGTCTTAGACAGTGACGTAAAAAGGTAAGAAACAGTGCCCTTTTTTGATTATCACTGATTCCTTAGGACTCAACACCAAGGGCAATGCCTGGCCCATTTAAAAAGTTTAAAACTCGTGCTGAAAAAATGAACGGAAGTTCAGAGAAGGGTTGGGAAACACTAGCTCTTAATCCGGTTAGTACTTCCCTGCAATACTTAACCATGTTCTGCCCAACGTGCTCATTAACGATCAATTTTTCCTTTCCTTGCTTGATTTTTAGTTATGCTGCATACAGCGCTGAACGTTCCACTGCCTCCAGGCGACGGGCTCACAGGAGATGATCCACGTGGGGAAATGGCATGGGTTGGGGGAGAGTGTTAAGTGTCCTGAACTGGACCAGGGCGAAGGGTGAACTCTACCTTGAAGGCAGCTGTGGACTGAGATAAGAATAGGTTTCCTGCCCTAATCTTTCCTTCTCAGGGGGCATTCAAATGGACGTCTCTTTGTTGGGAGGTAAGAATTGAACAGGGCGACACTTACTTGTTCCCATGAAGAAATCATATGACGTTCAGCAGGTGGCTTTTCTCTGATGGTCACCTCTGTCACACCTGGGGATGATTCTGAAAGAGGAAGAGAGAGTCTGTAGCACTGCAATCCGCCCGCTTTCCCACGTTGCTACCACAGACAGGTGGAGGTGCTCAGACCAGAGAAAGTGGACATTTATGGGACTTAAACCGTAGCCACAGAACCAGACAAATTTACACTTAATGTGCAGGGGTTTTTTGTTTGTTCGTTCTTGTGGATTTCTTAGGAAGTTGTTAAAATACACAAGATCATAACATCTGCAAATAGCGATAGTTTACTTTCTTCTTTCCAATTTGTATGTCTTTATTTCCTTGGCTAATTGCCCTGACTTGATTGTCTAATATAATGTTAAATATAAGTGGTAAGAGGGGAATTCTCAATGTAAACAAACAAGTAAAGATAGCGGGCCTCACATATAAGCTTTAGAAAGTCCTGCTTGTAAGGCTGGCCCCTGGCTGGCATCTGGGAACTTGGATTTGGGAAGGGTTCCCACCATTCCCTGGTAAGAATGGCTCGCTGTGCCTAAATGTTAGTGCAAACAACATCCTTCATGCTGAACACCTGCTTCTTTTCGGGGAGTCTGGAATTTGGAGCATACTAAGTGGAAGGTGCCTAGGTGACTGATTCGCAATAAAAGGCCTGGACTCCTAAGTGCAGGCAAGCTTCCCTAGCAGACAGTGTGGACATGTTGTCACAGTGCTGGAAAAATGAAGTGTGTCCCATGTGATTACACTGACCGGACTGAAAGCTTGCACCTGCTCTCCCTGACGGCCCCACGTGCACGTTTCCCTTCGCGTTTGCTACAGTAAATCGCAGCACGGCTGCCTCCCAAGGCTGTGGTCCTCCTAGTAAACCATCAAACCTGGTGTGGTCTTGGGAATCACCAAAACATTTGTCTTGATCTTGATCTCAATGGGAAAGCATCCAATTCTCCACCATTTAAGTACGGTGCTAGCTGGGGGTTTTCACAGATGCCCATTGTCAGGTTGAGGAAACTTGATTTCTATTCTACATACTATTTCTAGTTTGTTGAGTGTTTTTTTTTTTGATCCTGAAACAGTGTTGGATTAAGTTCTTTCTCTACAGCTATTGGCATGATTATGTGGTTTTTGTACTTTATTCTATTAACAAGGTGCATTATGTTAATTGATTTTCATATTTTCAACAAATTGGAAATTCCTGTGCTAAATCACACTTGGTAATCTTTTTAATGTTGGTGAATTTGGTTTCATAGTACTTTGTTGAGGATTTTTAAATGTTTGGTTTTGGACAGAAATTTGCAGTTGTGAAATTATTTCATATGTTTTAGGAAGGAGATTTTGAGAGTTTGCTTACCACACACCTACCACTGACTTCCACTACCTCGTTTTAAAAAATCCTCTTAACATATTATCCTTTCAAAACAAAATACAGATGTAAATATATATATATAAAATTGATTTTTAATTTGTGATTATTAACTTGAAATGGTAAGGTCTGACTTTATAAAGAGAATGTTTAACTGGACACTAAATTCACCATGTGTTTAATTACCAGAGTTGTTTAATTCCTTAGGCAGGTTTTCCCTTGAAGTGTCACCAGTTTGCCAAACACCTGAAATGTGTAATAGAATATATGAAAAGCATAAATGGAATTTAAAATGTTTACAGTCATTTAATTACTCAGGTTTTTAAATGAAACTGACAGTTTATGGGAAATTCAGTTGGCTTGACTTGGGTAGTTTAAATATTACTCAGAAGAAAACAATTTATTTACAGAAAAATCCCTAGATATAAAGAGAGTAAAGAAGCAAGCCCGTAAAAATAATAAGGCCTATCTGACTAAACCCAGGAGTATAAGAAGTAACAGAACAGAAGTCTGGATAAGAATTAAGAGAAGGATATAGGTGGTCTTGATGAGCTCTCCCCTTGCCCTGCTCTGTAACTTCATTTCTAAAATGTATCACTTCTCCCAACCACATCATAGTGTTTCATGTCTCATTTACTGCTTCAGACACTGGGAAATACAGGTGAGGACAAGACAAAGTTCCTATGCTCAGGAACTTCTATTCCATAAAAGAAAGACAAACTTAAAAAGCAACCAAATAAATAAAATTTATTTGTCTTAATAAATAATTTCAAGTAGTGATAAAGCCATAAGGCTAAAAAATGTAGACTAAGATAAGAGAGTGATAAAGGAAGGTGTTACATATAATCAGGGAAGACTTCTCTGAAGTGGTGATATTTAACCAGACATCTGAATGAAATGAGGGAGACAGATTTAGAGGAAAGTAATTTCAGTGAAGGGTCTAGCAAACTGCAAAGGTTAATATAATTATGATACAACAAGGACGCCCTGTGGCAAAAGCACAATGAAAACACAGTCAGAAAGACAGATAAGGGCAGACCATAAGAGTCCTGGTACAGTATTTGGATTTCATTATAAATGTGATGGTAGGGCATCCAAGCATCCTATTCAGCCAGCTTAGTCTGCCTTTCTTCTTGGATATCCGGCTAACTTCCATTTGTCCTTCAAAATCCAGCATCATGTGTGGGGTATACTCCTTACCTCTCCAGATTAGGGCAATCACTACCTCCCGTGTGCTGCTTCAGAACAATAGATTACTGACTTCCTCTCACACCTCTGGGTACCTCGTCTTTTGATTTTTTTTCACGTGTTGATCCCCCCCATCTTTGTAGTCCCAGAGTCTAACATAACGGTGGGTGCTAAGTAAAGGTACGATACAGGGAAAACACCCATTCAGTAGTGCAAGGCTAAACTCTTTTGGACTATAACACGGAGGTGCGTGGGTGTTGTTGCCCAGGAAGGTTGGCTGCAGCCTTCTCCCAGCTCATTCTGTCACCAGAGGAAAGACTTCAAGGACGCTCCATTGGCCAATAATGCATCTCGGACCCAAATTCCCAACTGTCAGGTGCCTGCTGTCTTTGCTTTGCACGTTTTTGCTCACCCTTACCGGTGCCTGCAGCGGGACTTAGAGTAGGGAGAACCTTCGGGATTCCCTGCTCTGTGTCCCAACACTCCCGGCAAAGCTCCCCCTTTCTTCCTTAACAACGGAAGTCGCAGCAACGTTGCCCACTGGCACACAAGGTCCACCGTCGCCCCGCCACTCTGTGCTTCTAGTGCACGCTGCCTCACCCCGCAGTTGCCCCCCGGGCTTCCGGCCCCACTCACCTAGGATGCGGGTGATCCCCAGGGTCAGCTTCTCCAGGAGCGGCTTGCTGGAGCCCACAGGCGGGGGCGGCAGCTCCTCCATAGCTCGCGTCCCCGCTCCGCGCGCGGCCGGGGCAGCGGAGGGGACAAAACGGGTGAGCTGGCCGGGCCGCAGCGTTGCACACCGCCCCCGAGCCTTGGCCATCAAGTTCACGGCATGCCGGGAGTTGTAGTGCTCACCGCCTGAGGCCGAGGCAGGGATGCGATGAGGCTCCGGGGCTGGTCTGGCAGGAGTTACGCGGTGAGCTCGTTCCCGCGGCCTCGGCCCCAGACGGCGGGACACAGCGACGCCTCCGCCCTGACACTCCCGCCCCACCGGGGCCGGCCGCCCAGGCGGGGGCGGGCCTCTGCGCTGAACGGCCAATGGGGACTGGGCCTGGAGTCCGGGGCGGGGCGGCGGCGGCACGGCGTCCCGAGTGGCGGTTGTTTCAAGATGGCGGACGTGGCGGGCCCCTCCCGCCCCGGCGGCGCGGCGTTCTGGACCCGGGACTGTATCCTTTGCCCGCCTGGCAGGGGGCGCCGGCGCCCTCCTCGGGGCGGCGAACGGCAAGTGGTCGCGTGGGACTCAGCGGTGAGGGAAGCGTGTGCTAACCCCGTGGGCGGGGCAGTTCTGTCCCGTGGCCGTCCAGGTGCCGGGCTTTTCGCCTAGCTTGGGGATTAGGTGGCTGAGCGCCTGATACTGTCTCCAGTTTGGGGTTCCAGGTGTGGGACTGAATGCAGATGTTTCCCAGGCCTCTTTGGCGGTGGTGAGCTTTGGGACGATGACCTGCAATCGTGGCCCAGCCTGGGGCTGGGAACACACTCCAGCCCTTGATGACATCCGGCCGGCCGGGCAAAATGAGGTTGTGGAGGAGAGAAGGGTGTTGGATGATCAGGGAGCCTTTTCGTGTTCGCTTAGGAGTGCCCTCGGTCTGCTCTGTTTAGGAGGATGTCAGGATTTTGTTGGACTTCGAAGGCCTGTTAGTGATGATTTATTTTCATACTGAGATTTTTCTGAGAGGTGTGGGGCTTGCTTTCACGGGGACCTGGTCTTGCGGCTCTGGCTATTGAATAAGCTGCAAATCATCGTGCCTGGATGTAGTGTAGATTTACATGTAGTTTGCAGGTCACCTCTGGCAGGATAAAAGTGCTTGGATTGTTTTGGGTTGGAGAAACTGTAGAGCTCTTATACTGTGGTCGTGGGCTTCTCAGTTCCATATCTATGATGAGATGACTGACGTAAGTGGTTCTTTCCCTGGGTTAGTTACACTGTACCAGCCTGAGCTTTTTTCTGATAATTGGCTCCTGTGTTCGTTGGAGGAGTGTTACAGGGAAGCAGGGCAGTAGTGTATTGGGTGCCTGCTGAGGCAAGTCGTTTTGTCTGTTTGCTCCGACTGGTGATGGCATTGTTTGAGGCATTGCTGTTAACTTTGTGTATTCTTTGCATACTTCTACTTAGTTCCCAGTGAAACTTACAAAATTCTATGATCAGTTTCCCTTATTTGAGTTACTAGGATTGAAGTGTCATGCCATGGAGAGAGGGATATTTTTGCATTACGTGCTGTTCAGTGTTTGGTGGTGTGCACTTTCCAAACGTAATCACCACTTGTCTCTAGTAGGTTGGTGAGAATCCAAGTGAAATCATGTACATACACTGGATAAAAGCAAACTAGTGCACTGTGTAAATTAAGTATTTTTTCCTTTAGAGAATATGTGTGCTGGGAACAGCTGAGCTAAGTTAAGAAGTCAGGAAACTGTGATGAGTCTTTTCTCTTGAAACACTGCCTCTGCAATGACAATTTTGTGAAAGAGGAGATATCTGAAGGTTATTAACTTATAATGTGCTTCTTTGTTTTAATCATTTTCATAACTACATATGACCAATGACATACTTCTGATATAGAATAAATGGTTTGGGGGAGGGGAGACAACCTGTTACAGGGTTATTGATTCAGTTAATAGGCATGTGAACTGAATCTACCTTCTTGTGCTCAGCAGCCCTGTACTCTCACTTAATTCATGTCGTCCTTATCTCATACAGAGGTTACATATCTCCCCTTTTCTCTTGAATTCTCTTACTCTAAAAATTGATATGAAATACTCACTTACCCACTGAAAATGAGAATTGAGGTTATGTGAGGAAAACAGTGGTGATTCCATTCTACAGAAAATCAGATGTTTGAAAGGAATTGCAGGTTTACCAGCATTACCTGTTTTCCCAGCCTATTCCAACGTTTAGGCTCAGATATCATTTTACATCTCCATAGGACTTAAAAGCAACGTGAAAGGTGAACTTGTTGCTGGTTTTCAATTAAAAAGCATAATGATACGAATCATTTGGTTTAGTCATGTGTCTTTGGATCTTGATCCCTTCTTGCCATATTGATGACTTCCCAGACCACCCCAAAGACTTTTGGTAGAACTTTCTCTAGAAAAAACCAAAAAGTATCTATCTATAATCTGGTATTCGTTTCACACTTTGGAAAGAAAGATTGGTCAGTGCTTCCCCTGAACAATTAGAGAAATGTGATTGAGAGATTTCCCGTCCTAGATATTTCCATCATGTGAGAACAGATAATCTGTGACTGAATGTCATTTTTTTTACTGTTGAGTTAATGCGTCTCCTGCAAAGTATGATTCAGCAGTGCTCTTTTGTACAAGTTATGTCTTTGTACCTAATGTGTAAACAATAGCTATGCCATGCTATCATTTCATGGGTTAAATCTGCGAGAAAATTAAGACCCTTCAGCCATAAACTGCTTTCCTGCTCTGTTATAGTTCCTGGTAATATCAGAAGTTAGTGTTTCTACAGTATTTAAATTTGATTGCTTAAATGCTCTTGCGTATTATCATTAACAGTGTTAGCAACTTGATAATAACAAATATGAATTATGAGGGACCCGATCAAAACATTGCTGTAGCTATAATGTCTGCCATTGCCTTTCAATTAAAACTAGACAAAGGCTTAATGTTTATTCTTAAAATAATATACAGGCATACCTTGAAGGTATTGTGGTTTGGTTCTAGGCAACTGAATATTGCAATAAAGCCAGTCATAATCTTTCTGGTGGAGGGTCTTACCTTCAATTTAAAAAAAAAATGCAGCATCTGTGAAGCACAATAAAGTGAAATGCAGTAAAATGAGGTATACCTGTGCTAATCTGGAAAGTCACTGTGGTCAATAATAATTACATATGTACACATGTGTTGCTGGTTAGTGAGTAAAGCTCGAAAGGTTAGAGTAGAGTGGGCAGTAGTAAGTTCATTTTCTTCAGGGATAGGCATGCTTTTTCCTCTGTACCATTTCTGCCTTGGATTTCTAATTACTACTTTAATTCTGGGGTTTGGATAGATTAGTATCGGCATTAAGGATGCTTTTTAACTTGTACTTGTCTTGTTGAGATACTTCCAAAGAAACCAAAATAGAACTAAGGTGGCACATAGAAGGAATAAGAGGTCCAGTATGAGTTTGGTATGTATTGTATCTCTTTGACTTTCCCATAAAATATACACTTGTTGGGAATCTCTGCATTTGAAGAAGGTAAATATTTGGGTTCTTAAGATAACAAGATGAAGATTGATTAGAAAGGCTAGGTTGGGTGGAGGCAATTTCAAATATGTGTATTCTTTTTTTTTATGGATCTCCGAGAGAGGAAGCAGGGAGGGGAGAGAGACAGACAGACAGAGACACATCTGTCCCACCTATTTATGCAGTCATTGGCTGCTTCTTATATGTGCCCTGACCGGGGATGGAACCCTCCATGTTGGTGTATTGGGACGATGCTCCAACCAGCTGAGTTATCTACTGGGGCCTATTTAGTCTTATTTTTAAAAATTGTTGTTAAGGTCAATTTATTTAGTGGTTTCTATGTTGAAAAGAAATTTAACGTGGATGTAGCTAATAGATTTTACCTGAACATTTTGAATGAGCTAAAGAAAGATAGCACTGGAGCTTGTTAGACAGTGCCTCATGAAATTAAATATCAGTTTTATTCTTTACTCTGAGCCAGGCATTTGATATTTGCAAATACGACATTGAGCAACACACGGTGAAAATCTTAACCCGCTTGGTGCGTCCATTTTAGTGACATGGGATGGGGCTGTGAATAAGTAAAATATATGTCCAATGATTATATGTGCTATGGAAAGGGGTAGCTATCATTGGGGTCTTTTGTCTCTGTTTTCATGCCAATACCATGCTGTTTTGATTATTATAGCTTTTGTAATACAGTTTAAAGTCAGAAGGTGCAATGCCACTAGCTTTGTTCTTTTTTTCTCAGGGTTGTGGCTATTTGGGGTCTTTTGAGGTTTCATACAAATTTTAGGATCATTTATTGCTGTGTCTGTGAAAATGCCATTGGAATTTTGACAGGGATTGCATTAAATCTACAGGTGGCTTTGGGTAGTATGGACATCTTAACAATAGTCTTCCAATCCATGAGCATGAACTATGTTTCCATTTATTTGTGTCTTCTTTAATTTCTCTTATCAGTGTCTTATAATTTTCATTGTACAGTGTTTTCACCCCCTTGGTAGAATTTATTCCTCAGTATTTTACTTTTTTGAGGCAATTTTAAATGGGATTGTTTTCTTAATTTCTGTAGTATTTCATTATTAGCATATAGAAATATAACAGCTTTTTGTATATTGATTTTGTATCCTGCAACTTTACAGGTTTTGTTTATTAGTTTTAACAGTTTTTAAGGTGGAGTCTTTAGGGTTTTCTCTTACAATATGTCATTTGCAAATAGAAGCTTGTGGAAGGTCTGTACAGTTTGTTTTTTAAGAAAAAGGAAACAAAGTTATTAGGTGACAGTAACAATGAGGAAATGGTGTCAAGTTTGAGAAAAGAGGAGAAACTATAATATACTTGGTGAGCTTTCAGATTAAGGTACCCACTAGCTGGTTTTTCCAGTTCTGAGCAAGCTTCTATGTGAATAGTCTAAGGAAGTGTAGTGTTTTTTTCCAGGACTCTGTTATGTTCATCCATAGGTCATCCCTGGATAATGTTCTAAATTCATCGTTACTGTACCTTCTAATTGAAGATAGTGCCATAGGGAACATATCCTGAATCCTCTTGGATTTTTTCCCCTGGGTCCTTGATTCCATATGTGTATTTCCAGCAGCAAATAATTAGTCATGTATACAAGTATTGAGCACCTACTGTGTGTGCTAGTCCCAAGAAGTATAAAAAATAAAAAAGTTTTTGCTGTTAAATGGAGTCTGTGCAATTTAATTTTGTAAGGTTTTTTTTTCTAATCTTAGATGTCAGTGAATTTAGAAATTGTCTACTGCTGCGTTGGTTGCTCCCAATTTCCTTGGAGTAGTGAGGTCCGATTTCCTTGGAGTAGTGAGGAATTTTTGTATACTTCTCTTATATTCCTCTTAAAATACCAGCTCTGTTTCTGATATTTGAGGGCATTTACAGTTTAGGGGCACTAGTTATCAGCCAAAGTCCCGAAGCTGTGATAGTGTCTGTGCTGCTCCAGAAAGCTGTTGGAAATCGGCTGGCAGCTCCGACAGTGGGCGTGGTCTGGAACCCGTGGGTTCCTAAATTCCTGCAGTTCTCTGTGCCGCTACTCAGCGTTTCCCGGAAAGGCTCCCTGCTAAGGTTGATCGTGAGCTGAAATACATGGACTTTTTGAACATGCTGTTAAATCCCCTGTTTTACTCCATCCCTTTTCTGGAAGGAAATACTTCATAATTGATGGCCTGGAAATCTTGGAAAAGAAAACATTTTGTCAAGAAACATGACTTTCGAATGTTCTAGATCATTGGAATAAAATGTTCAGATTCTTCCTTCTTGCAAGTGTTATCAAACTGTGGACGTACCTGGATTTAGATATGTTTCTGAATAAAATTTTGTGTCTGGAAAAAATGCTTTCTTATTGTATTGGTTCTCTTTCTAAAGTAGTAGTATGATCTTAGTGGCCTTTCTAAATTTCTCCTTTTGAAATTCAAAATACTGTGTTCTTTTTGTCTTAAATTTCTTCCATTTGTTAAATAGGGCTTCTTGGGACATTTCACATATACACTACAAAGAATAAAAAAATGCCTTTGTGTTTGCATGATTGACTTGCCCTCAAACAGTGTTTGTTTTTCAGAGATAAAGCTCATTTTGAAAGTATTTACATTCATGCCTACAGTATCTTGTCACTTTTCCAGTACTGAGCAAATGGAAGCACTGAACTCTTGGCTCACAAAAGGATGTGAAATGAAAGGGTCCTAACAGCAGAATTTATAGTTTAGGATGTCTCACTTGGGGATAAGTTGGATGAAAGTTTTATGGAACTAGGCCTTCCAAAATTTTTACAAAATATGTAGTTGTGACTATATAAAAATGAACTTTAAAAGAATATTAGCTTTGCTACATTTAAGTCACTTACTTTGCTTCAAAGTTTTGTTTTTAAAAACTAGTTATATATTCCAAGGTCAATGGAAATTATGAATTGTAACAAAAGTAAAGAAGAGGGGCAGCACTTGGATACTGGGTAATCTTCACTAGTGTTTTCCTTCATGTCTTCCTGCATAGTTTCCGATGAAGAACAATCAGTAGTATATGTTCCAGGTAAGATTTTCTATGTTAATTTGGTAAGCTTCCTTTGCTTAGGAGAAAGGTAAAACATTAGAACGAATATGCAGGTGTAACTAAATGTGGAACAGTTCATTAGATCCTAAAATTAAAAAAAAAAGTATGACCCTATTAAGGTTAAAAATACTTTATATATTAAGGAGTAAGAGATTTTTATTATTTTTATATTATAAATAATAGCCTAAATTTAATATCTCAAAGAAAAATATGAAAACTTCTTGATACAGAGTTTATGCAATAGACTAAAGTTTACCGAACTATTGAAAATACCCCAATTGTGTGACAAATCAGCCCTTAATTTCCCCTAAGTTAGGGGATGTGTGGCATGTTGTAACTTACTGGTTTTAATATGACTTATGAATGTGCCAGCACCTTTTAAAAATGTTGCAGTTGAATCTTTAATGTATTCAAAACAATCTTTTCATGATTCATTATTTATTCAGAGAGCTTTAAAATGAAGTAAGTGTTTTCCCTATCAGGTCCTATAAGCAGAGGATATCAACAGAGAGGTTGATGGGGGGAGGGCTGAAGAGAGTAAGGTATAATTTTAAAGTGTAATATGATGCAAATCCTTAGGAATTTCTGCAGAAGGAAATACCAGATCAAGACACAAGTTGATGAGCCCAAAAGCTAATGTTAAATTCAAGACTTCCAGGGTGGCTGCTGATTCGGTCTCCATGGATTCTTTAAAAGGTGCAGGAGATTCCGTAAATGAACAGGTCAGTAATTTCTTGTTTGTTTTTTTCTTATTCTTTAGTTTTTTATGAATACTGACCAGTAACTGATTTTTCTTTGCTAACTGTCCATTGATGGCCATTGGTGCCAATTCAATGCCAACAAGAATTCCCGATTTGGAGTGTGGTGAAGACGGAAACTTGATTCAGTGTAAAACAGCTCAGTTGTGATAACAGCCTGGCGGTGAGGCTGTGGAACAGCCCAGTAGTGTTATAGCTCAGTTAGAAGCAGCATGGCTGTGAAGAGGCCCTGGGGTGAAGCCCTCTTGGGTTAGGCAGCTCTGCTCTCCTATTTGCCACCTGCTTAGGTCCCTTTCGCTTTGTGCCAGTCTGCCTCTGCACGGGTCTGCCTCTGAGCCAGTCATCTCCACTCCACTCCACTCTGCTCTGGTCAACCATCTTTAGGGTTTCACTTCCAGCTGGAAAAATGCAGTCTCCCTCTTCCATGGAAAAGGAAAGTGTGTTCCTATAGCCAAAGGGGAACTGACTTAAAAAGATAGAAGTCCTTACCCAAGGTCCTGCTTGGCCTGTCCTCATGCAAATAAGGACTCCAAATTGTCGCAGTTTTATTGGCCCAAAAAGCACTGTCCTGATTGGTCAGAATGGAGCTGTTCTGATTGGCTGCTGAAGATGTTGATGGCAAAGCCTCAGCCCTATTGGTTGAAACAGAATTCCAGGAACTCCTCTTTGTATAAGGGATGGTTCACATGGCAGAAACACAGTGCAGGGAAGCAATTCAGTGCCAGGAGACAGGCAGCTTAATGTAGGCTTCTCCCTGAAGTGTGATTTGTGTGAGAGGCTTCTATTAGTGCTAGGCTCTGTTTTTCTTTGTGTGTTTGTTTTTTTGATTTTAAATTTAAACCCAGTGAAGCCATTACGATCCCTTCTTAGTAGGGTATCTTCTTTCTCAGGGTCCACGTGACCAATAACTGATATCTATACATGGGTAGAAGAGTCATTGAAAGAACATTAGATGATCTATAAGCATTCTGAAAAGATACAAATACAGAGGGTTCTAGGAGGCTTTGATGATGCTTGGTGTGAATACAAAGTGTTTAGCTCCAAAATATCTGGGCTTTAAGACTTGGTTAAGAAAACTTATTATCTTGGTATGTCTCAAAGGCCTGCATTCTGGCTCTCACCGTTGTGGCTCAGTTGGTTGGGTGCTGTCCTGCAAAGGGAAAGGTTCCGGGTCAGGGCACTCGCCTGGGTTGCAGGTTTTCTCCCCGGTCAGGGCGGGGCCTTGGGCAAGAGGCATCCGATCGATGTTTCTCTGTCTTTCTCCCTTCCCCTGTCTCTAAAAATAAGTAAAATCTTTAAAAAAAGAAGGCCTACATTCTGAGCTGTGTGGAGTTAGTAAATCAAACTTACAACTCTTTTTTATATTAGGTGTCTTTTATGATTTTTGTTCATTTGAATTTTTTGGTTGATATGAATAAACCCTTAAATATAAGAAAGATATTTTCATTAAAAGAAAATTAGCCTGCATCATAATTATTATTATTATTCTTAATTATTTCCTTCACTTGGAAAATAATAACCTAAAGACCCTTCCTTTTTCTGGCCCAATCATTGATCTCTCCTTCATATTTGCCTGAGCAATAGTGCCTCCGCATTCCTTTGACACATGTCCTGAGTGGCTTATTTTACTTTTTGTTATGTTTTGACTTCCCAAGCAAAGTTTTAGTCATGATTTAGCAATCTGTGACCTGCAGGCCAAATCTGCTTGCCACCTCTTATAAATAAAGTTTTATTGGAATGTAACCACACGTATTCTTTTAATATCTATGGCTCTTTTATGTTCAGTAGTAGATTTGCTACAGAGACTATATGGCCACAAAACCAAGAACATTTACTGGTGAACCCTTTATAGAAAAAGTTCTGAATACCTGGTTTATGTTCTTGAGGGCATTTCCACTATCTAGTTGGTTACTAATGGTTACTAATGTAGTTGGTTACTACATTGAGTAGGCTGCAGGATTTAACTGTAAGGTTAACTTGTGTCACGTGTATCCCCCCAGTGCTCTCTTCACACTGGGATGTGAATAGTTGAATTTGCAAGTTCTAATCAAAATTGGATGTTTTTAAATTTTTAAAAAAATTTTATTTATTGATTTTTAGAGAGGGGGCAGAATGGAGAGAGAGAGAGAAATGTCTGTTTGTTCTTCCACTTATTGATGCATTCATTGGTTGCTTCTTGTATGATCCCTGACTGGGGACCGAACCCACAGCCTTGATGTATCAGGGTGACACTCTAACCAACTGAGCTACCTAGCTAGGGCTGAAATTTTTTTAATAAAGTTGTTTTATATTCAACTGTAATCTTTTGGATTAAGTCCATACTTTTTTAATGATTCTATTATCTTATTAGCTGTGAGTTTTGTTGGGCTATTTCACTGGCTTTGGGGATTACAGTATACATTTTTAATTTATCACAGCATATTTTCAAAGGATATTTTCCCACTTCACCTGTAATTTAGAGACCATTCAACAGTGTAAGTCCTTAAGGACAGGAAACAGGATAGTGCAGTGGTTAAAGCACAGACTCTGGAACCCAGTCTTGATCCTGCTACCTAACTGCTATAAACCCAGACAAGATTTGTATCCTCACTTTAAAATAAAACAGCTATCTAGTGGCATTGTTGGGAAAATGAGATGGATTAGTAAGTGTAAAGTACTCAATATTCCTAGCATGCAGTAAGCCCTAGGCATGCGTTAGCTGTTATTACTGCTCTTTGGTCGAGTGCCGGTTGGAGTAAACCTCCTCACAGAGAGGCTGGAACGGTGCATCTGCTGCCAGCCTTAGTGAGCTTGTAAGCAGGGCTCGGCTAAGGAAGGTCCTCACTGTCTGTCCTTGGGTGTTTGTTTCTGTGACATTCCCCAAGGTAAAGATTTTTTTCCTTTATATATTCCCTAGTGTTTAAGCACGGTCATTCCTGCCTTTGAGTTCTTTCTGTCTGCTTTTCTGTGGAAATTTCATGATGTCCCCAGTGGGCAGACAGTTCCTTATCCTGTGTTGAGTTCACAGTAAGTTTTAAATGAAACAGGCTAGTAGTGTTTCCACAAGGTAAAAGATATTTAAGAAATTTCACCTCCTGTGCTTATTTTAAGAAATTTCTTGAAGAGTCTTAAAAATTGTTTTTAGCAAAAGTTAACCAAAAATTTTTTTTCTGTGTTAGAATTTCTGCAAGGGAGGAATAAAGAGTGCATCATTGAAGGATTTATGTCTTGAAGACAAAAGACGCATTGCAAATTTAATTAAAGAACTAGCCAGGTGAGACAAAACCTTACATGAAATGCATTATGATACAAGAGAGAAAATTCAAGAACTTGAAAACACATGAGTTTCATTTTCCTCTCTTGATTATGTGTCATATAGTGTGTCAAAACTTATATTTATGTTTTAATTCACTGTAATATAATTATTACCTTTGTATTATTTTGAAATAATTTTAGGCTTATAGAAAAATTGCAAAAATATTGGGGGAATGAGGAAATATTGGAGGAATGAGGTAGTGACTGCTAATGAGTATAAGGATTGTTTTTGGGAGGATGAAAATGTTCTAAAATTATATTATGGTGATATTTGCAGAACTCTAAATATACTAAAAGCCATTGAATTATACCCTCTAATGGTTGAACATTATTATATGTAAATAAATCTCAACAGAGCTCTTAAAAATTGGTGTGGAGGGTTCTCATACCTTTCATATAACTTTCTCTGAATTATCACCCTGAATAACCATAGTGCAATTGTCAGAAATTAACATTGGTACAATGCAGTATTCATTAACTACAGAGCATTCAGATTTCACCAGTTTTTTCACTAATATATTTTTCTGTTCCAGGATCCTATTTTGTACTCAGCCTACCTGTTTTCCTTAGTCTCCTCCCATGGGTGGCAGTTCCTTAGCCTTGCCTTGCCTTCCATGGCTTTGACACTTTTGAAGAAAGTGGTCAGCTTTTCTGCAGTATTTCTTTCAGTTTGGGTTTTTCAGGGTGCGTGTGATAACAATGTTGTATTATGACGTGTTATATTGGGGGGGTGATGTTGAAATGTTGTTACTGGTGGTTTTAAGTATGATAACTTGGTTAATGTAGAGAGTAGGAGGTTTTTCTCCTGAAAAGTTATATTTTTCTGTGTAATTTATGAATATCTTAAGGAGATTCATGGAGACTATTCAAATACACTATTGTTTTTCCTGGAGTCTAACCTACTATTATAAGCAGTGTGTCCATCGAAGGAACTTGTCTGAGACAGCTGTGTAGCCGTGATGTCCTAATGGTGACTTTGTATTTCCCCTGTTTATTTTACATTTATTAATTGGAATTATTGTTTAAAGATGAGCTGTCCCTTCTGCCCTATTTATTTTTGTTTATTATGTATTTCAGTATTTATTTTTTATTAGTATCAGACTAAGAGACATTTTTTTTTTTATATTTTGAGGCTTACCTGCAAGAACTAATAGAGAGAGAGAACCCATGTCCCTTTACCCAGTTGTGTGAAAACAACTGGGAGTATTTTGATTAACTATACAGTACAATATCACAATCAGGAAATTTGATGAAATCCATCGACCTGATTTCACATGTACTCATTTGTGTGTATAATTAATTATTATAATAATTGCGCTTTTGTCAGTGGTGTAGATCTGTGTGCCATCACACAGTCAGACACAAAGCAGGTCTGTCACAAGGACACCCGTCCTGCCCTTTTATAGATGTAGCCACTTCCCTTCGTACCCCTCCCTGCTCCCTGGCAGCCACTGCTCTGCTCTTCATCCCTCTAATGTCGTCATCTCAAGAATGGTCTATAAATGGAATCATACTGGTGCAGCCTTTTGAGGTTGACTCCCCCACCCCCTGCGACTCAGCGTAATTCTTTTTAGATCTTTTGAAGTTGTTGCATGTATCAGTAGTTTGTTCCTTTTATTGATGAATAGGGTTCCGCGTAAAGAATGTACTGTGATTTATTTAACCGTTCACCTGTTGAAGGTTATTTTGATTGTTTCCAGTTTTGGACTTTTACAAATGAAATTGCTATGAACATATATATAGGTTTTTGTGTGAACATAACATTGTCATTTCCTTGGGATAGTGTTATAAATGCATGCTCAGTTGCATTAAGAAATTGGTGATCTATTTTTGAAAGTGGTTTATCACTTTGCATTCTCACAGTAATGCAGGAACAATCTAGGTGCTCTGCACTTTTGCTAACGTTTGTTATTGTTTTTCATTTTAGCTGTCCTGACAGATGTTTAGTGTTACCAAGTTGTGATTTTAATTGGCACTTCTACAATGGCCAGTGATGTTGGACGATGTTTCACAGGCTTATCTGCCATCAGTATCTTCCTCAGTGAAATGGCTGTTCATCCTTTTTGCCCACTTCCTATTGAAATGTTTGATTTTATTGATGAATGACTTTTGAGAGTTCTTTACATACAAATGTAAAATTATATACAAATATTTTGTATATAATTTTATATACAAATATTTTATTGGATAGATACATAATTTGCAAATACTTTTTTCTAATCTGTAGCTTGCCTTTTTATCCCCTTTACAGAGTCTTTCATAGAGTAAAAGTTTTTAATTTTAACTAGGTTCAGTTTATCAATTTTTCATTTTATGCATTGTGCTTTGATTATCAAGTCTAAGAACTCTTGTGTAGTCTTAGTACCTAAAAACTTTCTCCTGTTGTCCAATTTGTTGGCATATAGTTGTTAATAAGATTTTCATATAATCCTTTGTCTTTCTTTCATTTCTGATTTTATTTATTTGGGTCTTCTCTCTTTTTTTCTTGGTGAGTCTGGTTAAAGGTTTGTCAGTCTCATTTATCTTTTCAGAGAGCCAGCTCTTGGATTCATTGACCTTTTGTATTTTTTTTAAGACTCTATTTCATTTATTTCTGCTCTGCTTTTTATTATTTCCTTCCTTCTACTCAGTTTTGGCTTTGTTTGTTGTCCTTTTATCACCTTCCTTTAAGTGTGAGGTTAGATTGTTTATTTGAGCTGTTTCTTGTTTTTTTGAGATAGGCCTGTATTGCTATGAATTTTCCTGTTAGGAGTACTTTCCCTGTGTCCCACAGATTTTTGGGTTGTTTTGCTCTCATTTTCATTTCTTTCAAGGTATCTTTTAATTTCTTCTTTGATCTCCTTGTCAGTCCACTCATTGTTTAATAACATGTTTAGCTTCCATGTCTTTGTTACTTTTCAATATTCCTCTTGTAATTGATTTCTAGTTTCATAGCACTGTGGTCAGAGAAGTTGCTTGATATGATTTCAGTCTTATTAAATTAATTGAGATTTATTTTTTGTCCCAGCATGTGATCTATGCTGGGACAAATGTTTCATGTGCACTTGAAAAATATGTATATTCTGCTTTTGGGGGGTAAAATGCTCTGAAGATACCAACTAAATCTATTTGATGTAGTGTCTTGTTTAAAGCCGCTGTTTCCTTGTTGATTTTCAGTCTGGAAGATCTGTCCATCGAAGTCAATGGGGTGTCACAATCCCTTCCTGTGACTGTACTTCTGTCGATCTCTCCCTTTATATCCATCATGATTTGCTTTACATATGGAGGTGCTCCTGTGTTGGGTACATAAGTGTTTCCTGGGGTTACATCCTCTTCTTGGCTTGTTCCTTTTATCATTATGTAGTGTCCTTCTTTGTCTCTTACCATAGCCTTTGTTTTAAAGTCTATTTTGTCGGATATTAAGTATTGGTACCCCAACTTTTTCCCCCTTTGCATGAAATATCTTTTTCCATCCCTTTACTTTAATCTGTGTGTATCTTTTGATTTGAGGTGGGTCTCTTGGAAACAGGTCATTAGACTTACCATAGAATTTTAGAATAAGATTGTCAGTGTCTCGGAAAAAAACCCAACAACCCTCTGCTGGCACTTTAATAGGTACTACATTAAAAATCGAGCTCAATTTTGGGAGGAATTGACATCTTTATTGTATTGAGTCTTCCGATCCATGTGCATGGTATGTCTGTCCATTTATTTAGCTCTTTGATTTCTTTCAATGGTGTTTTATAATTTTCAGAATACAGATCCCATACATTTTTTCTCACATTTATAGGTAAGTATTTAATTGTTTTTGGAACAATTATAAGTGGTATTGTGTTTTAAGTTTTGTTTTCACATTTGTTGTTTCATGTTTGTTGTTGAAGTATGTTTGAATTTGGTGTGTTTATCTTGATTCCTGCCTCCTTCATGAACTCACTTACTCTAGGAGTTTTACTGCTGATTCTTTGGGACCACGACAGTCATGTCATTTGCAAATAGGGGCAGTTTTATTACTTTTTTCTAATATATATATTTTTCATTTTATTTTTTCTTGCCTTGTGATGCTGGCCAGGACTTCCAGTGCTATGTGAATAGGAGTGATAGGAGATGATATCTTTACTGTGTTCTTGATTTTATGTGGAACGCATTCAGTCTGTCATCATTAAGTATGGTATTAGCTTTAGGTTTTTTATAGATGCTCTATTCAAAAAGTTGAGAAAGTTTCCTTATATTCCTGGTTTTATAAGAGTTTTTGTTACGATTGTATGCTAGATTTTGTTAACCACTTTTTGTCCCTTCATATGATTATATGAATTTTCTTCTTTAGCTCTTGACACAATAGATTATATTAATTGATTTTTGAATGTTGAACCTGCCTTTCCTACCTGTAATAAATCTTAGTTCTTGTCATTGATTTTATACATTCCTAATTTTGATTTTCTTCTTATTTTGTTTGGAATTTTCACACCAAAGTTCATGAGAGTCATTGGGCTGTAGTTTTCTTTCCTCCCTTCCTTCCTTCCTTCCTTATTCTGGTTTTATTAGCCTGATAATATTTGCCTTATAAAATAAGTAAGGAAGTATTCTCTCTTCTGTTTTCTAGAAGAAATTGTATAAAATTGCCTAATTCTTCTCTAAATTTTTAATAGATTTCTCCAGGGAAATAATTTGGGCCTGGAGATTCCTTTTTAAAGAGGCTTTTAATTACCAATTCAATTTTTTTAATAGTTATAAGATTATTCAATTTGTCTATTTTGTCTTGATTGAGTTTTGGTAGTTTGTAGTTTTTGAGAATTTTACATTTTTCTAAGTTGTCAGATTTATGAATGTAAAGTTTTTCATGGTATTCTCTTATTATCTTATTAATGACTATAGGATCTGTAGTGCCTCATTATGATATTATTGGTTTGTATCTTCTCTCTTTTTTATTTTTGTCAGTTTTGTTAGGTTTATCAATTGTATTGATTTTTCAAAGAACTAGCTTTTTATTGATTTTTCCTTATTTTTTTGTTTTCAATTTTATTGATTTTTGTTGTTATCTCTCTTCTTTTGTTGCTTTGGATTTATTTTATTCTTTTTCTTAAAGTGGAACTTAGAGACCATCCCTTTTTGCATGTGAGCGTTTAGTGTATAATCTTTTCTCATTACTGTTTTCAGTGCTTCCCACATATTTGATTTGTTGTATTTTAATTTCATTCAGTTCTATGTATTTTTAAAAATTTCCATTGAAGCTCTCCGTATGACCCATGTATTATTTATCTAGAACTTTCTTGTATAATTTCCAAGTGTTTGGAGACATTCCTCTTTCTTCCTATTATTGATTTCTAGTTTGGTTCTATAATGGTCCGAGAACAGCTTTTATATTTTTTGGAGGTTTGTTTTATGGCCTAAAATATGGTTGATATTGGTGAATGTTCATGAGTGCTTAAAAAAACGCTTATAATTGTAACTCCCCTGGCTGACATGGAGAAAGTTGGTTTATGTTATCTTTAATATATTTACACTTTTATGTGATCATCCTGCATGTAACTAATCCCGCTCACCACTGCTGCTCCCTGTCCTGCACGAAAGCCTTCCTTCTCCTGCTGGAACTCTGACTCTCCATTTCAGTCCCCCATCCCCCACACCACGACTGTCGTCTTCTCCCTGCTCTCCAGCACAGCAGTCCAGGGCATACTTTGCCCAAATGCTCTTCTCCCTGCCCTCTGCTTCTGACTCTTCATGTCCGGTGGTCCTCTCTCCTCTGCTTAGGCTTTGACCTCCCACACCAGGCTGCTCCTTGCAGTCTGTCCTTCTCACCTTTTTCTGCTTCTGGGCTCCACATATTGGTCCTCTCCCTTATGCCGATTCCCTCCTCACTCACCTTAGGCTCTAACATTCTACCAGCCTGCTCCTTCTTGAGGATAACCCTTCTCCCTTTGCCTGGGCTCTGATACCGCACACAGGGTTGCTTCTTGAGTTTACGTCCTCTTCGTCCTCCTGGGCTCTGATAACCGGCTTCAGGTTAGCCCTTTGTGTGGCTGCTTTCTTCACGCTTTGTTGGCTCCTCTATACCAGCGCCTGCTCCCAACCCTTGCATAGACCCCTCCTCACCTTACTTAGGTGACACGGACCCTGGCTCTTGAAGTCTGCAGCTTTATGGATGAGACAAGACAAATTCACATGGACTACCAAGTCCTGTGGAGGAAAAGGGATGGCACGGCCACTCTCTCAAGAGGAGAGCATGCCAACCCTTGCCTTGACAAGCTTTTATTGCTTTTCTGGGCACGTTACACTGAGGATGGTCCTCATTTACTGTGCACAGGTTTGCTTCAGGTGGTTACCTTTTACAGAAAACAAGGAAAGAATGTTGCTCATTACTTCAAAGAGAAGGATGTTGCAGACCAAGGGGAAAACTGGTAGAACCGGTCACAGTCCATACTTGGGAGGTTTAGCACAGACTTTAGGAAGTTACAGTAAGCACTTGCTGCCTCAATTCAGGGTGAGGGAGTTTTAGCAAAAGCAAGTCTCATAGCAGTCTAGGTACAATGCAGGCCTGATTCTCCATGGGAGAACCTATCCATGGGCGTGGGTCCTGTGCATCGGACCTCGCTTTCCACTGGCCTTTCCGAGTGGGAGCTAGGCCTATGCCACACAGAACGGTCTCCTATACTTGGGCTCTGAATCTCCATGCCGGCTCTCTCCCACAACCTTTGCAAGGATACCCACACCCAATGCTCAAGGAACTGATACCCATCCTCTTCCACATGGACGGATACTCTTCTCATCCTGACACCTGTGCCAGACATCCCCACATGGTGATGCCCTTCTCAACCTGCTTGGTCACTGCCTTCCCACTGGACAAACCTGATCACACGCCCTCTTGGTCTTACGCTGATGGCAACTCTGCCATGTCATGGTTTTAGGACTTACTTATTCAGGAAGAAAAAGAAAAGTGGAAAATGAAGAAGACAAAGAGGAAATAGAAGTTTAACTTTCATTTTAGAAGAGAAAAAGGTTTTCTCTTTGAGTAAAGGACATTTAGATGTATTTCCTTTTCATGAACACATTGTTTTATATTTAAATACTTTGCTTTCCAAATCATGTCATATAAAATAGGACAAAAACTCTGCTTTCTTTGTGTTCTGCTTACTTTGCCTGGTACGTGGCTTTTTCAACTAACAGACTTTTGAATACATAGAGAATAATGGAAAAGTATTAACAGAAGAGTACTAGGAGGCTGAAGTTTTAAAAGTTGTTTTCATTCATGTCTTTTCAGTAAAAATTAGGTATGAAAATTGGAGGTTACTTCGTTTGTGATAAAGGTAAAACCCAATGGGGAAAGTGTCAGAAAATTGAAAAATCTTTATGTATTCCTATGACATATTCAAGTATAGCATACTTAAAAGAATTTCGGCCGTGGTGAAGATTCACCAACATTATTTTACGGGAGAGGTCACAGAGAGCACTCAGCACCCAAAACTGACATGCACTATAAAAGCAAAGTGAAAACTGTAACTTCTTTTTAACAGTGTTTTTGAGGTGAAAAACATTCTTACCAAAGATTAACCTTTTTTTTAAATGGTTAAAATGAGGCCATGTTTTCATTTTAAAACATGACCTTAACTTTACCAGTGTCAATGGGAAAACTGGGCATGTCTGAATTCCAAGACCAACTTACAATGAAACAGTAGTGAGAAAGTTTATAGCACTAACTGCTCGCATTAAAGAATGCTCACTTAAGAAACACAAAAAAGAACAAAGTAAATCCAGAGCAACAGAAGAACAGAAATAACAGAGATAAGAGCAAAGAAATCAATAAAATTGAAAACAGAGAAAATTCAATACAGTTAAGCCAGTCTTGGAGGGATCCATTGAGAATCTAGCCCTGAGGTCCTTTTCGGTCAGTGTCTTTATTGGTACTATGTATGAAAGTATCAGAAAGATGCATATAGGAATTATTGATGTTTCTAAGCAAAAGTAAATATTAGAAGATATAAATAAGATTCAGAATTGGCATAATAGGTTGGAGACATGAATTCATTAAACAGTATATAAGACAGTGTGACAAGTGCAGGTTATTATACGCCTAGGAATAAAACTAAATTAGAAATTCATTTTAGAGAAAGACTTACTGGTTAGGCATAGTATATTAAAAGAATATGTATGGTTCATAGGTAAATTTATCCTGAACATGAGCAAGCAGTACTGTGCTATTTGGCTAGAAACCAAATATATATATTTAATTTAAAAAACCTAGTATGACTTTTTAATAATGTGCAGCTGTCTCCTTAATAATCTGTATATGATCAGGGAGCTTTTTTACCTGAGATAAGCACACTAATAAAATAATGGAATACACATACAAATTAATAGGCTAATGGAGAATAGATACCAGAGATTTTTGAATTATTTAGTTAGTGGAAGAGAGTGGAAGAGATGACTTGATATATGGGTTTTGAGCAAATGAGGGCATTTTGCTGAGGTGTCTAGTATTTGATTTACATTTGCAGAAGGATAAGTGAAATATTGATTGATCTTTTTCAGAGGTATAAGGCTAGAGAGATTTCTTTTTGTTCAAGATTGCTGAATTAAGTGACTTCAGAAAGTCTTTTACAGTAAAATTAATGCATTGTTTGCATAGATGGGAAAAACAGTGTCATTTACAGGGGACTTGAAAAATGATTGGCTTTGCAAAATATTGTAGTTTGCTGAAAGATGATAACTTCCTTATGCATGCATTTGCATTTGTTGTTGGTTTTTTTTTTAGCTGAGACTTTTTAAGATGGGGAGGATACCCTAGAGCGGCAGTTCCCAATATCTGGCCATTTGGTCAGGGGCACTAACCTCTTTTCTATAGATTATCAGATTTTAAAAAACGACAACAGCCAACATAACAATGGCTGTCTGGTGTGAATGAATCAAGATTATACATATTTTTTCTCAGATTGGCAAAAAATAAAATATATTTCCAGTGTGCTGCAGAATTTTAATAATTAGTTTATGTATGCCTTGAGATGGAAAAGTTTGAAAATTGCTGCCATAGACTAATAAACAACTGTACTATAGCTTAGTTTTTAAAAGAAAAAAGTTTTAAAGTAATCTTGGCCACGTTGCATTTTTTGATGTATATGAGCCATATTCAAAGAATTCTAAAAAATACTCTACTATTTCTCGTCCTGTGCCCACACTGTCAAAGAATTCATGGTTCCCCAGTGAATACTTGTGCACTAACTCATTTGAAGGCAGGGTTCTTTTTTAGGCTCAGATACTGATCTTCCCCAAAGGACAGTTTGCTGGTACTACTTGACATTTCGCAGAAGAAAAATTGAAAGTGTGACACCATTAGTCTCCCATAGTAAAATGGGTAGATCATTATTATATGTTTATTCTGGTCTTTTAGTTTTTTAAACGAATCCTAACTTTTTTGTTATAATTGAATATACATTGCAGTATAATAAAATATTAAGACTTTAATTTTTCAGTGACTTAGTTTTTTGTCTTCCCATTTGAAGCCTTGTGGAATGTTTTTGTGTGAATGGTATTTATGATTGATTATATAGAACATTTCAAGAAAAAAATAAGGAATTTTTCATCTGTTTTAGGTACAAAGCATTCTCTGAACTTCATTTTATCTCGACACTGTAGAATACTTAGTATGCCAAAATTTATTTTCAGATTGTCCATTCTAAGCTCTATAATTCAAACAATATTTTTTGAGTGACTAATATGTACTCAATAATCTTTCTCTTGGTTCTGGCCAGATATTACTTTCTAAAGAGGTTAATTTCTGTATAGCATTTTCTTCCCTTTCTGCATGGCCTCTAGAAACACGTACAGTGCTCTATGGGTGTGAACAGTCTCCTTGACCTTGCTAGATCTACTCAGAATTATTCTGCTGGATCTGCTTAGAGGTGTGCATGGGCCATATTTTGATTCTGAAAAGTTGAAAGACCACAACTGTAGGTACATGTGATACACAAGTATAAGATCTGTCCAGAAGGTATCCAGCCATGTAATATGAAAAATAGACATTTATTGAAGAAGATACAATATATAAGAAATATTGCACATTGGACAATGACACCTCAGTCCCCTTCAAAGTAGACACCTTGGCACCTGACACAGTTCTTGTGGTCACCATCAGCTGCCCTGTTGTATTTTCTTGAATCTCATCAACAGTCTGCAAGCTCTTTCCTTCGAAGGTGATTTTAGTTTTGGGAAAAGCCAGAAGTTGCAGGGCACCAAATCTGGGTTGTAGGAGGGCTGAGTCACCTGAGTGATTTTGACGTTTCACCAAAAAACTCTGCATGAGATGTGATACATTAAGTGGGCACATTGTCGTGATGAAGCTGCCAGTCAGTGGTTGCCCATAGCTGGGGCCTTCTGAATCATCTGAATACTTTCCATGGAGGATTGTTCAAGCTGAATGCGAAATTTGATGTAGATTCATGACTCTACTTGTTCATTTTGAATGCGACAGCCACACAGTACACATGCTCACTCATCAGAGTCTACCACCCCTACTGACTAGTACAGTGAAGTTGTCATTGTTCACACATGCACATTCCAGTCCACTCTCCTTGGCTGCCAGGTTATGTGATGTCGTGCAGACCATTCTCGTTATATTACCAACGGCTGGACTTTTTCTAGACAGACCGTGTATATACTATAGCTTTTCATTCATTTCTCAGGCAGCTTTCTGTCTGTCTTTATTTGTTTTTTAGCCTTGGCCTTTCTGTATGATTATTAGTCTCTTTCATAGTTTATTTTTTAAATACTTATTGTAATGGATTCAGATTTCTTAAACCTGAAATCAACAAGAGAAATGAAGACTCATTGACCTAAGGGAAGAGTTAAGAGCAGAGGTTACTAGAAATTTTTTTAAAAAGTACTTATTTAGGTTGCTGTCTCAAAATTGGGACATTTGACATTTCAGACTTGAGTATTCTCAAGTTAGTGCTTTATAACTAAAAGTGGTTTATTCTTATCACATTAATTATTAGGTTTTACTTGAAAAACAATTATTGATCATTTACTACATGGTAATCCACTTTTGCAAAGTATTTGTGGAAGACATAATAACTTTTTGTCGTTTTATGTTATGCCACATTTTTTTCTGGTAGTTTTTAAAGTAATTGATTAATTCAAGATATAATAAAGGGAATAACATTTTATTCCATATTATCAATATTCAATTATCAATATTATACTAGGTTTACCAGAGGCCAGAAAAACTGCATATTTATTCACTTTATGACATATTCCCCCCCTAATTTTAGTGTACTTGTAATTATACAAATATTAAAACTATCATCTTATTCAAAAGATAAAATTACAGATAAAAGTAAAATCACTCTGACATTCCCCTCTTCTCCACCCCTACCTTCTTATATGCATGCTATTTATGTTTGGGTAGAATTTGTTTTTTTTTAACATTTTACTTTGAAATAATTTTAGAATCAGGAAATTTACAAAGTTAGAATTTTCATGTACCCTTCACTCAGCTTTCCATACTGTTAACATTTTGCATAACCATAGTACAATTATCAAAATTAAGAAATTAACAGTGGTACAGTACTATTACCTAACTATAGACTTTATTCACATTTCACCAGTGTCATTTCACTAATATCATTTTTTCTGAGTCAAAATCCAGTTCAGTCATTGTGTTTAGATGTCACTTCTCCTTAGTCTTTTATAATCTGTGATAGTTTTTCATTCTTTTATAACCTTAATACTAGTCAGATATTTTGTAGAATGTTCCTTAATATTCTGGATTTATCCATCTGGATATGGATTTATCTGGTGCTTTCTCTTGATTAGATTCAGATTATGCATTTTTCACAAGTTTTTATGTAGATATTTTAATTTCTTGGGTATATACCTAGGAATGGAATTGCTGAGTCATATAGTAACTCAATGTTTAATCGTTTTAGGAACTGCTTGACTGTCTTCCAGAGTGTCTGCACCATTTGCATTCCCACCAACAGTATATGAGGGTTCCAGTTTCTCCACAGCTTTTCTAACATTTATTATCTGCCTTTTTGATTATACCATTTTACTTGGTATAAAGTGGCATTTAATTGTGGTTTTGATATACATTCCTAATGACTAATGATATTGAGCGTCTTTTCATGTGCTTGTTGGTATTTGCATATCTTTTTTGGAGAAAAGTCTATTCAGTCCTTACAAATTGAGGGTTTGGTTTTTTTTTTTTGGTCTTTTTATTGTTGAGTTCTCAGAGGTCTTTATGTACTATACTTATAAGTCCCTTATCAAATAAATTGTGTGCAAAAATTTTATCTCATTCTGCACATTGTTTTTTACTTTCTTGATGGTGTAATTTGAAGCTGAAAAGTATTTAATTGTGATGAAGTCCAATTTATCTTATTTTTTTATTACTTGTGTTTTTGGTGTCATATCTAATAAACCATTGCCTAATCCAAGGTCATAAAGATTTATGCCTGTGTTTTCTTCCAAGAATTTATAGTTTTAGCTCTTACAGTTTGATTCACTTGGAGGTAATTTTTGTGTATAGGGTAAAGTAAGGAGGGGACTGAGTTTAGTTTTAGATTTTTGCATGTGGATAGCAAGTCATCTCGTCACCATTAATCGAAAAGACTATTCTTTCCCTTTGGTTTTCTTGGTACCTTGGTTGTAAAGTGAGTTTACAGTAAACGTGAGTGTTTATGTTTGTTTCATTGATCTGTATGTCTGTCCTTATGCCAGTACCACACTGTCTTGATAACTGTCATTTTCTAGTAAGTTTTGAAACTGGAAAATGTGAGTCCTTCATCTTTTTCAGGGTATAGTTGAGTCCCTTTCATTTTCATATGAATTTTCAGATTAGACAGTCTTGTCAATTTCTGCAAATAAACCAGCTGAGATATTGATACAGATTGAGTAGAATGTGAGGATCAGTGTAGTACTGCCATCCTTACAATGCTGTCTTCTAGTCATGAACGTGGACTGTCTATCTACTTCGATCTTTAGTTTCCTTCAACAGTGTTTTGTAATTTTCAGTATATAAGTATTGCTTCTTCTGTTGAATTTATTCCTTTGTATTTTATTTCTCTTCATGCAAATGTAAATTTAATTGCCTGTAAATGCAAAGGTTTCCTTAATTTGGATTGGGGGGGTTTGCTCACTGCTAGTGTATAAACAATTGATTTTTGTACACCAATCTTGTATCCTGAAACTTTAATGAACTTTTTCATTAGTTGTAATAGTTTTATAGTGGATTTCTTAGATTTTCTCTGTCCAAAATCATGTCCTGATACAAAGATGGTTTTACTTCTTCCTTTAAAATTTAGATGCCTTTCATTTCTTTTTTCCTACCTTATTACCCTGACTGTAATCTCCAGTGTGGTGTTGAATCAAAGTGGTGAGAGCAGATATCCTTGTCCTGTTCATAATCATAGGAGGAAAGAATTCAGACTTAACATTAAATACAGTATTAGATGTAGGTTTTTTGAAGATGGCCTTTTTCAGGTTGAGGAACATTTTATCTTCCTATTTATTTTTTTTTTAATTTTGAATTATTGGTTTTTTTCAAACTCTCTGCTACATTCAATTAGATAATCATGTGGTTTTTGTCCTTTATTTTCTTGATATAGTGTATTATCAATACATTAATTGATATTTGAGTATTAAATCAACTTTTCATTTCTGGAATAAATCCCGGTTGGTCGTGATGTTTCATCCTTTTTTACGCTGCTGGATTCTGTTTGGTAGTATTTTGTTTAGGATTTTTACATCTACATTCATTCAGTATTACTCCATAGTTCTTAGAGCCCTTTTGACATCGAATGCTGTCTGTGATTTCTTAAAGCCTCTGTTCCTTTAGACAGTACATTTTAAACAACAGCCAAGTGTTAAAATTTGTAAAGAGGATATTAAGATGATTTCACTGAAATATTTTTTAATGATGAAAGCAATTCTTTTTACCACGTGTTTACTTTTTTAAAAAATCCTCACCTGAGGATATTTTAGTTGATTTTTAGAGAGAGAAGAAGGAAAGAGAGACAGACAGACAGACAAGACAGACATCAATGTGAGGGAGAAACATCAGTCAGTTGCCTCACATATGTGCCCCAACCAAGGATCGAACCCACAACCTAGGTATGTGCCCTGACCAGGAATTTAACCTGCAGCCTTATGTTGTATGGGACAACACTCCAACCAAATGAGCCACCCGGCCAGGGCCACTTACTTTTGCTTGAAAACAATATGGCCCTTTCTGTTTGCTACATGTCCAATGAAATCTGTTCCTTCTTTCTCCAAGTCTTACCCACTAAGCTGATACTCAGAATTTATAAAATGCAGCCAGAATATCCAGCTCTCAAATGAAAGATGTTAAATAAGGGAAGAAATTTATTGGGTTGACCCCTGGGTGAGCTGTAATTCTCTTCGGGATAGATGTTTTGCTGACTTGACCTTGTCTTTCGCATTAGTGTATGAGTACCCTTTCCTAGAGTGTCTGGAAGAACACCAGGGGTATGCAGAGCCACATAATAAATCTCTTTCTGGAGCATTTGTTTTACTAAACAATTTAGAATAGATGGGTGTGGGAAAACTTTTGGAAACAGAAAAGATAGTTGTATGGAGAAAAGTATGAAATATTCAGGGATATTTGAGCTAAACCATAAGATTTCAAAGAAATTCAGCACAATTTTCAGCCCAACCACCCAACTATGAGGGTATGGATTCTCTGTTTTTGTTAGATAATAGTACATTTTGTGGAAGTTTTGAAAAATACTCGGAGGCATTAAATAAATGCTATCAATCTTACTTTATGAATAGGCTATTGTCCTCTTTGTAAATAATTAACGAACCATCTCTGGGAATATCCTTTTGTCAGTTTTAACCTTTTTGTTCTACTAGTTAAATATTTCCCTTTTCTGTACTTAGCTTCTCATTTTGTTAATTAACTCGTTGCTATACTTTAAATGAGATAGAGGATTAAGTCTTTTTCTGCTACTTTGTGGTCAGAGAATGCTTTGGTGAAAAATGTAGATAACGATACCACATATTTTCTCTAATGCATACCTCATGGGAAATATTATTGAACATAAATTAAACAAGAAGACAGATTTCATAGTGAATATCAAGTCTTGAGGTGGTTTTATTGGCAAGTCCTTTGCATTCAAAAGCTGTATTAATATACTTGCTTATATTCACTATGTTAATGGGCCACAGAGAAGCCCTATAAGTGTAGCACTGTGTACCTACCACAGCTTGTTAATTTTATAGCCTTCCAGAGCATAATGATTGCTAAAGGGTAGTCTAATCACAGCAGCATGACAGAAAAGACCAACCCTGCCCCCCCCAAAAAAAAAACCCTGTTTAAATAGTGTAGTGATAAATTTTTCTGGATAGAGCAGTTTCAGTTTTGGGAAAGCTCCTCACAGACTCTGGCATTATGGGATGTGTGCACAGCAGTTGCGCCCCAGAGCCCTAGAGTTCCCATGGATCTCTTTCAGGTGAACAAAGGGACTGGGTAAATGTTGGGGTGCGCCTGTATGCTCTGACCTGGCAGGCTCTAGAGATAACCTCTGTGATTAGTGCAATGTTAAGGGAAATTTGACAGTCTACAAGGCAGGAGCGTAAATCCTCTGCATATAGGTATATTTGTTCTATGTTTAGTTGTGTGGATCCCTTGTAATTACATCAGTTTTAGAGATTGCCTTCTTAGAAAGAAGGGCCTCAGTACTATTCATCGATCTAATATTATTCTAGTCATAAATACTAGGGTTGAGAAAATGATTTGAATGTCAAGATAAGCAAGAAGAAATAAACCTATTTTATTAACACTGCTGTGTGCCATGCATTTCACACAAATTATTTCAAAGAAAATGCAGTCAACTCTCGAACACTCTAAAATTCTAATTTTTATTCTGTTTTATTCACATCATTGATTTCAATATTTCCACCAGAGGCTAGCAAGAAAGGAAAAGCTATGGAGTTCATGTCATTCAGAAATTGTTCTGGTAGAAGAGGGTTCTGGGAGAAGCAAATTTAGGAGCTCAAAGGAAAGGTTTGGATTCCCTGTGGATTCACTTACACGCATCCCTGTGCGAGCCTGTAGGATAACTGTTGTACTCTGGGGAAACAAGCACGAGTAACAGAAACTTAGGGCCAACATCCATGTGCACAGAGTAACATGAAAATTAGGGTTCTCATTTTAAATAAGTCTGAATGTTTTTTAGTTGTTTCTGTGGGGGTTTTTAAGCTATTTTTATTCCTTTATTGTTCTTGTTAAGGACCACCCCTTTTTGGTGGGATTAAATTGGAATACTTTTCCGAATCAGACAGTAAAGAATCAAAAATTTGGGGTTAGTGTTTTTAACTTTAAAATTCTTTTGGACTAAGAATAAATGTAGTGCAAAATTTTTTATATTAATGCTGTGTTTTTGCTCTAGCCCAGTTATATATATGTTACTGAAGAATGCAGGGTATCAGTACCAGAAGAAAAGAGTAAGATTCCTATGTATATTTAGTGACACATTTAAGTGATTTATATGTTTATTTCATTGACAGTATTTAAGTAAAAGTATAAAAATATCTAACTCTGGCTGGTGTGGCTCAGTGGATTGAGTTTCGGCCTGTAGGCCAGAGGGTCGCTGGTTCAATTCCCAGTTGGAGCACATGCCTGGGTTGTGGGCCAGGTCCCTGATTTGGGGCATATGGGAGGCAGCCACAGATTGATGTTTCGCTCCCTCTCTTTCTTCCTCCCTTCCCCTTTCTCTAAAAATAAATAAATAAAATTTTTTCTTAAAAGTATAACAAATATGTAAAATAAAATAATTTGACTATTTTGCAAATGAAGAAATGAAACCTAATGTTTTAAAAATTAGATTTTTTTATGTCCTACATTATAATTGGGAACCTATGTCTCATGTTTCCATGTTTAATATACTTCTGATAACTTTCTTGATTGTAAACTCACATCCATATTTTATTGCGAAGGCCTGAAAGATTGCCTTATAAAAGGTGGACATGAACTAATGGGGGAGGATTACTGGAGGGAGAGGGAGTACCAGATGGAGGGGGCAAAGGGGAAAAATTGGGAAACTGTAATGGCATAATCAATAAAATATACTTAAAAAATTAAAAAATACGTAGAGTCTCCCTGAAGAAACCCCTGAAAGAGGTGAGCATTCCTCTGGAAGAAGCCTAGTGTTGGTGAACTGCAGCTGTCGGCCCAGGTTCTGTGTCATTCTCACAGGCACTTTCTTTCCTTCTCGCAGGGTGAGCGAGGAAAAGGAGGTGACCGAAGAACGACTCAGAGCTGAGCAGGAATCGTTTGAGAAGAAGATCAAGCAGCTGGAAGAACAGAATGAACTGATCATCAAAGAAAGGGAAGATATCCTTTTAGAAAGTTCTGTTGTTTAACATACAGGAAGTTTGACCCCTTTATGAAGAAAATGTAAATGCCAGAGAAACGATCGCTCTGGTTTAAAACGGGATACGTTCGCGTGGGCTGCCGTTCCTAGGCAGGCAGAGCGACACTGGGCAGCATGTGCCATTGCCCCCTTTGCGTGCGGCTCACCACCCAGCTGTTCTGTGGCCGCTGTTCTGCTGTGGAGCGCCCATTTGTCCACGAAAAAAGACGGTAAGAAATTTGGGCACTAAAATGTAGTGCTGGAACTTTATTAAATTCTTCTGTTCCACTGCTACAGTTGAGCCTGAAACCTCTTTGTATTTGGTATTCTTTCTAGCTGAACCTTTGACAGTCCTAAGTAATTCTACTCTGAAATTATAAACATTTCAAAAAGTCTGGTGATTTTATAGGTATTGTAATCAGTAAGTGTTCTACACTGCAGCAAGATGCCCCCAAACTATTCTCATGGAGGAGAAAACTCTTGGCGTTAGAACAAGGGCGGGGTGTGTATGTGTGAGTGTGTTTGAGTGTGTGTTCATACAGTCATGCACCACATAGTGTTCTGGTTAGTGATGTGCCTAATACACAAACATGGCCCCACGAGATTATCGTGGGGCTGAAAAAGTCCTGTCATCTAGTGATTCTCAGCCATGTTAATGTCATAGTGGAATGCATTGCTCCCGTGTTTGTGCTGATGCTGCTGTAGACAAAACCACTGTGCTGCTGGTCATACAAAAGTGCAGCACATACAGTATGTACAGGACATCATACTGGGAAGTGATAGTAAACGACTATTACTGGTTAATGTATTTGTTGTACTGCACTTTTTGTTTTTATTTTACAGTGTATTCCTACTTAAAAAAGTTTTGCTGTCAGTGTGCCATGTTGCACAAACAGCACTCGTGTTCACTGTGTCCCTTGATCGTATCACTTTCCCGTGTGCTTGATTTAACCTCGTGTTGTTTTGTGCAGTAACATGTTCTACAGGCCTGTAACATCGGAGTGCAGTAGGCTATACCGTCTATGTTCCTGTAAGTGTACTCTATGATGTTCACAACGAAATCGCCTAATGAAGCAGTTCTTCGAACATATCCCCAAGTTAAGTGGTGCATGGCTATATATATCCACACACTCAGGTATATCTCTATATGTTTGTGTGTACATACACACATATGTTTGTATTTACATATATGAGGGGGACCCCAAAAAAGAATTTACTTATTAAAAATGGTGTGCTTATTTTTACGTGTTTAAACTTTAGTCATCTTCTAAGTACTCTCTATCAGTACACTTATGGAGACTTTTTTCCATGGCTAAAAACGGTTTTTGAACTCATTGATTTTGATGCCTTTTAGTGTTTTCTGCTGTTTTTGTTTTACGCTTTTCAAATCAGTAAAATGTTTCTCTTTGAGGATTTTTCATCAGGGGAAATAAAAGTCTCTCAGGGCAAGAGCAGGTGAACAGAGATGGTGGGGTACAGGGGTCATGCCGTTTTTGGTCAAAACCTGCTGAACACTCAGCGCTGTGTGGGCAGGTGTGCTCATAAGTCACCCATCATGAAATGGGCAAATGTGTTGAGTCTTCCAAAAAACTCACTGAAGCTAAACACAGCCTCTCAACAATGCCAGCTGGTGCACTGGTACAGGTGGGTTCCTGGAACATTTATCCAGCAGGGGAAGCCTGTACTACAAGGCGCCCACCCTCCAGAAGGTAATTCCATTTTTGCAGGGGTTCCCCCTTCATATATATTTTTAAGAAAGTAAAATAAAAGCTGGTGTTATAACTTAAGAATTGTATTTTAAGGGATATGTGTGTTAAAATAATCATTTCTGAAGTTTCTTTTGACTGGGTAGCATTACTTATTTTTTAATGTTTTTTGTAGTGGCATTGATATAAAGAGAGAAGTGACTGTCCCTAAAGTTAGGGTGATGGATCTGCCAGATAAACTAGTGTGCTTGAAAAATCCTTTGTCCTTATAGGTGTCAGTATCGCCATTAACATGATTGTTATTAATTATTTCAAAGGTTCTTCAAGTGCCAAAAAATGATCATGTATTGAGAGTAACTATACCTTTCTGAGTACTAGAAAAATAGAAGCATAAAGGTAAATTAATCAGCTTGAAAAACATAAAATATAAATATAAAAATAACTTATAAATTTGTATTTTTCAAAAAGTAGAAGTACATGATTATAATATAATCAGAATTCTCAGACTTGATTGGCTGAGTAGAACATTCATAAGTCTTATTGGCCCCACAATGCTAAAGGAGTACTTTTTCAGTTATTTTTTTCTAGATCTCTAGCATTTGAATATTCTTCTTGAGCCTTCTCTCTTCTTTGCCCTCATTTTGCCCAGGTTGTCCACCTCAGGCCAGACCCTCTTCCTGCTACACTTTTCTCTCTAGGTTAAAGGAGTGCTGTTGAGTCAGAGTTCACGGCAGACTGTGCTCAGCCAGTTCGGTCTTCTCTTCTCACGAGGAGTAGTGTTTCAGGACCCTAGCTCTTTCATAAGAGGTAGATTAGGAATGCTTTTATCTATAACAAAAACTTGCTTTACAGCGTTCTGTTTTTTCCCCATGTGACAACTCTGCAGATACGTGGCTTCTCGCATTGGTTCACGGGCGTATAGTTTTCAGTGCGGGACCTCTACAGGCCCCTTAGCTCTTCTACCAGAGCAGAATTCCGGGCTGCAAAATGGTCGCTCCCATTCCAGGTATCACGTTTGCATTAAGGTAGGAAGAAAGGGGGAGGAAGACATTCTGGCAGTTGTAACTCCCTCTACTTTTAAAAAAAACATAAAATCTTTCTCAGAGTACCCCTCTCCACCCCCATCCCCCCCAGCAATCTTTCACGATATATTTATTGTCATGAACTTTATTACTTGGCTATGCTAAGCTGCAAGAGAGGCTGAGAAGAGTGAGCATTTACCTTGTCCAACTGATATAATAGAAAGCAGCAAGGGAGGAGGAGGTTAAGAATGAAGTCAGCTCACAACTCTGTCCGGTAGCAGAAGTAGGGGAAATAGAAACCACTTTTTACATAGGGTGGAGGTGGTGATACCTTGACTTTCCTGAGCAAAAAAATAATAATTATTATGTCCAGTGGAATTCAAGTGAGTTACGGAAATAAGGTGAGAGAGGGAGGTAGCAAACAATTTAGAAAGCCTGGCGTGGAGTGGAGCTTTGTTTATCTGGTGATATGCTTCATAAAAATATATGGCTATCTGCAAAAATACAATCTTATTTTGGTGGGCTATTGCATTTAGCATTCTCTGTGTCAAGATTAATTGCATTTAGTTCTGAAGCAATTTAAAATCAATATGGCTATGAATGGTTTCTTTCTGCCCAGCTAAATATTGAGACACCCCAGGTGATTGTAGTGACACAATTTTTCCTTTTTCCCCCATGACTTAGCCCACGGGTCATCAGACTGCTGCTGTGGGCCTAATCCAGTAGGGCGCCAGCTAAATCCAACCAGATCTATTTATTTATGTGTTGTCTATGGCTGCTTTGGCACTGCAACTGCGGGCTGAATAGTTGCAACAAAGGCCCTGTGGCCTACATAGCCTGCAGTATTTACTATACACCCGTCTACAGAAAAGCTCGCCGACCCCTGCTCTATCATATAAGCTAAAAGGGAAGGGAAGAGGCATGTAAGTAAAGCCAAAGACTTAAGACATGTGACACAGACCTATTTTCACATGGTTTGAGGGGATTTGACTTCAGCCTTTTTGATTATTGTGAATGAAGATGAGAGTAAATGTTAGACCATTATCAATAATTGAAATGGTTTAGTTAACATAATTAGTTTAAGATTTTTTTTTTGATCAACAGAAGATAGGTGGTATTTGTGGAATTTGTCAAAGAGAGAAAGGAAGATACTGAAAACAATGACAACTGAGGTTTTTATTCCAAGTACATTGCTCAGGTATAAATCTCTTTTACCAGCACAAACCTGTCAAAGGTTAATGTAGATGATCTTACAGTACATGAAACTCTATAAAACGTAGAAACATAACACAGGGTTATAATTTAAGACAATATGATTTAAATACAGATACATTACCTATCATGCATGAATGATTCAGACTCTTTAATATACATGAAATCTGATCATTTCAGATCATTTTTTAATGTCTATTTCTGTATGAGGAATGATATGAATTCTGATTTTTGGCATTTTAAGGGTGTATTATACTAAATTTATGGGTCTCTTTTTTTAAAAGTTCTAATAACTTGATATGTCGATCAATTATACAGACACGGACCAGTCCCTTAGTAAATATATGAGAAAAGATATTTTACATGTTTGCATTTGGATCAGGTCTTTAAAGGATTTGTTCTTACAGCAAAGAGAGAATTATTACTAAAAGTTAAAAATTCTTGGTAATTTTCAGTCTTTGCACAGAGAAAGCTTATTTTCTGAGAATTTAACTATGTAAATGAATATGCCGTTTACAAAGTCAAGCAGTCTGATGAACGTTGCATATTTTTGCATAGCTAAATGAGTTTGAAAGGAGAGGTAAATCTGAAACTTCAAAAGAGAAATATGTCCACTGTTCCAATAGAAATAATTCTGAAATATGTTAGCATGTATAGTGTGAGACAGGAGGTAGTCATTAGAAAAGTTGATTAATATTTGAGCTAGTTGTATGTCTAGAACATATATCTTAGGTCAGGATGATATCAAAAGCTTACAGAAGGAAAGTGAAGTCTGATGTTCGCTAACTTCCCATTTGAACTGGCACAGCAGGAGAAGTGATAGAGAAGAAAGCACCGTGGGCTTTACAGTGTAAATTTCGTTCTAGGGCTGACTGCCTCTCTGCCCTTGGGAAAGCTACTGAACTTCTCAGAGTCTCTCTTTTCATCTGTCATATGTGGATAGCTGATAATGCCTTTTCTGCAGGCCTGCTGAAATGTGATTTTCTCTTCATTGTGTGTGTACAGAACCTAGCAGTGTCTTGTACTTAGTAGGTACTGGGAGAAAGATAGCAATTCTTCTTATTACTCTGATTCATAGGAATGAGAGATGAAATGACCAGCTCCTCTGTTTCTCATTTTTTGTGCCTTCACTGGGGATTGATTTTCATCAGGTTATGCACGTGCTTACACTGCTTAGAAGGCCGAGCAATAGAGTGAAATTGATATGTTCTCAGCTTTATCTTCTAATTTCTATGAGAGAGGAAGCCTCTCTGTACTACATATGCCTGTTGAGTGCTCATTGGGAAGAAACCAGGTCTTCCTGTCCCAGAAACCAGACTGACAAAAATGTGTGTGTGTGTGTGAGTGTGTTTTAATCCTACTAGTCTGTTTTCTTTCTTTTTTAAAATTTTTATTTATTTTTATTTTTTAAACTTTTTTATTGTTACTCTGTTAGAGTTGTCCCAGTTTTTCCCCTTTGTCCTCCTGCACCCAGCCCAACTCCCGTTCCCATAGTCAATACCCACACTGTTGTCCATGTCTGTGGGTCATTCATACATGGTCTTTAACTAGTGCCTTTCCCTTCTTTCCACTATTATCCCTTTACCCCCACCCCTCTGGTCACTTTCAGTCTACTCCATGTTTCCGTGTCTCTGATTCTATTTTGTTCATCAGTATATTTTGTTCATTAAATTTTTCTTATAGTGAGATCATATGGTATTTGTCTTTCACTGACTGGCTTATTTCACTTATCATAATGCTCTCCAGTCCCATCCATGCTGTCGCAAAAGATAGGAGCTCCTTCTTTCTTTCTGCTGCGTAGTAGTTCATTGTGTAAATGTACCATAGTTTTTTGATCCACTCGTTTACTGATGGGCACTTAGGCTGTTTCCAGCACCTGGCTATTGTAAATAACGTTGCTATGAACATAGGGGTGCATAAGTTCTTTTAAATCTGTAATGCAGGATTCTTAGGGTATATTACCAGCAGTGGAATGTCTGGATCAAAAGGCAGTTCTATTTTTAGTGTTTTGAGGAAATTCCATACAGTTTTCCACAGTGGCTGCAACAGTTCCCTCTTGTCTGCATCTTTGCCTGCAGTCGTTTATTGGCTTATAAATGACAGGTGTGAAGTGATATCTCATTGTGGTTTCAATTTGCATCTCTCTGATGGCTAGTGATGTTCAGTACATCTTCATATGTCTGTGGGCCATCTGTATGTCCTCCTTGGAGAAGTGTCTATTCAGGTCCTTTGCCCATTTTTTAATTGGATTGTTTGTCTTCCTGGTGTTGGGCGGAAGAGTTGTTTATATATTTTGGAGAATAAACCCTTGTCCAGTGTATCATTGGCAAATATGTTCTCTGTTACGGTCAGTTCCCTTTTCATTTTGATGATGGTTTCTTTAGCCATGCATAAGCTTTTAAATTTGATCTAGTCTCATTTGTTTATTTTTGCCCCTTATTTCCCTTGCTCTAGGAGATATATTAGCAAAAATATTGCTACATGGGATATCTGAAATTTTTCTATGTTTTCCACTGGGACTTTTATGGTATCATGACTTATATTTAAATCTTTTATCCATTTTGAGTTTATTTTGGTATATGGTGTATGTTAGTGGTTTCGTTTCATTTTTTTGCACATATCGGTCCAGTTCTCTCAACACTATTTATTGAAGAGACTATTTTTACTCCATTGTATGTTTGTGCTCCCTTTGTCAAATATTAATTGACCATAGAGACATAAGTTTATTTATAGGCTCTCTATTCTGTTTCATTGATCTATGTGTCTGTTCTTATGCCGGTACCAGGCAGTTTTGATTGCAGTGGCTTTGTAGTATAGTTTGATATCAGGTATTGTGATCCCTCCTGCTTTATTCTTCTTTCTCAAGATTGTTTAGGCTATTTGGGGTCTTTTTTGGTTTCATATAAATTTTTGGTATATCTGTTCTATATCTTTGAAATATGCCATTGGTATTTTAATAGGAATTGCGTTAAATCTATAAATTGCTTTGGGTAGTGTGGACATTTTAATGGTGTTAATTCTTGTAATCCATGAACATGGTATATGCTTCCATTTATTTGTATCTTCCTTAATATCTTTCTTCAGTGTTCTATAGTTTTCCAAGTACAGGTCTTTTACCTCCTTGGTTAAATTTATTCCTAGCTACTTTGTTTTTCTCATTGCTATAATAAATGAGATTTTTTTCCTAGTTTCTTTTTCTGATATTTCATTATTGGTGTATAAAAATGGTGTAAAAATTGATTTCTGAATATTGACTTTGTATTCTGCTATTTTACCAAATTTTCTTATTAGGTCCAGTAATTTTTTGGTGGAGACCATAGGGTTTTCTATGTGCATTATCATGTTATCTGCAAATAATGACAGTTTTACTTCCTCCTTCCCTATTTGGGTGCCTTTTATTTCCATTTCTTGTCTTATCACTGTGACTAGAACATCCAGTCATCGTAGGGGATTTTTAACACTCCACTGTCAACTTAGGATAGATCTTTTGAACAAAGAATCAGCAAGGATATTGTGGCACTGAATGACACTCTAGATCAAATGGACTTAATTGATACATACAGAAGAACCTTTCACCCCAAAGAAGCAAAATATACATTCTTTTCAAATGCACGTGGAACATTTTCAAAGATAGACCACATGGTAGGACACAAAACAAGTGTCAACAAATGCAAGAAAATGGAAATAATATCAAGCATGTTCTCAGATCACAATGGATTGAAACTAGAAAGCAACCTGAAGGAAAAAAAACTAAAAAACATTCATATACACGGAGACTGAATGACATGTGATTAAATAATGAATGGGTCAACAATGATATCAAGGAAGAAATCAAAAAGTATTGGGAAACAAGTGAAAATGAACACAAAACGACCCAAAACCTATGGGACACGGCAAAGGCAGTACTGAGAGGGAAGTTCATAGCCATGCAGACCAACTTAAATAAGGTAGAAAAATCTCAAATGAACAACCTAACCCTACATCTACAAGAACTAGAGGAGCAACAACGAACAGCCCAGAGTGAGTGGAAGGAAGGAAATGATCTGTTTTCATGATCTCTCTGATTGCAAGTTAGTCAATTGAAGAGGTTTAGAGGTGCTTACCAAGCTCTAGGAAGAAAGAATTTTAAAGAAACTAACTTAAACCTTTGTGAGGAATGTTTTAAAATGAGCCAAAGGTCTCATCGTGTCTGTGCTGGAAAGAAAGTTCACGAGAACTTTATCTAATTATGTAAACAGAAATCATTGGTTTGATTAACAGTAATATTTCAGAGATATTCTAAGCTCTCCATTTAACTATACATCTCTGCTAAGGAGCCGGCTGCTATGATCTGTTAGATTTTTACAACAGATAGAAACCATACTGTACAAACTATCATAAATCTGGGTGGAATGGTGCTGGATGGGTAGGGAGGGCGGGGAAGGATAGTAGAAGTTTCATGAGAAAGGAAGGAAGTTTCAAAAGAAAGGATAAGTCTCTTCTTCTTAAGTTTTCTGGCACTTTGTAAGAAGAGGCAGGAGATTTCTCTAGTCTTGGAAATAGTTTGGGAAGAATTAAAAATCTACACTTCTGCCCTGGCTGGTGTGGCTCCATGGATTGAGTGCCGACCTGCAAACCAAAGGGTCACTGGTTTGATTCCCAGTCAGGGTATGTGCCTGGGTTGTGGGCCAGGTCCCCAGTCGGGGGCGCTTGAGAGGCAATCACATATTGATGTTTCTCTCCCTCTCCTTCTTCTCCCTTCCCCTCTAAAAATAAATAAATAAAATCTTAAAAAATGACTAAACTTCTTAAAATGAAGCCAACAGTATATAGCAAGGCATGTTACCTTATCAGCTTTAATGAATCTTGCCTTTTTAAAAAGAGATTCTCAGCTGAGGCTATGTTTATCAGTTAGAGATGGGGGGAGAGAGAGAGGCACATTGATATGAGAGAGAAACATTGATCAGATGTCTCCTCCATGCGCCCTGACCGGGCATCAAACCTGCAGCCGAGGTTTGTGCCCTGACCGGGAGTCAAAAGTGGCAACCTTTGGTGCACAGGCTGATGCTCCAACCAACTGAGCCACCCAGCCTGGCTAATCTTGCTTTTTTGTTTTGAATAAACATTAGGTTTTTGGTTTTTATGTTTACAAATTGAATTCCGTGGTGACAGAATGTATTTTGTGTGCTTGGATAAAGTCAGTTTATTCCATTTAACAAGCCCTGGATAATATTGTTTTACTAATCAAATAATTATCTCTAACACTGTAGAAGTTGTACTGCTTGAAGCTATTTTATTCTTGGTGATGCTGTATAACTTCAGCAGGTTTGGGCTGTTATTACTGTATATTGTCCTGGGATTCCATTTTAAATCATAACAGCAGATGAAATACCTTTCCATATGAATTAGAGAAATAAGCACGCTCAAGCAAAGAACTGTTTATTACTAAACAGTCATATTACTAAACATTACTAAAAAGTATTGTTGCCTGAACCATTCCCAAAGATTATTTTGTCTTCTTAAAAATATTTAGGTATTAATGCTAACTACAGGGAGGAATTGATAATAAATGTTTACAGAAAGTTAAAAAATTATACATTTTTATCTATATACTTAATTTCATTTTAATAAACCTTTAGGGATTCAGTTACTCTTGGTAGTGAGCTATATTTACACTTTAGTTTTCTGGAACTCATCTAAGAATAAGAATAAAAAGAAGTACTCCTCACCTGCCCTGGTCCCCTATGGATACAGTTTTCCTATATGAGAGTTCCTGAGGCTATTATGTGGATAATAATAAAGTCATTATCTGATGTGTAGTTCATTAGCCTTTGCAGATTAGAAACAGACCAAAGTAAGAAATGGAACTGCAGTGAAGATATTGAAACTGACAGAGCAATTGACAGGAAAACTATTAAAAACCACCTAAGAACTAAAAATCTACAACAGTCAAGAACTCTACCCACCTAGATACATCTTAGGTCATAGTATGTTAAATGCAATGCAGTAGTTAACATTCAGAATGATGATTCTGAGGCATCAAAATAAAGTTAAATGTTTCCTATCTCCTATTACTTTTTAATACTTGTATTAGTAACACAGCCTATATTGTATATTGGTTTTCTATTTACAGAGCACTTTCACTTATACTTTTTAATCTTCACAATTACCTAGTTAAGTTCAGGCAGATACTATTATTCTCCTTCTACAGATAAAGATACAGGTATGGAGAGATTACTGAAATAGTGCATTGCAAAGTTAACAGTGAAATCTTTCAACACATTTCCACAGTAGCGAACACTGAAATCAACAGTCATTTCCACAGCAGTGAGTTATACTCACAAGCTTTATATATCAACAAGCTTTATTTTCTAGCCTGATTTAAAGCACAATTTTATAAAAATTTGTAATATTTTTCAGTGCTTTTTATCCAAAGTTGGTTATTTTTGGTTATCCAGAAATAAAAATATGTAAAATGGGTTTCAGACATTTTCTTGTATTTTGACTTTTCAGTCACCAAGTTTTTATCATTTTCCCTCTGAAATGTTACTGATCCATTATTTTTGCTGTTTTCACTGACACTTGACTGTGTTCTTGCATCATTGCATTGCTGTATGGTAAGAATCCTTTTGTCCCTGCCTCCATTCTCTCCAAATATCCTTTGATTGACTTGACTCCATCACTGCTGCCAGATTTTAATCCTTCTTGAAGATTATTTTTAATACATCACTAGGCTTTTTAATATTTTTCTGTGGCTTCTTATGGTCTAAAGTATCAGGTGCATATTCTTAATTTTGACATTCAAGCCCTCCATTTCTGGTATCATGTAACATACTTGACCTTAATTTTCAGACTCCTTTCAGGTCCCTGCATCCTAGGTAGGGATACTCATTGGTTTTTCCTACTCATTACAATTTATTTCTTTGTCATTGTTCCTTTTACTAGTTTTCTTCTTCAAGGATCTTTAAGGTGTTTTCTATGATAATTTTTTGTAAATAGTATTAAGCTCTTAGAATTCTTCAAGCATTCATACCTGTACCAACTTCCTTAACTTGCGTGTCTGTCTCATGGTTCTTTGGGCAACTGTGGTGTTCTTGTAGCAGTGCTGGCTTTGGATAAGAAAGTTGCTTACATCAGAGCCTTGGATTGGCTGCTTGGTGCATTTGTAACTTCCATTAAAGTCATGGAATGCAAGAGCATTTCGATGGCATTCTAGAAGAGTAAGCCAAATTGAAGTGGTTTTAGACTTGAGTAGGGGTGACAAAGTGAGGGGAAGTGAAGAAAAGGAGTTATTCTCTCGTCGAAGGAGAATCTATATTTAAAGGAATGTGTATTGATTTAAGGGTGGAAGAGAATTTTGAGCATCCGTGTATGTTGAAATAAATGTGCCAGCAAATAATTAAAATCTGCTTTCTATTTTATACCACCTTTTCTGATTTTCAGATTTTCTTCTGTGAAAGTGGAACGAGCCTTAAAGAAATCTGATAAATTTATCTGCTAAACTTGAATGCTTTGGAGTGTTGAGATAGGAGATAGTGCTTTTCAGCCCCTTTGCCTTTTATTCTGGGCTTAGCAAGGTTCATCTGTTTTTATATGTATGTATTTGTTATTTTACTATTTGCCATGAACTAAACTTTGTGTTGAAGCCCTAACCACCCAATGTGACTGTATCTGGAGATAGGGTTTTTGAGAGGTAATTAAGGTTAAATTAGGGCATAAGGGTGGGGCCCTAATCCAATAGGACTGTGGCTTTCTAAGTCAAGGAGATCTCCCTCCCTCTTCATCTCCCTCTCCACCCCTCCCCATCCTTCTCCACCCCAAGGGAGGACACAACTAGGTCGGGAAGAGAGTTCTCACAGAAGCCAACCCTGTGGGGCCTTAACGATGCAGTTTCCAGCTTCTAGAACTTCGAGAAAATAAACTTCTGCTGTTTAAGCCACCTGTCTGTGCTATTTTGTGATGACATCCTCAGCAGATTTAGACAATACTTAACATGCACTTAGTTCTTTGGTATTTTTATTCTAAGTATTAGGTGAAAAGGCCTTTCAGTGTATCTGTAAGAATAATTGTGTTTCTAAACATTAGTGAGTTTTCAGATGTTATTCCATGATCATTTTTCCTTATTTTTATTCTCCTGGTTGGGTACTAATGCACTTTGAACAGTAATTTTTTAAAATATTATTTGGTATGGTATTATTTTTTATGGGATTTGCGTTAGGGATTTCTCTGCCTTTTGTCTCATATCTTTTTACTAACTGCTGAATATCCATTTATAGTAAAATAAATAGTTTTACTTTTCAGGTTTGATTTTAGTAGTGTTTTGATTTCTTTGGCTTGGGTACACTCTAGATTTGGAGCCTCAGCATCTCCCAGAGAACCTGGGTACTGCCCTTTGTTGCTTTATAATGAGTGACACTGAGATTCAAGTAGGGGTGGATCGGGGCTTCTACAGAGGCCCCCCTACCTAAGGGGTTTATTTGTTCTTGATGCACACGTGTAAATAAGCTCACCAAACTAAAATTCAAAGAACATATATAAAAGGCCATAGGAACACATATCTTTTATATCTCTCTTTAAATAATTTAAAACTCTTTTTCTGTGAAAGTTTTGTACTATGTAAATAGTACTAAATCTGTTTAGCATCATTTAAAGTTATTTTGGAAAGTTTCAACAGTTCTTGCATGAAGAAATAGACTTTCAATAAATCAGTCATAATAATTGTTCAGGAGAGTTCATTTTATTGTTTAGCCTTTTACATTACTGATCTTCTTTAAAGGGCTATTCTAATACAATCTCTAAAGCTAAATTCATTTGCATACCACAGCTTATAATTGCTATAGATTTGAAGAATATAATGAAAGACTTTATTATTTATCAGTAATACATTTGTCATAGTGTTCTTAACCTTAGTATGGCCTTCACTTATGAATAGTTAAATGATTCAGATGTTAATATTCTCACTTCAATTAGAGACTTATACAATGTTTCCTTTTTATTTTTATAGTTTTGCCCGAGATTTTGCATTTCTAAGCTCTGTAATTTTTCAGAAGTAGTAAATCTAATTATTACATAGTCATGAATGATCAGAAGTTAACTGAATATCTGAAATGGATCTCCCCATAGATAAGATGGTAAGGATTGTCATTTTCTCCCAGTTTTATTCTTTGTTACTACAAAAATCCCAAGCTATTGAGCACCTTGTTTTCCTGAATCCTCAGGCTGTGAAAAGCAGAGCCATATGGAGAAGGAATTCTTCCTATCAAAACAGTCCTAAGCAGTCCTTGAATTTCTAAATAAATGTAACCTAGAAAATTCAGATATTTAAACGTATTACTTGCATTCCAGTTGGTCAGTTTTTCAAGTAGTTGTTATGATGTGTGTGCTTTATTTTGGGGCTATACCCATCATACCTTTTCCACACAGAAGCTAATGAACACTGGAAAAGTGGCAGGAGGCAAAGGAGAAAATAAAGAAAGAGGTGAAACCAAGAGAAGAGAAGGTGAAAAATAGATCGTGGCCCTAGTGAGAAATTTGCACTAGAGAAAGTCTGACAGTAGAGAACAGAGCCTGTAACACTGCGACAAAGGGGAGTAGTTATTAGTTGGGTGCAGGGAAAAGTTTTCAAATACCCGCTTCTGTCTCAGGTTAGTAACTCCAGGGCATCAGAGTGCTGGGCTGACAGCACAAGGACACGTTAAGTGGGCTAGAGGCAAAGGGAGAGGAGGTTCTCGTACGATGGTAAGTGCAATGATTTAGAGATATCACAGCATTTACTAGCATATTCTTCACATCGCATTACATAGTGATTTGAGATGGCAGAAAAGTACTTTATGCTGCTATGACAGCTTTTATCCTTATTCAGTCAAAATACTAATATGTGAAAAGATTTTTTGTATACTTTCTCAAATATAACTTATCTCAATATGTGATATAACTAGAATACTGTAGTATTTTGTAAAGAACACTGGAATTATAAAACTTGAAATCTTAAGTTTGCATTTTAACTAGCTTTGTGACCTTGGATAAACTAACCTGCAATTCTGAATCTCATAACATGTTAATATCTGAACTATTTACCACATAAGGTAATCCAATGAGCTTAAATATGCAAATTTTTCAAATCTATGGAGTTCTATAAAAATTTAAGGTCTACAATTTCTTGCTCTGATGAAAAGTGTAACATACAAAGTAGATGTGGAGATATGTTTAATATATCTCTCATATTATTTTTTATTGTAGGTGCTGTCTTTTCTTTGAAGTTCTTTTTTCATTTAGACCCCTCATTCAGATTTCTGTTGCCCAAAGAATAACAGTTTTTGAGGAGACAGCATAGTTTTGAAGCAAAATGATTTTTGATTTATGAGGGAGCATCCTTTAAAAAACTTTTAAAGCAATTTAAAAAAGCTTGCTGCTAAAGAAGTCAGGCAGGAATCACTGAAGAATCTCTCCCCTACATGTTGCTCTGACAAGGCATAGAACAGATCTTAAGGAAAATAATGTAGAAACAAAGCTGAAGAGGCTAGGATTAGATGGAACCTATTAAGGATGTTTTATGAATCTGTCAGGATTAAGCTTTCTTGTTTATAACATGAAATGCCAAAGTAGCAGTAATGAAAGCAAGGTATATGTTTATTTCCTTTTATTGTGAAAGACATTTGAGTTTTGGCATGAGGCAGGTCTGATGAAAGCCACACCTTTTTTGTCTTGGCATTCTAGGCTCCAACCATCATGTGCATAGTTTAGTCAGGAAGAAGGGGTCTGTTGATTTTGAGAAGTTTGTTCTCAATTTAGTTTTAATTTAAATTTTTAATTGTTGCACTTAGAAAAACAGTTAATTTTTATATTGATTTTATACTTGACCTTGCTAAATTTTCACTTGTTAATTTTAATAGTTGTTTTACAGATTCCTTAGGGTTTTATATGCAAACAATTATGTCAACTGTAAATAAAAACAATTTTAGGTCTTTCTTTCTGATATGTAAGCCTTTTATTTCTTTTTCTTGTCTTATTGCAATACCTCCAGGTAGGTATTGAATAAAAAAGATGAACAAGAACACCTTTATCTTGTTCCATGTTTTAGGGCAAATGTGTATTGCATCTTTAAGATTAGTGTCTGCTATAGATTTTTGGTAGGTGTCTTTTATTACATTGAGGAACTTTTGTTTTATTTCAGTTTGCTAAGAGGTTTTTTTTTTTTAAATAGCTATGAATGGTCTTTGATTATTGAGAGTACTTGGCATTCTATTATACATTTGTTTATTGTCTGTTTCCCTCATGGGACATTATTTACTGTCTATGTACTGTTGTACACTGAGAAGCTTATACAGTATATGGCACTCAGTATATACTCAAAAAATACCTGTTACATGAATGAATTGTTAAACAGCTGTTGCTTGCTCAGAGAATATCTGACTCTTGAGAAAAAACTTGCATTTCACTTTTAGAGCTGCACATTATTGCTGTCTACCACCACCTGGTGTTACTATATCTAAATTGCAGGAAAAGCTTTTTGGGAGATGAATAAACGTGTGAGAGCCAAAACTGCAAATGATTGGACTGATATGACAGTTATAATTTCTAAATAAACATATACTTACTATATATAATGAGACTGTGAAGTTTAGCAAATATTTTTCACATGTAGTAGGTGTGGAAGAGCTTTTTGGATGCTAGAAAACGATGAAGAATCAGTTTAATTATATATGTTAATGATACAGAATAAATTGTGAAAGTTGACACTAATAGAGTGAGAGCAAAGGTATTTCTGTATTTGCATTTCTGCTCCATCAGCATTTCTTTGCTGTTAGGTACTAGCTGAACTTGAATTTTAAACAAGGATTTTTCAGTCTCTAAATGTCTTGTACTAAATATTTAATACATTGCAAGAAAGTCCATCTTGTGGCCAAGAAGGAAATTTTAAGTTTGTTCTTAAAAACCCAGTCCCTTAGTTGTACATCACTCACTGAGACTTAAATGTGGAACTGGGTGTGATTTATCTGCTGTACAGGCAGCATTTTAGAACCAAACCATCTAACCTCTGTACTGGTATGATTCCCTCTGTGTGTTTTCATTTCCTAGCCTCCCTTTTAAAAAATGGACCATCTGCCACATATATGTTAATAAAACTTTTTTTAAATGCAATTCAAATATTAAAAATGTTTTATTGATGTTAAATGGTCAATCTCATAAAATGTTGATATTTTTACATAAAGGTTAGCCCTTCTTATGGTCAGAATGCCCTAGGGTGATGGTACTGGGAGGACCATGTTTGTAATGAAGATTAGAGTGTGGATAAGTTCCCTACAAGGGCCCATGATGGTAATACCCCTAGATTTTGTCTTTAAAGAAAACTGCTGAGAGGCAATAATTTTTTTTGTATGTGTCCCATTTTCATTAATGCATGGTAATTGATGGAGTTGCAGTGACTTGTAGCAGTAATGAGTTCTAAACATAATAATGCACTCTTTTCTAATAAGTGAGCACTGCTGGGGTTTAAAAGCATACTAAATCAGTTGCTTTAGTATGAATTTATTAGTTTTTTTCAGCATTAGCTTTAATAGTAGTTATTTACATAAGCGTACATCCCATTAACCGCCATCAGGGCTGGAAAACATGCTGAACTGTTCATATTTTCATATAATTATTGAACATAATGGTTTCATTTGCATTTCTAAACAGTGATGTTTCTGTCAGCCTTGGAAATAGTGTCTTTACGCAGTCCCTATTTCACATCCACTATTTGACATCGTTAAATTTTATGCTAATGTGCTTCCCTAGAATATCATCAGTAGGACAGATGCTTGTGCTTTAATATACAAATCAGGGATGCTTTTCCATCCCCCAAATGGCAAAGAAAATAAAAAAAAAACTGTACTTTTAGATATAGAGTCTGTCTCCATATAAATAGGTTTATGAAATAAAACTTTCAGGGTTAAATGTTATAATCTGGTTTTCCCTTCAAAATACTTCATTATGAATAGCTATTTACCTGACTAAGGTTGGTTTTGTTAATCTTGAACGAGGAGATGAGTCTTAGTAAAGATCTTATTGCTTATGAATATTTAGAATTCTGCTCCTAAAATGTTGATCTTGAGATGCCAAGTTTTTTAGTGCCTTTTAATATATCAGGCCACAGTGCTAGTTCTAAAAGTATTCTCTATATTTTTGTTCCTTTAGTTCCTTAACCTGGGTTGTGATACCTCATGGCAGAAGATGTTATGTTAATGCCCTTGGGCATCTAAACCGGGTATGCATTTAGAAAATGTTCATTGTAAAAAATGAGTCAGTTAGTGGGGAAAGCATGCGTGATGGGAGGCCACTAGCATGGCAGTGAGGTAGCAGAACTGATACGGAAGGACAGGTTTTATGGAAAACTCCTTGCCTCTTGGATAACTTGAGTTCCATCAGCTTTTGTTCTCTAACATTTGTGGCTGCTTTTGTGAATGCTGTCAGTCGATGGCTGGGAAATTTTAAACAGGAGCAACCAAGTGAAGAATTGTTTTGGAGTTGACGCAGGTGTTTTTGACACCCACTACGAAGACACTTGCTCTTCCGGGGCCCCTTCTTTCTGCGCGTGCTGACAGCTCGGGGCAGTGTTTTTCTGTTGACGCTTAGTGGACCTGCCGTGCCAGAGCTGACCCTGAGAAGTATGAAACACGGGGTTGGCAGTCTGGCAAGACAGGGCAGAGAAGCAGCTTTAAGAGGAGTTCTTGTCCCAAATTACTTGCTAAAAATATATTAGAACTGATATAGCATCAGACTGATACAGCATAAAAGGATTATTTTGATACAAATGTTATTTGGCTTAGCAGGTCAGAAGGCAACTGAAATTTTTTCAAGGACTTCTGTTTTTTTTTGGGAATTGCCAGGGAAGAATATAAGGGTTGTGAAGAAACTACGATAGAGTTGGAGTTTCATAGCAAGTTATTTTTACCCCAACTTTTTCATGAATTCTCTCTATCACCTCTTAAAGTAGCCTGAGGTTAGTACTTCTCACAGTGATGGGATCTTCTGAACTATCATGCTGAAAACATTGACTGTGTCCTGCTAGCTAGTGAAAAATGGAGCCTTCCTTATTGCCAGATAGACGTCATTTGTGAAAAAATTTTTAAAGTTCTAAAAATTTAGCCTGATGTATAAGCAAGGCAATTATTTTCAGCTACTCACAAAGCTATTTGTGGTTGCATTCTTCACTGACAACATTTTTTTGGTGGGATGTAGTTTGCCACAAAGCTAGAGAAACAATCTATTACCAAAAACCACCATTTATCTTTTTCCTTCCTGTACACATTTCGTCCTTTTCTGGAAAGAGGTTTAACATCCAAATGAAAATTTCATGTTCCTATTCAGTTTTAAAGTGCCATGGTATTTAATCTTACAACTTGCCCCTGAATATCTCTGTTGCTATAGAACTTTATTACCTTTAAGGCAGCAAAGGGGGTGTTTTTTAATTGCTATGTGACTGGTTTCCGAGCCCTAACTTCAGAGGATAAAATAATTCTATAGTGTGTTTTAGGACAGTTTGTAGATTTCTTATAAATTTAAAAATTCTAGAGAAACTCAGGTATTATCTATAAAGTGCCAGCCAGCTAGGAGGACGTTACTTGTTTGGTTATACTTATTTTCTCTTAGATAGCTAGGGGAACACAGTTGCCACCTCCCTTCTAGAGATGACGAAAGTACTTGGCCATAAACCTGGAGCATTGTGAGATGCCTGGCGCCACCTGTTCTGCAACTCTGCAACCCTGCAGCCACTGCGTTGCACCTGTTTAAGGAACCTTTAATTTCAGGTATTTGATTTTTCATTGCATATTTATTTTATTTCCATTGTTAGCCAGGACAGTAAGTACTCGTAGAATTCTTTAACCTCTGGCAGTGTTTACAAATATATCTGTCAATCATCCCACAACTCTATGATGGGTGCTAGTATTTGAAGACATAGGAGGAGCCTAGGGAATAGTTAATAATGCCTCATTTAATTTTTAAAAATTTAATCTACTTTTTCCTGATTTTAAAAACAGTAAATGCACATTATAGGATGTTTTCAAATAATGCAGAACACTGCTTCATTCTCTAAATCCTCAGTGTGCAGCATATTCATGTTTTCCCAGGTCATCATTTAATCTTCTCGATGGGTGTACATACGTAGGTCTAATCTGACATCACAGTGAAAGCTAGAATTTTTCAGATTTCATGCCTTTAATTTTGTGTCAGTTAATTATATTTTATCTAAAGTAAAATGTTAACATCTCTTTTAAACACAACAAGAGTGAACCAAAAGATGTTTACTGGCATAGATTTATAGTAATACTTGCCAGTTCAGTGTAATGATATTTGCAAAAGTTCTCTGCTCCGTTTTGTGGTTATGTTTCGGGCTTTCCAGAGAGGAGGGGCAGGAAGGACGCAAAAGAAAGAGAAATCTGAGATTAATGTGGTTTTAGAGAAAATGTTGAGAAAACAAAGTTTCAGTGGAGCTCGTTTAGTGCCGCTCAGATCTCCTGTGCTTTGCTCAGCCAGGCAGTGAGGCAGCTCGGTGATGTGTGTGAGTACCTGACCTCTCCAAAACTTCAGGTTCCTCCTCTGGCAAATGAGCATAATAATAGTTATTTTCTTGAAAGAGTTGTTTTAAAGATTAAATGAAATAGCACATATGAAATGCTTTGTGCCGTGACTAGCCACATGAGATTCACTTTAAAATGTCATTTATTTATTTATTTTGTCTGTCATTGACTTTTTAGAAGCAGGCACAGAAAAAGTGACCCTGGCTTCCTTACTTATTTCCTCTCCTCTTCTGGTCCCTTGCTACTCCAAACGTACCCCTCAGATTTATAATGTCAAGATCCCAGTAACACCTGGGTGCTTGTTAGAAACGCAGAATCACAGGCTTTGTGCTTGACTAAATTTTTTCAGTCTGCATTTTAACAAGATCTCTGTATATTAAAGCCCTGTTTGTGCTAATTTCTTCCAATAGGAATGTCTTGTGTAAGGGTATGAGCAGTGGAGAAATACAAGCTTTCACTCTCTTCTACGTTCTCACTTATCATTTCAAACCTTTGGTCATGTTGGGATGCGGGTGTGAGAGGAGTGTATTCTAACTTGACTGCGGCTGTTATGTGGATTATTCTACGAGTGTCGGATGAGTGGTGCAAAGCTCCTCTGTGCACACTGATTTGTTATCCACTTGTCCTATGAATGAGGGAGGAAGGGGAATTGAAATCTCCACGGATAATCATGGATTTGTCCACTTCTCCTTGCAGTTCTATCCATTTTTGCTTCAGTATTTTGAAGATCTGTTTTTAGGTGCATAAAAGTTTGAGATGATCTCTTCCTGATGAATTGATCCCTTTAGCATTATGAAATTACCTTCTTTATTTCTAGTAATATTCTTTGCTCTAAAATCTACATTGCCTCTCATTTACAGAGCTACTCTAGCTGCCTTTGATTAGTGGTAGCATGGTATGTCTTTTTTTATTCTTTAACTTTTAACCTAATTGTGTCTGTATATTTAAAGCACATTTCTTATAGCCAGCAGATACTTTTTAAAAAGCAGCAGAGTTGCTTTTTATTTTTAATCCAATCTAGTATCGCTGCCTTTTAATAGGGGTATTTAGACCCTTTATATTTTATGTGATTCTTGATACAGTTAGGTCTGAGTTTATCATTTTGCAATTTATCCCATTTGATTTTTGTTCCTTCTTCTTTCCCTTGTTTCTGCCTTCTTGTAGATTAGTGCAATGTTTAAATTTTTTATTTTGTTTTTTTGTTGGCTTATTAGCTGTCACTTCATTCTTTTTTTTGGTATTTACTGGTTGCTGTAAGGTATTCATATATACTGTTAATGAAAACAGTCAACCTTCCAGTAACGCATTATACCACTCTAACTATGTTACAATGGTGTATCACCATTTCTCACTGCTGATCTTTGTGCCATTGTCGAGGTACATGTTAATTTTATACTCATACTTATTGTTGAACAATCAATAATCTTTAAGGAGATTTACATAATAACAAAAATATCTTATGTATTTACCCATGTAGTTACCAGTTCAGTGTTTTTATGTAGTCCATGTTTCTGTTATCACTTTTGCCTGACAGACTTCCATGAATAGTTATTGTGGATATGAAGTCTTTGTTTCTGAATTTACAATAGAACTTTTGAATTTTGCCCTCATTTTTTAAGATTTTTTTCTTCAATACCTTAAAAACGTTGCTCTGTGGCCATCACACTGTCATTTCTACCAGTGAACAATGCTTGCCCTTGGTTTTGCTGACCACTTTCCTTTTCGTGCCTAGGCACAGATGATTCGCTGGCTCCCATGTCTGCAAACTATTGGATAATGTCTCATCATTGCTGATAAGTAATCATCTGTGTTTTTGCAGGGCCTAATACTTTATTACATTGTGTCACGTGCTATAATAGTACCCCATTATACGGATGTATCACAGTTTCTTGATCTGTTCATTTAGTAAAAGGTATTTTGGTTGTTTCTGGTTTTTTGGTGAATCTGAAAAAAGCTATTATAAGCCTTCACATGAAAGTTTTTATATGGACATAAATTTTCAAACCACCTATGTAAATACCTAAGAGAATGATTGTGGGGTTGCATGGTAAAACTGTTTAGATTTGTAAAATAATACCAAATTCTCTCCCAGAGTGGCTGACTATTTTACATTCCCCCCCCCTGCAATGAACTGAGAACTCCTCCTGCTCTGCATTCTTACCAGCAGATGTTATTTTCAATTTTTTGGACTTTAGCCATTCTATAGGTATATACAGCTCATTTGCCATTCCCTAATGACATTTGATTTTTATTGTGTTTTCATATGTTAATTTGCCACCTGTCTGTTCTTTGGTAAGGTGTTTATTCATATCTTTTGCCTATTTTTTAAAATTAGAGTGTTTGTTTTTCTTATCATTGAGTTTTAAGAATTTTACACATGCTCTAGATACAAGTTCTTTATCAGATATGACTTGCAGATATTTTTACCCAGTGCATGGCTTGTTTTTTATTCCCTTAATAGTGTCCTTCATGGATCAGAAGTTTTTAATTTTGATAAAATCTGTTTTATCATTTCTTCATTGCTCATGCTTTCTTTTCATGTTGTATTTAAAAACGTATCATCAAACCCAAGGTTGTACATATCTTCTTCTGTGGTTTCTTTGAAAAGTTATATCACTTTGTGCAAAGTTGAGTTTATAACCCATTTTGAGTTTTCTTTTTAAGTATAAAGTCTCTGACTTGGTTCTTTTCTTTTTTTTTTTTTTTTGCATATGAGCATCGATTTGTTTCAGCACCATTTGTTGCGTAAGGCCACCTTTTTGTCAGTGAATTACCTTGGCCCCTTTATCAAAAATAAGTTGACTATGTGTCTGTCTGTTTCTGGGCTGTCTTTCTGTTTTACTGATTCATGTCTCTTCTTCCATCAACCACACTGTCTTGAACACTGAGTTTTACGGTAAGTATTGAAATCCTGTAATGAGTCCTCCCAATTTGTCCTTCCTTTTCAGAATTGTTTTGAATATTCTAGTTCCTTCTTTAAAAATACCAGTTTAGCATAGCTTGTTGATATCTACAAAAAGGTATACTGGGATTTTGATTGGGATTGTGTTAAATGAATATATAAGACTGGAGAAAATCAGCATTTTACCAGTATTGAATCTTCCAATTCATTTTGATCTTAAAAAAATATTTTTTCTATGAGTATTTTGTAGTTTTCTGCCTGCAGTCTTGCACATATTTGGTTAGATTTTATCTAATTAATTTTTTTGTACTAATTGCTGTCAATTTTTTTCATTTTTCAGATTTTAATTTTTCATTGCTGGCATACAAGAATGGAGTTGACTTTAGTAGCTGATCTTGGGTTCTGTGACTATGAAACTTACCTGTTTTATGAAGATTTTTTTTGTAGATTCTTTGGAATTTTTTGTATAGCCAATCATGTTGTCTGAAAGTAAGACAGTTTTCTTTCTTTCCAATCTGTATGCTTTTTTTTCTTTCCTTCTTGCACTAACTAGAACTTCTAATGTGACAGTGGATAAAACTGGGGCCAGAGGACATTGTTGCCTTGTTCCAGATCTTGATGAGGAAGCATTTAGTCTCACCATTAATTATGATTTTAACTATAGGTTTTATGTAGATACACTTTATTAGGTTAACTTACTTCTGTTCCTCGTTTGCTCACAGTTCTTATGACAAATGGATACTAAGTTTTGTTAGAAGCTATTTCTGTCTCAATTGATCATATAGTTGTTGCTTATTTACTCTACTAATGTGGTAAGTTACACTGGTTGATTTTTGAATGTGGAGCCAGCCTTGCATTTTTGGGCTGAACCCCACGTTAGTGGGACGTGTTATACTTTTATATGTTGCTGGATTTCATTAGTTAATATTTTGTTAAGGATTTATCTGAATGAGAGATATTGGTCTGTAGTTTTTTTTTCTTCTTCTTCTTCTTGTAATATCTTTATTTGGTTTTGTATCGGGGTAATAGTAGCCTCACAGAAGGAGCTGGGAAGCATGTCTCCTCCTAAATTTCCTATAAGAGTATACAGAATGGGTTTAAATTCTTTTCCTTAAATTTGTGTTAGAATTTACTAATGCTATCAGAAGCTATTGGATAGCTATTCACTGAAGGTCTCTGATTCGGGAGTGACTTCATTTGTTTGTTTTGTTTTCCCTTTTTTATGGAAACATTTTTTTACTACGAATTAAATTCAAGTTTAATCAATATAGTGTCGTTCTGGTTATCTATTTCTTCTTGAGTAAGCTTTGGCAATGTTTGTCTTTTAAAGAATTTGTCCATCTCATCTATGTTTTCAAAATTATGTGTTAAAAGTTGGAGTAGTGTAGTAATTTGGGAGTTAAAAAAATCAGTTTCTTAAATTATATTTTAACTAATTGGGAATGGAAGCAAAATTTTTTCTTCATTTTGAATACATATAATTAAAAAGAAGTGTAAAGTGTTTATTTCCTCTTTATGGAGGAAGTGGCTCCGTTTGTTATTCTTGATCTTAAGTCTAATAGTTAATTGAGGGAGACAGCTCTTATTAAGATGCCAGTGTAATTTGTTTTCATTTATTTTATCAATTTACAGACAGTTTGTCTGGATCCCATAAAGATTTTTTAAAATATTTTATTGATTATGCTACTATGGTTGTACCAATTTTCCCCCATTGCCCCCCTCTGCCTGATACTCCCTTCCCTCCAGAAATCTGACCCCCAGTTCATGTCCATGGGTCATGCATATAAGTTCTTTGGCTTCTCCATTTCCTATACTATTCTTCACATACCTCTGTCTATTTTGTATCTATCAATTATGCTTCTTAATCCTTGCACCTTTTCCCCCCATTCTCCCTCTTCCCCCTCCCACCTGATAACCCTCTAAATGATCTCCATATCTATGATTCTGTTCGTGTTGTTTGATTAGTTTGTGTTTTTTTTTAGATGTAGTTGTTGATAGTTGTGAATTTGTTGCCTTTTTAGTGTTCATGGTTTCAATCTTCTTTTTCTTAAATAAGTCCCTTTAACATTTCATGTAATAATGGCATGATGATGATGAACTCCTTTAGCTTTACCTTGTCCACAAAGCACTTTATCTGTCCTTCTGTTCTAAATGATAGCTTTGCTGGATAGAGTAATCTAGGTTGTAGGTCCTTGTTTTTATCACTTTGGAAACTTCTTGCCAGTTGTTTCTTGCCTGCAAGGTTTCTTTTGGGAAATCATCTGATAGCCTTATTGGAACTCCTTTGTAGGTAACGCTCTGCTCTTCTCTTGCTGCTTTCAAGATTTTCTCTTTATCTTTAACCCTTGGCATTTTAACTATGATGTGTCTTGGTGTGGTCCTCTTTGGGTCCAACTTGTTTGGGACTCTCTGTGCTTCCTGGACTTGTATGTCTATTTCCTTCACCAAATTAGGGAAGTTTTCTTTCATTATTTTTTCAAATAAGTTTTCAATTTCTTGTGTTTTCCCCTCTCCTTCTGGCACCCCTATGATTCAAATATTGGCACATTTGAAGTTGTATCATAAACTCCTTCCCCATCCTCATTTGGGGAGATTCCTTTTTCTTATTGCTGTTCTGATTGAATGTTTTTTTTCTTCCTTGTGTTTCAAATCATTGATTCGATTCTCAGCTTCATCCTTTCCACTGTTGATTCCCTGTGGGTTTTTCTTTATTTCACTTACTGAAACCTTCATTTCTTCCCTTATATTTTTGATGTACTTTTCAGTGAGTTCTTTGGGCATCCCGATCAACAGTGTTTTGAACACTGCAGCTGGTAGATTGGTTATCTCTGTTTCATTTAGTTCTTTTTCTGGGGTTTTGTTCTGTTTTTTCATTTGGGCCATATTTCTTTGTCTTCTCAATTGGGCAGGCTCCCTGTGTTTGTTTCTGTATATTAGGTAGAGCTGCTTTGACTCACTGTCTTAGTAAAGGCACTCGTCTGGATAAGTGTGGCTTCTTTAAATCCTTGGTTGTCGGACTTTCATACAGCTTGATTTTCTGACAGTTCTGGTTGCTATTTGTTTTGAGATATAGTCGTAATTCTCTCTGTGGTTGCACAAGGAGGCAAAGTGTGTCCACCTATGCCTCCATCTTGACTAGAAGTCCCCCATAAAGATTTTTTATAGCTAATTCTGATTGTAATTTTGCAAACTAATTTGGGAGACTGTGTCAGGTGTGAATATATTTACATGGGATTTCAAGGCAGAGAATTTGCAGCTGTGTGAATCTGGGCTGTATGTTAATAACTGATTAAAAATAAATGTTGCCAATTTTTTACAATAATATATTACATATAAATGGAGTAGCTCCCCCTTTTTATAATACATAACATTGTGAAAATGAACTTTTTGTTAGCACAAGTTCACAGAAGAATCCCTATTTCCATAGCCCTATTGGAGTAGGCTTTATTTTCCATCTAGGCTTACTTATTAGTGGCAGTATCGAACCAGAGTCTGTGTGGTAGAACTGGCCCCAGTTCGTTTACCCTTCCTGTATCCACTTTCCGTGTGATTTGCAGTTGTACGTATTTACCTTCCTGTTGACTTAGGGTATAATCATGTTACTTTAGCCAAATAGAATGAGGCACAAGTGAAAGATAGTGTAGTGCACCATTTTCAATCTTGAACATTAAAACAAGGGCCTTGAGTGTTTCCACTTTCCCTCTTGCATTTCTGTCACTGTCATGAGAAACGTGTTTAGGAGTCCTCTTCTGACAGCCCAGTGTGCGTGTGTCATACCTTGTGAGCACCCCGAAAGCTCCCTCTTGTGGTTCCTTCCATCACTGCCGTCCCCCAGGGGTGGCTTTCCTGATTCTTACCCATAAATTGCTTTCAACCATCTTGCCTGGTGCATCCCATGTGTTTGGCAGAAACCTTGGGTGAAAATAAGCCCTATGTTTGAGGCTTCCAAGGTCTTCTAAGCGCTCTTCTGATTTTGTACGATAGCTTATATTCAGAAGATTCTTTATGTAAGAGTAAAATAATGCTTTAGTGTAGTTCATAAAAATTACTAGAATCAATTTACAGTGTATTTCCTAAGATCTTGGCATTTTTAGCCTGTCATTCTGCCTCTTCTATAACACTACGGTAATTAGGAATTAGAATTGTGGCCATGAATCCTTGTAAGCAGATCCATCAAGCAGATATGACGTTCTCTTTTCAAAATGATTTGCTTACCAAGGCAGGAGAGAAGACTTTTATTTTTTATTAAAACTGTTAATGAATGTTCAAACCAAAAAAGGCTTTGATCACTTGTCAACCAGAATTCCCATTTTCTCATTAAATTTGACTCTCTGTGTGACCTTGTACAAAAACATAAATGTAGAGTACTATATTTGCTTTTTTAAACTGCTTTATTTTCTTGCAGAGGAAGCCATCTGCTCTCTAAAGCATCTAGGCAAGAAACCTAGACTCAAAGAAATTACACGAAGCTCTGTAGTATAGTGGTTGAAAAAAAACACAAGACATATTTGGATTCAACACAAGGAAATATTCCATCTTAGCCACATAAATTTGATCCAATTAATTTTTAAGCCCCCTTCCCTCTCTTTGTAGTCTGTGGATGTATAATGAGTTCTATCTCATATGGTTAACTGAGAAGGTTATATGTAATAAAAAAATACATGTAAAGGCTTAGTACAGTGTCTGGAGCATTGTAAGCATTCAAAAAGAGCTCCTCGTTGATGTTATTAGTTTTATTACTATTATTATTAATTACTACTATTAAATATTTTACTGGGCACAGGAAAATCTAAGCAATTTTCGGAGGCCTTATAGAAATATTTCTTTTTCTTTCATTGCTCTATACATTGTAGAATTTACTGTTTTGTAGTAGATTACTACTAAGACCTTGAAACACTTTTTTCCTTCAAACCTCTGTTAATATTTTAAAGTTTTCTATGTTTATGAATTCTTCACAGTATTCATACTCATTTTCCATTGTTGCTGTTCCAGAGGTCAGAATTCATAATCAGTCTCAGTGGGCAAAAACCACAGTGTCAGCGGGGCTGAGACCCTTCTGCAGATTCCAGGGGTGAGCCCTTTTTTCTTCTCTTCTGTCTTTTGGAGTCTGCCAGCATTCCTTGGCTTCTGGCCCTGCCTCACTCCAGCCTCTTCTTCTGTCATCATATCTCTTTCTCCGACTGACTCTTCCCTGCTTCTCACAAGACCCCCTGTGATTACATTGGACATACCCAAATAATCCAGGAGAATCTTCTCATCTCAGAATCCTTAATTTAATCATATCTGCAAGTCACCTTTTTCAGGCTATATAACTTATTCACAGGTTTGTGGGGTTAAGACATTGAAATCTTTGGGAATACCATTATCCTGCTGGCCCTCAAGAGGGTAATGATTTTGCTGGCTCTCAGAGGGTAATGAGTTTAACTTTTCTGGCCTTCATATTTTGTCCAACATGCAAAATATATGTGCCTTATCTCAACATTTTCGAAAGTTTCAACCCATTACAGCATCGGCTCAAAGTCCAGAATCTCTCCTAAATCTCACCATCTCCAAAGTTCAACTCTCATCACCCAAAACATCTACATTAGGCATGGGTGAGGCTCTGGGTGTAATTTGTCCTAAGATACAATTCCTACCCATCTGTATGGATTTGTGAAACTCAAGAAACAGGTTTTTTGCTTCCCACCCAAAACAGTGGTGGAACAGGTGTTAGATAAAAACTGTTAAAAGTTTTATCCTAGAAGGGAGAAAATTGAGGAGAAAATGGAGTTACCACTTCAGGCAATTTTGAAACCAGCCTGACAAGCCCTTGTCAGGTTTCAGTGCTTGGAAAAAATCCTCTTTGATTTGAGGCTCTGCCCTTGGGATCATCCTTCCTTTTCCATGAAGGCACATTTGCAGCTGAGTAGTTTTAGTGTATGGTATTTTGGGAGTCCAGAACCTTCTTTTATTTTGTCCTCACTCTGGTTTGTTTTTTTTAGTCTGAGTTGGCAGTGTTTCTCCTCATATAACATTCTCAGGAACCTTGTGGGTTTTTTATATACGATTTAGGGATTAATTTTTTAGACAAGAATGTCCTCCACATTATCTCCTGAATGATCCCATCTCTAACCAGGGTTGAAGGTGTGCACAAGTCACATGCTTGATCACTTCTAAGATCCCTGTGTGTGATGGAACACTGTGACTTTTTCACCCTCCCAAGGCACTACCAAAAGGTTGCCCAGACCTGTCTTTGGGCAGAATCCCCTTTGGTGTTTAATATATCCACAGGTTTCAAGGATTAGGACATGGACATCTTTGTGATGATGGGGTATTATTATACCTACCATATTATTGTTCTTGTTTTTCAAATCACTTTTTTAAAATTTCAGGTATGTATCTAATAACACATGTATGTATATGTATATTTGCAATTAAATCATGTTGTAGTAACTGTTATTCAGTAGAGCAATTTTGATGTATTATCTTGAGCTTCTGGTCAATTACATTTGTTTTTTACACAATGGAGTGACTTCTCAAAATAATCCAAAATAAAAGGTATATTTCTCATTTTGTATGGCATTTATGCATGGGTTTGCATTATCTTACTTTAAAATATTTTTATAAGTGATTAATATTTAAGATGCATGTGATTTATAATTAACTGCATTTTAGGGACTTGAGTTTAAAATGTCTTTTTCACATGTTTCAGTGTAACTTTTTTTTTGCTTTATGTGGTACTGCAATCAGTAGAATAAATTCTCACTGATACACTCACATTTTTATACCTACTTTGAAATCTGTTTTAATTTATCTAATCTTCATCTAATGTTATTTTCTAAAATTTTATGAGATAATGCAAAAATACTGCCAGGTATTCTGAAGCTTCCCAATTGGTTTTTTCAAGTCAGTTTTTTTTTTTTTTTTCCTGCTGCATTTTTGTTTTTCAGTACTGGGAAATTTGTAGGTTTTTTTCTTTTCAAATTTTTAAATTTTTTTTACCGACAATGAAATACATTTTTAGCACTTAATACCTTTTCAACATTTAATACATTTTCAGCCCTTAATCTTATTTTGAAATAATAAATTATTTTTTAGTAGTGGATGTTCATTGCAATGATTTTGGCGGGAGTTGTGACATTTTATAAGGAGTGAAATAAGGTTGTACCTTATTAATTATTTGATTTTCTTTGGAAACATAGATTAGAACTACAGACTTTAAGAACAGTTTCTTAGTTTTGTTCCCACTGAGTTAGGAGGCAATTTATTCATCAGTTTAATGATCATAAACACTGCCTGTGGCTCCTTAATCTTTTTCCTCCTTAGTCTGGTAATATCTATTTGATTATTCCTATGATGTAACTTTGAGAAAGAGAAGAAAATAAGGCTCTTTTGATAGCTGTGTATCAAGCTTACCTGTAGTGATAAGACTAAATAATGGCTGGTTGAAAAGGATAGTTACTCCTCACTTTGTGTTAACAGTTTAGAAAACAGAAGATGAGAGAAGTTATGTAACTTGCCTGATGTCAGTGGGTTAGTAAGTATTCCAGCTGGGTTTGGATCTGACACTTGTCCCTGAAGTTCTAGCTCTTTCCTGTTAGCCAAGCACTTCATAAAAGAAGCAGTTGGTTTTGAGATGAAAATTTTAAAAGATCACATATTTTATGTATTGTATGAAAATAGGGTGTCTAATTGACTATAAATATATGTATGTATATTTTGTTTTTCATGCCTCAAAAATAATGTTTAAGTACAGTTTCCTGTAATTTCCAATATAACTACAGAGATTAATGTTTAAGTGGCAGTCTTTGCTATGGGAAAGCTACAGATTATTGTATTTCCTTTATATACAAATAGTCCTTTTAAGAGCATAAAAGTCAGTTTTGCAGTTGCAAATACTTTACTGTCTTATTTTTATTTATGCTCAGTCTGGTAATTTATCTTTGCATTAGTTGACTCCGTGTTATACAGCCATCTTATTCTAAAGCAACTTTTCTCTGTAGTCCAACAACATCCTTTCTTTTTATTTATTCATGTTGTTGTCTATTTTTCATGCTACAGCAGAGTTTATCTTCTATCAAGCTAAGTCTCCACTGCTGGCTAAAGAAATTAATCTTCCTTAACTTACACTATTGGGAGTTGTTCTTGCCCTTATTTTAAAATTGTTTATTAATTTCTTATAAATATTTATAGTACATTGTGTGTACTTTTTGCCTGAGAAAATGTCTGTACATTGTCTTTAAATGTATATTTATTTATTTTTTACTGGTGCCTCAATAAATTTTCACATGAGTATTTGACTTATCAAAAGTCTAAAGTTAACATCTTTATTTTTCACCCATAGAACACCTTACTTGTATTAACTGCTATTCAGTTTATATGTTGTCATTGTTATGTATTTGAATTACAGACTTTTTTTAAAAACTTTTTTGAGTTTTAGCTTTAAAGAAACCCACAAATTACTTCTACATCTCAGACCTTCTACCTGGCATCACTTAGCTTCTGTTTCAAGTATATTTTTAGTATTTCTTTTTGTGAGGATTTCCTGGTGTTCATCTACATTTCTGTCTTAAAAAAAGTTCTTATTTTATCTTCTTTTGTAAAATTCTAAGTTAATAGTTACATTTGCCAACTCACTGACTATATCATTTCACTGTCTTATGGCTTCCAGTTTTGTTCTCAGAGAACAATCTTTTTCATAATTCTCAGTCTTCTTTTCGTTATCTGTTTTGTTCTGTGGTTTCATTGTAATGACTCTAAGAAGGAATTTTCTTCTGTTTACTCTGCTCGAGATTCATTTGTTATCTTGAATAACTGTTGATTTGTCTTTCATTGCTAGTGAGAAATTTTTAGTTATTATTTCCTTATATATTGCTGTGGCCCATTTCTTTCAGTCTTTGCCTTCAGGAAACTCTAGATATATTTTACATCGCTTCATTCTATCCTTCATATCTTTTCAACTCTTTTTTATTTCATCTCTTCATTTCTCTGTGCAGCATTCTGGCTAACCTGTGCAGATCTCTTTTATAATCTATTTCTCTTTTTATTACTGTCTAAGTGCTGAGTTAAATACATTCATTGAAATTTTACATTTCATTGTATTTTTATGGCTAAAAAGTTTTATTTGGATCTCAAATCTATTTGGGCATTCTTTATTGTTTTCTGTCCTTTGCTCCTTTTTTTCATATTTGTTTTTTCTCTCAGTAGACATATTAACTATAGTTACTTTATGTGACATATAATTCCAAAATAGGATTCCTTTGTAAGTCTGCTGTCTGTTTTTTCCTGATTCTCACTTATGGTGTTTTGTTGTGTAGTTACTAAATTTTTTACTATGAATTACTTAATTGCTCTGTAGTTTCATCTTTGGGGATTTTTTTTATCCTTACCTGAGGACATTTTTTTCTTTGCTTTTAGAGAGAGACAAAAGGGGGGAGGGGGATAAAGAGAGAGAGTGAACTCAAGAGAGAGATAATGAGCCTCAAATACTTTGCTTGTCTTCATAAAAATTCCAAGGAATCTTTAAAAAAAAGAGCCATATTCCTAGAACTATTAAATAAGTTAAAAACATACAAATATGTATCACAAGGAACAATTAGAAACTAAAGTTTTAAAAACAGCACCATTTACAGTATCTCCCCGCACAAATAAAACAGTTAGGCATTAAATATACATAGGATCTGTATGTTAAAAGCTACAAAATGTTAATGAAAAAAATCAGAGAATACCTAAATAAAGAGAACAACTATGTTCATGGAGTAGACGATTCAAAATAGTGAGATGTTAATTATTATGGAATTGTTAGTCCCTATCAAACTCCCATCAACATTTTGTAGATATAGACAAGTGATTCTAAAATTTATGTAGAAAGTTAAAGGAGCTAGAATATCTAAAAGAATTTTTCACAGGAAGAAAAAAGTTGGAGGACTTCCCCTACCAAGTTTAGCTAAATCTAGTGCAGTACTGGCAAAAGGACAGGTCCATCGATTATTGCGACGGAATAGAGACTCCAGAACTGAAGCTAAACAAGCGTGGCCAGTGGCTTTTGACAAAGGGACAACAGTGACCTCAGTTAGGAAACGGAGTTCTTTGGTATGGGGCTCCCTCTCTGGGGGGGCGGGGGGAGCCATACAAACAGGAAACTAACCCAGTGTTTCCTTCTTCCAGTTCGCAGTTCCCCACCCATTTTTGCTGCTTCTCGTTAGTTAACCTTCAGTGCCTTGAGATAATTGTTTTTTCACATGTAGAGTTTTTATGTCTAGAGCTTTACATTGTTATCTATGGAAGGATTGGTTCAAAACAAACTATTTCAGTAAAATAAACTATTTCATCATTTCAGGAAGTGGGATTCCCTTTATTTCCCTTTTGATTTGTATAATATATTTAGTGATACCTCCTCTTTTTTCCCTTATATTGGCAATTGGTATTTTTCTTCTTTTCTGTAATGGTTGTATCAATTTTATTAATGTTCAAGAAGCCCACTTTGGGCATTCTTAATTTTCCATCGTATCTGTTTTCTATTTTTCTTGAATTCTGTTCTTATATGTGTTCTTTCCTTCCACTTCCTTTGGACTTAATTTGTTAATCATCTTCTAGCATCTTAAGGTGGAAATAGAGATCATTTTTGTTAAGACTTTCATTTATACATAAGCATTTACAAATATAAATATCAGTTTAAACTCTGATTTAGTTGCATTCCACAATTTCTGAAATATTGTTTTTGCATTATCATTCAGTTTGACATATTTTTTAATTTTTTTAAATTTCTTTTTTAATACATGAGTTATTTAGAAGTAGATTGTTATTGATTTCTAACTTAATTACTTCATGCTTAGAGAACATACTCTGTATAATTTTGCCCTTTAAAATTTAATGAGACTTGTATTACAGCCCAGTATGTGCTATATCTTAATAAATATTCTACATCCAATTGAAAAGAATATGCATATATTTTTATTTATATTTATATATTTTATATATATATTTATATATTTTATATATTTTTTAATTTTAAAAGATTTTATTTATTTCTAAAGAGAGGAGTAGGGAAGGAGAAAGAGGGGGAAACATCAGTTGAGAGAGAAACATTGATCAGAGTTGCCTCTGGTACACGCCCTGACCAGGAACCGAACCCACAGCCCAGACAGGACCTCTGACCGGAAATCAAACTGGCAACCCTTCGCTTTGAGAACCGAAGCTCAACCATCTGACCCACACTGGTCAGGGAAGAAAAAAATATACAGGGTCCAGCATAAATAACACCCCCTTTTTATTACAGAATCTTTTATTACAAAATGTACCCCACCAACCACACTCAAGCAGGAGGTACTTCTGCCAGATCCTGTATATATTTTATAGTTGTTCAGAGTAGTGTTTTCTAAATTGTAATCAAAATTAGATGAAGGTGCCTGGTGGTATCATTTAAAGCTATGCTATTTTATATATATATACATATATATATATGCACACAAACACACACATATATGTATTTATATACACACACACACACACACACACCATGTTTTGGGGGCCATAAGATGCACATAGGTTGTAGAGGAGGAAAATAGGGAAAAAAAGTTTTGAAGCAAAAAATGTGGTAAAATATGTAATAACATAATATTTCACCAATGTAAATGCAAACAGAACTCAACAGCAGCATTAACAACCATTATTCCTCCCAAATGGGGGAGGAGGTGCATCTTATAGTCAGAAAAATACGGTATATATCTTTATTATGTGCTTGATATATTTACCCTTTTATTGAATATTGTGAAACTTCCCTCTGTATCTGTGGTAATACTTCTAGTCTTGAAGTCTATTTTGATGTTAATATGATCACAACTCTCTTATCTTACTCTTTGCATGACCTATCTCCTTCCATCCTTTATACTTACAACCTCTTCGTTAGTCTTTTTTTCCAGTGCATCTTTTGTATACGGTATATAGCTGGTTTATCATGAGTGCTTAGTCTATTGCACTTACTTTTTGACATGGTTGGATTTAGGTCTTCCATTGTGTTATTGGTTTCCTATATATTGTGTTTTGCCAGGCTCCTGTCCTGCCTTGTTTTTTTTCAGTTGAATATTCAGAATATGATACTGATTCCTCTATTGAAATTTTGTTTTGCCACTTTGCGTTATTGTTTATTGGTTGTTCCAGGGTTACAATATGCACTTTATAAAAATCTACTTAGCCTTAATACGGTACTACTCCTTGTTAAAGGAACTTTGCAAAGTATTATATAGCATTCACCCTGTGAACCTTAATTGGTTTTACTTTTCATAGATTAGAAAAGTTTGGGTTGTTATTCAGACACTAAAAGAAGTTATTTGGAATCAAGTTGTGTCTTTTCAATCTTGTTTTTAAGCATTATTACAGTGTATCCACATCTGCCTTTATTCTAGGGCCATGTTAGCCCCATGTTGAGTGTGACTTCTGTGAGGACCCTGAGGATACTTGTGTAATACTGGTTTCTCTGTTCTGGTGACGGCAAGGCTGCGTGTTTTTATCCCCTCCCTGCATGAGCTCTGGTGATTGTTCAGCCTTCTGCTTTTCAGTGATTCTTTCACCCGCCCCAAGGCCTCTACTGGGGACCAGTCACCCAGAGCAGCATGACCGAGTGTTGCTACCAAAAGCAGGTGTTCACTATAAATCACATTGTTTTTGCAAACTATCTGGACAGTTAGATCGGTACAGTTCAGTTCAAGGCTCCAAATGTGCAAAATAGCTTTTATCAGAACATTCTAAGAGTTCAGTTCCCAAGAGCCAGCCAAGGGCCAGCCACAAACAGGCCTCTTCGCTGCACACAGTCCTCCACAAACTATTCCTGAAAATTGAAGAGAAGAGGGTATTTCTCAGCAGAGCATTTGCAAATCAAATCTAACAGTATAAAAAGTTATATATCATGACCGAATGTTTTCTAAAATGCAAGATTGGTTTAATGTTCAAAATCAGTCAGTATAATTCTCCATTTTAACCAAAAGCAAAAAAAAAAACAGTGTCATTATCTCAATAGATTAAAAAAATGACGAAATACAACATCCCTTATAAATGTCTCTGACAACTAGAAATAAAACAGAATTTCTCAGTCTGTTGTAGGGCATTTATGAAAACTTTGCACTTATACTTCAATGGGAATACTGTATCTTTTCCACTTAAGAAACAAGGCTGGCAGTTGAAAGTAGAACTCCAAATAATTTTAAGTTGATTCAACGAGTCTTTACTTTCATGCATAAATATAACTTTTACCAATTCAGTGAAAGAAATACTTGTTTTTTGTTATCCCTAAAGTTTTTTTGACTCTTTTGTTATCCCTAAGGTTTTTTTTTTCTGTTGTTTTGTTATCATTTGTTTAATGGATAGGAATTATGCAGAATGCGAGAAGACGGAGTAAGAAATGGTACATTAGGAGCTTTTTAGTAATTTTGGTTTTGCTCATTGAAACTTTTTCAAAGATATTACTATCTTTTTGGCTTTAGGCTCTTCTGAGCATATATAACCAAAATTTTAAAGTGGCTGTTGTACAGCTCTTAGGTGATTCAGTTTGACTCGCAAAGAAAAGTGGTGTAAGATGAAAATAGTGATGGGCGATTGTAGTGTTTTGAGTAAAAATGGGCAACATAGAACATTTATTGTTCTTGGTTTCAAATGCTTAAAACCTTTTTTTCCTTGTAGACATTGGTCCCCTGAAGAGGCAGGGACTCAAAACAAGGTTCAGGTTGTTTTTTGTCTTTTTTTGGATGGGGGATAAGTTAAATAAGTTTTGGATGTGTTCAGCTTGACCTGACTTGTAGGTCTTTCAGAATATGTCCATTTACCAAATATATAAATCTGCTTTATAAGGCTCAGCAAAAGCTGAGTTGTATATGTTATTGGCAGAAGTGAAAGTAAGATTAATGCGAATTGGTAATCTCTCTCTTACTCAGTATGTAGACATATATTTTGCAAACAGTTTTTGAGTGCCAGCTATGTCCTAGGCACTGTCTTATGGACTATTCGGGGGAAACAGACAAGATACTGCAGTGCAGTGTGGTGAAGATATTTTTCAGGGAATGATTTCAGAGAGCAGAGCACAAGCTAATAGGGATCAAGGGAGACTTCCCATAGGAAGTGACTCTTGCTCTGAATCTTAAAGCACAAAGAAATTAGTCAGGTAGAGAAGGCAAAGAGGGAATGCTAGAATGAAGGAAAAGCATGTGAAAATGAGATATAAAAAGGGCATGGCATTATCCAAAGGTCATTGTGGGCAGGTACTTCCCGCATAGCACCTCTCACGTAGTTTGGCGCTTCTTTGTCCTAATACGCAATAAATTGTGACAAAAAATTTATTTTTTTGTAAGCAATGAATTATTACAAAATTGTGACTTATTCTTTGTGACATCAGTGTCGTGCACAGCATTTAACATATAACATTGTAAATGTCTTGAAAGAATAACACGGTGTGATAAATGGTACCTCATTCTTTTATTTTTACTTTTTAGCATGAACTGTTGTGGGAGTTCATAGGGGCAAAGAAGACTTTGTATAAAACAGTCATTGTGTTGAGGCTCGGAGGTGCGACTTGAAGGACGAATAGAAAAGTACCACGCCAACAAGTGAGGGGTAAAGAAAGGAACATTCTGGGCAGAGGCACATGTCCCAACATAGACACAGAGAGCGTAGACCTGCACTGTTTCATATGGTGTCACTAACTACATGTCATATTTTAAGTTGCATTACCCACACGTGACCAGCACTGTATGGAATGGATATAGGACATTACGTCATCACAGAAAGTTCTGTTGGGCAGCACTTGCACGGCGTGTTTAGGAAACTTCAGGAGTTTGATTCACTGAAAGTATAAGTTGTGGTGGTGACATGGTAGGTTGCAAAGGCAAGGAGGAGGGAAAGGATGCTCGAAGGGTAGGTTTAGTCCAGATCATTGAGTGGTTTGAATGGCAGCAGTGTTTGTTGGGACTCACCCTGTGGGACATCAGCCGGGGTAGGTGGTAGGGGTGTTTGATTTTGATTATTGAAGATAGGGGTCAACAGATTGATTGGTGTTTTAACAGAATTTTTTCTGGATGCTATATAAGGAATAGATTGAAAGAGAGATTAGTGTTCAGACACTTACTGTACAGTAAACCAGTAGTCCAGATGAGAGAGATGCCGAAGTCTGAGCTGAATCAGAGATATGAAGATAGAAAACCCAAGGCAGACTTGACAGCTATTTAGAATAGAATGGGTATGAGGACCTGTTGTGGGAGCCAGCATAATCGGTGATCTTGATTTCTGGATTGGGCATTTAGGTAGGTGGACAGGCACATATGGGGAAGAAAAGTTTTTAAAAAGGGAAAAAAGATTATGAATTTGATTTTGGCCACATTAACTTTGAAGATAAGCTCAATTAGATTAAGAATCTGGATTTGAGAATAAAATTCAGGACCAACTATATGCTTTTGGGAGTCATCAGAATACGAGGTCTGTCCGGAAAAAGTCCAGCCATTGTCAATGTAATAAGGATGGTTTGCACAACATCGATGTACCCTGGCAGCCAAGGGGATCAGACTGGAGTGCGCATGCGTGAACAATGATGACTTCACTGTACTAGTCAGTGGGGGCACTAGACAACCTTGAATGAGCACATGTACTGTGTACTGTGTGGCCATCGCATTCAAAATGACTGTGTAAATAGAGCAACGAACCTGTATCAAATTTTGCATTAAGCTTAAACATTCCTCCATGGAAACTATTCAGATGATTCAGAAGGCCGCAGCTATGGGCAACTGGTGATGGGCAGCTTCATCACAATAATGCATCTGCTCATGCATCACATCTTATGCAGAGTTTTTTGGTGAAACATCAAATCACCCAGCTGGCTCAGCCTCTCTCTATAGCCCAGGTTTGGCACCCAATAACTTACGGCTTTTCCCAAAACTACAATCACCTTTGTAATAGAAGAGATTTCAGACTGTTGATGAGATTCAGGAAAATATGACAGAGCAGCTGATGGCAATTGGGAGAATTGTGTGAGATTCCAAAGTGCCTACTTTGAAGGGGACTGAGGCATCATTGTCCTATGTACAATGTTTCTTGTATCTTGTATCTTCTTCAATAAATGTCTCTATTTTTCATATTACATGGCTGAATACCTTCTGGACAGACCTTGTAAATAGGCTTTCAAAGCTTAGAGTTTGGGTGAGATTGCCCAGGAAGAACATACATTATGAAGAGAAATAGAAGCTAAGGACAGGATCCACCTAACATTTATTAGGTATAAAAAGATAGGGCCTTCGAATGAGAAGGAATAGCTAGAGAAAAAGGAATAGTATTGAATTGTGCCAAAAATTTCTGAAGGAAGATAGCAATTCCACAGAGTTACTGATCCACAGAAGTCATATAAGAGAACCATAAGGTATATATTGGAATCATTAAACAGGAAGCATTGGTGGCCTTAATGAACTGCAGTATGCTGAACCATCGAGTGAATTCAGGTTCTTCATTTGAGGTGAATTTGCAAAGAGCTGTTGGCCCTCAGTCTTGTAAATTCCCCTTCCTCCGTCTGTGAGATGGTAATACAGCACAGTGTTGCTATTAAGATTAGTGAGGGATTACAAGAAAAGCTGTGTTGTTAAGTCTTAAGTTATATTTAAAGTTTATAGAATTATGAATACTTTTAGGCAAAATCTATATTTAATTTAAACTTAAGGTAAGGGGATGGGAGGGATGATTTCTAGTAAATAAAGACAGTAGACATAAAGACATATCTTGGTAGAATATTAGAGATTGTAGAGGAACATTGAAATTGTATGAACAGCGGAGGTAATGAGCCAAGAAAGAGGAAGGGCTGGGCTGGATGAGGAAGAGAAATAGAATAGTGGTGTTTTACAGATCACGGGTTAAACACCTTCCTGGGAAGATCTAGAATACACTAAACAGTTCGGAGCCTTATTTTATACTGTACGTACAGATCACTGATCCTTAGGTGTATTCAAACTGATTAGGAACACTTTAGCCTTGACAAAAAAATAATTGATTCTTGTATATTTCTTAGAAACGATTTCTTTGAAATGGTTAGTTTTGCAGGTAACATTAATTTCATCTACTTTTCTTCTCCTTCCTCCTCTCGCTCTTTTTTCCCTTTGATTTTTTCTTCTTTTAGGAGTTCTCTGAACTTTTTCCTCTAATGGTTGTCTTTGTTGTTGCTGTCTGAAAGCCTCAGCTTTTGTAGCTTCTGAGAGCAGGTCTTCTGGATATGGGGTTTCCTAAGCATCTTCACATTTATTTTACTATGAAGTGCATGCCTTGCTCAAGAGTTTCAGTTCCCTGGGGTCTAATTGGATGAAGAGCAAATTAATTGGAAATGAGAAATTATTTATAGCCTAATCAAGAATAATTTGAGATTCTTATTTTAACATATTTGGCTATTATGCCTTCCTTGGCCTCTAGAAATGTAATTCCTAATAGCGGATGGCAGCACCAGGCATCGTTGTGTTATTAATAGGAAAGGGAACACCAGTTTTGCTCTTTCCTTTTCTTCCTTCCATCCTAGTCACCCTCCACCCGCAAAGGGAGAGAGGGAGGGAAGGTGGGGGCGGGGGATGGAGAGATAGAAAGAGAAAATAGGGATGATCACAGTGACTTGAAGAACAGTCCTGTTCCATGTTCCTGCATTGAAAGCATACCTTGGATGAGCTTTGCTTCTTTCCTAATGTTAATTTTATACAGATGCCCTGGGCAGAATTGTTTACTCGACCATGATACTTTAAATTTGGTTCTTTTTTGGTGTGTTGGGCTGAAAAATAGGATGCGGGCTTATTCTTTGGCTTCAAAGAATGAAATCTCAGCTGTTAACACTTACTGTATCTGATCCTTTTATGCCTGTCCCATATTAAACAATAACTTAAACATAATTTAGTCAAATGGAGAAGAGACAACTTTTTCTTACAGAATTTCAGATAATAAATGTAGGTAACTCCCTCTTTTAGGTGGTGGAGCTTAATTCCCATGCTCCACTCTTGATGGCAGGCTGTATTCGCTTACTCACACTCGTAGAATAGAGTATGGAAGGGGAAAATAATAACTTCACAGTGGAGACCTGGCACACACTACCTTAACCAAGCGGTCAGGTGTGACATCATGTACCCCTGCTATGATGTGGGGAGATGGCACTTCACCTCTGTGCTGTTCTTCCCCCAAATCCATAACCCCTCTGTAGACGTTAGAAAACCATCAGAGAAGCTCAAATTGAGAACATTCTACAAAAGTACCTGGCCATTGTTTCTCTAAATTACTAAGGTCATAAAAAACAAGGAAAGATTAAGAAACTGTCATGGGCTAGAGGGGACTAAGGAAACATGACAATGAAATGTACCCTAAATTGGACTGTGGAGTAGAAAAAAGGACATTAATGGAAAGTTGAAATCTGAATTAAGTGTAGGTTTTAGTTAACAGTAATGCAACAATGTTGGTTTCTTAGATGTGACAATGTACCATTGTAATGTAAGATATAAATAATTAGGACAACTAGATGAGAGGTATATAGGAACTCTCTGTAGTGTATCTTTGCAACTTTTCTGTAAATCTAAGAATATTCTAAAATAAAAAGCTTAGGAGAAATAAACTAATCATAACACTGTGATGAAACGGTTTTGTCACAGTGTTATGCCTACAGTGAGCAGACACAATTTAAAAATAGTAATAACTTTCTTGATATTATTTTCACTGTCCTTTAAAGGCGAGAAAGGAGAGAAGTGGTTTCTAATGGGAGTTCCCTGATAAGAAAAAGTAGATACAATTCAACATAAAAAATACATTCATAGAGTACAGTTCAAGTTCAGGTTTCCTGTTGTCTAGAAATGTTTAATTTAAAAGGAATGTGAAAACTATGCTAGCATTCATTGCCAACCCCAGCAGGGATGAAAAGTTTCTGTTCTTCCTCACATTGAAATTACTGCTCTCTTAGAAGCACAGATGGAGCAGGTTGGAGCAGGGGGTGGGGTGGGGTGTCCGTCGTTGTTGTTTATAGGACAGTAATGGGGTAGAGATAAAGATCTTGAGCAAAGCAGAACACGTAATGATTAAGAGCATGGACTGGTGCCACACTGCCGGGATTCGAGCCCCAGTTCCACAGATTCTGTGTGATCCACAGCAAATTAACTTATTTGTACAATATGTCAGTTTCTTCATCTATAAAATAAAATGTTAATTGTACTTAAAGCGTTTTGTAACACTCAGAACAGTGTCTGACATGTATTAAGTGCTCAGGTATACCTGTTGTTTTTATTATTTGTAATTTTCAAGTCACAAATGTGGAATATTGTTGCTGTTGTGATATACTTTTATTTCAGTATTTCAAAAATCCTTCTAATCTCTTCAAGATTTTCTTTTTTGGCTTTGGTTTTTAGCAGTTTGACTCTTATATGTCTAGGTGTGTCTGTGTGTGCGTGTTTATCCTGCTTGGAGTTCTTTTGGCTTCTTTGGTCTATGGTTTGTTTTGTTTAATTTCTCATTTAATTTCTAATTTTGACCATTAAATATCTCTTCAAATATTCCTTCTAGCTCCTTCTCTCTCATGTCTCTCTCTAGGATTCTAGTAACACATATTTGATATGGTATCAGAGATTTGGGATGCCTTGTTCTTCTTATCTTTGCATTTTATTTCTGCTACCTTATTTTCAAGTTATTTGAAACCTGTACTGTACCCAGTTTGATAAGTCCATCCAAATAATTCTATATTTTTTATTTAATACCTGACATTGTGTGTTAAAGTATAGTAGAGACCTAAATAAATAGTACTTATGCTCAGAAATCAGCACCTCTTTTTTTCTACCAGGCATGCAGTTAGTGTGCAGTTTGAGTCATTCTCGTCAATAGTTGAATTGGATTTGGGATCTATTGTCGCTGTGGTTGTCTTCAGTGCACTGGAGATTACATTTCCCTAGTGATGGGCTTCTGCTACCTTGTGCTCAATGTGGATTCTGGAGTACTGACAGGTTTTTCCTAATGTTCCTGGATCCTGGGTATAGGTCGGGCAGGAGTGTTTGATAGGGGACATGGGCAGAGTGTTACACATGCACCACTGACAAGGACTCTCTTAGGTCTCTTGCTGCACCCCCATTATTTCTTATAAGCCCTAGGTCGGGGCCTGTGAAAAAGATCTAGTGAGTGAGTGCTTACTCTTGTGTCTGGTGCTCCCAGGATGTGTAAGCTGTCACTGTAGCCTACACTCAGCCTTTAATAATTTGTTAAAAATTGTGTTTTCCTCTTGTATGCTTTTTATAATGACCACACTCTCTTTTGGGTTTTGTCTCCTATCTCCTTTAGTGAGGCTCATCACACTTTGGAATTCAGTTCATCTGATTATCTTGTGTCTTGAATTCTGATGGGCCTAAAAAGTTATTCTACAGATTATCTGGCTCTTTCTTATTGTTGGTGTAATAGCAGCATTCTCTAGCAACTTTTGCATTCTAAGCAGGATAGACCTCCTTTCCAATCATATGTCTTTTATACATGAGTTAAATAGTTCTAAAAAGGAATACTTCACATATATAACTGCCTTTTCTAATTTTGGATCTAGTAGTAGTAGGTTTTAAAATATTTTTAAAATAATAGTAACAATGCTGAAATGAATGGGTAGGAGCATATTCTTTAATAGGCATTTTGAGTACCTACAAAAGATAAGGTATGCTGTACAGTGAGATTAGTTGTGCATCAAGATGCCCTGATTCTGTGTTATTAGAAGAATGAATCTCCTATTGTGCTCTGTTATGGAATCTACTTCTAATTAGTGCTACCATTTGATTAAATCAGATAAGAGCATTGGCCACTCATTTTTGCTTTGATTCTTCTTCCATTTTAAACATAGATTGAATAGAGTGTGCCATTCAAAATGAATCTGAATATTATGGTATAACTTAAATGCTATAACAATTTCACATAATTCCGTAGCAATTCACAATAATTGTATTAAAGTAGAAATAATTTCTTTCCAAGGTCAGGACCTTATACTTTACTATAGTTACTAGTTTTTGCTTCCTAATAATGTCTTTATATCATTCAGTATATTTCCCTGTTGGTTGCACATATTCCAGGATCAGGGAAGTCACTAAGACTGCCACCATGGATTTTTCTTCTATCCAACATCAACCTAAGAAAAAGGCAAAAAGGAGGAAAAAGAAATGGGTCAATACCCCAAGTGATAAGGAAGTCCTTAGTTAGGAGTTGGATTTATAAAAACAGTTCTTATTCCTGACCTTTTTCTTTTGCAAGTAGTGGGAGAACTTCCGGTTTTAGTTGGCTTCACTCGTGAGGTAGCTTACGGGTCATATACTTGAAGATTTGCTTTTTTCTGACTTTTAGGATTGTGAAATATTAATTTATACTCCAGATTATTAAACCAGAAAGGAAGTGGTCAATAATTTGCTATTTTGTAATGTTTTTGCGGTTCTTTGCTTTAGGAAATATATGCTGTGATATAAATCTTTTTAAGATTACCAAGCTTAGCTATTTTATTTTTCTACATTTTAGTCTTATTTATCTTAACATTTAACAGTTTGCTTATAATTTTGTATTCTCTATAAGATGTGTTTGCTTCATAGAATTCCACCTTGCATATTATATTACATAGAAAGTGCAATATATAATTTAACAAAATCAGTTATAAAAGATTTAAATCCTATACATTTAAATGTAATGGTCTTTTCCCTATTTTCTATCCATGATCCAACCTATTCTCTCAATTTATTTTACATCTTCAAGGGAGCATGGAGAAAAATATATATAATATGAACAAAAGAAGTTTTTATTCAAAGTAAGTTTGTGATGCTCCTGTTATTGTCTTTACAACACAAACCATATTAGAAACCTCAATGACCATAAACATTTGCAATAATCAGTCCTTCAGTTTGCATTAGAAAAAAGTTTGAGATGTCTGTAACTGACATTTATACTACTTACTTAAAAGCCATGAAAAGGAAATGAAATTCAACAGTAAATGTGGGAATCTAGCGCCATAGCATATTCTGAGGCATTTACCCTGTGGTAAGAAACAAAGAATGTGAGGTGTTCTGTACTCTCTGAGGTGTTCAGATGACAGACTTGTAGACTTCAGTGGTACAGCATTAGGAACTCAGTCAAAAATTGAGGATAAGAAGGAAAAACAAAGCAGAACTTCTTAGTTATTCTGAGAAGTGCTTTCTGGACAAGATTTTCAGGAGAATTCTGTGATAAAATATCCTATCAAAGACTTCCAGTCAAGATGGAGGCATAGGTAAACATGGTTTGCCTCCTTGTACAACCACAGCAAAAACAACTATCACCCAGAATCATCAGAAAATCAAGCTGTATGGAAGTCCAACAACCAAGGAATTAAAGTCACATTCATTCAGACAGGTAGGAGGGGCAGAGACGCAGAATGGGTGATCCCACACCCACATGTGGTAGGTAAAAATTGGGAGGGATATCTCAGGAGTCAGAGATCCCAGGCCCACACCAGACCATCCAGCCCAGGGTACCAGTGCCAAGAAGATAAGTCCCCACAACTTCTGGCTGTAAAAACCAGTGGGGGTTGGGGCAGCGTAAGAAACTGGGATTCTCAGGTGTCTCCTCTAAAAGGGTCTGCAGTGGACTTAGTGCTTAGGCACTCACTCCCTCTGGGTTCCAGCACTGGGACAGCAGCTGGAAGGGCACCACTGGCATACGGGGAGAAACTGAGGTGTCTGGCATCAGGATGAGTGCCGGGGAACAGCTTCCTCCTGGATAAAACTCCACAGGTCAGGCAGCAGCCATTGTCCCCTTCCTCAGCCCTCTCCCACACAGAGCCACAGAGTTGTGACACCATTTCTGAGATTCCATCAACCTGATTGACATGGGTTGCCCCAGGCAATTATCTAAGGCTCTACCCCATCCAACTTACAGGTGTGCTTTTCTACATTAGGCCACACTACTAAGAAAGGGAGACTGCCAAAATGAGGACACAAAGTATTATGGCCCAAATGAAAGAACAGAACGAAACTCCAGAAAAGGAGCTGAACAAAATGGAGATAAGCAATCTATCAGATACTGAGTTCAAAACACTGCTTATTAGGATGCTCAAGGAACTCACTGGATGTACTTCAACAGCATAAAAAAGGCCTAGGCAGAAATAAAGGTTTACTAAATGAAGTAAAGAAAAATTTGTAGGGAATCAACAGTGGAATGGATGAAGCTGAGAATCAAATCAATGATTTGAAACACAAGGAAGAAAAAAGTCATTCAATCAGAACAGCAATAAGAAAAAAGAATCCAAAAAAAATGAGGATGGGGTAAGGAGGTTATTGTACAACCTCAAACCTACCAATATTTGAATCATAGGGGTACCAGAAGGAGAGGAGAAAACACAAGAAATTGAAAACTTATTTGACAAAATAATGAAAGAAAACTTCCCTAATTTGGTGAAAGAAGTAGACATACAAGTCCATGAAGCACAGAGAGCCCCAAACAAGATGGATGCAAAGAGGACCACACCAGAACACATCATAGCTAAAATGCCAAAGGTTAAAGACGAAGAGAGAATCTTAAAAACAGCAAGAGAAAAGCAGGTAGTTACCTACAAAGGAGTCCCAATAAGACTATCAGCTGATTTCTCAAAAGAAACTTTGTAGGCAAGAAGGGATTAGCAAGAAGTATTGAAAGTGATGAAAAGCAAGGACCTACAACCTAGATTACTCTATCCAGCAAAGCTATCATTTAGAATGGAAGGGCAGATAAAGTGCTTCCCAGATAAGGTAAAGCTAAAGGAGTTCATCATCACCATGCCATTACTATATGAAATGTTACAGGGACTTATTTAAGAAAAAGAAGAACAAAACTATGAACATTAAAATGGCAATACATTTATAGCTATCAGCAATTGAATCTGAAAAACAAACTAAGCAAACAAGCAGAACAGAAACAGAATCATAGATACAGAAATCATTTGGGTGATTACCAGCTGGGAGGGGGAAGAGAGTATGGGGGAAAGTTGCAGAGATTAAGAAGTACAAGTTGGTAGGTACAGAAAGACAGGGGGATGTTAAGAACAGTACAGGAAATGGAGTAGCCTAACAACTTATATGCATGACCCATGGACATGAACTAAGGGGAGGATTGCTGGAGGGTATGGGGGTACTGGGTGGAGGGTAGCAAAGAAGGGAAAATGGGATAACTGTAATAGTACAATCAATAAAATGTATTTTTAAAAAGAAGTAAAAAATTAAAAAAATATTTGGTCAATAAACATATGATGAGGTGTTAAATCTCAGGTAAACATAAATTAAAACCACCATTGTATGTGACTACCCACTTATTAGAATGTCTAAAATTGAAATGACCAACCAATCCAAATGTTGGCAAATATGTAGAGAAACTGGAACATTCCTATACTGCTGATGTGAGTATAAAATGGTTCAGCAACTTTGGAAAGTAGTTCTGCTTTTGTCTAAAAATTTAACCAAAAGACCTAGCTACTCCACTCCTAGGTAATTACCCAAGAGAAATGAAAGTATATTTGCATGCTAAGACTTGTATATAACATTCTTGCTGCTTAAATTTTAATAGCCAACAACTGGAAACAACCCAGATATCCATGAGTAGGTGAATGGATAAACAAACTGGTATATCCAGACATTGGAATATTCAGCAATATAAGGCATTATATTCAGCAATGAACTCTAAAAAAAAAGGAAACAAAAAAATGTCCCATCACACCACATCTTATAAAGGTACCATTATTAAGCCTTTTCTTCTGTATATTTTAATTTATTGTAAATAAGAGAGTCAGTTTGGGACTTTTACATCCAATTGAGGGAGAAAACATGAACGCTGTGTAGTTTTGGAAAATTTTTGCCTAATTAATGAAATGTGTCCTAGGCATGTGACCTAAGCATGAGTTGCTAGGGGGTTTTATTGCACAAATATCTACTGGTTTGCATGTACATGTGAAAAATACATGTTTTAATTTTATTATTCTCACCCAAGGACATTTTTTTCATTGTTCTTAGAGAGAGAGGAAGGGATAGAGAGAAACATCATGTGAGAGAGAAGAATCGATTGGCTGTCTCCTGTACACACCGGAATCAAATCCACAGCCTTTCAGTTACTGGATGATGCTCCAGCCAACTGAGCCATACCAGCCAGGGCAAAAATGTGTTTTATGTTTTAAATATATATGAAACTCTGCCTACTTAGGAATTAATATTTAGTCATACTTAATTTTATTCCAGCATTTTTGGTGATTTTATTCATTATTTATATGGTCCAAACAGATAGTGTTATAACAAGATTCAAAAGCCTAACAAAATAGCAGCAAGTTTTTTTAAAATGAGCATTCCAGTTAATATACTGTGAAAGAGCCACGACTATAGCAGCAGGAAAACTGCTTTTCTTAACTCTATAGAAGTGCAAGACGGGCATAAGTGGAGCCTGGAAGGTTGTCATCCTGTAGACCAGTGCTCCTCATACTACGTCAGTCACCTGGTCGGCCAGAGAAAATGCAGACTCGGCCTGCATCTGGGGAGGGCTCCAGGGTTATGCTCCCAGGGGTACTGAGGCTGCTGTCCACAGACCGCGCTTTCAAACTTCCTGCCTGACAGTAAGTGTTACTCTATTTAGAGCAGGTTGATAATGTGGAAAGGTTAAGCCCAATGTAGACAACCGCTAATACTGAAGTGTACTTTGATGAGGGAGGAATGTGACAGTGAAGCTCTTCAAGAGTGTCAACTAGGTGAAGGCTTATGATTTCCTAAACATTTTATTCTCACTTCCCTTTTATCTGAACGCAACGCTGGTCTGGTATTTTTCAGAAAAATGGAAGGCTTATAAGTCACTGCATTTATCATCCGTGAGAACAGCTCTTTGGGCTGTTTGTGGTCCCTTGAACCTGGTCTCTCTCCTTAATGGGTTGCTCATTTTTCTTATGCAGCTTTCTGACCAAGTCAACTTTTGAGTGACATATGAACTTAAAACAAGGAATCATGCTGACTGTTCTTTGGGTTAGTTGGACCTTTTCTCACCTCAGACTTGTGGAAAGAATTTGGTTGTCAAATTAGAGCAGCGGCACAAACTATTTGGCATGATTAATAGCTTGAATGGGAAAAGTGGGAATATATATAAAATGTTTCCCTCCTGAAATATTATAAATATTATAAAGGTCTATAACTGAAGAGAGAATCTATCTAAAAGGAGATAGAAAAAGTCAGTAATACTTTCATGGAAATGGATAAAATACATTTGTTAAAGTTACAAAATTTAGATAATTATTTGTAATCACTCTCATCCTATATACAAATATAGTAGAGGCATTTTAAGTTTCCTATTCATTATACAGTTAGTTCTGCTATAAGGAGACATGTATATTCCTTAAAAATCACTACATGAAATGTCATGCCAAAAAAAGAAAGAAAGAAAGCCCCCCCACAGGGCTTATGGGAAAAATGGGTTTGGGGGCCAACACTGGAAAAACTTCATTAGTGAGACATTTTTAAAAAACTAACCTAGTAAAAATGATAGCACAGTTTCACACATTAAATAATTAAGAAATGTATAAATACTATAATATAGCGCTTTTTTCTTGAACATACCTTAAGTATGCTTGTGGAAGTGGGCATTGAAAGGGTTGCAGTTTGTGAGTTACTGTAAACGGGCAGCCGAGTAACTGGGGCTGGCTGGAAAGTTTAACATTTAGACACAGGTGAACCACCGAGGCTGGTAGAGGCCTGAGGTGTGAGGCAAGTGGGTGTGTTGTGTGTGTTCCCACTGGGCTTGGCTCAGCTGAGTGCCGTTTTCTGCCTGCACCTAATGTTTCTCATTGGTCGAATTCAACTTTTTGTTCAAATTATTTCTTAATATATCAAATTTACTCAAACAAATTTATGTTTTCAAAGCAAGTGTTGTAGCAGAACTGACAGTACAGTATATGAAATTTCACACTTTCTTGGAGAAATGAAACTTATTTTATTGCAATTCAGTTGCACATGCACCAGGGGGAGTAGTAGGTTCACATTTCGCAACAGCACTGACCAGTGCCTTTTAGTTTTGCAGCTGCACATATGGTAGATTATTATCATTTTATGGATACAGTTATAAGCAATTTGGTAGAAAACGACAGTTAAATTATGCAGTGTTACTTTTATTTGTTTTAATTTTGTAATCTAAATATATTTTTAAATGAGGAAACAAAAGGCAGAATAATTTTTAGTGGTAGGAGTAAGTAACCCTTCCTGTGGTTTAGTCTTGTGCCACCCAGTGGAGCTTGCATTTTATTTGTAATCGATCTCTTGTGTATGATAGAAATTGGAGCATATAGCTGAGAGATTATGTCTGTATTCTGGGGAGTGAATGTTCTCAGCAACATTATTGTGACTCCTACTACTTATTAAAAGGGAGATTTCACTGGCAATTGGATTGACAAAAACATAAAGTTAAAAATCCTCTCCTAGTTCCTAGAGACAGAACAATTTCAAACTTTATTCCATGAGGCATTCTTAGAACTAATACCAGAGCAAATTTATTTCCCTGAGCCCTGTCAGGATTTGTTCACACACTGCTCGCTGGGTGCAGGCGTCATGGCCTGTTGGCATCTGTACATAAACCCCTGTTTTTATTTTTATTTTGTTTTAAAGATTTTATTTATTCATTTTTAGAGAAAGGGGAAGGGAGGGAGAAAGGGAGAGAAACACCAATGTGTAGTTGCCTCTTGCGTACCCCTCAACCAGGGGAACTAGCCCACAACCCAGGCGTGTGTCCTGACTGGGAATCCAGCAGGTGACCCTGTGGTTTGCAGGCCGGCACTCAAGCCACTGAGCCACAGCAGCCAGGGCCATAAAACCTTGTTTTTAAATTGAAGGAGCTAACAATGTGCCAGGGAGAAGGTGGGCAGAGTGCCTGACTTATTTGTTTGGTACTTATGTGTTCAAAGGGAGTGTCAGATAACTGGTACCTAACACTTGTATGAAGGTGGCCATAATCTAACTGTAAATACATGTCTGTTATAAAAGATTTGCCTTGAGTAAAGGGACTGAAATTTTGTTTGCAATATTTATTTAAGCACAAAACCACTTTCATTATTAAGCTTTCCTGAGATATTTTCATGACTTGTGTTCAGCATTAATATCTGTTGATGGCTGTATGGTAATCTGCAAATCTTAAAACACAGTCTGTCATTTCTGCATGGTTTATATATTTCAGAGCCGTTACTTGGTAGTACTTGTAGTCTTTAGTCTGTTGGTATAAATAGGTCGTAGTAGTGATTTTACCAGTGTGGGGAGAGATTTGGCATTTTTGCATTGCTTTTAAGTCATTTTTCTACCATTAGGCACAAGTGGTATAGATGGAACTGGAAAACAATTCATTTGGGTGTTAGAAAACTGTATATTGCTATAGTCTTATTGATGCCAGTTGGAGAAAAAGAAGAAATTTTATTTTGGTGGATAATGTAGTCCTTAATTTTATTCAATGTGATTTCTTTTTTATTGTATATAGGTAACCCTAACTGAATTCATTTGTGTTATACCATATGTCATTTTGAATTTACTTCAAAGGGTGATCAAGTCAGGAACTAATAGTGCAATATTATTCTTCAGTAAAGTAAATTTTGTGTTTCCTTCAAATGAAAATGGTATACATTAGCACCTTTTTTATAATAAAGTGACATTGTTCAACAACATTTTGATGATGCTGTAAAGAGTAGTAAGGTGTTAAAACTTTTCTGGAGCGTTAACTTTTGTTATTTTAATACACAAATCTAACATTGTGATTTGAAAACGATTTGAGAAATTGAAGGTTTACCAGTTGTTTTACCTACACTTTCTGAGCCATATAGTGCCTGGCATGTGCATGCACTCTACTGGATAATAATCACGCTAGTCACGTGGGACTGCTAGAGAGCCGCACATCACACTGCTTGTCTCGAATAGCTAAGAAATAGAAATTTGGGGATCACCAGCGTACATGTTAAATTTAAAGCTCTAGTAGAATATAATGTTATAGAAAGGGCTACTGAAAACAGAATAGGTTCTAGGCCATTATCTTAGGGAATATGTGCATTTAATGGTGGTAAAGGAAGGGAAAGTCAGTGGAAGGGGTTTGAAAAGGAGCAGTCTGTAAGAGGAAAGCACAGTGGACCAGGAACTCAGGAGGAGAGATCATTTGAAAAGGGAGAACCTGGCTAGCAAGGAGGGTAAAACCCAAAATCAGGTTTTGTATTTAACAATTAATAGATCATGCAGGGGTGTTCTACCTGCGGCCCAGGATGGCGGTGAATGCGGCCCAACACAATATTGTCAATTTACTTAAAACGTTATGAGATTTTGTTGTTGTTGTTTTCATTAGTATTTGTGTATTTAATGTGTGACCCAAGACAACTCTTCTTCTTCCAGTGTGGCCCAGAGGCACCAAGAGGGTGGACATCCCTGAATTTGTCAAGAAAGCAATGTAAAGTGACAGGACAGGGAAACATACTGTGTTGGGCCAGAAGTTAAACTGGAAATGAGAAAGTGAAGACACTGAGTATAGATTAATCATTTAGAGTTTGCTAGTGGCGGGGAGGAGAAAGAGACAGGCCACTTAAGAAGAAAGTCTTTGATGAGGGCTTTTCTTATGGTGTGTTTAGTCGAAGGCTTATGGGATGGAGCCAAAAGCTATTGAGATCATGAGAAAGAGAGAATAATTTGTAGGACAGTGGCTAAATGATATAGAAGAGTGTTAAGTCAGGAGCATAGATGGAGAATCTTGTCTTCAAAAACATTCATTTATTCACTCATTTATTCAGCATTTACTGAATGTCAAGACCTGAGGGGATGACATGTGGAGATGGGAGTTGTGAGGAGGTTGGGCATGTTTAGCCAGGTCATGTTGGCTATCTATCTGCCTTTTCAGTGAAATAGGATGCGCTTAAAAATGAGTGAAGTTTTTACTTCCAGATGCAGATGCTTAAGCAATTACTCCCTAGTTATTCCATTCTTGGTTTTCTTTCTTTATTCACATCAGACAACATTATAATTAATATTTCAACTGTCAAACATAATTTAGAAAACTCAAGAGGGGAAGTCTTTTCATTCATATTTGTACTCTTTCTGTTCTTTCTCCCTTTTTAATGTTCCAGAATTCCTTAATTCTTTCCTTCCTATTTAGATAATCTTTAGCCATTTTTTAAGAATAAATCTAAATTTCCATAGTTGTCCTTCATCTGAGAATTTCTTGATTTATCCTGTATTTTTTGAAGGATATCTTTGCTGGATATAGAATCCTAGGGTTGGCAGGTCTTTTCTTTCAGCATTTGAAAAATGTGCCACTTCCTTCTCTCCCCACCCCTGCCATGTTTTGTGATTAAAATCTGTCGTTCTGTTTTCCCCCATTTAAATAAGGTGTTGCTTCTCTCTTGCTTTCAAGATTTTCCTCTGTCTTTAGTTTTCAGAAGTTTAATTATGATGTGTCTTGGCATGGATTTCATTGAGTTTATCTTGTTTGGGTTTTACTCAACTTCTTCATTCTGTAGGTTTATGTTTCTTAACAAATTTGGGAAATTTTCAGGCATTAGTTCTTACTGTATTTTTCCATCTACCCTCTTCCTGCTCTCTTTCTGGGACTCCAGTGACACAGATGCTGGCTCTTTTGTTATGGTTCCACAGGTCCCTGAGGCTCTGCTCATTTTCCCTTTCAGTCCATTTTCTCTTCATTGTCCAATTGGGTAATGTGTTTTTTGCTATCTCCAGATCCACCAGTTCTTTCCTATGTCCTCTCTATTCTGTTGTGGAGTCCATCCGGGAAGGGTTTTTTTATTCTGGTTATTTTATTTTTTAGTTCTAAAATTTTCATTTGATTGTTTTTTTATATTTTGTATTTCTTTGTTGAGACTTTTTTAATTTGTTTTAAGCATGTTTATAATTGTTCATTGAACTTTTCATGATGGCCACTTTAAAATTCTTGTCACATAATTCCAGCATCTGTGTCATTTCAGTATTGGCATCTGTCAGTTGTCTTGTCTCACTGAAGTTGAGATTATTCTGGCTCTTGCTATGACGTGTTAGTTTTAGTTGTATTTGAGACATTTTTGGTGTTATGGTATAGTTTTATTTAAATCGTCTCTTTCAGTAGACCTTTTCTGATACCATATCAGTGAGGAAAAAGGATGCTCCACCTCCTCTGACACCCAGGGAACAGTGGTTACCTCGTTACTGCTGCGGGAGGTGAGGGGAAGAATTCCGCTTGCTACTAGACCTCTGCCGATACCACCCCGGCTGAAGGGCAGGAGCTTCCCAAATGGTCTCCAGTGTTACTGCTGATATGTTATGAAATTCTTTGCTTTACACATAGCTTCTTCTGACGCCACCACAACAGGGTGGGACACCTAATTAAAGCTAGATAGGACTGGAGGTGCAGGCTCCCTATGAGGCCTCTACTGATAATCAGGGGGGTGAAGGATGTGGAAACGGAGTCATCACCATCAGATAGAGACCAAAGTACTGGCTCCCCACTCAGTCTTCTCTGGTACCACCTCATCAGGAAAGGGGGTAAGGCAGAGGGACACTAGGAGTCTTAGCCTTGGCTGATGGAGGTGAGATGGGGTTGCAGTGTTTTCCACGGTGTTTGTCTAGGGTAAGGCAGTTCTTGTTTAAACATTTTCTGTTTTGCTGGGCAAGATACCCTTTCCTCTTCTGTTGGCTAGCAAGAGCAGGCTCCTCTTGGATTTTTTTTCCTGTGTCCATTGGCATTCCTGCGTTATTGACTTCTCCGACACCCAGTCCAGGGTATATAAGGCACAAACAAAATAAGCAACTCACCATTGTGTTGTTCCCTGGGTTTTGAGGCCTCTAGCAATCTATCACCTTCTCTCCATCTTTCTGAATCACCTTATATTTGTTTTATGTGTGATTATGTCTTATCTGGAACCAGAAGTTGCACTGTACTTATTTTTTCTTAAAAATTTTTTTTTCTGACTACTAGCATTGACTTAATTTCCTGAACTTATCCTATTGTAGTTATATGTCTATGTTAGTCCAAACGAGGGTATTCTTCCCTCCCAGGGTACACCCGGGTGAACTGATTTGGCTATGCTGACTTTTCAGGCAAAATCACCACTAGACAGAGACTAAATAAAGAAAATGTTTGCTTCCTAGTGGAATTGCTTAAAACAGAAATACAGAAATCATTAGCATTATTCTGTTCATTACTTTTGACTTTTACAGCAGAATCAGTTCTCTTTTGTTAAGCATACATAGATAAAAACCTGTGTCTCAGGGATTTTTTTTTAATGTGGCCTTTTGGATTAATTTATTTAACAATCAGTAATGTCTAAAATAGTAAGGCAAAAACCTAACTCCTTGATTATAATGACACTGTCAAATTTCTCTTCTTGAGTGTTTTGGGCTGTTTCTCTATAACATTTCTTGATGGAGGGTCAAACAAATAATCTGGTTCTTTACCAGTTTTTAAAATATCATTGTGCTAAACAGTCCACAGAAGCTCCATTATTAGGAACCACTGAAGTGAAGTTCTTCATAAAATGCTTTATTACCTTCAGTCGTCACAGCATTTGCTGAGTTTAGATAATAAACCTGCACATAGGAGTTACTTAATTTTTCTCTGAGCAGTAATTTACATTTGTGAGCAGTAGCCTCAGTCATTTGCAAAGAGGCAAGAAATGATATATTCCTACTAGTTTTTCTAATTTAACCTTAAAATGTTAGGTGTGATCCCATTCTGTAAGAACTCTCCTTTTTCACTCTAGTAATGAATATTATGTTATGGAAATTGTTCAGTTTTTCTGAGAATTATTATATCGGGTCGAGTTTTCCAACCACATTAAAAAGTATGTGCAATTCTGGTGAGAATACGGTTCCCTAAGGCCATAGCTAATGGTCTGGCTATGTTAAACTTAATTCATAAGCTATATTGTAAACTTAGGCTTAAAAGTGTGCTTGGGCAAGGTAGAGAATGGCTATCTATTTGAAAGTAGAAGAGGAAAAATGTGGTTGTTTATTTTTTTCTATGGGCTCTCCCCCCAATATAAATTCTCAAGCCCTACAGGTAATATTTGCTAATTGTTATTACTTCAGTGGCAAGGCACAATAGAAATGTTATACTGCTCTGAAAATCTAGACTACTCCTTCCTTCTAAAGGGGAAAATGGGTTACTTCACATCTCATATTTTATTTTCTATATGCTTCTTTCCAAAACAAATGGAGGTGACCGAAGAGAAAAAGCAACACCATATTCTAAGGATGGATTAAAGGGAGTGAGGGCAGGAGCCCAGTAATGTATCACACTTCCCCATAAAGGAGGAGATGGGTTTCTCCTCATCATCTCCACATCAGTGGGAGGAGGAAGGGAACTTAGAAATGCTAGAGGTGCACACTCAAAGGTGCTGTGGGTCCCGGACCAGCAATCAGCATCGATCAGAAGCTGGTTTGAAATGTGGAATTTGAGGCCCTTCCTCAGATCTACTGAATCAGTATCTGTTATCTAACAAGTTCACAGATGCTTCCTATGTACATTGCTTTTTAAGAAACACTGATCTCTAGTGGTTCTAGAACTTTACTTTAAATCTTAGCTCACTGGCAAAGTAGCCTTGGGTAAGTTGTTAGCCATTCTGTGCTGCAGATATACTTGTAAAATAGTACTATGTATTTATTTTTCTTTTGATGAGAATCAAATATGATAATATCTTTAAAGCACCTAGAAGTCCCCCATCCCCATGTAGAGGTTATACCAAGTCATCCTCAGATACTCTAATTCAAATACGTATTCCTGGTGATAAGTATTAATTGTGTAGTAGGCGATGGTATTATCTGACTCTAATAAGAGAACTCTAATGAGAAAGCTGAAGAAAGGCAAGATGACAAGTACAAAAATTATAAGAGCTGTAAGATGAACTATATGAGGAAAGCATAATGCCACTGGCTTACTTAGTTTGGCAAAGAGAAGATTAAGGGACCTCTTAAATTCAGTTTACATTTCCACTCAGAGACGAATGGTCTTACATGGCAGCATAAATAGCTCAAGTAGACAAATATAGAGGTCTGAAGAGACGGAAGTATCATATATATTGATATTGATAGTCCGTGGCGAGTTTTAATTTAATGACAAGAACGAAGCTCTTCTGCTTGAAGATAGGGAGCAGAATGAGATGACTTCCCTCTAAGAAGCTTTAAGCCTGTTCCTCATGGCTGGAGCTAGGAGGCCCCAGCTCGGTCTGTTTAGCTCTGCTTCCCAAAGCATTATACATACAAGTGCACTGTCAGAGCCTGGAGAGCTTAGTGTGCAGACTGTTCTCAGTGGTCTGTATGGTCAGGAGTTTACTCGTTCTGAAATTGGAAATCTTCAAGTGTTTAATCATTGTTACTGCAGTTCACGTTATAAAGTAATGTCTGGTTGGGGTAGGGGTGTGATAACAGCCCTCCCCAACCCTCCGCCCCCCACCACCCCTACAGTTCTAGGCCAGTTCCTGTAACTCAGAAAGGCCGAATTGATTTAAAGCAGCCTTCCAAGTGGAGAAAATACTTCTCCTTTGGGTCTAGCTGAAATATGGAACCTTTAAACAAAAGATAAATTTTTAAGCAGGTTAAAAGCAAGAGAAAACACATGGTTTTCAATAGAAATGTTTTTGCCACATTGTCTTTTAACATCTACCATGAATGCTTGAAAGTGTACATGCATAGAGTGTTATGTGAAAAGGAAACTCTAAGGAAATCAAATTATGATCCACCTGGCACATTGATAGCCTGCGTTTTAGGATATGTGATTGTGAACCTTTAAATTCGTGTCCTTACTGTTAAAGTTGTATAAGTAAACCTTGGGTCTTTACTGTGTAGTTGGTTTCCTGAAAAATCTCAGTGTCTAATGATCTGAGCAAAAAAAAATCTAAATTATCTTAGGTCCAAGTCTGTCTCTACCCCATCTTGTCTGGAAACTGCAGGAAACAACCTAGAGAGTCTAATGCTCAGAAAACTCTAAAAAAAAAAAAAAAAAAACTAGTTGCTTACTCTAACTAGGTATCTTTCTATGGCTCATGTTTTTGTTACTGTTGTTCAAACTGACTGAGTTCAGAAGAAACTGGGTGTGAGGCATTTGACTCCTCTTTCCCTTTGTCAGTGTGTTTGGAAGGGAGAAAGAGAGGGACAGAAACATCAATGTGTGGTCACCTCTCATGCTCCCCCACTGAGGACCTGACCTGCAACCCAGGCATGTGCCCTGACTGGGAATCAAATCAGGGACTGTTTGGTTCGAAGCTGGTGCTCAATCCACTGGGCTACATCAGCCAGGGCTCCTCTAATGTTTTGATGTGGCTGCTGTATACTAGAGAGATATCAAGATTAATATGCTCTGATTTCTGGAAACACACTGGCCACTTCAAGTGATAGTAATATAGCCGAATAATTTTAACTATATACCATGTACCATAATAAAGGTGCTTAACTCCATCTAGGGGCCAGTGAAAGCTTGGAGGAAGAGATGACGTGAAAGCAAGTTTGAAAGGGTAAATAGGAATTTTGTCACATTGGGGCCAGGCAAAATATTCTAAGCAGATTACACAGTATATGCTGTTTTTATATATTATGTAGTATGTAGATGTTCAGAGTAAAGGGAGTACCTGCCATGGTGAAAATCTTGGAACTCTACCTTTCCCTGGGAGGCTGTGACTAGTGGACGGCATTAGAATGGCAGCCTCATGGTCAGACCCTGAATAAAACATCTCTGTCCAGCAGCTTCTGTGTTTGGTGTGAAATTTGCATAACTTCTGTCTACCAGAACAGTGGGGGAAGTGGTCAGCACCTGAGGAATGTCACCCTTGTGTTTTGGCGAAGGTTGCTGTGGCCTCAACTCTCAGTCTTTACCTGGAGTGGCCTCTGCAGCATTGCACACAGGTGACTACATCTTTCTATTGATTTTTCTTTGCCTGCCCTTTACATGTGATCGTTACATGGGTCCTCTCCTCTCAGTTTGAACATTTCTTTCTACGAGAGGTTTTCTGTGGTTCCTAAGTCATTTGAAGTCCTTGTAGGAGGTGTTGGCACAGCACTGCATAATGCTCCTGCCACTCTTTCATCGTACATTACTGTGTTTCATTACCTGCCCTCACTGCTGGATGGCAAGCTCACTGCGGGAGACAGTGTTGATCTTGCTCATCATTGGCGGTCTAGCGTCTAGCACAGTCTCAGTTGTTGATGCATCTATTTAATAAATAGTTACCGAGCACCTATTATGTAGGCCTAGGAATTCTGCAGCAAACAAAACACAGATGTTCCTGCCCTGTGGAACTTATTTGTTGAATGAATGAAACACTGAACGAATGAATGAATGAATAAAACTACACTCTTCCTGGAAATGTTACACGCTCATGTCTTCAGCTACCACATATAAAGTGACTAACTCCCAATTTTCTGCTTTCACTGGGACCTCTTTTCTGAATTCCAGGCCCAGGGATCTAAATGTCCCCTATTGACCATCGCGACTAAATGCTTCCCAAGCATCTCGAACTCAGTGTGTCTAAAGGTGTCCCATCCACCCAAACCTTGCATTTATTCCGCATTCTCCGTTTTGGTAAATGGAACTGTTCATTGGTCATACGTCTCCCAACTCATAAATTGACAGTGTCTTAAATTTCTCTTTGTAATCCCTTCACTCCCCAATCCTTACCATGCTACTTCAAACGAGGCTCCTCTCATCCTTTGCTTAGATTGTTGTAGCAATGTTCTGACTGGTCGCTTTGATCCTAGTCTTAAACCCTGCAAACATTACAGGAAATGGAACTTTTCTGTTAAGCCTTCACATTCCTATGAAAGGTGCCTTTTATAAAATGCAGATCGGCTGTAAGCCATTAATGAACTCAGAGGGAAATAAAACCCAAACAAGTCAGTGTAACATTCGAGATCTGGCCTGTGTTTATCTTGCACTAGTTCTCCCTACTCACGGCCAGTTCACGACTGTTCTGCACCCTTGCCGCGCCCTCAGTGCGCTGTCTATTTGATTTCTCCACGCCCCTGTTCCTGATGCTGAGGGGCTCCCACCAACCTACGCAGTTCCTCTATGTAGTTCTTGTCCAGAATTCATGTCTGGGGTCACATCTTCTCTGGGGCCTTTCCTGACTTCCCTGCAGAATGCCCACTGTGCCCTGTGTTTGAGTGACTCCCCTAGAACATGTTCTCCTTATTTGGTTAAATCTTTCTCTAAGCCTCTTGATTTTTGTCCCTCAGCTTTATTCAGATATTTTTGACATACAACATTGTGTAAGTTTAAGGTGCACAGTGTGATTTGATACATTGTATATGCACTGTAAAATTATTACGTGTGTGTATGTGTGTGTGTTTGGTAAGAACATTTAAGATTTATTCTCAGCAACTTTCAAGTAGAACTATAGAATTGTTAACTCTAGTCACCAGGCTGTACATTAGGCTCCCCAGACTTACTCATGTTTAAACTGGAAGACCTCCCTTCATTTGGCTCTGTATCAAGTACCAGACCCAAGCATCCCAGATATTCAAGGTGAGGGTGGGGTCAGTGACAGCAGTGACCTCTGCTGCACCAGAGGAATTCTTCCAGCGTAAGACTGTCACTCTCTGCCTTGGCTGCCTACCGGTACTGTATCCTCTTTGCCCGTCCTTCTCCCTTCACCTCTGGTTCTTCTCTCAGAGTTTTTATCCTCATTATTTATTCCGCTTTGATCTCTAGTTTTATTTTTTCTGTATACAGGCACCCCCCTTATTCATGGGGATATGTTCCAGCCCCCCAGTAGATGCTAAAACTGTAGATAGTACTGAACCCGCAACCCTAAATACACTGTTTTTTCCTATATATACGTATCTATAAAAATGCTTAATTTATAAATTAGGCACAGTAAGAGATTAAGAACAATTATAATCAAATAATACAATTACAAGGATATACTGTAGTAAAAATTATGTAAATGTCCCACAAACTCTTACTGTATTATACTCACATTTTCTTCTTTAGCAAATTTTTTAAATTTTATTAAATTTATTGGCGTGACATTGGTTAATAAAATTATGCAGCTTTTAAGTTTGCAGTTCTATAACACATCATCTGTATATAGCATTGTGTCCTCTCCACCCACAAATTCATCTTCTGTCGCCGTGTATTTGACACCCCTTCCCTCTGGCAACCACCATACTGTTGTCTGTGTCTGTGAGTTTTTGTTCGTCTGGTTTGCTTGTTGCTTTCAGCTTTATATCTCACATATGCTTGAAATCATATGCTTTTTTCTTTTCCCACCTGACTTATTTCACTTATAGCATGATATTCTCAAGATCCACGCATGTTTTTGCAAATGGCTATTTCATCTTTTCTTACGACTGAGTAGTATTCCATTGTACATATGTACCTCATTTTCTTTATCCAATCATCTGTAGGAGGATATGTGAGTTGTTTTCATGTCTTAGCCACGGCTGATAGTGCTGTAGTGAACAGACAGGTGCATATATCTTTGCGAATAAATGTTTTCAGCTTTTTCAGTTGGATACCCAGGAGAGGAATTGCTGAGTCCTGGGTCATATTCACTTTTTCACTTAAAGGAAGCACTTTACAGCTTCTCTTTGGCATATCTGACTCACCAGCATCACTGCTTTGGTGCTTTCAAGCCATTTGTTAAGTAAAATAAGGGTGACTTGAACCCAGGCACTGGGATGCCACAACAGTGGATAACTGAGACCGCTAGCACGTGACCAACAGGCGGGGAGCACACAGAGTGTGCATGCTTGGGACAAAGGGACGGTCCACATCAGGGTGGGATGAGGCGGGATGGAGCTGGATAGTGTGGGGTTCCAACAAGCTACTCAGAATGATGTGCAACTTAAAACTTATGAATTGTTTATTTCTGGAATTTTCATTTAATATTTTTGAAATGAGGTTGATAGTGGTAACAAACTGCAGAAAGCAGAACCACAGATAAGAGGTACTACTGTAATGCATTTTGGAGTTAAGGCTTTAACATCCCCTTCAGCTAGTTGATTTGATGTATATGTTTTGATGTGGTCTGCTCTATTAATTTACATTGTATTATCTCATGAAAAGGTTTTCCTTTGGTGAAGTCCTGATGACTCCTATTTCTCCGGTTGTTAAATGGTGGCTGGACCAACCACCAGGCTGTTCGCGCTGTTGTGCTGGGCTCGCGTCCGTGTTTCGGTGTGCACCTCCACTGGCGTTCAGCTCTCCACATTCGTTGCATTCTTTTCTGTCAGTTGTCCGGGATGGGGTTAGAGACGTCTTCTCTCGACACTCCCTCCCCCAAATCAGTTCAGAAAGCATTTTACCCACATTTTCCTAACATATATCCTTCTCTTCAGATAGAGGATTAAAGTCTCCTTGTGCTGGGGAGAAAGGAAAATTATTGTTTTGTGTGGACACAAATTTTGGATTTTCCAGGAACATGAGGGCATTTCAAAATTTGGTGAACAATATAGGTATAAAAAATGGATAAAGTAGGACTGCCTGTTTTTATATCCTGCCACCTGGCATACATTTAAATGAATTTGCGTGTACAGGCATACCTCAGAGGTTTTGCGGATTCAGTTCCAGACCACAGAAATAAATCCAATTTCACAGTAAAGCAAGTCACTCAATGTTTTTGGTTTCACAGTGCACATAAAAGTTACGTTTACACTATACTGTACTTTGTTGAGTGTGCAATAACATGTCAAAAAAATACTATACATAATAAAAAGTTGTTACTAAAACTGCTGACCATCATCTGAGTCTTCAGCGATTCATACTCTTTTTGCTGATGAAAGGTCCTATGTTGGTCCTCGTGGCTACTGACCGACCAGGACGTGGGTGCCTGAGGGTTGGAGTGGCTATCGCAGCAGTTTCTTAAAATAAGACAACAGTGAAGTTTGCCCCATTGATTGACTCTTCTTTTTGTGAATGATTTCTCTGTAGCATGTGATGCTCTTTGATAGCATTTCACCTGCAGTAGAACTTTGAAAATTGGAATCAATCCTCTCAAACCCTGCTGCTGCTTTAACAACTTTGTCCTGCTCTAAATCGTTTTTGTCATTTCAGCCTTCTTCAGAGCATCTTCATGAGAAGTGGGTTCCATCTTAAGAAACTCCTTTCTTTGCTCATCCCTAAGAAGCAGCTCCTCATTTGTCTGTTAGTTGTATTATGAGATTTCACAGTTCAGTCATTTCTCAGTCTCCACATTGGATTCTCTTGCTTTTTTCAGCACACCTCCATTTACTTCCTCCTGTGAAGCCTTGACTCCTCAAAGACATCCATAAGAGTTAGAACCAACTTCTTCTGAACCCCTGTTAATGTTGATATTTTGACCTCTTCCCATGAATCACAAGTGACTTTTTATGGCATCTAAAATGGTTAATCCCTCCTAGAAGGTTTTCAGTTGACGTTGCTTATATCCATTAGAGGAATCACTGTCTATGGCAGCTATAGACTTACAAAATATATTTCTTAAATAATAAGACATGAAAGGCAGAATTGCTCCTTGATCCATGGGCTTCAGAACGGATGTTATGTTCACAGCGATGAAAAATACGTTATTCTCCTTGTACATCTCCATCAGAGCTCGTCGGTGACCAGGTGCATTGTCGATGAGCAATAATATTATGAAAGGAAACCTTTTTTTCCCCTCAACAGTGAGCTTAAAATGTTCAGTACACTATGTTGTAAACAGATATCTTGTTATCTAGGCTTTTTGGTTTTATTTACATAAAACACGCAGAGTAGATGTAGCATAATTCTTGTTTTATTCAATGTATTGGGGTGACATTGGTTAATAAGATTATATAGGTTTCAGGTGTACATTTCTATGATCCACGATATGTATATTGCATTGTGTTCTTAAAGTCAAATATTCTTCTGTCACTATATATTTGACCCCTTTATCAACTACTACCCGCAGACTCCCCTTCCCTCTGATAACCACTATATTGCTATCTGTGTCTGTGCGTTTTTCTTTGTTTTTCTTGTTTGTTCATTTGTTGCTTTCAGTTTTATATCTGACGTATATTCACATGATCCTTAACTTTTTTGGTCTGACTTATTTCACTTAGAATGATATTCTCAAGGTCCATCCATGTTGTCACAAATGGCAGTATTTCATCTTTCCTTACAGTATTTCATTGTGTATATGAGTTCTGCCTGGAAAAATTCCACCCATTGTTAACATAACGAGAATGGTTTGCATGACATTGATGTAACCTGGCAGCCAAGGAGAGTGGACTAGAATGCTCATGTGTGAACAATGATGACTTCACTGTTCTAGTCAGTGGGGGTGATAGACACTATTGAGTGAACATGTGTGCTGTGTGACTGTCACATTCAAAATGACTGAGCTAGTAGAACAATGAATCTGCAGCAAATTTTGTGTTAAGCTTGAACATTCCTCCAGGGAAACTATTCAGATGATTCAGAAGGCCACAGCTATGGACAACTAGTGACTGGCAGCTTCTTCACAACAATGCTCCCACTGATGCATCACATCTCATGCAGAGGTTTTTTGTGCAAGATCAAATCTTCCAGGTGACTCAGCTCCGCTGCAGCCCCGATTTGGTGCCCTGCAACTTCTGTCTTTTCCCAAAACTAAAATCATCTTTGAAAAGGAAGAGATTTCAGACCATCAATTAGATTCAGGAAAATGTGACTGGGCAGCTGATGGTGATTGGGAAAACTATGTGAGGTCTCCAGGTGCCTACTTTGAAGGGGACTAAAGCTTCATTGTCCTTTGTACAATGTTTCTTGTATCTTGGATCCTCTCCAATAAATGTCTCTATTTTTCATATTACATGGCTGGATACCTTCTGGACAGGCCTCGTATGTACCACATCTTCTTTATCTGTTCATGTATTGAAGGACACATCAGTTGTTTCCTTGTCCTCTTAAGGACCCCAGGGTTTTCAGAATGATAAGAGAAAATTGTCTTCAACTTAAAGTCACCAGCTGTATTAGTCCTTAACAAAGTTTTCCTTTACCTGAACACTTAGAGGCCACCATAAGGCTATTAATTGGCCTAATTTTAATATGTTTTGTCTGAGGGAGTAAGGAAGCCCAAAGAGAGGGAGAAAGACAGGAGAACCACTGGTCACTGGGGCATTCAGGACACACATTTGTCAAGTGAGTTTGCCTTCTTATGTGAGCACAGTCCATGGTGCCCCAAAACGTTACAATAGTAATATCACAGATCCCTGCTCACAGATCACCACAACAAATATAATAATGAAAAAGTTTAAAATCTTGTGAGAATTACCAAAATGTGACAAAGAGACATAAAGTGAGCAATTGCTGTGGGAAAAAACGGTGCCGGTAGTCTTGCTCAACACAGGGTTGCCACAAGCCTTCAGTTTGTACAATGCACAGTAAAGTGAGGCCCGGGAAATGAGATACGCCTCTAATCTGTCTTCAGATGCTGACATCTGCCTCGTAGGCTGTTTAATTGTGCTACCTTCTTAAACAATGAAAACCACATTTTGCGTCCAGGCTGATATGTTCATCTACTATAAACATTACTGCCTATGATAACAGGTAGAATGAAAAAAATCTTTTTATATACGTTACAGCTGGCAGAGACTCCTGGGGCCACCTCAAATCATCCCTGTCCTTCAGAGCTTGCTGACAAAAAAGCATGGAAACGTAAAACAAGCCCAGTCTGATATTAGCTGACTTTGAAAACATTAGCTTATTTAGACCACCGTTCATTCTGTTGTTGTTGTTTTTTTTTAAGATGCTGTTTATTCAACAAGCTCTTCTAATTAATGTGATCTTTGAGATTAGTAGTCTCTGCTTTCTTGATGAACCAGTTTCTCTTCTACAAGCCATCTCTGGCTCTTTTTTTGTTAGAGATTAATAATGAGAATAATGAAGCAAATGGTTATTTGTGCTGCCATGATTGACAAAGGTTATTAGAACAGGAATCTGCCCAGAAGCGATGACTAGGTTATAAAAATGTTATAGAATACTGAAACCAATCACCATTTTTGACATTTAAGAAATACTATTCCCACTTTAATCATGATGGCCTGTTATAAAAGTATTTATGCAGAATAATCTCATTGGGCAGTAATTTTTATACCAAAAGCATGCATAATTAAGTATAAGGGGGAGATTCAGAAGTGATCTGAGAGAAAAATGGGCCTGGGGAGGAGATGACCACAGTGAGAGATGAGGAGCAGAATGCTCTTAAGCAGAACTGTCTTGTCTCCCGGACACCTGACCTGCACAGTTAGGTGTGCTTTTCCATTGATTGTCTTCATCTGGAGCACTCTGCAGGTCTGAGCAGCTAGGGTGGCCCAGGTAGGCTGCTATATTCTTCACACTAGACTGTAAAAAATATAAGGAGGTGTACGGACGGAAACTGTCCTCAGGATGGTTTTATTGCCGAAACACCGCCTTAACTAACATTTTGTAAAAACAAACAAGACAAAAATCTGATTATATCCCTTTGGATTTAATACAGTCATAACCTTGTAAATTACGTAGTAATTATTTTTACCAGAATTGTACCATCACTTCCATCCTGTATTTGTTTTTCTGTTTTTTGGGGGGTGGGGAGGTTGATAACAGCTTTATTGAGATAAAATTCACATATAATAAAATTCAACTTCTGAAGTATGTGATTCAGTGTTTTGACTATCTTCCTAAAGCTGTGCAAAGACAACATCTCATTCCAGAGCATGTTTATTACCTCCCTCATAAAACCCATAACCGTTAGCAGTTGCTTCCTCTTTCCCTCCCCCAGACATTCACAACCACTGATGCACTTTCTGTCTGTATGACTTGCCTATCCTGGACATATCTGTTTGTTTGTTTCTTTCTTTCTTTTTCTTCTACTTTCCCCATAATAGCTACTTACTGAAATTGGAGAAGAGAATAGAAAGTGAGCGCGAATGAATGTAACTCTTATTTGTGATTGGTTTGCTTAGAACTGAGTATTCTTTCCCCTGGCTCATTGGAAGAAGTATTTAAAACAAACAAACAAAAAAGAATAGCAACAGCTTTATATAAATGAAATAATATAATATGTAATATTTTGTGCTTTATGTAAGTGAAATCATTTAATTATGTAGTATTTTGTGTCTGGCTTCTTTAGCAAAATTCAAGACTCATTCATACAGTAGCATGTAGCCATACTTTGTTTCTTTTTACAGCTGAATAAGATGCCTTGGCATAGATATACCATATTTTATTTATCCCTTTATCACTTAGTGGACATTTAGGTGTTTTCACTTTTTTACTGTATGAATGATGCTGCTCTGCATATGCGTGTACACAGCTTTACGTGGGCATACACTTTTAATTCTCTTGGGTATACCTAGAAGTGGAATTGCTGGGTTGTATGGTAGCTATGTGTCTAACTTTTTGAGGCACTGCTAAATTATTTTCCAAAGCAGCAGCATCATTTAATCTTCCCATCAGCTATGTAGGAGAGTTTTAACATTTCCATATTTTTGTCAGTGTGTATTATTGTCAGTCTTTTTTGATAGTCATCTTTGTAGCTGCAAAGTGGTATCTCATTGTAGTTTCGATTTCCATTTCCCTAATGGTTAATGATGTCCAGCATCTTTTCTAGTGCTGCTTGGCCATTTGTATATTTTCTTTTGGGACATATCTGTTCAAGTCTTTTGCCCATTTTTAATTAGCTTAATAGTTTTTATTGCTGACTCATGTAAGGTGTTACTGTATTCTGATAACAGTCCCTTATATATGTGATTTGCAAATATTTTCTCTTATCCTATAGGCTGTCTTTTCAGTTTCGTTTTTTTGAAGCACAAACTTTTAAAGTTTGAGGTCAAATTTCTGTATTTATTTTTTCATTGCTGTTTTTTAAGTGCCCATTACCTAATCCAAGATCACAAAGATTTACTTTTACGAATCGCATAGTTTCAGCTCTTACATTTAGGTCAATGATTCATTTTCAGTTAGTTTTGTATATGGTGTAAGGTAGGGATCCAACCTCCCTTTTTTGCATGTGTTCGCATTTGTTTTTATTCAAATTTACATGTTTAGAGAGAAATGTCTCTTCAAATGAGATACATTCAAATGAAAATACATTTACTATGTTCATCTGAAGACTACACTTACCTGCACTCTCACCAAGTATGATTCCATATGTCTCTATTCTGTTTATTGGAATCTGAAAAGCAGCATTCACAGGTGCACTTTGAATTCATTTATTCGGTTTTTTCCTTAACTTGTAATCTCACCTCTTCAGCTACAGTACAGAGAATGCCAAGAACTTCTAAGCCTCTATCAGAAATACCTATCAGAACAGCAGGAGAAGCTCACCATGTCTCTCTCCGAACTTGGTGCTGCGAGAATGCAGGAACAACAGGTAAGCATCTTTATCCTCACCTTTTCTTGTTTTTAATGGATTGGCAAGATGTCAGAAGAGTCACTTGCCTTTTACTTCATCTCACAGTATATGCAGGGTGAGGCAAAGTAGATTTACAGGTGTTTATATGGAAAATAATACAATAATAAATAATAGTATAAGAATAAACTCTGTTTCAAGTACTCAGAAATCCTGCTGAAATCCTACTTTTGACCCACTCTATAATATTGTCTTAAAACATGGAAATACAGTATGTGCTTGAGCTGGTGTGTTTTACTCCCCTCTTTCCCTTCCCTCTCCTGTTCCTGGGACCTCAAGGTCAGGAATGATCACTTGAAGCAGGGTGTGGGTCTCTGAGGAAGCTCCTGGGTATGGAGGCACAGCAGGAGTGGCAAAGAAAACACTGCCTTGTTGCTTAATGAAGATCAGGTGGGCTGTTTGTTACTCATTGTCCTTATGGAGAACACTGAGTCTTTCCTATATCTCATGCTTACATTTTTAGAATAATAAAAGTGACTTGGTAACTCACAAAAGCTTTAATTGGATAAAATTAAAATATTTTGCATGATTTTCTTTGTGTATATATGTATTAATTACAAATATACATATGAGAGTGTTCGTAGATACATTCACATACATGTCATCACATGGTACATAGTATACAATTAAATGAATGTTCAGAACCTCGCCACTTGCCTCTCATTTGCCCTTGAGCAAGTGATACTTGATCTCATTTTTATATCCACATGAGTTTAAATCTTCAAATAGATGGAGATAAGCCTGATATATTAAAACATTTTAGGGAAAAAACTGTAGTAGAGTCAGTCATTCATATTAAGTATTAAAGCACGGGTCATGTACTCAGGTATTGTCCTCCCCTTTGAATAGTGCCATCTGCGATCTTCTAAAGAGCACCACTGCCCTTCAACCTAGTGACAGCTGTGTCAGGTGGGTTAGGAGTCTTGGCCAAGAAAACTCCAGTTTTGAACCTGAAGTTTGGACACAAGGGAAAGTTTTATTTTTAATAAAGAAATAATTTTGCTGGAATGTGGTAAAACTCAGATTTTTTAAATATGCTTTTTTTTGAAGTCACATTTATAAAAAATGGCCAAAGCATGAATGGTTTATTTGTATTCTAATTTGAAATATTTTCTTTTGTTCTGGTGTCTGAAAACCTGAGCTATAAAATGATGCAGAGCAAGGTGACAGTTAATCTTGATTGTTCACCTGGATTTTTCCTGCCACTTTGATGACAGTTTTTAAGGAGGTCTTGAGTAGGCTAGAGAAAACTGTAGCGTGGAGATCAGATTTTGGCCTTTGCTTTTGCACTTTTACTTTCTCACTTTGCACGACATAGGTGTATTAGAGAGCACAAAAATGGAGGGCAGCCCACTGTCAATGGTATGTGAGGAGACGCAGAGGGCCTTTCCATGGTCAATGTAGTATAATCTTATGACCTTAAAGATGGAGACAGAGTCCAGAAACCGTCACTAGGGGGCTCTAAAGATAGCTAGATAAGGAGGCCTGACCCTTTATCTATCTACTAAAACTGGGAGGAAAGAAAACGTCCTCAGGTATCAGTGTTCTGTTTAAACTAGTGAATCTTAGATGTTTCGCTAAAGACCAATCATAGTTAACCCTTCCTTAACCTTAACTTTGAGGGACAAAACTAAAAAAATATATATTTATATTTTTTGCGAGATATATATATCACAAAAACTAGAATGAAAATGTTGGCCAAGTAGACAATTGTATACACTTAAAAAGAGATACTTTGAATTTTTATTTTGACTTAATGATGATAAAATTTTAAAACCATATTTTCAAGAAGTAGCTGGTGCTCAAGTTTCAGATTATGTTTTATAAACAATGAAAATGAAAGTGAGAGTTAAAGGCCACTTGTAGGCTCTGCCATTTGAACCCAGAGAGGGAAAGTGAGTTTCATCTAGAATATGGAGTAGAGATTCACACCTCATTTCCTGTGCTATCTGATTTGCTCTGTGACAGGCTTCTCTATGCTGAGCAAAAGTAAGCATCTTCTCTTCTTTCCTCTGGGAATTGGATAAATTTGGCCAAGTCTAATTCCAGTTAGGAAGAGCATCATTGTGAAGACCTAGCCTAAATAAGGACGTAACTAAGTTAAATGTCCTCTTTGTGTGCTTCCACGTGGGCTGTGCTTATCTCTGTCCCAGCAACTCGCGTGTTCTTCTGTAACGAGTATTTATTCATTCATCTCCTCACCAAGCGCTTTTGAAAACAGGCATCTCGATATATTGGTCTTTGTACACTGACAGCCTAATGTAGGATTTGGCTTAATAAATATTTTTTAATAACAATTACATAAATAATTTACTTATTTTTTCACTCTGTTCATCACCACTCATCCCCCCATACTCTCTTCTACCTCTCCACCCCACCTCCCCTGGCAATTACCACACTGTTATCCATGAGTTTTTTCCTCTTTTTTTTTCTCTTTGCTCAAATTCTCCACTCCTGCACTGGAAGAAACCTGAAACACTAATTCTTTTCTGCCTGCCGTTGTCAAAGTGGCAGGAAAAATCCAGATGAACAATCAAGATTAACTGTCACCTTGCTCTGCATCATTTTATAGCCCAGGTTTTCAGACACCAGAACAAAAGAAAATATTTCAAATTAGAATACAAATAAACCATTCGTGCTTTGGCCATTTTTTATAAATGTTGTGACTTCAAAAGAAAAGAATATATGCACCCCTATGTTCATGGCAGCATTATTTGCAATTGCTAAGATTTAGAAGCCGCCCAAATGTCCATCAGTAGTGGAGTGAATGAATTTTTTTTATTTTTGTAACAAAAAATATATATGTTATATATACATATATATCATACATATATAGTACATACTGTGTGCTAGGTACTGTTCTAAGCCCTTAACATATATTAAATCATCTAGTTCTCACAAAAACCCGATGAGGTTATTATCCCAGTTTCATAGAGGAGGCACCCTAGGCAGAATGAGTGGCTTGCTCAGGTTATACAGCTAGCAAAGCTGGCTCCATAGTTTGTTGAAGGAAGAAAAACAAGAAAAACTTGAGATAGCTGAAAAAAATGTTTACTTGAGTGTCTTTGTTTCCATAACTAACTCTCAGAGGCCCTTAAATTGACATACAGGTTTTTGAGGACCGGAGCACAAATATGGTAGAGATGTTGGGAAACTATTTGCTTTTCCTATGAGTAGCCACAATGTCAAGTAAACATAAAATTTTATTTGCTCTCAAAATAAGTTTCTTTTAAAAACTCATCTCCAGATGTTGCGGTAGGGATAGCAACAGCTCATTCTTCGTAAGGCATTCGTTTGACTTTGAGAGACTTGTTCTGTTTCTTCTTTGCACTGGCTGCCATCTGGCTCCAATTGCATATTATGGGTGTTGCTCATAGTTTTATTAAATCCACAGTTCTTCAGAAGAATGTCCTGGCTTATGATTTTCCTTTGCAACTTCTGCCATTTCCCTGTAAAGAAATTGCTCCACTTACAAGGTGAATTTTTTCATTTCCCCCCATTCTCTTTCTTGCTTTGCCTCAAAGAAAAATGCATTTTTACATTCATTTTGGAAAGCATTACAAGTTTTTCATGGCATATTCTATAAAGGTCTTTCACTTGTTCTGTTTAGATTGAGATAGTTCACTGATGAGTTTTCCTTATCTTAAGAAACAGCACTTGGTATAACATTGGTCTTGGGCATGGAAGGATCTAGTAACCAGTTTTGACCAATGTATATTTTAGAGTGTAACTTTCCTTATCATAATTGAATGTTATTTCTTTGTGAACCTGAACTTAAACAATGTCACCTCAGACTATATGCTTATAATTTCTATTTCAGTCTTATTTAATAGGCTGTATCGTTGTCGATATGTTACAGTTTCTCCTCAGTACTCCTTACATTAAGATAAAGCCTAGGCAGCATTTAAGTAGCTTCTCCCACTGTATTTCTAAATGTTGGTATTCAAACCTAACTTACTATTTCTCTTAACTCTTTGTGTTTATAGTAAGTAAGTAAATGTACATGGGTGGATTTGGAATCTTATTGAGATTTCTCCCTTTTCTATTCAGTATAAAATGGACAAAATCATTATCACTTTTTAACAATGGGCATTGAATATTAATGAATCACTGCTGTTCTGATCTGGCCATTACATTCCCTTTTACTAGCATTATTTCTCTCTGGTCCCTTGCTAAACCTTTTCTGTTATTGCTCATTATTTCCTCTTGTTTCTCTTTTCTGTTTCATTCTTCTCTGGCTTCTCCTTATTTCCCTCCAAGTCTCTAGATGCTTTTCAAGTTCTAATTCCTCTCTCTGGCTTTTATTCCCACTGTCTTTCTCTCCTACTTACTCAGAGAAGCTTACATTGTTTACTATCACCTGCACATGGAAAACTTCCTAAGTAAAGGTCTTCACCTGTGATTATGCTGAAATTACTTAAATATTTGTCTCATTACTTCCACTGCTACTACTCCATTGCATACAATTTTGGGCCTGCAGTCCCTGCAATTTGTTAATATCTTTTTAGTCCTCTTTATTTGATAGTCATTTGCCATATCCATTTTTGTAATCACAGAATTTAAGGACTACTGTGGTGCAATTCAGACTTGTAAGTAAATAGCTGGTATACATGCTGCTATTTACCTGTTGCATAAAGATCTCCCTCTAATCTTTATCACAGTCCCAGTAGCTACTTTTAGTGTATCTGAGTTGACACAAAACCTATTTTCATTCTTGGTTTAATGACCTTCCAGAACAGGATTTCTACTTGCAGAAATAATGAAGTAAGTGGAAGTAGATATATGCACCTACCCAAACAAATGAACAACTGGACAAAATGTATTAGGCAAAGGTTTAACAGGGAATGGACATCAAACACTGAAGGAGAATGATCCCTAAAAGAGGAGAAACACACTACATGAGCCATGCAATTGTCTGAGGATGCTACCTAGACAGAGGAGCCCATGTAGAGACTGGTGGTCTCCATGGGGTGAAAAGATGGGGCTGAGAATTTGAGGAGACCAAGGTGGTTTGAGATTGCAGAGCTGAAAACCAGTGAGGGGAGAGCTGCAATAAGGGGTACTCCAGAGATCAGCAGAGACTCTCTCTCAAATTTTAAACTAGCTAATGATCAAGCATAAATATGAGAATATTTAATGAGTCTGGAGGAAAGAAGTACCAAAAGAGGAAACAGTCCTTGCAACTTACATTGGTTGGGAATAGGCCCTGTTTGTGCCAGCCAGATCGGCATCAGGTACAGTACTTAGAAGGGTATTGCCTCACAGAGGGACAAAGACAACCCTAGACTGAAAGGTGCTCTGGCTCTACCTAACAGAAGTTAAAGGGAGTACTTGATAGGATTTGTTTCAAAGTAATTTACTACATCCAAACAAAACAAAAGCATATTTATAGCCTAAGTATAAATTTTTAAAAAGTCCAACACCAAAAAGATAAAATTCACAATGTTTAATGTCCAATCAGAAATTACCAACCCCATAAGGAGGAAAATATGACCCAAAATGAGATGCACTCATTCAAAATCAATGATAGAATTAGTAGACAAAGATAATAAGTTATTATAACAATTTGCATATTTCAAGAAGTTACAGGAAAGATGAGCATGTTAAGTAGAAACAATATATATTGTAAAACTCTCAAATTAGACTTGTAGAGACTGAAACTAGAATGCCTGTGGTAAAAATACGCTAGAAGGGACTCACAGCAAACTTAAGATTGTAGAAGAAAGTATTAGTAAAATGGGGACAGAACAGTAAATACTGTCCAAAATGAAACACACACACAGAGAAATAAAAGGAACAAACTACACGTGAGCTGTAGAACGACTTCCAACAGCCTAACATGTATAGTTGAAGTTCCCAAAGGTAAAGGGAGAGAGATAGAATAGAAATATTTGAAGAAGTAATGGCCCTTGATTTTTCCAGTAGGATGAAAACTATAAACCTATGGATCTAAGCAGATCAGTCCATTAAAAGCATAAGAAGCATGAAAGGAAACACTATCAAGGCATATTATAAGCAAATAACTTAAAACTAAACCAATGATAAAAAAATTTTTAAGCAGCTAGAGGGAAAAACATACATAAAGAGAGACAAAAATAAAAATGAAAGATTTTTTGGGGGTCGAACAATGTATATGAGAAAACAGTGGAACAATAAATTATTGTAAGAAAAAATTGTCAACCTTGAATTTTATACTGAGCAAAAAATATCTTTCAAAAATGAAGGTGAAATAAAGAATTTTTCAGACCATAAAGGCTGAAAGAATTACTCACAAACTTACAAGAAATGTTAAAGGAAGTCATTCATGTAGAAATAAGTGATACTAAATAAAAATATGAATAAACGCAAAGTAATGAACATTAGAAATGGTGACTGTGAGTAAATACAAAGTTTTCTTCATACTGTTGAAGTCTGTTTAAGACTAAAAGAATTTAATTTTTAAGAAAAATGATATGGGGCTTATAATATGTAGAAACAAAATGTGTAACAATGGTACAAAGACTGGGAGAGGATAATTAAGTTATACTGTGGTGAGGTTCTTAGATCTGTAATGGTGTGTGTCTCCTGGAGGTAGAGTCTAGTAAGGAAAGATATGCTATCAACTCTAAATAAGTCCCCAAAATAATATCACAAAAAGTCATAGCTGTTAAGCCAATGAAGTAGATCAATTGGAATAATGAAAAATAACCCAAAAGAAGGCAGAAGACGGGAAAAAGTAAACACAGAAGACAACTAGGAAGTGGATGGGAGACTTGACTTGGAGTGCTACATACACAATACAATATACAGATGATGTATTGTAGATTATATATATAATTTTATTAACCATTGTCATCCCAATAAATTCAATAAAAAATAAATTACAGAAAAGTAAAAGAATGGAAAAAAGATATGCCATACTAACATTAATAAAAAGAAAGCTGGAGTGGCTGTGTTATCAGAGCAAAGAATATTTCCAGTAAAAGAAGCCCATTTCATAATAATGAAGTGTTAAATTCATCCCCAAAGGAAGCAGGAGATAAGAAATACTACAGATTGGATGGAGCAGGAATCAATGAAATAGAAAACTAAAAAGAGATTGAGAGTCTGTGAAATGAAAACCTGATTCTTTGACAAGACCAATATATTTGATAAGGCTGTAGGCAGGCTGAATAGGGAAAAAAAAGAGAGAAGATGGTAATAAACAATATTACTATCTAAAGGAAAATAAAGATGCATAATGAACAATTTTATGTTGATAAATTTGACAACTTATATAAAGGACAGATTTCCTTGAAATACACAAACTACTAAAGCTTACTTAAGAAGATATAGATAACCTAAATAACCCTATAATAGTGATTGAATTTGTAGCCAAAAGCCTTCCCACAAAGAAAACATTAGATTCAGATGGCTTTACTGGTAAATTCTACTGAATATTATTATTTATTTATATACTGTATAGTGTGGTGACTATAATACTGTATTGCATATTTGAAGTTGCTGAGAGTAAATCTTAAAAGTTCTCATCACAAGGAAAAAATTTTTGTAACTATGTATAGAGACATATGTGGCAGTCATTTCCCAATGTATGCAAATATAGAATGATGTGATTCTTGAATCACCTTGATTCAAATTCATAATATGTCAATTATACCTCAATTTTAAAATATAAATAAATAATACTAATTCTACATACACTTTCCAGAAAATTTCAAAAAAATCTCACCTCATTACATGAAGCCAGCATTACTCTGATACAAAACCAGATAACATTGTGGGAGAGGAACACTACAGATCAACATTTCTCATGAATATAGGTGCAAAAACTAGCACAATTTTAACCATTTGTATCCAACAATATAAAATATTAAATTATGACTAAGTGGTGTTTATCTCAGGAATGTGAGGTTGGTTTAACATTTGAAAATCAATTAGTATTGACCATATTAGCAGTCTAAAAATGATAAAATATATACTCATCTCAAAATAATGCAAAAAAATTTTTTAAAAAAACCATATCCATTCAGGATAAAAAGCTCCAAAAAATAAGAACAGAAGAGAATGTCTTTACCCCAAGTAAGGGCATCTCAGAATAACTTATAGGTAGCATTATACTTTTCATGGTGAAAGATCAGGAATAAGGAAAGGTTATTTTTCTGTCAATTCTTTTATTTAACATTGTATTGGAGGTTCTAGCCAGTGCAATAAGTCATGAAAAAGAAATATAAAAGACATACATGTTGGAAATGGACTAAAGCTATTTAAGATGACATGATCAAAATGTAAATCCATGTAAAATGTAAGTCTACACAGACTTTTTGTGTAATTACCAAAAAAGCTACTAGAAATTATGTGAATTTAGGAAGGTTACAAGGCACAAGAACAATTTACAAAAATCAATTGTATAATTTTTCTATGTTTCTACAGTTATCACTAACAGTAGTCAAAATTATAGAGACAGAAAGTGGTTTTGTTGTTGCCAGGGACTATGGTGTGGGGAATGGGAGTGACTGTTTAAGGGGTATGGAGTTTGAGTTTTACAAGATGACAGAAGTATGGAGCTAGAGGATGGTGATGGTTGCACAGCACTGTAATTATATTAATGCACTTAAAATGATTAAGATGGCAAAACTTATGTGTATGTTAGCACAATAAAAAGTTTTTAATCATTTGTATAATATACACTAGTAACAAAGTAAGGTGTTGAAACTTAAAAAACATTTCAAATTGTTAAATTTTTAAAATACCATTTTATAATAGCATCAAAGTTTATAAAATGTTTAGGGATAAATGTGACCTGCACTCTGATAACTGCTCTGCAAAAGAATTTTAAAAACACTTAAATACATGGAAAGATATACCATGTTTATGGATTTTAAAGCCAATACAGTTAATATGTTAGTTCTCCTAAAATTGATCTGTAGATTCAACACAATACCAGCTGATTCCAGTGGGCCTTTTTTAAAAAAAGAAATTGACAGCTGATTCTAAAATTTATATTAAAATGCAAAGGATCAACCAGAACACTTTAAAACTACCAGTAATTCAGACTGTGAGGTAATATAAACATAGATAAGTCAATGGGACAGAATACAGTACCCAGAATTAGACCTACTCATTTATAATCAGTTATACCTAAACTCAACTCTAAAACCTAAAACTATAAACATTCTAGAAGAAAACATTTTTTAAAAAACTTTTTACCTTGATTAAGGAAAAGAAATTAGAATCAACACCACAGGCATGACTTGCAAAAGGAAAATGGGTCATTGCACTTTATCAAACTTAGGAACTAGTTTGCTGAAAACAGTGCTGTGAGAATGAAATTCAAATCCCAGGCTCTGGGAAAATATTTATAATTCACGTAAATGATAAGCTTATATTCAAAATATAAGAACTTTCAAAACTCCAGAAGAATAACAAGCCCCTTACTGCTTTTATGTTTTTGTTATTGAGTTTCAAAGACTTTGGAGTGTAGAGGAACAGGGAAGCTAATGCAAACATGTTTTTTTATTTACCCTGGTTATACCCTCAGTACTATGTGAAATTTTATCTCTTATGTCCATGAGGTAATGTTCTCTCTGGTTTCTATAGGTCTCACCACTTAAATTTTGGAGTTCTTCTTTGGGACTTCTCAACATGAAAGAAAGCCGTTAATGCTACCTTAGCCTCCACTCACAGAAACCTCTGTTAACTCACTTTTCTTAGACTGCCAGTTTCTTTCAAAGTATCCATGAAATATCATGACTTTTGCCCATGCCTAGTGACAGTAAAGATTCAAACCCAGACTTTGTGATCTAGGGTCAGTGCTTTCCATTATACTTCAGTTGTTTGGCTGGAAACAAGTTTGGGGTTCTTGTTTGTTGCTTTTCTGATAATTCAGTTGTGTGCACTTGGATAAGTCATTTAATTTTTCTGATCTTCCATTTTTTCGAGATATAGAAAATGAGACCATAGAGGGAGAGAGAACACATATAAGGTCCTTCTTGATCTAACTTTCCCTTCTTTTCTTACTCAGTTTTCCTTCTCCCCCCCCTTGCTTGGCTTCTCCTCCCTCCCCCTTTTTTAATCACCAGCGAACTCTCCTTATGTCTGAAGGTTAATTCACTGCAAAGTTGTCTCTACCAAGGGACGCGTGTACCCCAGAAACCCGCTCAGGATTTCCCGGGAAGCTTTCCTTGCTGCCTGGAGCCCTGCGTTCCTGTTTCCCAAGCGGGGTTGTCACTCGGGTTCTACTTTTGCCGTCTCTGAAGCACACCGTACCCTGAAACCGAAGTGAACTTTCGTGATTACCATCTCGAACATGCTCAGCGAGAAAACTTAATTCTAAATTTTGACATACAAAAGCAATTGTCTTCTTATTCTTTTCGAGTTCATGAGGTTTCTCCTTTTCAGGGGTATTTAATGACAAGTCTGCCCTTTTCTGCAGCTCTAGATTAACTGTGGAGAAAAATCACATTTTCTCAGAACATTTGAGCACTGATTGAATTACATAGTGGAGGTGAGGATATAAGGCAACCGCATAGTTTTTACTTTTGATGAGGAGAACAGTGAATAACTGTGAAGCTGCTGAATTCCAGGAGTAGCTCTAACTGTACCTTTGTGTGGAACTGTAGTCCTGATTCTCTCCGTGGTCAGCTAATGCTGCCGCGCTGCCCATTCTTCTCCACACATTCTAACCTCATTTTGCTATGCTTCGTGATTTCTCAGGAATTTTCTTGCACAGAAACTCAACTCATTAACAATATGTTTTTCCTTAAATAGAAGCTGATTTTCTAAACAGAGAATAAGACATTTCCATGTGTAGATAAGAGGTATATTGGAAAGCCTGTGGCTGATTTCTTGTGGTGCTTTTCATTAGCAGGTCTGACATCCATATGAGAACACCTCCACATCATCCCCCCTCCCGTGTTCCCTCCCCCTCACGCCCCGCTTGCCCACTTCTGTGTCATCAGGCATCAGGCCTAATACTTCCAGCTGATAGGGGGTTGTGTTAACCCAGTCATCGCTTTGCATTTAAATAATGTCACCAAATCCAGGAACCATCTTATTAAAGAACTTAAATAATTAAGAACAGTTGTGATTTAATGAATTATACACTATTCGGGAGAGAATAGAAATTCATGAATCTTTATTAGTGATATATATACATACATTGCCCATATTACATTCATGCACACACACATACATGGATGGGGTGATGGGGCAGGAAGGTGATTCTTATTTACCGTAGCACACAGGTGGCAAACATAAGGCCTGCGGGCCGAATCCCGCCCTCCACCTTGTTTTATCCGGCCTGACACCTTGTTTGTACCTGGCGGCAGTGCCGAGCTCCTTGCCCCTAGTTAAGGAGTAGTTACTTCTCCTAAAGTTACAGTCCTAAAATTACATTCAGCCCCTTGAAGGCAACCTCGAGGCTGATGTGGCCCCCGGTAAAAATGAGTTTGACACCCCTACCATAGAATGCTGAAAGACCAGCTGGTAAATGTGGAAGGAGTGCTGAAGTTGGCAGATCATTATTTTGAAACCATGGGAAAGAGTAGATCAAGCAAGCCATCAATGGCTAATAATCTAGTGAGAAATACTGAAGGCGAGCAGGGTATTTGTGTGGCCTTTAAGTGTCTCCTCTTAGACTACTAATTAATTGCAAGGGAGTAACTATATAGGGTGGGAAAAAACCTCCAGGTGATCAAAATTAACGTCACCAAGGTGGACTCTTATGTCTCCAGATGTTAAACTCTGATAACAGGTTACCTATTCAGCATTCCAACTGAGAACACGTAACCTGAAACTAAATCTCAAGGAAACATCAGACAAACACAAAATGACAAACCTTTTACTAATTAAAGGACAGAGGGGACTGCATACTTCAAAAGTGGAAATGTCATAAAAGAAAAAGTCCCTGGAAATATTCTAGATTAAAGGGGAATTAAGAAATATGAGAACTAAATGCAGTATCTGACCCTAGACTATATATCCTGTAATGTTTGGAGGACTCTACTGGAAAGAATACTGTTAGGCCAACTGATAAAATCAGAATGTGGATGATGGATTAGGTAAAATTTTTAAAGTGAGTAACTGTACTGTGGTTATGTAAGAGAATATTTCTATTCATAAAAAATGCTCACTGAAATATTTAGGGATAAAGGGTGATGAGGTATATAAAATTACCCTCAAATGCTTCAGAAAAAAATATATATTTGTGTATGTGTAAATGTCTGAATGTGGAAATGATAAAGTAGGGTATAATGTAAACAATAGGTAAATCTGGCTAAAGTAAATATGAATGATAATGTACTTTATTATTATCGATTTTAGTTTTAAATAACTTTTTCAAATAAGAAAAGAATAATTAAAGCTTTTGCCCCCTTCAAGTATAATTAATGGGCAAATCTATCGTTTAGAGAAATAATTTTAAAGTCCTACCATGTGGCTACTTTCATTACTGTACTTTTTATGTGCCTTTGATATATGCTTACTCTTTGCCACGATAGCAGTCCTCTGGGTTAGGCATGTTGTGGAAAAAAGCGAACCAGAGAAAGACACTCAGAAACCGTGTGTGACTCCAGCTACCGTGTGAGACTGTCTCGAAGAGCTCTGCTGTCTGGTAGAGCCGTGCCGTGCATGCGCTGTCCACACTGGAGCCCGGCACCAGTGCTGCTGAGCGCCGGAAATGCGGCTGACGAGACTTGAATTTTTAATTTCATCTTAACTAAGTGCATTTTAGTAACTTCCCGTGGCTGGGGACTACCATATTGGACAGTGCAGTTCTGGAGTGGTGATTAGTGCCTGGGCATGAAAAGTTTGTAAGTTCCAATAGTCAATAAGGTGACAGTTTCAAGAGATGAACTGCTTATGGCTGGGCATGTTAGTGTAGGTGAGATCTGCCCTTTCAGAGAGAATCTGTGATACATGGCACATGTTTCTACCTATCCACTGGGAGAAAGTTTTATTGTTGAATAATAGAGAATCAAATCTAATGGAAAACTTCAATGTCATAACGAAATATAATTATTGCAGGCCTTTTTACATGTTACACTATTTACCAAAAACCCAAAGTAGATGCAGGGCTTTTTTTTAGTGACTTCTGATTAAAGAGACACAATGGACATGCGGGAAGGAGGAGGAAGGCAGAAGGGAAGGAAGGATGCTTGGCTGGATGGATTAAGAAAACTGCAAGATACTCTATTCTAAATGCTGCAGGAGGGGTACATTAAGTCTCTTGTCAAATGTGAATAGACTTGATGTTATCTAAGGTTCTTTACAGCTTTAACTTTTATGATGCTAAATTGTAAGAATACTGAGCGGGAGGAAATCTCTGAGAGTACTGCAGTCAGATTAATTTAAGGTTTGGAGTTCAGTGTGTGACTTGTGTTGTTATATGATCTTAATCTCCCAAGCCATATGAGTGATTTCTGTTTTGCTAAGTAAATTTATTTCATTTCGAATGGAGCATCGATTAAAAGAAAGCTCCAGTAAATATTCCATAGAATGTGGTATCATCCTGGTTACTTTAATAACTTTTGTAAGAGTGATAATCATGCTTTTTATTCCATCAGCGATAAATATCCTCCTTATGGAGGCAAGTTAAGAGAATAGGCTAGAGGGAAGTATAAACATAAAAGGTAATTTGTGCATCTCTCCAAATACAATGCTGTTTAGCACTGATGGAGAACAGGACCAACTTGAAGCCTCAGTTCATGGTCCCTTCATCTTTCACTGTGCATTCGAGACCTCTCATTGGCATTGCGGGGTGGGGGTATTACTATCCTAGTTGATTAACTTCGGTTCTTCTTCCAGACTGAGTCAAGACACACCAATGTTTTGAGTTTATCCCCTGTTGATGCATAAAGCTACTGCTCTTTTTAGCTTACACCTTTCACAGTGTTCAGAGCTTTCAAAAGACGTGTAGGCTTAAGCATTTTGCTCTGCTTTGGGCATGAAATAAGAGTTTGATGAAAGCCTGCCTGCTTGACAGGTTGAGTGACTGCCATTTTTCTCTATGCCCTTATGCTGTTACATAAATGAGTTTTACTTTGTACCTCTCCTCTCAGAACATTTGCCTGAGTACTCAGAACACTGTCTCATAGAGAAGGACACCTGACTGTAACTGCGTGATGCCTTCACCTCACTTTTTTAAAGCAAGGGACTATATTAATCTAGTAAATCCAGAAACTGAGTGTAACAGGGTTTCCAAGACTATGCCCAGGTTTATTGATTTACTAGATTACCACAAGTAGTCACACTCCCAGCTAAGATTTATTATAGTGAAAGGATACAAAGCAAAATCAACAAATGGAAAAAGGTACGTAGGGTAGAGTCGGGAAGAAACAGATACAATCTTTTAAGAATCTTGTTCATGTGTAATCACATGGGATGCATTTAATTCCTCCAGCATCTAATTATGACAATGTATGTGAAGTATTCTTTACCAGGGAAGCTCATTAGGGACTCAGTGCCCAAGGTCCTTATTGGAAGCTAGTCATGTTCCACCCTCTATCTAGCATGTATCAGTTTCCAGGTTCCCAGAAGGAAAGCACACGTTGAGCGTAAACCATATTGTTTTCATAAACCATGTAGATATTGTAAAATACCCTTAGCAGTTAGGGAATGGTGGGAATACTCCCAAGATCCAAATTCCCATAATGCCAGCCAGCCTTATAAGCAGGCCTTTAGAAAGATAGCAATTTCAGTCAGGCTATCTTAATTATTTTCTGTATCTGGATATGCCTCAATCAACATTCAGACTTGCAACTTGGAACTTTCCTTATGTCTAGTCTCTTTACAGTCTTTTTTGTTGATCGTTAGTATCAGTTAGAGATTAATAGAAATATAGTGTACTATACACCTACTCTTTTGCCTAATGGGGCTGATTCCATTTCTTGTAGGTTAGAGTACCAAATCTTCTTTCTCTTAATCCTTGGCACTGTTGTTTCTTTTTAGATTTGCTTTGCCCAATTCTTTAAGAGTATGGTCTCATAGTTGCATCTGAGCCTGTAACCACAGATTCTTTCTCCCTCAAAGCTGTAGGCTAGTGTTGCCTGAAAGAAGATTACATGAATACCTAGCAATATGCTTCTCAATTCTTAGAAACCATTTAAATTAAGGTTAAATTAAAACAATGGGTAAAGGATTGGACAGACGCTTTACAAGACAAGACGTATAGATGGCAACTAAGCATTTGAAAAGATGCTCAACATCATTAATAATTAGGGAGATGAACATAAAAACCACAATAATATACCACTACACATCTATTAGAAATTTGACTGTTGGCAAAATTACAAAGACTTGCCATGTCGAACAAAGATGCGAAGGGACTGGAACTAGCATGCACTGCTGATAGGAATGTAATATGTACGGCCACTTTGAAAAGTGGTTTAATTTTTTAAGAAATTGCCATATGCCTACTATATTATTCATTCATTTACCTAAGTATTTACCCATGAGAAATGAAAGTATATATCCACATACTAATGTTCACAGCAGCTTGTTTTCTATAGTTTCGAAGTGGAAACAACCCAAATGTTACTAGCTGGTGAACTGGTAACTTGTGGTTTACCTGCACAAGGGAACACTACTTGGCAATGAAAAAGACCAGTTGGTATGTGCAACAACATGGATAAATGTCAAAATAATTCAACTGAGTTGAAATTATTCAGACTTAAAGGACATCCAGACTTAAAAGACAACACATTGTATAATTCCACTTATGAAAACTCTAGAAAAAATGAAGTAATCTCTGATGACAGTGGATTAGTACTTGTTTGGTTGGGCAGATGCAGGAGGACAGGGGAGTGAATGGGCGGGATGACAAAGGGACAAGAGAGACTTTGGGAGATGGATGTGCTCATTATCTTGGTAATAGTGGTGATTCCTGGGCCTTCACATAAACCAGGACTTATCAGCTTGTACAATTGAAATGTGTACAGTTTATTGTGTATCAGTTATACCTCAATAGCTATTTCAAAAAAGCCATGATCTTCCTTTAAGGTTCTAGTCACTTGGCCTTATTGTGATCCGAGCGAATTCTCCAGTCCTAGTCCAGCGCTCTTTTCCCCTGTAATATATTTAGCAGTATATGATCTATTTAATACTCATAAAAGAAACTTGTAAGCAGTTAGTATTGCCATTATCCTAACAAATTATACATTTCTGACAAAGTGGAAATGTTCCCATTTTAATTTTTCTTTAATGACACATTACACAGACTGTAAATGTCAGTCTGTATTTTCAGACCTGCAGAAACTTGAATGAAGTTTACATTTAAGAGCAATCAACTCTGATGGCAATAGGCTGAGCATCAGTTTCTGAAAATAAATTTTATATGAAATTTTTCTCTAAATAATTTGACTTTTAAATGCTCTTAACTATGACATTTTTATATAAGTGAATATAGATTGAAGAAGCAGCTGTAAAACCTGGAATGTCTATGTTTCAGTTCTTTTTTGCCATGCTTGTTAAAAGGATATAGCTAGATATTATGCACACTTCATCGGTTTACCCGCAATAAATTACTGCCTTCCTGACCAGTATACAGACAATTGTCACCGTGGGTTAGAAATGTTAGGCATTTGGCTATATCCTAGAATACAGTTCATGGTTTTTAAATATTGTGTGTGTGTATATAAAAGGTTTTATAAGTGACCATTTGACAAGCTACAGCATTCTACCTTCGTAAGCCATATTTGAGAGTATTGATTTATAACTGTAGTCTTGCTCCAGTCTGCTGTTTGGTGGACAAGATATTTTTCTGCTGATTCCTCATGGATTCCTTCTGAATGCCATGCTAAGAGCATGGACTTTGGAGCTAGAATGTTTGGGTTCCTACATAGTAAGCTCTACCACTTTCTGTGTCCTTGAGCAAGTTATGTAACTCCAGCGAGCCTCAATGTCCTCATCGGCAAAATGGGGGAATGCAACGAGTACACCTCCCAGGGGTTCTGATGAGATTGAATGAGTAAATGTAAAAGAAATAGAATTGTACGTCACATGCTGTAAGTAACAACCTTCAGATTGTTGTCATTGTTATTGTTATAATTGATTTTTATCAAGATCGTAAGTGAAAAGATCGTTGGTGAAAACCAACGATATCATCTGTTGGGGAATGCCCTTGTGTTTATTCATCTTTTATGCTTTTCTTTTGCTCATTCTCTTTTTCCGCTATGGCAGCATTTCTCAAGCAGGGGCGATTTTGACCCCTCGGGGAAATTTGGCATCATCTGGAGACATTTTTGGGGAGTTGCTACTATCATCAAGCAGGTAGAGGCTGTGGATATTGCTAAACATCCTGCAGTGTACAGGACAGTCCACACAACGAAGAATTATCTTGTCTGAGTGTCAGTGGGCTAAAATGAGAAGCCTTGCTCTCTGGCCTGCTGAGCTGATCTTGGAGGTGGAGCAGCAAGTCCTTGTCTGAACAGAAAGATATAGAAGGAACCGAAGTCCATGACGACACGGGCACTGTTACAGCCCTAGATTCTGTGCGTCCAGGTACCTCATTGTAAGAAAAAGGAAACTCCTGATCTATTTAAGCTTAATGGATTTCTCTCCCCTAACATATTTTGTAATTGATGGAGTATTTATTTAGAAATTGTTTGTCATTAGAATTAGGGCACCTAAAATAGAAATAGCCGTGAAGAGGTCTTAGGCATTGAAAAGAATAAGGAAAAGCTCGCGACCATAGAATATACACATCTGTGCGAGGAGGCATTATGTAGAACATGTACTAGGTGTGCAGAGGAGGATAAAACCTGACAGAACATGAGAATTGCTGGGCCACTGTCATACGTTTGCCAGTGTTGAAAGGCTAGAGGTACCTGCAAAGGAGTTGCACCCTTTTGTGGGTTTCTTTAATGAGGTACTTTTCTAGGTCTGCTGTAATGTATTTGATCTGGTGCCAGAATTTGGTCACTTCATCTTCCACTAGATGCACAGTGATCTTGGGTCACATAGGGACTTAACTGTCTTAGTCTCTGTTACCTGGGATTGCAGATCCACCAAAGGGAGAGTGATGGAGGCAAGCGGGGTACACACTGGAAGAATAAGTAATGTTGCTTGAGCTCGTTGGGATCCTTCTCTGATTATGGGGACAACATCAAAGCTGAAATACTATGTCCACTCTTGGAACTCAATTAAAATGATGCTGTTATTTGAGATTATGTCACGCTATGATGTAAGGAACTTAAGCTGTCTGTTCTGACCTAAGAGGGTAGTGATATAGCAATAATTGATGGGAACAAAAAATGAAAAATTCAACATAAAAAATTCCCTAACCATGAAATTGCCTTATGCTCTCAAGAAAGCGATATTTCTCTGTTATATATACATGCTGGTTCCAGCTGTCACAGAGCAATGCCATATTCACCTAAATTATAGGTACCCTGCAAGTAGGCATTTGTGGAATATAAGAATCTTAGTGTACTTGTAAATTTGAACCTGTGACAGCCCGATTCTCAGTGCAGAATTTTAGGGGTGGAAAATACTCCTAAATCTTCTAACCCATTCTTTTACTACTGTAGGAAGTCATATATTAGTAAAAGATACAGACTCTACCCTATAAAAAGCCCTAAAGGGTTTCAGTCTGTTGAAGCTAACAGTAAACATACACTTGATCTGTTCACTAACATCTCAAATTTAGCATGACTAAAACTCTTGATTTCCCTTCCAAACCCGTAACCCTCTCATTTGTCCAGCTCAGTATGTGGATGGCAGTCCCATTCTTCATGTTTCTCAGGAAACAATCATTAGAGTCATAACCGGCACATCCCTTTCTCCGTCTCACCCCCAGACCCAAGTCATCATCAGATCTAGCCATTCTTCCTTCTATGTACATCCCAGCTCCTACCATTTCTTTCCACCTTTGCTGCTTCCACCTTCGTCCAGTTCGCCTTTCACCTGGATTACCTCCTGCGTTTTTACCCAAGTGAAGTGTAAGTCTGAATTCACATGGAAACCTCTACTTGAGTGTTCACAGTGTATTCATTAAAAACTGCAAACAATCCAAATGGCTTTGCTTGGCAAAAAAAGTAACAGACTATCGATACACACACTACATACATGAATTTCAAATGCATTCGGCAGTGAAAGAACCAGACTCAAAAGGTGACGTGCCATAAGAGTCCATTTATATGACATTCCTGAAAAGGAAAACTACAGAGAGAGAAACAAATCAAGGGCAGAGGTTGGAGGAGAGGTTGACTACAAATGATTGGGAAGTTTTTAGTATGATGGAACTACCTCGATTATTAGCTGACTATATGAAAAATTTCTGAAAACTCGAAATATACACTGAAGAAGGGTGACTCTTGCAGATGAGTGCAGCCACTGTGGAAGGCCATATGGACTTGCCTCAACAAATTAAAAATGGAAGTGCCTTATGACCCAGTGATTCCTCTTCTGGGAATATGCCCAAAGAAACCTGAAACACTATTTCAAAAGAATATATGCGCCCCTTTGTTCATTGCAGCATTATTTACAGTAGCGAAGATTTGAAGGCAGCTCCAGTGCCCATCAGTAGATGAGTGTATAAGAAAGCTGTGGTACATTAATAAAATGGAATACTATTCAACCATAAAAAGAAGGAAATCTTACCCTTTGTGACAGCATGGATGGACCTGGAGAGTATTATGCTAAGTGAAATAAGCCAGTCAGAGAAAATCAAGTACCATGTGATTTCACTCATATGTAGAATCTAATGAACAAAATAAACTAATAAACAAAGTAGAAATAAATTCATGGATACAGAGAACAGACTGAGAACTGTCAGAGGGAAGAGGGGTTAGGGAGCCTGGATGAAAAAGGTGAAGGGAGTAAGCAAAAAAAAACAAATAAACAAAAAGCCCTCAGAGACACAGATGGCAGTATGGTGATTACTAGAGAGAAAGGGGGTGGGGGAGGTATAAGAGAGTAAATGGGGATGAATGGTGATGGAAAGACATTTGACTTGGGGGTGGTGAACGCACAATACAGTGTACAGAAGGTATATTACAGAATTGTATACCTGAAACCTATATAATTTTGTTAACCATGTCACCCGAATAAATTCAATAAAATAACAAGTATGAATCCTATTGTGTGTAATATAAGAGGAAAGTGAATGCATTGGTTTTTTTTTATTAACAAAATTTTTTTAAATTTTATTTTAATTGTTGGTCAAGTACAGTTTTCTTTTACTCCCATCCCAGCCCACCCACCCATTCCTCCCCACTTCCCTCCCATTTCCACCTCCCCTAGTTTTTGTCCATGTGTCCTTTATATTTGTTCCTGTAAACCCTTCCCTTCTCCCCTGAAGTTCCCCTGAAATTCCCTCTCCTCTCCCCTCTGGTCATTGTCAGCCTGTTCTCTATTTCAGTGTCTTTGGCTATATTTTGCTTGTTTGTTTGTTTTGTTGTTTAGGTTCCTGTTAAAGGTGAGATCATATGGTATTTGTCTTTTACTGCCTGGCTTATTTTGCTTAGCATAATGCTTTCCAACTCCATCCATGCTGTTGCAAAGGGTAAGAGCTCC
>CM052547.1:24554156-24663579 GCA_028533065.1 Trachops cirrhosus | reverse complement strand
TTTTACTGCCTGGCTTATTTTGCTTAGCATAATGCTTTCCAACTCCATCCATGCTGTTGCAAAGGGTAAGAGCTCCTTCTTTCTTTCTGCTGCATAGAATTCCATTGTGTAAATGTACCATAGTTTTTTTTAAAAGATGCTCAGTATTGCTAGCTATCAGAGAGATGCAAATTAAAACCACAATGAGATACCACTTCACACTGGTCAGAATGGCCATCATAAACAAAGCAACAAACAAGTGTTGGAGAGGATGTGGAGAAAAGGGGACCCTAGTGCACTGTTGGTGGGATTGCAGACTGGTACAACCACTATGGAAAGCAGTATGGAAATTTCTCAGAAAACTAAAAATGGATCCGCCTTTTGACCCAGCAATTCCACTGCTGGGATTATATCCTAAGAACCCTGAAACACCAATCCAAAAGAACCTGTGCACCCCAATGTACATAGCACAATTTACAATAGCCAAGTGCTGGAAGCAACCTAGGTGCCCATCAGTAAATGAATGAATGCATTGTGAATAACAAAAGACTTAGTTGAGGGTCAGTGTGGGAAACATTTGAAACCACTCAAGGTTTGTATTTTAAGCAGAAGAAGCTTACTACTAGGAATAAAAGATTTGAAAGGGCTGACAAAGCAAGTTTTATGTTGGACTCATAGTATTGACTTCAGAACAATATAGAACGAATACACTTGGGGGAATGCCTGATCCCATCACTGGAGCTGTGCTGGAATCAGGAGCAATGCATCTGTTGTTGCTGCAGTGGTCTCGGGACACCCAGGGAACTATAGGGCAGACTCCCATCAGTGAAATCAGGGGTTAGGGAGCCAAGTCAACAAGTCATTGGTGCTGCTGCTACTGTCACAACTACCACTTCTAACCCAGAAAATTGAAAAGTGTTCCCTGGGATGTTATGCCAGAGAGAAGGCCCATGTTTCATCATTGTCCTTGCCAGCAGAGACGAACAAAACGAGAGCTACAAAATCACGTGGAATAAGCGGAACCTAATTGACACCCAGAGCCCTGGTGCACGGGAGTCTAGAATAGGTGATTTGTAGCTTCCCTAATTTTATCGTTATATGGAGGGTGGGAATTCCCATCAAGAAGGGATTTTAATAAATTACAGTATGTTATACAGTAGATGAAGTATTTACCCAAGTGCTAGGTATTCCATAAGCTGGATTGTGACTGCAGGCTTGAGTGTTGGTTAGTAAATTTGATAATTTAAATGCTCGCTTCTTAAATCTAGCCTATACCAAAACCCATATCTATATTGCAGTTTCTGTAACACTGCTTTTAAATTTGTGCTGCAAACATTGGTATTTCTTGAAAATATTTAAATAACTTCTCATTTTCAAAATTAACTTGAAAGATTACAGCACATATTAGAATTCCTGATATCCAGACTACCATACATAAATTTAGAAAACAAATTTTTAAATGGTAAATAATATAACAAGTCTGTAGCAACTTTCTATATACAGAAATCAGCTACAGATAAGTGACTTAAGTTTATTTTTATTATTTTAATATTATATTTACTTTAGAGAGAGGACAAGGGAGGGAGAAAGAAAAGGAGAGAAAATAGAAATGCCAGAGAAACATCGATCAGCTGCCTCTTGCACATCCCAACTGAGGACCTAGCCCACAACCCAGGCATGTGCCCTGACTGGGAATCGAACCAGCTACCCTTCCATTTGTTGGATGACACGCAACCCCCTGAGCCACACCAATCAGGACAAAATGATCAAGTTTCTATAGAATCAGTGGCAAATATGTAGTAGGGCAGGCATAACCTTAACTCTTGGCTGTGAAGTCCAAATGTTGCCTTTCAAAGAGTATTTGGATCGCCTTTCTTAGAGGAAGGGCCTGGCGGCATCCTTTCAGGTAGTATGGGCTAGAAATAGTTTGAGCGCATTCGTGCTCTTACGCACATAGGAATGGGTTTGAGTAGACGGGTTGGAATCTAAAGCCCCAGGGACAAGTCTTTTAGTTTGTGAACACAAGTCTTGTGTTCAGTTCTGCCCTCTCTCACCCTCACAAATTCAAGTTCAACTTTAGAAGTATTTTTAAACAAAAAATAAGCTATTTTAAAGTGTGCAAGCAATGAGATTAGAGTGAATTGCCTGAGAAGCTAAATGGCCAGACTTCCTCTAACAAATTTTAATGATTTTTATAGTTTTTCCCAAATGAAGACTCACAATAGCCATTTTAAGTAAACTAGAGCAGCTCTTTTATCTTCATTGCAAGCTTTAGACCCTAAATAAAGCATGAAGCTGGGCAGTGCAGTGTTTAATTTTCAAATTGGATTTTTCATTATGTCTTATGATAACTTTTTATTTTTATCAAGTTGCATCTCAGCCTTCTGTTTAGACTCAAGAAGATTTATGGCAAATGATCTGGTTGCTTATTTGGACAAACAAATGCAATAAATCAGTTTACTATTTCAATAAAATGTTATTAATAGAACACATTATTCTGTTCAATATTATGTTATCTTTAAAATTAAGCGGAACATTAGTGGCAATGAAACTAGTTTCAATCAATACATTTCTGTAATGAAACCTGTTGTATAAGAAACTTTTCTTTTTAAGAAGAAAAATGGCCTTAGCACAACTACCAAGCTCTTACTCTGGAGATGGCATTTCACAACTTCTAAAAACTATTTGTTAGGATTTCTTCATTTTTGTTTCAGTGTTAAGATAGTTCCTTGAAAGTTACATCACAGCAATTCAAGCCTGGCTAAAGAATTTAGTTGGCACTTCACCTGCCACGGCCCCAAATGCGTGCTTCAATGAAATTGAGATCACAGAAGGTTTTAAGAAAGAGAGAGCCTCTGTTGACACTTAGGAGCCTAAGAATTGACGATTTGTCTTCTGATCCTATAGAGTTTCTGGTTAGATTTCCTAATGAATTATCCAGGTGAGGATGATATAGATTTTAATATTCAAAACTCATGTAGTGAGAATTCCCCCGGGGTAGAGCCCTGGTTTAGACCCTCCACCACTCACTATATTCCCAGCTGAGATTTTATAATAATGGTTTTAAAATTAAAGGTGGCTGAAGTCTCAAGATGATATTACAGTCTTAGAGACCCCCGCTGAACAGGGCTGAAGGTTAAGTTGCAATTTAGATAGCAAAGTGAAGTGCCTTTAAATAAGGCTGCTGTTTAATAATACAGTGTGGAAGCTAAAGAGTTTTAGATGTTGCATACATTTTCCAGTGGAAAACTGGTCAAAAATACTTTATAGATACTTTTCCTTGATACATGGTATTGTCGACACATGGCAGTTAAGGATTTTGGAGACTTGTCAGAGTCCCAACTTTACTGCATTACTTCTACCATTTTGTATGTTTAATCTGAATATAAGAAATAGAAATGTGATCTTACCATGGTTTTGTTCCCATTAAGTTGTTAAGAAATTGTTGTTTTGGGAGATGAGAGTTATATTAAAATGAAAAAATATTTATGAAAATCTAAGCCATCATACATATTCTGTTGGCTTAGGACAAAGCTTCCAAAGCCATCAGGTAAATGATTGGAGCATATTGCCGCACAACTGCAGTGGCAAACGAGTGAGCTCTGCGCTCGCAGAACACGACTGCTAATGCTTTCGAAAGTCACACTTTCCTCCTCCAGAAATTTAAATGCAAATGATTGTCATATTTTTTCATACCAGTGGGACACTGCTTAAAATCTGAAATTGCATTGGAGTAAAGCATAAAATAGCAGTAAACCTGAGGGTCTTTTTTTTTAATGCTCACCCAAGAATTTTTTTAAAAATTGATTTGAGAGAAAGAGAGAGAAAAGGAGAAACGTATCCTTGTGAGAGAAACATTGATCAGTTGCCTCCCTTACATGTCCCAACTGGGATCAAACCCGCAACCCTTTGTTCTACAGGATGATGCTCCAAACGACTGAGCCGGCCAGCCAGGGCGTGGTTACAGTTTTTATCTTTCTTAGTTCCACCTCATAGTTTTATATATTACACTTCTAAAGGAAGGTTCATTTTTGTATTAGTCTGTGAGCCACTGGGCTTATAGCCCAGTTGTTCTACAGCTGACAATGATTGTATATGGAAAATTTGCCAGGGGGTGACTAGGAGCAACAGAACATTTGGTTATCTTTGCAATGTCTTTATTTTTCTTCTTTTTCCCAACATTTTAACATAATCTGTGTTTATTAGGGATATTTATCTGTAGGTTTTTTTCTAGTAGTAGTAGTTTTATCTGGTCTTGGTATTAAGGTCATACTGGTGATTCTGGCTTCATTAAATGAATTGGAAATTGTTTTTCCTTTTTCTGTTATCTATATTATTAGTAATTATTATTTGATGATTGATAGAATTTACCACTGATGCCATCATGGATGGAATTTTCTTTGTGGCAATGTTTTTGATTACTACTTCAATTTCTTTAACTGACGTGGAAGTATTGAGATTTACTCTTTTGTCTTTAGTTAGTTTTGGTAATTTCTGTCTTTTCAAGGAATTTGTCCATTTCACTTAAGTTGTCATATATAGAAACATAAAGTTGTTCATATTATTCCTTTATTGGTAATGTCTGTGGCATCTATATTTGTGTGCTCCTTTTTCATTTTTGGTTTTGATGATTTGTACCTTTTCTTGATCACTCTTATTGATGTTTTTTATCAAACCAATTTTATTAGATTTTCTCTATTGTCTATTTTCTATATGATTTTTATTATTACTGTTGTTCTGTTACAGTTGTCCCAATTTTTCCCCCTTTGCCCTTCTCCACCCAGCCCAGCCCCGACTCCCACAGTCAACCCCCACACTGTTGTCCATGTCCCTGGGTCATTCATACTTGCTCTTTGACTAGTCTCTTCCCCTTCTTTCCCTCATTACGCCCCCCACGCCCTCCCTCTGGTCACTGTCAGTCTGTTCCTTGTTTCCATGCCTCTGGTTCTATTTTGTTCATTTGTTTGTTTGATTTGTTCATTAGGTTTCACTTACAGGTGAGATCATATGGTATTTGTCTTTTACCACCTGGCTTACTTTACTTAGCATAATACTCTCCAGGTCCATCCATGCTGTCACAAAGGGTAGGAGTTGCTTCCTTCTTTCTGCTGCATAGTATTCCATTGTGTAAATGTGCATCAATAAAGTGAAAAGGAAACCAACTGTGTGGGAAAGCATATTTGCCAATGATACCTCAGGCAAGAGTTTGATTTCCAAAATATATGAAGAACTCATACGACTCAACATCAGAAAGACACAGTCCAGTCAAAAAATGGGCAAAAGACCTGAACATACACTTCTCTAAGCAGGACATACAGAGGGCCGAAAGATACATGGTTTGCATGTTCTTTTTAAAAATGAGATTCTGCTGTTGCTTTTATTTTGTCCCTTTGCATGTGATGTCTTTGTTAGCCTTTCTGCTCTTAAGAGCTTTCTATCACTAGTTTTTAGCAATTTGGTAATGATGCCACTTAGTGTTGTATGTGTGCTCTGCTTGAGTGTCATTGGCCTTCTTGAATGCATGGGTTTAGAGCTTTTATTAAAATTTAACATTTTAAATTATTATTTCATCAGATTTTTTTTCTGTCTTCATGTCTCTGGCTCCCCAGTTATAGGTATGTTAAATCATGGGGCTTTGTTGCCCAGTCTTAATCTTTTTTCTCTAGACGTTCCATTTTAAAGTTTTTGTTATATTGTGCCTTCAGTCAGGTTCCTTGATCGTGTTTTAGACAGTAACTTATCTCCTAAAACTTTTACTAAATGAGGTTAATATTTCAGATTTAAAGTTTATCTATTGAGTATCATTTGGTTTTTTTATCAGTATGTGTATGTTTTCCTTTAGATATTTAATATGCTGAGCTTATTTATAATCAACATTTTAAAATCCTTGTGTGCTAATTCCATCATTTATCATCGCTGGGTGTTTTTGCACTAATTGACTAGTCAAATTTAATCATATGTCCTGTAATTTTTTATTGGATGCTCATCTAGATTTTGTTATCTCCCTTTACAGAGTCCTAGCAGGCATTTAAGTTATTGTTAGAGCAGCTTGATCTTTTGAGGCTTATTTGTAAGCTTTGCTAGAACTAGTTTGTAGGCTAGTCTCTTCCCTAGCAACCATTTAGCTCTTTCTGGGTTCTCCATAGGACTGAGTGCCCAAGGATCAACCATGACTCTCATTGTGGCTGGTCAGGACTTGCACATCTCTCTGTCCTGGTTGACTTCTGAGAATTACTTTATTTACAGCTCCTTACTGGCTCTTCTCCCAGGTCACGGTGGTTTCACTCTATACATGTGCAGTCTTGGTATTCAGTAAACACTCCAACAGGCCTATGTACAGATTACACAGCTGTCTGACTGAAGAAGTCTCTCTTCTCTGGGAACTGATTGGTAACTTCTGGCCACTCAACTTCCCTGAACTCTGATCTCTGTGTCCATAATTCACCCAGACTTTTGTGTTCTGCTTAGACCACCCTCTGTACCGCTCTTTGGAATGTTTGTTGAAACAGAAATCCAGGGCTGTTGTGTTGCCTTCTTCCAGGGATCATATACCTGAAAACAGTTTTTTTAAAAAAAAATATAGTTTGTCTAGTTTTCTAGTTTACAGTGGACAAGTACCCCAAAGTGGAAATTCTCATTGCAGCTCTCTATTAAATTGAGTTCTTAATATTTTAGCATACAAGTTTTAGGCATTCTTAGGAAAACGAAGAGGCTGTATAGAGGGAGAAATTGTATCATGAGCATAACAAAAACACAGTAACAAAAAGTTGTAGGAGATACAGTCTTGGATGTTTTTTTTTTCTCTTTTAAAAGAGATGAAATATAACCTCATGGGCCAAAAAAAATACTTAAATAAGAAAATTCAAGAAAGTCCAAATTGATGTGTAATAGCAATCTTACAAGTATTTATTTCGAGGGCCCAAAGTATTGTAATAAAAAAGAAATAAAGATTTGATTAATAACTACAGAAATAGGAATATTTCCTGGAGTATTGGCTTTCAAGCTGAGAACCAAACTCCATGGTTTTGGCCCTCAATTTTGTTGCTTTGGACATGTCTTTTAGCTTTATTAACATTTCCTTATATGAATTAGATTTACCTTTTAATAAAAATAAAGGTTGACTTCACACAATAAAAGATGCTCTTACCAGATATATCTTATGTGCCTTCTTTAGTATACAGTGCTTTGTGAAAAATACGTTCATACCCTGAAAGGACAGAGAAATTAAATGAAGTTAGTGATAGATTAATAATCCTCTGCATCTCAAAAGTTTATGTGAGCTCTCATCATAAATATATTTAGTCTTAAAATGAAAGCAATCTCAGATAAACTGAGAAGTAGAAAATTTAATCAACACTGTTGAACAAAAGAGCCGAATGAGGTACATCTGGCAATGTGTGGGATTAAAAAATGTATTGAAAAGTAATGAATATAAAATATGAATTAAGGGGAGAGCAAAAAAAGTGAAAAGAACTCCAAATGTATTTTTCTTTTCTTAGTTACATATAGACCACACAGAGACCTTTAAGGAAAAGAGCATTTATGGACAGAAGGTACTTACTTTAATGGGAAAGAATTATATGTTCCAGTATTTACAAAAGGAGAATCAGTGATAGATGCTTAGGTATAGACCAGTCATAAGGGAGGAAGCCAACGCAGGAATGGAAATTATGTGCAATCTATTGTATGAGGTGAGGAAGGGAAAACATCAGAACTGAACACTGACACCTCATAGCCAGATGGAATCCATCCCTGAAGTCAGGAGGCATTCGCTAGTGCAGTGGTTCTCAAAATGTGCTCCGTAGGTCAGGAGCACCGGCATCACCTAGGCGCTTTTTTAAAGATGCGCATCCTCAGGCCCCAACCCACACCTGCTGGATTAGAAACCATGGCAGTGGGGCCGAGGGTCTGTGTTTTATTTAGTAAGCCCTCCCGGTGATTCTCATGAGCACTGAAGTGAGAACCTTGTGCTAGTGTAACAGAAATAAACTCCAAGTTGTTGATCAAGCTGCTGGTGAGTCTGCTCACCTGCAGAGTTTTATAAATAAATTTCCCAAAATTATCTTTCTGGTACAGATCTGTTAGAAGTATTTTCAAAAAAAAAAAAAGAAGTATTTTCTATCTGAAAATTTTCTTTCTGAAGAAATGATCAGTGTGCTAAATCACACAAATGCTAGAAAACCACAAGTCTATAAGATAGAAAACAAACTGAACTCATCTTCTACAAGTCTCTTCCTTTGTCATCACTTTTATCCATTCTTACATGATGTGCTTTTTGTGTGATTTTTTTTTGTGTGTGTTGATAAAAAGTTTTAAACTAATATTCATTTAGAGTGAGATAATCAGGTAAGCTATTTTAGCACAAAGTAGAGTCCTTTAAGCTTAAAGTAGTTTTCAAAGACCAGTTTTGATATGTACTAAAGTGATTTTTTTTAATAAAGCTTTTCCTGCCCTAGCTGGTATGGTTCAGTTGGTGGAGCCTTGGGTCCTGTGACCTTTAGCTGGCTTAAGTGTTGCTCTTTTTCCTCTACTCTTCGCTGCTTGTCTCTCTACTTCTCCATGACGCTTCAGCTTTCTCCTCCTGTCTTTCCCTCAAGTGTGCCTTCAGAGAAGAGAGATTCTATGTTTAGCGTCAGATTTGGGTTTACAAGCTGCTGTTTCCCCAGTAATGGGCCCCAGAAGAATTGTCACCCTGTTTTGGAAGTATTTGATTGCTTGGTGCTGCCTAGAAACTTTGTTCAGAAAGCTGATCCATGAAAGACCCACACTTGGTTAGAGTGGTTTCTGGAGGGCATTAAAGGGCGACATTGTCTATAACAAGGAAACTTCCTTTCTCGCGCACTGAGGTAGGCTGATTTAGCAGTCTTTCACATCCAAGTCAGTAAGCATTTGCAGTTGTTTATATTTTCAAGAAATGTATTGAATCACTTATGAATTAGCAGCCATACTGTAGACTGGACACCCATTGCACCAACCTGCAAAGTATTAACTGGGGAAATTCTAACAGTGATTATAGGAGTAATATTATATTAGTGAGTCAAAACTTCCAGGTTCAGTTACTTCTCAGGAAGAAGCAGGTTGCCTGTCCTTTCTGTGAGAGAAAGTTTTTGTTCACAAATTAATCACAAGCACACTGATTTAAGTCTCTTGATTGGGACTTAGCCAATAAGCCTGATAGACCCTGGATGCTGTCTATGCCTACTGAAGCTGTGCCACTCTTCATAGGTGACACTGATTTGTTAGAGCCCTTTACATATAATTCATTTGGACACAGTGACTGTGCTGAACAGATGTTGACATTTTGACGTGCACAGATATTCCACACAGTTTGAGTTGATTAGTTCTTGTTGAGACGCGCAGAAACATGAAGACGGTTGCCAGTACACCAGTCTGTGCTCACGGGCACCTGCTCTTTCTGTTTGGAGTCATCATCGGGGCCAGCCTCCCGCTTTAAAAGCCCGTGTCCACTTTCCTCCTTCCTGTATGAAAAGTGCCATAAGGATTCCGGTCGATGTTTTTTCCGCACAAACCCGTGCCCCCCTCCACTGCAGTGTTTTAGGACAGTCTTCTGTGAGCAGGGCTCTCTTACTTTCTAGATTTACTCTAGATTAAAGAACTAATTATTTCGTGCTTTTAGGCTGTTGCAAGAAATAATCTTCCAAATCATGACTACAGCTAAAATATGTCCCAAAATTATACAGTGTACAATACCTCATAATGATTTCCAGACTCTAAAGAAGCCATATATTATAAATATTGTTGCAGTAACTTTTCATTTGAATTTTCACCATCACTCAATAGCAATGAAGAAAGCATCTGGGCACTATTTGAAATGCTTGAATTTTCTGTTCTTGTTGTAGTTTATCCCTTTACACCTCTTTTCCACAAACTGTATTGTTCACTATTTATGTATTATCATAAGTATATAGAGCTTTATGCAATAAATCTCTCCTTAAATCAAATTAATTTTCAGCCAGTAGGCTCTAAAGGCACATCTAAAGCAAGAGAAAGTTGAAGAGTAGATCTCCCACAGGCACACATTGCCTATCCTTGCGGAAGGGGGCGTATAAAGATGGCAGAAATCCCGAGGCAAGTAAAAGGGGTGGAAAGGGTTCCTTTAGTCCAGGGATGTCAAACTCATTTTCACCAGGGGCCACATCAGCCTCGTGGTTGCCTTCAAAGGACTGAATATAGAGCTCCTTGCCCCTAGTTAAGGAGTAGTTACATTTATACAGTCCTAGAATTACATTCGGCCCTTTGAAGGCAACTGTGAGGCTGATGTGGCCCCCGTTGAAAATGAATTTGACACCTCATTACTTTCTATCATTCATCCCAATTATTCTTCATCCGATAGCATTATTTCTATTGTCTTTATACCACTTACAAATGACGTCATAACTATTTGTTTTCCTGTTTGTTTGTCTCTTCCACTAGAATAGGAGTTTTCCTTAAAGCAGGCTCTTTGTACTCACTGATGAGTCCACAGTACCTAGAAACAGTACTTTATACATAGTAATCATTTGATCAATGTTAGTGGATAAATGTCTTTTTATCATAAAATTCACCCATTTTAAGTGTACAACTCAATACTTTTTGGTGAATTTATAGAGTTCTGCAACCAATACTACAGTTCAGTTTTATAACATTTGACCTGTGTTGACCCAGTAAGGACTATGCCTGCTGGAGGATCCTTCATGCCCAGTTACATTCATTCCTTTAGCTTTCTACCCTCAGCCCTCAGCAACTACTAATCTGCTGTTTGTCTCTATAGACTTGCCTTTCCTGGACCTTTTACATATTTGGGGTCGTACAATAGATGGCTCTTTGCGTTGGTTTCTTTCCCACAGCATCACGTTTTTTTTGTTTTTTATTTAAGATTTTATTTATTTATTTTAGAGAGATGGGGAAGGGAGGGAGAAAGAGAGGGAGTGAAACATCAGTGTGTGGTTGCCTCTAGCACACCCCATACTGGGGACCTGGCCTGTAACCCAGGCATGTGCCTTGACTGGGAATCAAACTGGCGATGCTTTGGTTCACAGAACTGCGCTCAATCCATGGAGCTACACCAGCCAGGGCAGCATCACGTTTTTGAGGTTTATCTGTTGCACCATGTATCAATCATTTGTTCTTTTTTTATTGCTGAATAGTATTTCACTTTATAGATATTCCACATTTTGTTTGACAGTTCACCGGTTAATAGATATTTGGATGGTTTTTGAATAGATATTTGGATGGAAAATAATAGATATTTTCAGTTCTTGGCTATTATGAATAATGATGCTGTGAACGTTTGTGTATAATTCCGTGTGTGGACATGTGTTTTTATTTCTCTTAGATAGATACACAGGAGATAAATTGCTGGATAGTGTGCTAATTTTATGCTTAATTTTTGAAGAAATTGCCAGGCTGTTTTTACAAAATGGACATACCATTTCATGTTTTCATCAGCAGTGCATGCGAATTTTAGTTCTCGGAATTCTCATTTTGTGTATTTTTAATTATCACCATTATAGTAGGTATGAAGTACTCTTTTTGGTTTTAAAATGCTATTCAGTTTCATTTTCCTAATGATTATGATGATGAGCATCTTTTCCATTGCTTACTGTTCATTTACTATTCATTTGTGCATCTTCATTGGTGAGATATCTGTACCTTTTGCCTATTTATTGACCCATTTTTAATGGGTTATTTTTGTTACTATTTTTGAATTGAGTTCTATATAATCTGAATACAAGTCCTTATCAGAAATATGTCTTACAGATATTTTATCCCAGTATTAGATTATCTTTTCATTTTTAATGGTATCTTTTGAAGTATGAAAGACTTTAGATAAACTAAAATATATAAAAATGTATAAAATGTATTTTTTCTATGGATTGGACTTTGGCGCTATATTTTTAAAATCTTTACCTAGCCCAATCAGAAAGATTTTCTCCTATGTTTTCTTCTTTAACTTGAATAGAATTTTAACATTTTCAGTTCTCGCATTCTGATTTTGACCCACTTGGCGTTATTTCATGTGTGCGGTGTGAGGTCAGGGTTCTGGTGTCCCCTTGGTTTGTTTTCAGCTCTTCGTTTGAGATCATTTCTATTGATCCATTTTAAGGTCACTGGTTTTCCTTCTGGCATGTCACATCTGCTGAGGAGCCCCTCCACTGAATTATTTACATGTGTATACATTCCCTGTCTCTTCATGGAGAGTTCTCGATTTATGTCAAATACCATACTTGCCTGTATTTCTTTAAAAATGTTTTTTTCTTTAGGTCTTTTGAAGTATTTATAATAGCTCCTTTGAAACCTTTGTATGTCTAATATTTGGACCCCTTCACAGAGAGTTGATTGCTGTTTTCTTCTTAACATGGGTCACCCTTTCATGTTCCTTTGCAATTTTTATAATTTTTTATAGAAAGCTGGACATTTTATATTGTGGCTCTGGCTCTGGTTCCTTCTCTTGAAGGCTATTGCTGTTGCTGTCATTTGTTTGTTTAGTGACTTGATGGGATTAATTCTATAGAGTTTGTTTCCCCTGCATTGTGTCTCCACTGATGTTCCTACTCAAGCATTTTGTTTTTATTTTTTACTGTATTTTTCCATTACCTTTTAGTCCCCTTATACCCCCCTACCCTCAGCAATCATCACACTGTTGTCCATGTCCATGAGTCCTTTTTCCTTTTTGCCCAGTCCCTTCACCCCTCTTTTTTTTTCTTGTTTTCTTCTTAAGTCTTCATGGGGGACAGTCCAGGGTCCGTATAACTCAATTAGCAAACTGCTAATGATTGGTAATAGGTTGTACTCCAGTGTCTTGAGTCACTGTGGATTCCACCCTTTGCCAATGGATTTGTTTGTGGCTTGAGGAATGCCTTCACTTTCTACCATGCCTTATGTCTTCTCTGCAAGAGTGCAAGATCTCGCATTCAGACAAGTAGGCAAATAGTTAAGGCCCTGTCTAGTCTTTGCTGAGTGTGCACACAGCATACTACTTTCCACACCACCCTGTTTACAGGGAGGTTGTCAAGGCTCTTTGCTATGGTTTCATTCCCCAGTCTCCTGGTTAAATTTCCAGCTGCTCTACCAGCCAGTTGCTTGCCCCGCCAGAACTGGAACCTCAGGCCAGCTGAAGCATTGGTTATCCTCATTGCCAGCAAGGTCACTTGTTTCCCCACCTCTGAGGGGTGCGGCCATTTTCCGTATCTTGCTGCAAATCAGTTTAGAATCCTGTAGTCACACTGCTAGTTTTCAGGGCTTGTCCCAGCCTCGTAGACCTACTTTTCCCATCCAGCAGGGGATTGGCATGGGAGCAGAGCCTCAAGCTAAAGTACCAGTCTTTTTCTATTCTCACCCAATGCTAAGTTAGAATAAATGCTTCTTAATTTGTTGTATACCTTTGTTCAATTCCCACAGTCCTGGAGTGGTTGTTTTTCATGGTTTTGCATGATTTTCTCATTGCTTTTAGAGGGAGAGGATTTATTGAGCTTTTTACTCTGCCATTTCAGAATTCCCACTGTTAGGTTTTCTGCTTTTGATTGTTTTCCTACATCAGGAACTAGATGTTTTCCCCAGGAATTTATATAAGTAAAACAATCAAGAACCAGTACAGTTAGCATAAAACAAAAAGGGAAAGGAAGTTATTATATCACTAAAATATCATTTCAAACCAAGTTAGTTTGCTGAAACTATAATAGGGCTATTTTTCTTAAAACTATAATGTATTTTAACACAGCTAAACTTCAAAAAATATATTTGATTCTTTCAAAATTATATTTTGTCCATTTTATAGGAGTTTCCTTGCAACATGCAAGACATTTAAAGTTATATACAATCAACTGTCTTTTGCTGGGGATAGGATTTCTTAAATGACTGTGTCTTCTGGAAGGGACAGTTTTTGTCTTCTATCCATTTCTAGAAGGAGGAAGGGGATAGAAGATTGAAACCCAACCCACTTGTACCACATAATTCTGTGGGTTTGAAGTCCACAGAGTCGGAGGGAAATCGACTTTGGACAGAACGAGTCTCTCTGGGCATGTGTGCCGTGTGCGTGTTGATGCGTATGTCCCTGCGTGTTTTATGTGCCCGTGTTACTCTCCTTCCTTCTCCGCACCACTCAGAGAGCACAACAGCTAATTCCTACGAGCAGTGCAAATTTCTAGGATTTTTAAATAAGTTGAAGTTAATTATAATACAATGTTTGAATACCTGTGACTTTTAGTATTTGTTTCTTAATGTTAGAAGGTTTTTTTCTCTTGGTGTATTGTACCAGTTTTTTATTTATAATATGATTAGTTTGTAATTTTTCTTAAGTATATGAACATATTAAGAACTTTATGATGTAAACCAATTACTATACAATTGCAACAGCTAGATCTTTAATTTTGTACCTCATACTCATGTTCTGAATAAATTGTGATAGCGCCATGAGAATGTTCTAAAAAAGAAAAAAATGTCCTTTATCTATTATATACATTGGACATACAGAGGCAGCTCCTAGGTAAGAATTTGGTGTTTGCTTGTCTTTAGGCTCCTAGACTCCCAAATTATTTTAGCTTCTGTATTCACAGAGGAGCCTGATGTTGATAAATACTGCATTTAAAAAACCACAAAGAGAATATTCACTGTTGGTGGCATTTAGGATGCTAGACAAGAATTAAATACTAAGCATGATTGACTGTTATAAATTTGTAAATGCTAAATGAGTTATTTTAAAGATGTTGTCATTCTGAATTCTTTAAATTCTGAAGTATGCACCTGAATCTTTAGTTTGAGCTCAAATTATGTGTATTTACTAAGTAACATTACTACATAATAGCAAATGGGAGATGTATTTTAGAGAGCTTTGTAGATGTTGTTGTTTTCTAAGCTGGTAATGTAAAATTTTTAAAAATTAAGCTACCCATGACAGGCAAAATGTCAACCTTGTTGATTTCATGTGCTTGACTACATAAGGTAAATATTTCAAATTAGGAAGCAAGTGCCATATTTCAAGACATCTCAAGTCAAACATCAAGGGTAATAGTTTTAAACTTTCATTTTATAAATCGTGCACTATAACGTTTCAGGCATTTTGCTCACTAACTTTATTTAAATCTCTATTTAGCATTCACTTTTTTGGGTTTGGGGGAATTTTCAAACAGATTGGTTATTTAGTTACAGTGTATGCCTTTTCAGCTATAAAATGTGTAGCAGTAGTCCCTGGAATTATGGAGAATGTAAATACTTTTCCAAAGACACTAACTATGGGTCTTATTCATCATTTCCCTTTCTTTATTGGGATTAAGAAATGCCTGAAAAATTATGGAGAATACACTCAGTTCTATCATATGACATATATATATTTTAAAAACTAACCATGCAATTCAAAACCACACAGTAGAAAATACAGGGTATTTGCAGAAAATGGAATTTTTTTAAAACTTCAAACTATAATTTTTAAAAATAGGAATGTAATAAGGTGATGGGGTTAAGAAGTACTAATTGGTAGTTACAGAATAGGCTTGGGGATGTAAAGTGCAGCATAGGGAATATAGTCAATAATATTGTAATAACTATCTAGGGTGCCAGGTGGGCACTTGCATTTTCGGAGAGAACTCTCTGTAACCCATATGAGTGTCTATCCACTGTGCCGTACACCTGAAACTAATACAAAAATAGTGTTGAATGCAAACTGCAGTTTAAAAATAAAATAGGGATCTAATAAAAATAGCAGCACAGGCGTGCACTTTAGATGTTTAAAATAAATGCATAGATTATATAGTAAATGTAGCGCTTTGCTTTAAAACAAACCTGAATTTGCTCGTTGAATTTGGTGTTGTAAAAATTGCAGGTTGCAACTTATTATGAACTGGTGGAAGTAGAGTTATCCACAACAAGCAGAAAAGTTGTAGTGCCGGATGTGGAAGGGTATGGCTTATGGACCTAGGTTAGGAGTTGGCACTAAACATCCAATTAAGTAATCTTTTGGCCTTAAATCCTGGAGCATGTCTTTCTGCATTTGAGGTATATGTCTTTTGAGGCAAACCATTATAATAGATGAGTGCTTCATCAAAACTGAAAATTCAATCCAAGGTGTAGCTTTCTTCAGTTAATTCCTAAATCACTGCTAGAAATTCTTTGCAAGTTCTCATCCACCCTCACAGCTTTGCGCAACAGCTGACGAGGTGTTTGAGAGCACTGAGCAAGCCATAACTGGCATAAAAAGAGCCACTTCTGCAGGATTTGGAGATTTACATTTAAGGTTATTCTAAGATAGTGCTTTTTCTTTGTGAAAAAGGGTGTTGTAAGTTATTTTGCTTTTTGGTCTTCAATGCAAATCCTCACCAATCCTTTCATTTGTTTTAGTTCTTTAGCCATGTTCTTATTGTTCTTACTGTTGTCCGTAGGCTGTGGTCTTATTGTTCTTATTTACAGCACTTGAAGTTATATCAGCAATAGACTATTTTTTTTTATTTTTGCAGATTATCTTTGATGGTCCTCAATATGATTTTTTTTATGCTTGTTACTCAAGATACGGCACATTCTCTTGTTTCTTTCATTGTACTTTATTATTTTAAGGTTTTCCTTGATACTTGAAACTCTGTAGGTGCTTGTTTTTTTTTTACCAGGATATGTATGGAGATAATAATTATTTTCTTTTTTTATTATTTTCTTATATTGAAAAGTTTACAGTGTGGAAGGATAGCCAAGTACAATCTTCAGTGGTACACAAACGGGGAACTCGGATAACTGGTGGTGGTCTCGGGTGTGCACGTGTGCTCTCTGTAAGTCCCCACGTGGCTCAGTCCAGCTGAGGGCAGTGTGCCAGGCTCACTCAGTGTGTTTCACAATGAGAACTCTGCCTCAGCAAACAAGAAATTTGCATTGTGTCCGAATTATTCCCTAATATGTAAGTCTTGTTGGGACAAGTCCACCTTTTCAAAATAGTGTTATAATAGGTGGACTGTGTTCCAAATGATTTAGGTCAGGGCTGAACTAAACAGGGCTTGCTAAACTAAACTAACTGTCTGTGGTAAAGGGCCTGGTTTGATTGTTTTTTCTGTCCATCTCCATGGACCAAAGCTTTGTATATTTCATTAAAAATGAAATACTAGAAAATTAAATAAATAGATAATTTTTATTAAATAATAGTTTCAATATATGCAACTTGTATGTCAGTAAGCATAATTTGAACAGATGCAACATAGTAAAAAGAGAATTATAAAAAACCTTCATCCAAAGTATACATACAAATAATTAAAACAGAGAATGACCATTACTCACATAACTTTTTGATGTTTGCAATCATAACTGAAAAAAATGTGTATGTGAAATCACAATTCCTTCACAATAAACACCTTTAATTACACAGATTGAGTGAGCACCAAGGATATCAATAGCACTGCGTATGTCAATATTGAACATTTTTAATACGATACCTAAGCCTGCTACTTCATTGGTAATCTATGCAGAGTTGCTTGGATTGGTGATAATGATATTCACAGGCGATATATATTTAAACTACTTTTTGTTTTCTGTTATTAACACTCATATTAGAAAAATCTCTTTCATGGTAGTGTATTGCTAGGAATGGAAGAAATTCCAAAGCAATTTCATGGACTTGGAACATTCATTCTTTTAACTTTTTGTCCAAAATGAAGGAAATGATGGTGTGTTTTCAAAATTTGACTCCAATTCTTATCATTAACCAGTTTCAGTAATTTATTCTATAGTTATAGTTAAATTCTTTTGGTGAAAGAAATGGACTTTTAATGAAAAATAAAATCTGAAGCCTTATGTATGAAAGGAGTTCAATGATGCTTTTTCACCATGTACTTCACTGAAATAACTGAGTGTGACATAGCAATCCCTGGAGCTGCTGCTCTTCCCAACTGTTACTGTCCCTTTGTGCTCCTCGACATGGTCCGCCGTGGAAGGCCATGCTGGATTTCTACTTCGTGTGAACATCAGTAACAGATGCCAGAGATAATCAGACAGGTAAGCTAGGTTGGCTCTCCGGTTCATCCCTTTTAAAAGCTGTGACCAAATTAGTTTCTTATGTTGCAGAAACACATAAGGTTTGTTCCAAATTCTGAACAGAACTTCTCCCCATCGTGCCCCAGCATATAATAATAGTTGTTACAGGTTGCTTTTATATTAGGAGAAATAAATAGTTATAATCTCAAATTTTATGCATTGCCTCTATAAGTCCACATTTTTGACACATTACTAAGCACTATTTAATTCACCTGATTTTTTCATAATAAAACTTTCAAGATGAAGAAATTAATAATATGCTTTCTAATAACTTGATGCATGATCCAAAATGTTCCCTGTCACTGCTGTGCTGTCACACCACATTTATGGACAGTGTGAGCCTTCATCATTTTATACTGTTCAAAATTTGTTATGTTTGTCAGCAATTAAGCCGAAAAATGCTCTTCTTTCTTTATATCATTATGATGTTTGAATTGCACATGTACCATAAAAAATGCCATGTTAGCAGTATATATGCATATTTCAGTTTCCAATGAAAAACACTTTGCTAGTTTTATTCTATGAATTTCTTTTCCATATTATTAACCAGTTCCTGCATAGACACACCTCCTAGGATGTCATAAAAAATGGTACTTGAGCTACCCTTTTTTCTACTGATTCCCCCAACAGCATGCAAAACACCTTTGAAGCAGCCTTTTACTAATGTTTTTAAAATTGTATATGGTCTCTGAGTTCTTAGCAAACCACATAACTACCTTATAAGCCCACAAGACACTAATGTTTGTATGTGAATATTATACACTGCTTCTTTTGGCTCAGTACTTTTTCTTCAAAAGGTATCTGGTTTTCAACTTATTTTTATATATGTATGTAAGTAAGTGCTACTTAAGTTTTGATAATTTCATTGCCTTTTTTAATGGGAATACCTCAGTAAATAACACGCTATGGTTTTAGCAGTCTACCCTCATTTATGGCCACAAAACAATTCAGTGTATGAGGGATCACACTTTAAAGTAAAATTAGTATGAAGTAAAGCTAGTTACTTTCAATTCTTGGCCTTCATTTCTTCAGAATCACTTCCGCCATCATCATTTGGTAAACTATTTCTGCATTCGGAAAAAGGGTGTCTTTTCCTGACCAAAAAGTCTAGTGAAACTTGTTTCACTACATACAAATTAAATTTTTAAATAAGTATATTTTTATAATTTAGCTAATAATATATCAGAATTTAAAAGTAGTCTGGATTGAGAATTAAAACAGTGTTAATACAATAATACCCTTATTACATGTAATGGTACATGTATCCTTTGTACTATTGTTGTCAAACATTTTGATTCTAGATATTGAAAATACATTTATATTATTACTACATTAAGTAATCAGTTAGCTTTTAAAGAGATTAAGGAACCAGACAAAAGCCTTTTATATTTAGCTACTGAGTTATCATTTGTAACTAAGTTGCACCATTTGTAGCACTTTTATTTCCTTCAGTAGCTCCAGGTTTCCATTTGGTGCCATTTCCTGGTGTCTGGACAACTTCTTTGACATTGTTATAGTTTTGGTTTGCTGTCAATGAATTATCTTAGCTTTTATTTTTCTGAGGAAACAAAAGGTTATTTCATCATTTCTGAAGGATATTTGTATTGGATATAGAATTGTAGGTTGACAGTTCTTTTAGCTCTTTAAAGATGCCTTGACATCATCTTCTGGCTTGCAGTCTCTGATAAGAAATCTGCCATAGTTCTTTGTTTTCTGTATGTGATGTTTCCATTTCTCTGATTACTGTTGAGAGTTTTTCTTACCACTGGTCTTTTGCTATTTTATTATGATGTACATTAGTGTGGTCTTTGTTTTTTCCCACATGGGTTTTATTGAGTAGCTTCAACAAAGTTGAAAAATATAGGCCATTACTTTTTCAAGTGTTTTTATGCTTCCCTGCCCCCACCCCATGGTTTCCTTCTGGCATTATGTATGTGTACATGTATGTATGCATATATGCATGTATAATGTAGATACACACATACATAAATGTTAGATTGTTTGATACTTTACAAAGGTTATCAATATTATTATGTTTCTCTTTGATAGATCTTTTTTCTCTCTGTTTTGTATAATTTGTCATTCTATATCTTTATGATTACTGATCTTTTCTTCTGGTGATGTCTAATATACTCATAAAATTACATAAATCTTATAAAGTGAGATTCGTAGGTACTATATTTCTCTTCTCCAGAAATTCCATGTTTAAAGTGTATATTTTGCGTGTCCCTCCTCATTATGTTTTCAGTGATATCTTTCAACACATCTATATAGTATGATATGTATTTTAGGTTTTTGTCATCATGCCCCAATGTCGCATTCCTTTATATATTACATTCTTTTATACCCATCTCTTTGTATTAGTCTGGATATTCTCTGCTGATGCTCATTTCAGTTCACTAATTGTTTCCTCGGGTATATTCAGTCTGCTGTTTTTAATTTTACTTATTGTATCTTCAGTCTTAAATTTTCCATTTTATTTTTTCTGGTTTTTTTCTTTACAGTATTCTCTATCATATCATTTAATTTCTTAATCACATAAATAGCAATTTCTTCAAAGTCCGTGTTTGAAATAGTGCCAATATCTAAATTTCATGTGGTTCTATTTCTTTTGTTTTTTTCCCTTGTAACTCTGTTTTTACTTTTTTGTTTGCTTACACATTTTTTTATTGAATGTTAGAGATTGTCTATGAAAAAAGCTGGATATAATATGGATCTCTGTTTGATGTTATCTTTCTGAAGGAAGAATTTGCTTTTTCCTCATGCAGGCTGTTAGCATTGATTCAGATGCCCTTAACCCAATCCTGGACTGCGTTCAGCTTTAGTACATACGTAGGTCTTTCCATTTCTATTTCATTCTTGCCACTTACTTTTCAGGGGTCTTAACTGAAAGCCTGGGGTTTTTGACAGGACCTCTCTTCGTTGGCAGGCTCAGAAATTCAAATTTTGTTTCCAGGCCTGTGAGATAGCTTGAAGTTCTTCTCAGCCAGCACGTCCTAATTTAGAACGTCTTCAACAGAAATGTGACAGCGAATGTCAAGCCGTCTTTTCTTGTCAGCCTGCTATCTGGGATCTCGGCCCCTTTCATGTTCCCACTACCTTAGTAACACTTCAGTTCTTTTAAACAGATTTTTAAAAATATTTTGTCTTCATAGTTATTCATGAAGGAAGGTTGACAGAAATACTAATCCACAGTGGATTCTGACCAGCCTTTTTGAGAGTGGAGGCACTGGACCTTAAAGAACTCCTAGAGCACTTAATCAACAGACTGTGGAAAGGTTGTTGGTGCCTTCCTCTTGTTGTAGTTTCATTTCATGCTTTCGCTAGGCATCCGCCCTCTACCTAGCTTTCCGAAGATCATTCAGTGTAATGTGTAGATCTGAGTGCTTTAATTTTAATTATGTCATTTCAAATTAGTTTGTCAGTGCTTTGGCCTGTGGTACGCCTTTCCTTGTCTTGTACCATTTCCCCATGTAAATTTCATGTCTGGATCCCTTCAGATACTGAGTACAGATTATCTTGTCTTTGATTATTTTCTTCCAACTGCGCACCATTTGGCTAACTGGCTATCTCCTATATTAGGTGGGCATAAAAAAATTTAAAGTAAAACTTCTTTAACATAGCATTACACCATTTCTGCTATGGCATCTGCTTAACATTATGGCTTTATCCATTCTCCATCACACTGTCCAAGATGCTTTGGACTACTTAGAGTTCACCATCCATACTCATTTTCACAGCCTCTGTTCTCTACTGATATTTCCCCTTTTAACCTGAAATGCCCTCCCCTGCACATGGTACACACCCTCACACATCCTTTCTCACTAATAAACTCCAGTCTGTCTTCCAGAATTTTGTTCAAATGTCTCCTCTACTGTGAAGACTTCCAGCTTCTTCCCCACCCCTGTGAAAGGCAAGGCCCATCTCACTAATACTCTTCAGCTCCTTGTAGACCTGATCACATGAGATGTTTTCCTCCCTATCCGAACTGTGAGGGCCATAAAGACTGGGACTCGTCTTATCAAGCTTTGTATTCCTGGCAGCCAGGAGAGTATCTGGCAGATACTTCCAGATCTCCATCCTGCCTGTCCATTCCAAGGTGGCAACCTGTACTTTTAGGCAAAATTATGGAGTGGGAAGATAATGCTGAATGTGTATATTCATAGTATTTTATTTATATATACTTTCTTTTTCTATTGTTAGACAAATATACAAGATTGGTCTTTTAGCTATAGAAGATGTGTCCATTTCTGTTTTTCTATTTAGTGACTTAAAAAAATTAATTATCACTCTCAAAATGTCTATCATCCTAAACCTTTCTTCTCATATTTAACACCAGAGCAGCACCCCAAAGCATGGGATAGAGGGAAACAAGTTTGTTTAAGTACATTTTAATAGTTCCAGGACTGTAATTGTTTGGGAATATCTTTTTACACACTGAATGACACCATTAACTGAAAAAGGGTTTGCAGGAAAACACTACTGAAAGTTTTAAAAGCACTGATTGTCCCAAATTTCCATAAATCTTTCTTCCAAACTTAATGTTGACTTTCTCAGAATATGCCAATCTTATTTATGATATGAAAGTCAATTATGTTAAGGTTGTTTTTTTTTAAATAACTCCAAGTAGGAATCCTGAGGCATTGCCTGTTATTGAGGTATAATGTTTTATAACCTGTTTGCCTATGCCTTGTCTAGGTTGACAGCACACATTTTGTAGTCTTTTAATATAATAGAGTTTTTTGTTTTAAAACCTTTTCATGAAACTATGGAAAATAATATGTTCTGCTTTAAGTTTAAATTATCTCAAAAGCAAAAAGTATCCTTTTAATTTACTCTTTTATAGGTCCAAGCTAAATAGACAGCTAGTTCCCTATTTATATTGCCTCTGTGCAATGGAAAATAAAGTTGGAATTTTTCCTGCATTTTACCAACCTTTAAAGACTCTAATCGAATAAAGATACTTACAGAAAAAGTGTCCTGCAAAAACTAAAATACACTTTAAGATAAGTTACCATCACGTTTCTTAGGATACAAGTTACGCCAGTTAGTTGTTGCTGCTCCTGCTTCCTGCTTATTGGTTCATTCAACAAATGCTCATTGATTTCAGTATCTTTTACTTATAAAGTCCAGTGTCACTGAAAAGTGAAGGTACAAGTAACATTATCACTGCCCTGAAGTGCCCACAATATATAGGAGAGGAGCCAAACTGTATGCAAAAACCATCATTTATTGAGTAACTGCTGTCCCTTAACTGCGGTACAGCAGTGAACAAAAGTAATGATTATCTTTTGAGGTCTTTACCCTAAAGGAGTTCAGTTTCACCCTGACCCAGTTTCTCACTTGGTTGGAGCATCATCCTGTACACTGAAAGTCTGTGAGTTCCATTCCCATCAGGGCACATACCTAGGTTGCTGGTTCCCTCCCCAGTCAGGATGCTTACAGAAGGCATTTGATGCATGTTTCTCTCTCTGCCTGCCTCCTTCCCTCCCTCCCTTCCTCTCTCTCTAAAATCAATGAAAACATATCTTTGGGTGAGGATTATAAAAATAAAAGAGTACAGTTTTCAAAAGGAAAAGCATAAGTACTTGCACACCAGAAGGAAACACAGCATGTGAAAACAGCTAACACGTAAGTAACTCTGATGGAGCAGGAGTAGTAAATAGGACACTGAAGGAGTGAATGAAGTACTCCGGGTGCCTCCAGGAGAAGGCCCAGCTAATCTGAGCTGGGGGGCTGGGGAACCACAGTGGAAGGAAGTGGTATTAAACTGGACTTGAATCCTTGAGTGGTATTTGGAGGGCTAGGAAAGGAAGTTAGGGCATTTGAGTGCTAGGAAATTGCATCACTCCTCTCATTTTTTATTTATTTCTAAATGAAATCTCTCCTCTCTCTCTCTCTCTCTCTCTCTCTCTCTCTCTCTCTCTCTCTCTCTCTCTCTCTCTTTCCAGTAAACTACACTGGCTAATAAACAGTGTCCTAAAATTTTAAGTCAGAATTTGGCACTGTGTAATTAAATGACTAAGAGTTCTCAAGAATCTTGAGTCCCCAAAGAAGGGCCACCTCCCTAAGCATAGCCATTTTCCTGTGGTGAATGGTTGTCCTGTCCCATCAAAAATATTTAAATCCCATCAAAATATTTAGGATTAGCCTCCACTCTACATCCATGTTATTCATTCTTCATTTGTATCTCTTTCAGATTTAGAAACCAGGTAAATTAAGATGCTGATTTAAGTTCCTCAGCATGTGAGTCACGTGATGCAGTAATGTTGTAAATCCCAGAACATGTTAGGGGAACTAGAACCAAGAGCTATTCGGTGATTTCACAGTAGGTCTATTGGTTGATGGCTGAATGTTTACTGATTGGCATAATTTCTCATCTGACCCTTTTCTTTCCTCTCATTTCCTTGGGCTACAACAACCCAATCCCTGGGTTTCTCGGCTCTTAAACATAGCATAAACTGTAGAGACCATCATACCCAACTCCCTGTTTTAGAAATGCCTAAACTGCCTAAGAGACCAAAAATGATTTACCAAAAATAACAGAACTCTGAAGCAGCAGTACTGGAATTCTAATCAAGGTCTTTTGACCTAAATTCAAGAATACTGTCAGTTATTCCATGCTTTCTTTTCATTTTTACACCAACTCAACAAATCCCAACTTTCAGGAAATGTAATGATTAAAGAATAGGAATTTTAACCTTTTGTGAGTTGGGTAGCCACTGCTAAACATTTTGGCAGACCTGTGATGCAAATACATATCCTAAAAGTTGGTATTGCATGTGGTATCTGTTGCTAGTCAGATTTCTGTCATTTAAACAAAATTGTGTGCTTATATTCTTTTAAAACTCATAATTATTGACTTTAATGTCTTTTACATTTAATATTCCTAAGTTGTGCTGCAGTCCCTATGGGAACTAGAATAAGTTATTAGAGCCTCGCAAATGTGTTTGGCTGCTGCATTCTGTTATTTTTCTCTTCCGTGGATGGCCCACAGCTTCAGCTGCTGAGCAGTGGAGAAGTTTAAACCTCCAGGGCCCATTAGATTTAACTTGTTTACTGCATTGATAGCTATATGTTAAATGACAAGAGAGTTCAGGTTATTGAATAATTTAAAATTCAGCTCTAATTGGTGTCATGTGACCTAGAAAAGGCCATGGATGACGCCAGGAGCATGCTGTGAATTTCTTATAAATAATTCATAAATTACATGATTCATTTGCCTGGATGTCTTGGTAAAGGCAAAAGTTTGTAAGTTATAACTGATGATATAACACCTGTAAGTATTTAGTTCATAACACTGGAAGGTAATCTACCTTGATGATCTTCTAGCAAAATCTGCCAGTATAGGAGACTTAATTGAACTGGGGAGAATGAACATTTATTTGGGATGAGGCTTTGGCAAAACACACAGTGCAGCTGTTGCATTACGTAGCTTCTGTCAGCTTGACAACTGGTTCATGGAAGCCTGACTTTAAAAATGCAGCGCGTCGTTCTGAGCCTTATTTCGCATTAACTCCAAATGTTCTGGGTAATGCGCTGACCTGCCCCACACACAGTAATTTAGATTTAGAAATATTTATCTAGGTCTTGAATTTCTGACTTCTCAATAAAATGAAGAGCACAGGGGACAATTTGGAAATTGCAAAATTGCGATTTTCATTCTTATAAGGCTATCACTGGGAATATGAGGATTGTTAATAGAGTGCTTGCCAGGATAGTAAGTTATTATTTGCTGTCAGAGAAATGAATACCAACAAGACCTATTGGTACTATTGACTAATCCTGTGCTTAACAACTCATAAGTGCATTGTGAGTAATCACTTCCTCATCACACAAAGGAAATAACAACCTGTTGCAAGAAATAATGACTGCAATTTAGTTCACATCTCTCCTTATGGCTCTAACGCAAAATGGCCTATAAAAATGATTTTCAGAAACTTATAAAACATCACTGCTTATATGTTCTTGCTGTTTCACAAAGCAGTACTGCAGTTGTTATTTATAACATGTGAGAACATGGGAAAACCCTAGACTACCATGTGATTTTGTGTGTACGTGTATAATGCTTACACCCGTTGTACGTTATAGGATCAGATCATACACGTTTATCGACATCTCTGTTTTCTATGAAGTCTTATAAATATGCCATATTTTAAAAAGTAATCTTAAAAATTCATAAGACCTTCTTCCAACTCAGAAATTTACTTTCACTATCAGAAAATTTTTCATTGTCTAAACTAAGTCTCACGCTTTTTAAAAAAACTTATACTTACCTCATTGGTGTCTTTTTTCTACTCAGTCCATATCTCTCCAAGTTAGGAGACATGCTCCAACTGTCACAAGCCAAAAATGCCTCTGCTTTCTGATCTTCCTTTTGTGCTGTGAATCCCACAACATCCCTGTCAAAGACTGCACTGGCTTCATTCCTGCCACTTCCAGAGTTTCAGGATGTAGCTGAGGTTTGTGGGACTTTCTGTTATAGGCATGAGACAAATCCTGACATTGCGAGCATTTTGAACTCAACTTTTGTGCTTGTTGTGATCCAGAGGTCATTTTCCTGTGTGAAAAGGAAGATGAATGTGAAGCACCTGGGACTCTTTACTTTGCTGATGGGGATGTAAAATAGAATGACCACTTTGGAAAACTGATGGACTCTTTCTGATAAAGGCAAACATATGCCTACCTTCTGCCCAAGAGGAATAAGTGCATATGTCTAAAAAAAAGACTTGTATAAGAATGTACATAACAGCTTTATTCACAAAAGCTCTAAGCTGGAAACAACCTAGCCACTGAGAGAATGGATAAACAAATTTTACTATATTCATGTAATGAAATACTGTGCAGCAATAAAAAAGAGTGAGCTATTGATATACAACATAGAACAACATAGAAGCTCAAAAATTATGTTGAGTCTAAGAAGCCAGGCACGGAAGAGTGTCATACTTTATGATTTCATATGAAGTTCAACACAGAAACAAAAGGTTATCGAAGTCGGGTCACCCACTGACTCCCACAAGTGTGAGGAGGTGCTGTGGATTAGAAAGGCACAAGGGAACGTTCTGGGGTAATGGGGCTGTTCTATAATTACATGGGACATGCGAATGTGAGATTTCATTGAGCTGTACACTTAAGGTCGGTGCATTTTATTATATATAAAGTATGCTTCCAGTTTTTTAAAAATCCCATTGGCTTCTCAATTAGTCTTTTTGAAAAATTCACATCAAAACCATATGCCAGAAATAGCAGTTTGGGATTTGTTGTTACTCTAAGCCTTACTTAAAAGAAGTTACACTTGTAAATAGCACATAGAAAGCATGGAGCAGCTCAAGAAAGAAAAACACATCTGTTTTTAAGACAAAGCAGTATTTGTCTTAACCCTACTAATAAAATAATTTCATACCTTATATTTAGATTCTAACAGGCAGTTTTCTGTTTCTCCTCTCTTCTTCCTTACAGCCTAATCATGGATCCTAATTTTCTTTTCTTTGTTACTACAACCCATAACCCAACTTGAATTTTTCTGCAGTGCTGATAGTCAGCCCATGGTTATTGGGAATGTGCTACGTGCCAGTCCCAGGGCTGTGTATCAGAGGGCTAACATAGCCCCTTCCTTCAGATTAGTCGAGGCAGAGAAGTTGGTGATATTAATGGTAGTAGTGACAATGGGGAACATTTTTAAATGGGTAAATTCACATTATACACTATCCAAAGCACTTTGTATGAACTATCTAATCATCTCCGTGAGAGGCAGTACAAGATGTTAGAGTAAGACTGACATCGCTCATACGGAGAACCTTTCTGTCATCTAAGCAAGTCAACTCTGGCCCAACTTGCAAACCTCCTGGTAGCAAAGTGAAGGTGGATTACTGAACTCATTGTTTTCAGAAGGCAGTTTGGAGGTAATCTGCCGTAACTGAACGTGCCCCTTGAGCATTTCAGCTCCACCCTCACCCACCCCACACACATGCCCCATAATGTTTTCCTTGAATGAGATTTGGGTGAACATAGGCTTTTTCCCCCTTTGGTAAATTAGTACCCTTATAAATTAGTGCCTGTGATAACTGCCCAGCTGCCACATTCAGTTTTGAGGTAGATCTGTTTATATTCTGTTTTACTGATTAAACTGAGGGTTAGGCAAATTGAGTAATGTGCTATATTAATGTTTTATTTCTGTGTAACAAATTACTGCACCTTACTCACTATACTGCAGTTTCAGACAGTGCACGTTTATTATCTCTGAGCTTCTGCGGGTCCTGACTGCAGCACAGCTCGGCTGGGTCCTCTGCTCAGGGTCTTCAAAGGCAGCAGTCAGGGTGTCTGCTGGAGCTCTGGGTTCTCTTCCAGGCTCACGTGGTTGCTGACAGAATTTAGTTTCTTACCTCTGTATGGTAGATTCTTGTGTTCTTGCTAGCTGTTGGCTGGAAACTGCCTTCTGCTCCAGGGGCCGTTGCCCCCTGACCCCTCCCCAGTGGCCCTCCCACGACATGGCAGCTTACTTCTTCAAGGCCAGTGGGAGAATCTCTGACCTTGGGGAGGCACCTGACCCTCTTTAAAAGAGTTTATCTGATTAGGTCTGGCCCCACACAAGATAATCTTTTTGTTATTTTTTATTATTATTATTATTATTATTATTATTATTATTATTCACAGTCATCTGATTAAAGAGCCTTAGTTACATCTTGGAAGTCCCTTTTGCCATATAATGTAATATAATCACATGACTGATGTCTCACCATATTCACAAGTCCCACCCACACACAGAGGGAGGAGATAATACAGGGTGGGCACACGGAGAGGATGGGAACCTACCAACATGCACAGTCACCCATCAGCCAATTGGCAAAGCAGTGTTTTCTTTGCATCAAAATCATGCATCAGAATCATTCAGTTGTTCTGCCTATCAAAAGCATAAGTTCTCTATCAAAAAATATTGTAGAAATATTCTGAATACCTGACATTTGTGAATAATTTAAATCAATACCATTAAAATAAGTGTCAACTGTCATTACCTAAAAATGCATGTATGTAAATAATGTTAAGGAACAAAAATCAGAATCTAAAATAATACATGCATGCTATCTATTGTTATGTTAATAATACATGCCTCAGAAAAATAGGAGAATGTAAAATACTTTATTTAAGTTCTGGACCAAGAAAAAAATTATGTCATTTTTAAAATATAATAATTCTGTAGTAAGATAGTTTACCATACAAAGTAACAGGTGATAAATGTTAAATATGTGTTGACAGGAAGTGCTACCAAAGTTCATAGTGGGAAAGATTAATGTAGACTAGAGCTTCCTTTTAGGTGCAGAGTTGGGTTAATTATTTTATGAGGTAGTTTGTCAGAAATTTCGCCTGAGGACTCACTCCTTTTCTGTATCTTGTAATCTGCCAGTGGCATCCGCTCAGTGGGCAGGATTGCCTGTCTTCTTTGAAGACGACCAAGTCCTCTCCCCAATGTGGCTCATTCTCGTCAAAATAGAACTCCTTTAGAATTGCTTTAGACACGCAAAATCTTAAGAATCATTGTAAGAGCATTGCTGTATATCTCTGTGAGTTGACATTTTATCAATCAGCCTATCAGTTGCAACTATTGCTAAGCAAATTGGTAGGATTTCCCCCCCTTCTGCTAGGGATCTCAATTATCCCGTGTCTCTAGAATAGATGAACATTGCAACTGTTCATGAATTAGTTATTTAAAAAGCAATTGTGGTAGACTGAATAAAGCCCCGCCCAAAATATGTCCATGTCCTAATCCTTCAAACCTGTGAATATCATTTTATATGGTATAAAGTACTTTGTGTGAAAAGATACTTTACAGATGTGATTAAGTTTAAGATCTTGAGATGAGGAAATTATCCAGGATTACCTCAGTAGGCCTAATCTAATCAAAACAGTTCTTAGAGAGGGACAGAGAAACCAGATATCCCACGATACAGACTGGTGGTTCTCCAAGCGTGGTCCCGGAGTAGCAGCATCCGCATCACCACGCAACTCATTGCAAATGCAGATTCCTTAGCTCTGCTCTAGCCTTCCTGAATAGGAAGCTCTGGGGATGAAGCCCACAATTCATACTTAACAAGCCGTCCAGGTGATTCTGCTACACGGTAAAGTTTGAGAATTGCTGACCTACACTAAGTTCTGCTCTCCCTGGTAGAACAAGCTGGAGGCTAACGTACTAGGAAAGCTCACTGTTGGTCTGTCCAAGGTCATTTGCAACTGCTTCCTTTCTGCCTGAGTTTTATCAGACTATAATCACTTGAACAGCCTAATTGAAAAATCACGTATGTTTATAACTGAAATTAAATATGTTTTGTATTTAAATAACCACTTTTGATTAGAATCATATTTTGTCAAAAGTGTTGGTTTTATCTGTGTGCTGTAAAAATTTTTATAAAAACTCATCAAATTTCTAGTAGTAACATCCTATTCAGTGTTAGGTGAAAGATTTTATATCAAATCTCATGCTGTGTAATGGCCAATCACAGGATATTTCAAATAGTATTTAAGGTGGCTAAATGGATTTTTTGGCTTAGTATTCAAAATTAAACATTTTAAAATACTAACATTTAATGCTTTTGCCTCTTCTCAAGGTTGATTTTATGGGAACCTCATTATTTGCAACTCCTGAAATCTTGCTTAAGCGGCAAGCAGCAACATTTCCTTCTTCCTCATGCTTAAGGGTTCACTCGAATCTCGGTTGTTTGGAAATGGGGTTAGCTTTGTGGCACACGTCACTTTGGCTGTGTGAATACTAGCATTTCTTATTTAGGAAGACAAAACAGCTGTGTTTTAGTGAAAATATATCATTGATTTCTGAAAAGCCAAAACTAAGGACTCATTTCATTGGGCTCCTGTTTGACAAGTGATCTTGTGGTTCCTTTCAGGTGTTCAATAGGAAAAGCACTCTGCCGTCTTCGTCCGTGGAACTGGATGGCTCCTACTTGAGTGTAGCCAAACCACAGACCTACTGTCACACCAAGCAAAGGCCTAAGCCTGCAAATCAGGACTCAGCTCTAGAATCCCTTGTGGAGTTCAGGAACAATTCTCTGAAACCAGCAGCCCTTCATTGTCCCAAAGAGGATCTAGACAGAGTGCCATCGGAGACCAGAACATGTGATTACAGATCCCCAGGGAAAAAACTAGCAGGTGCAGTCCCCACAGAGAAAGTTCCATCAGAGGAATTGAAGGAATGCCAACATCTTAAGCCGACTCCATCTAGACTGTGTTGTGGGCATAGGCTTTCTGAAAATGCACATCACGTTCACGTGAGCCATCCTACAGTCATGGCCCCTCAATATTCCAAGACACAGCTGGAATCATGCCATCACTGTGGGCTTTCCTGGGCAACTCTGATGTATGGCCAAGGGCTACTACAACCCAGTGAAACTGATTTCAAAAAGCAACTCTCAGAAGACAGAAGGCAGCAACTTATGCTTCAAAAAATGGAGCTGGAAGTTGAAAAAGAGCGCCTTCAGCACCTGCTGGACCAGCAGGAGACAAAGCTCCTCCTGAAACAGCAGCAGCTTCATCAGTCCCGACTAGACTACAATTGGTGAGTGCTACCTTTCTCTGGGCAGTGCCTGTAGCTGGGAGATGCAGTGACTGCTGCAGCACCCTAACAAAGGTGTAGAAGAAGAGGTCCTTGGGAGTTTGGCTTTCTCAGATGCGCACAAACTGTGACTACTAAGTAAATCCCACTGTCGTCTTTGGAAGACTTAAAAGATTATCTTGTCTTCCAAAATGTTAGCCTAGAATGTCTACTTCTGAGAGTTCAGTGTAGTTTTTGCTGGATTCCAAAGACAGTACCTTTAAATGGTATTACCATTACACAGAATCCTTTGCTGTTTGATGTCATTGTGGACAGTAGTAGTCATTAAGTAAAAACTTAAGACTTCAGGGTGTAGAATCCGATTGTAAAGCAGTATGATTAGTTGTCATCATTCTGTATTTATGACTATTCACTATAGTATAAAATATATCAAATGATGGGAGCCTTCTACATTCAACCTTTTCCTGTTCAATAACCAATTCTTATAAACTTACTCACGTTTAAACTGTCCTTCCCTCAATAATTCTTCCTGAAGAACAGTGCTGCAGAAGCGATATTGCTATTTTAATATTGTATAGGTCAGCATAGTTTTAAAGAGTCATAAAATTTGCTATCTTAATTATTTCAAGCAAAATTAGCAATAAATCAGACACAATCATATTTAAAACAAAGTGTCATGTCTTTTTAAAAAAAGTAAATTTCAAGACCAAAAATATGAAACGGAAGATTTCAGAAATAATCAGTTCGTAAATTCTGCACTGTTTAGGGTGATGAAATCTTTTGCCATCTCACTCCATCCCACTCAGGGCGTAATCACCCCTTCGTCCTGTGTACCAGCACTGTACACACGCCTCGCCCGTTAGTCAGCAGCCATCTCGGTTATGGATCAGCTGTCATGGTATCACAGTGCTGTGTTCCAGTCACCCTTATTTTACTTAGTACTGGCCCCAAAGCACAAGCAGGTGATGCTGGCAGTTCAGACATGCCAAAGAGAAGCCAAAAGTGCTTCCTTTAAGTGAAAAGGTATGTATGTATAGGGAAAAATGTCAATATACAGTATAGGGTTATCTGCAGTTTCAGGCATCCATTGGGGTCTTGAAAGCATTCCCCATGGATCAGGGGAAGGGGGAACTACTGTGCTTAGTTTCTTGGAACCGAAAACCATCTTCCTCTTTCTCTTCCTATGATCAGACAGTTCTATCCTTCATTGCTGAAACCTGGAGGCTTTTCAAATAAGTGAAAATTAAGCCACTTATAACAAGGTTGTCAGCAAAGGCTAAGATGTTGCTTTAATTTTATGACCCCCAATGCTAATCTTCAAGTTAATGTATAGTCTCTCCTGAGAACTTTATTCAAGAACATTTATCAAGTGCCTGCGACATGTGAGAAGTGGTTTTAGGTCCTTGGGGTAGAAAAATGGATCAAATGTGGTGAAGAGGGCACAGACTAGCAGGGGAGATTGGGGAAGTTTAGAATAGGCATCATGTTCACTTGACTAGCTTGTATATTCAAATAATGTTAGATAAGGACAATACAGTCTTTAGTGTTGTCTTAATTATACTAGCATAGGTGAGAGAGCTATGAAACACAGCTTTTGAGCAAGTTTTATGTGTGTATAAATTGCAAAAATAGAATATTTAGAGATTTTTATAAACTTTTTATTTTGAAATAATTAGAGATTGAAAGAAAGTTGCAAAAATAGCACAATGGGGTTTCATGTACCCTACACTCACTTTCCCCCAATAATTAAAATACACTATCAAAACTGGTAAATTAACGTTAGTGCAATGTGTGTGTAGTTCTGTGTCGTTTACCACAGATGCAGATTTGAAAAGTTGTGTAACCACCACCACAATCAAACAAAGAACGAAGATTTCCTTTGCACTTACCTTGTTAGAGTTTCTCCACGCTTTTCTGCCCTCACCATCCCTAACCTCTGGAAACCACTAATCGCTGGTCTATTTCTAAAATTTTATTTTTGGGGGATGTTATAAAATGCAATTATATAGTCTATGAACTTTTGATATTGGTTTTTTCCACTAAAGTGTAATGCACTTGAGACCTGTCTAGGTTATTGCATACATTGTACCTTTTGATGCTGTCCAGTAGTGTTCCATGATGTGGTTATACCATAACTTGTTTAACCTTCATCTATTGAAGAACACTTCAGTTGTTTCCAGGTTTGTCCGTTGCAAATAGAACTGCTATATACATTTTTACATAAGATTTTGTGTGAACTAAGGTTTTTATTTCTACACATGAAAACTAGGATTATGATTGTTAGATCATATAGTAACTGTGTGTTTAGTTTTCTGAAATTTAGCTTCTACTACACTTAGTTTAAAATACTTTCTTCAGGCAGTATATGAGAGACATTTCTCCCCATGTTTGTCGGCATTTAGTATTGCCACAAATTTTTATTTTACACTTCCAATGTGTACGTCGTGATATGTCATTGTGGTCTTAATTTGCATTTCCCTAATGGTTATTGGTGCTGAACATCTTTTCATGTGCTTCTTTGCTCTGCTTCCATCCTCCTGGATAAATTGCCTCTTTAAAATCGTTTTCCCATTTTCTAATTGAATTGAGTTTTTTTACTGCGGAGTTTTGAGAGTTCTTTATACATTCTAGATATAAGTCCTTTAGCAGATATGTGGACTCCAGGTTATTTTCTAACAGTCCGCAGCTTGTATTTTCAATCTCTTAACAGGATTTTTCACAGAGTAAAGTTTTTTTTTCCTTATAGCCTATGTAGTTTTTATCACAAATGTTTGTTGAATTTGTCAAATCCCTTTTATGCATCAATTGATGCGAACATCTTGTTTTTCTTATTTAGCCTGCTGATATAGTAGATTATATTAATTGATATTTTAATGTTGACCTACCTTGTATGCCTAAAATAAACCCTGTTTGGTCATAGTGTATAATACTTTATATGTATTATTAAATTCTATTTACATTTTTATTAAGGATATTTGCATTAATATTGGTAAGAGATATAGGTCTGGGGTTTTTTTTGAACTGTCTTTGTCTGGTTTCAGTATCAAGGTAATACTAGCCTTATTTGTTTATTTCATTCATTTCTTTATAATATTTTTTCCTTCTGCTTGCTTTGGACTTATCTTGCTCTTCTTTTTTCTAATTTCTTAAGGTGAGAGCTTAGATTATTGATTTGAGAACTTCTTGTTTTCTAATGGCAGTTTTTAGTGCTATAAATTTCCTTCTCAGCACTGTTTTGACTATATCTCACTAATTTTGGTATTTTGGGATGTTCAGTTAGCAAAATACCCTCTAGGTACAGCATTTGCTTCTTCCTCATGGCGGAATGACACTCACATACATCAAATCTTTGTCCATTCGTCTGCTGGCAGATGCGTAGGTTGGTTCTGTACCTCGACTGTCATGAATAATACTGCAGTGAGCCTGGGAGTGCAGGCGTCTTTTCAAGATACTAATTTTGTCTTCTTCAGACGAATACCCAGACGTGGAATTGTTGGATCATATGGTAGTTACATTTTTAATTTTTTGAGGCATCACCACACTGTTGTTTGCAATGGCTGTACCAATTTACATTCCCACCCATAAGGTACTGGGGATCCACTTCTCTCCATCTTCTCCCCCCACTCGTTATCTCTTGCCCTGTGATCAAAGCCATTCCAGCAGGTGGGAGGTGACATCTCGTGGTGGTTTTGATTTTCCCTTCCCTGGTGCTTGGTGATGTTGAGCATCTTTTCATGTACCAGTTGAGCATTTCTGTGTCTTTTGGGAAAAAAAAAAAACTATCTTTTCAGATCCTCTGCCCATTTTTCAATCAGATTTTTGTTTGTTTTTTGCTATTGAGTTGTATAAGCTCCTTATATATTTTGGATATTAATCCCTTATCAGATATATGGTTTGCAAATATTTTCTCCCATTCCATAGGTTACTTCATTTTAATAGTTGTTTTCTTTGCTGTGCAGAAGCTTTTCAGATTGATTTAGCACTATTGGTTTATTTTTGCCCAAGTTTTTGATGTTGTATCCAAAAAGCATTGCCAAGACCAGGGTCAAGTAGCTTCTTCCTCACATTTTTCTGTAGCAGTTTTACTTTACAGGTCTTACATTTAAGTCTTTAATCAATTTTTAGTTAATATTTGTAAGTGGTATAAGATAGTTTCATTCTTTTCATCTGACGATCCAGTTTTCCCAGCACCATTTATTGAAGAGACTGTTCTTTCTCCATTACATGTTCTTGGTACCTTGGTCAAAGATTAGTTGACCGTATATGCATGAGTTTATCTCTGGGCTTTCTGTTCTATTCCATTGGTCTTTGTATTTGTTTTTATGCCATTACTGTTTTGATTACTCCAGCTTTGTAATATAGTATGAAGTTAGGAAGCATGATACCTCCAGCTCTGTTCTTTCTCAGGATTACTTTGGTTATTTGGGATCTTGTATGGTTCTAGACAAGTTTTAGGCTTAATTTTCTAATTATGTGGAAAATGCCAATGAAATATTGATATGGATTGTATTGAATCTGTAGATTTCTTTTGTTAGTATGGACATTTTAACAATATTATTTCTTCCAATTTATAAACATAAGATATTTTCCTTTTATTTGTGCTTTCCTCAATTTCTTTCTTTCAACAGCTTCTTGGAGTTTTTAATGTGCACATCTTTCATCTCCTTGATTAAATGTATTTTTAAGTATTTTGTTATTTTTGATGTAATTGTAAATGTTATTATGTTATTATTTCTTTTTCAGACAATTTAGTGTTTTGTGTAAAAATGCAGCTGATTGTGCAATTTTAGTGAAATCATTTATTCTAACCTTTTTTTTAAGATTTTATTTATTTATATTTTTAGAGAGAAGGGAAAGGAGGGAGAAAGAGAAGGAAACATCAATATGTGGTTGCTTCTCATGTGCCCCCTACTGGGGACCTGGCCCATAACCCAGGCATGTGCCCTGACTGGGAACTGAACCAGCTACCCTTTGGTTCGCAGGCCAGCACTTAATCCACTGAGCCACACCAGCCAGGGCAGTTCTGACCCTTTTTTTGATGAAGACTTCAGGATTTCTATATATAAGATTGTGTCATCTGCAAACAGAGACAGTTTTGTTTTTTCCTTTCCAACGTGGATACCTTTTGTTTATTACTCTTGCTTAATTGCTCTGGCTAGTACCTTTAGTATCATGTTGAATAGAAGTAGCAGAGAAGGGGCATTCTTGTCTTGTTCCTGATCTTAAAGGAAAAGCTTTCAACCTTTCACCTTTGACTATGATGTGAGCAGTGGGCTTATCATATGAGGATCTGTTATATGAGTTATGTTCCTTCTATACTCAATATCTTGAGTTTTTCATGAAAGGATGTTGAATTTTGCCAAATGCTTATTCTGCATCTATTGAAATAATCATACAATATTTATCTTGCATTCTATAGTTTGGAGTATTTTATTGAGACTTTTTACATCTATATTCATATGAATATTGGCCAGTATTTTTCTTTTCTTGTATTTTCCTTATATGGCTTTGGTATCAGAGTAATGCTGGCTTCATAAAATGGGTTTGGGAGTTTCTTTCTCTTCAATTTGTTGTAAGAGTTTTAAAAGGATTGACATTATTTCTTTAAACATTTGTTAGAAGTCACCAGGGAAAACATCTAGTCTTGGACTTTTCTTTCTCGGGAGGTTTTTGGTTACTGATTTAATCTCAAATAAGTCATTATTTGTGTTTTCAGATTTTATATTTCTTCATGATTCAGTTTTGGTAGGCTATGTTTCTAGGATCTTATCATTTCTTCTAGTTTATCCAGTTATTTGATGTATAACTGTTCATAGCAGTCTCTTGTGATCCTTTGCATTTCTGTGGTTGTAATGTCTCCTCTTTCATTTATGATTTTGAGCCTTCTCTCTTTTTTCTTAGTCTTGCTAAAGGTTTGTCAATTTTGTTTATCTTTTTTTGTTTTTCTTAGTTTATTTGATCTTTTCCATTGTTTTTCTGGTCTCTAACTTATTTCTGCTCTGATCATTGTTATTTTTCTCTTTCTAATAATATTGACTGTAGTTTACTCTTTTTCTAGTTTTTTTATAGTATAAAGTTAGGTTGTTTGTCTTTGAGATCTTTTTTCTTAATGTAGGCATTTATTTCTTTCCACTTAGCTCTTAGAACAGCTTTTGCTACATCCCACAAGTTTTAGTATGTTGTGTTTCCATTTTCATTTGTTTCAAGTTATTTTTTGTTTATTCTTTTACTCATTTGTTGTTTGAGGGTGTATTTTTTAATTTCTACTTATTTACGAGTTTTCCAGTTTTCATCCTGTTACTAATTTCTAGTTTCTTACCATTGTGGTTGGAAAAAATACTTGGTTTGATTTCAGTCTCCTTAAATTTGTAAGAATTCCTTTGTGACCTAACATGAACTCTGGAAAGTAATTCTGTTTACACCTGAGAGGCATATGTATTCTGTTGCTATTGGATTGAATGCCTGTGTATGTCTGTTAGGTCTGTTTTATTAAACTCTTAGTTTTTATAGGGTAGTTAATCTACATACTTCTCTTTGTATATCACTGTGCATATTTAGTGTCAATTGTAAAATATCTTTTGACAATGATGAAAATGACATTATTTTAACAACATTTTTACCTTTTGTGGTTTTATTTCATAATTTAAGAATGTAGTTTTATGGATTTCATTTCTAAAAATGAACCAGAGAACACCTCTAGGTAACGAAGAGGATGGGTGGTAAGGGTCACGTGTTTGGTGCCAGTGAATAATTGGCCCTCTAACTCTTGGTTAAAACGATGTCATGCTAAGTTCTTCAGCTGCTTCCCCTCCTCAGTACAGGGAGGGTAGAGCTAAGTTAACACTGATGGATAAAATTTCTTCCTGGAGGAATTTTTCTGTGACCCAGATAAAGTATTCGTTAGTGAGATGCAGCTTCAGCTTTTTAAATTGTCAGTGTGAGAAGGGCCACCTCTGGGTATGCTGGGCAGGGTCAGTTTTACTCAGTGTTACTAGAACTCCATTTGGACTCTGGTACCAAAACACACTTGTTAGTAGTAGATGTGGAGAAGCTTTAAATTTCTAAAGAAGAGATTTAAAGTGCTCCTAAAACATCTGTAATGTTGACATTTTAAATGATATTCTAACCAAGTCAGACTTCCCCCACTGCTCTATAAATAAAGAAAATTTAAATTCTTGTGAAACTGCTTTGTGTTTATGTGTATTAGGAAGAACCCGTTTGTTTTTGGTAGATGAAGTTTTAATTTGAAAATAATTGCTGGGTAACAGGGCTAGATGATGGTCTTTCAAGGAATGCCATTCAGTTTCTTAGGTTCTGTAGGATTAGACATTCTCCAAATTTATTTTTACAGGTTGAGAACTCAAGCTGCATTTAAGTCGAAACAACTGGTTGCTGATAAAGAACTTGCTAAGCCCCGAGAGCTCAACCTCGTTACGAATGGGAGTGACTTTAGACCAAGGTAAACTTGAGTGATGGGTCAAGGCAAGATTATATAGAATACAGATATTAAGGATATGTTTGGTATATAGTTATAGCTCCTTATTGGTGAATCCAGCTTTCTGATCATATGAATAAATACATTCTCATTATAAAATTTTGAAATACAGAAAAACGTAAAAATAAAAATAATTCATATTCCTACCATTCAGAGACAGTTTTGAGCCCTTTTTATCTTTCTTTTATAATTATATGTTGAGTAATAGGGATTATGCTTATAAAGAATTTTATTTTTTGATTTTTTCACTATATCATTTTTTTTCTGATGTCATTAAATTTTTATGAAAACATAGTAATTAATTCACTCAACAAATGTTTATTGTGTGACATCTATTATTCAGTATTTATCTATAAGCCTGATGTCGGATAATACAGGGCTTTGCTCTTATATATTATGCCTTGAAGACCTTTTCTGTAAGTTATGTATTTTATTTCTACCTATTTCTTTGGTATAGATGCCTCCAAGTAGACTGCTGTCTCAAAACTGTGAATCCTTTAAGATTCTTGGTGCACATTAATAAGTTGCTTTCCATAGAAGTTAAATCTATTTATACTCCAAAGCTATGTTTAATAATTCTCTTTTTCCTGAAATTTGAAGAATTTTGGGCTATTACTTTTTTCATTATTAGATATTCCATTATTAGATATTCAAGTTGTTTCAAGTTCTTTATCACTACACGCAGTGCTCCAACAAGCATGACTACTTATTCTTGTGTTCTGGTGCTTCTGTTTTATTAGGGTGAATTCCCCAAAATGAAATTGCTATTTTTACCTAAGTATATTTCAGTATACTTTATAATTATAAACTACAATAGTCCATGCCAATTTTGTCCCAAAAAGTTGTAGCAATTCATACTCCCACTTGCAATTTGCGAAAGTTTTCATTATTGCTGTTCAGGTAAGTGTAGTGAATGCTTTGGAAGCTAGTGCTTCAGTCTATGAGATGGACGTACTTTAAAAGTTCAAGTACATACATCTGGGCATGCATGTCCTACATTCAAATAATTATGACAACAATGAGGTGAAACTATGAACTGCTTTCAAAAAAATCTTATTTAATATACCTTTGATAAAAGCCTTTTAAAATGTTAATCTACATTACAAGAATTTGAAGAAGTTTGACAGTTATTTGCCAGAACTCCCTAAATAAAAATTAATTTTAAGCTGAATTTTATTTGGAAATCTAAATTGTCTTAGTATTAAAAATACTCTGTGTATTTAAAATATTAAACTTACTCAAGTGAGGCATTAAGAATTTGGAATGAAAATAAATGAGATAATGAGGAAGTAAAAACATATTTTTTATAATTAACAGCTCATTTTAAGTTAATTATATACAATTACCAAAATTTAATTGCAATTTATTTTCTATTATCTGTGGGAAGAATCACAGGCAAGGGAGCTTACATTGCTGCCATTCTGCATAAAAGCTATGGAATGAGGATGAATAATATGTGAGGCCTTAATGACAAGTAAGAGCAAATAGTAGGGCACAGCTGAGCCAAACCATTGGAAAATAATTATCACATGAGAGATGGTAATGACTTAGAAAGTCACGAGCAACTCTGCTTCCTTATAGGCTTTCTGGTTTGTTTTTTAGCTAGTTAAATTGTTGTTTGTTTGTTGGCCATGCAAAAATGACCCTTATAAAGAAAGAGAAAAGGAAAAAAAAAACCTGGCTTGTAAGTACTACAGGGGATGTAGAAAGCCCCATCCTCAAGAATTCTGATAGAAGAGTAAGGCAAATATACAAATATTTATTATCTGTATACAATATAAGGCCTATAAAAGAAATGCAAATAAACCAAGAAAATGTTTGTGAAAGAGGTAATATCTGAGCTAAGCCCTAGAATTTTCGTATGTTAGGGGTGTGTGTGTGCATGTACGTATGTGTCAGTGGGGGACGACCTGGGAGGAGTTGGAGTGAAGGAAGGAAATCACACAGCATATGTGGGGCACAGCAGTGAGCGTGCTTTAGTTTGATCAGAAGAGTAAGAGAAAATGAAACTGAAGATTAAACTAGTGAATTAGGGTAGATCATAAAAGGGTTTAAATATCAGGCCAAAGATTTTGGACCTTTGTGATTGGAAGAATAAAAAAGTCAGGGAAAAAATGATTTTGTGAGGAAGATGATTGATTTGATTTTTATTATTGGAATAAGGATCAAAAGGGCCAGGTTTTAGTCCTTGCAATAATGAGCCAATGTGGCTTTAAAGATAATGCTGTGCACCTCAGTCTCCTTGCCTGTAATGGAGAGAGTTAAAATGGATTTTCACTAAGAGTTTCTTCCATCTCTTAACAGTTTATGATTATTAAACAGGTTGGATTTCCAGATAAAGCTATCTAGTATATAAGTAGAGTTTTAGATCTAAATGTCCTAAGAGAAATCAAAGTTAGAATTTAGATTTGGAAGTCATCTGCATTGGTGCTGCACCTGTGAGAGTGGATATTAATTTCTGAGAAGTCTAGAGAAATATAAACAACATTAGAAAATACCTACCTGTGGGAATCTGAAAGAATAAGAGTGGCAGTGTGAAAAGTTGACAAAGAAGCAGGCTGGTGCAATGTCACGGAAACAAAGGAGGAAAAACAGAACGACACCTTGGAAAGAGATGTGGTTGATGGAGTATAATTTTAAAGATAGGCGTACCCTGTATATTTTTATAGTCTTGGAGAAGTGACTAGTGAAGGAAGAGATTGCAGAAAGTGAATCATTGATGGAGCACAGTCCTAGAAGAGAAGCACTTGTCAAAGTCTCAGTTATTTGTGCTGGCTTCTCTTTACTTGTACCTGGGTCCATCCCTCCTTTCTTCTGTCTATACATTCTCCCTGTGTGACCTTATCTAGGCCCTTGCCTTTAAATATCATCCATATTGTGATGACTCTCCAATTTTTCCCTGTAGACCTGACCTTTCCTCCCGTCATTAAACCCATGGATCCTGTCATGTACACAAGACTCCCATTAGACGGTCTCACAGACCTCTCACAGATAACAAAGCTAAAACAAATCTTGTTCCCTCTTTCCACCATCCAGTTCACTTCCACTCCATCCCAGCCTTCATCTCAGTAGTAGCCACTCAGGTCAAAACAATGTCCTTAATTTCTCCTTCCTTTCCTTTCCTTTCTTCCCCCAAACAGGCTCATAACCACTTTCCTTTTGTTTCTATTCCATCACCAACATGAATGCACTCCTCCCACCATAATCTAAGCCTGGACTTCGGCAAAGTTTTCCGAAGTGGTCTACTTCCTTTATTTCTGTTCTTAACCCCCTAACATTGATTTCCCGCAACTGGAAAAATCATTCAAAAATAGCAGCCTACTTATTTCCTTGCCTGAAACTCTTCAAAGACTCTTCAGTGCCTGTAGAATAACACCTGAACTTCCTGAAGGTCATAGAGCGTTCTACATGAAAGCTGGCTTCTTCTAACCTCACACCACTCTCCTTCTAAACATTTAGTGGCCCCTACTCCCATTTTACTTAAAATTTAAATTTTTTACCATGGTCTTTATGTTGTCTTCTCTTGACTTTGCACTTTTTCCCTTGCCTCCTATATTCCAACTTCATTGGCCTTGGTTGCATTTCATTTTCTAGTATATGCTGCATCATACCTGTACTGCCTTTAACAGCTTTAATCCTGTCCTTCCTAGTATTAACTTCTGTAGATGAGAGCTTAAGTTTCATCTGCCAAGAAGGTACTTTTCTGATCACCCTAAAGCATGTGTCTCCATTGCTCCCTGTTTCAGTACTCTGAAGTCCCGCACGCCACCGCCCAGCCGTAAGCTTCATGAGTGCAAGGGTCATAACTGTCTTGTCACATATGATATGCTATAACATCTATATGTCATGAAGAGTGTACCTTCAGTATATAGTAGGTACTCATAAGATATTTGTGGAATGGATTGTTTAAAATCTCAAGTCCCCTCAGTAAAGTATCAAGGGAGATCACCGACTGAGAAAGGTGGCAATAACATCTAAGAAGAGGATGTGGGTGCTCAGAATAGCCTTGGGGGAAGGTATAATAAGTTATCAAAAGATGATCAATAAGAAGTATTGCATTCATAGTATAGAAATTCCCTCGAACTGATAAACTACCTCAGATAGGCAACTCTTGGAAGAGTAACCCAAACAGCCAATATGTATATAAAATCTTCGAACAACTAATCTTGGAAAAGTGAAAATTAAAAACAGTAAAAAGATAACATTTTTAAATCAATTGGCAGAATTGGAAAGTTTAGTGAGATCACAGTTTAGCAAGTATAGAGAAACAGGTGCTTTGCTTTGCTATGCTGCTGATAGGAACGCAAGTTGCTGAAGCTACCTTTGTGTGAATTTTAGAGTATCGTTTTACAGTTATTTTTAATTATCATTGATAATTGGCACAGCAACTCCCCTTCCGATCATCTCTCCCTTCCTTCTAACTTCTCTTTTATTTCCTTTCTCTGTGTAACTCACAGATAACCTTTGAGCTAAAGAACTGCTCTTGCAAAAAGAGAATATTTTTCCAATTTCTCTTTCAAAATCCTTTTTTTTTTAATTTTTAAAATTTCTTTAAAGATTTTACTTATTTATTTTTAGACAGGGGAAGGGTGGGAGAAAGAGAGGGAGAGAAACATCAATGTGTGGTTGCCTCCTGTGCGCCCCCCACCAGGGATCTGGCCCGCAAATCTGGCATGTGCCCTGATGGGGAATTGAACCAGTGGCCCTTTGGTTTGCAGGCCAGCACTCAATCCACTGAGCCACACCAGGCAGGGCTCTTTCAAAATTCTTTAACAACCTGACTGATTAACGTGGGTAGGGAATCACTGGTGTCTACCTTAGACATGCTGGAGATCATCAGTAAAATTGTATTGTTGGGCTCAGAGACATCATGTATAAATATAACTTAAGGAAAATGAGAAAAATGTTTGCTATTATTGAATATTACATAGCTTCGATAACAGAATTTTTGAGAGATGGAACAGTGATCTTCCTATCCTTTCAAATTCTTCAGTACTTTCTTCTACAACCACATTTCAGTACTTTTAAATCCTTTACATTTTGATGAATAGAAGACTCATTACTTAAACATAGAATTACCATGCGATCCAGCAGATCCATTCCCAAATAACATACATCCACACAAAGAGTTCTGTGTGAATGCTCACAGCAGCATCATTCACAATACCCAAAAAGTGGAAACTAGCCGAATGTCCAGCACCTAGCAAATGGATGAACAAAATATAGTGTATCCATACAATGGACTATTTGGCAGTAAGGAACAAAGTGCTAATACTTCTACATGAATGAGCCTGAAAATATGCTAACTGAAAGATTATCACAAAAGACCACGAAGTTTACCTTTCTACATATATAAAATGTCCAGAATAGGCAAATCTGTAGGTAAAGGACATAAGTTTGTGACTGCCCAGTGCAGAGGGTGGGAATAGGGAGCAACTGCAGATAAGAATGAGGTTTGTTTTTGGAGTATTGGAACTATTCTAAAATTAGATTGTGGTTATAGTTGCACAACTCTAAACTTACTAAGAATCACTTTAAGTGGTAAACTTTATGGTATATAAATTTACCTCACTAAAACTTAAAAAAATTGTCTTCTATTTTTAGTATCGTTCAGTATTCAAAATAAACTAAGAACAAAAGAAATGGTACAAAGCTTTGCTTGTTTTCAGACTACATCTCTTCTCTAGTTGGGAATTGCTTTTTTAAACTCAATTCTCCAAGATGATGTTTCATTCTGTATTCATAACAGATACAATGATAAGACAAGTAGGAGCAAATATTATTCAGATTCTATTTATGAGACCTATGTCCTGGGAAATGATCATTTGATTTTGAAAATTATATATAACCTTGTACGACAGCATGGATAGACCTGGAGATTACTACGCTAAATGAAATAAACCAGTCAGAGAAAGACAAATACTATATGATCTCATGTTTATGTGAATTCTAATGAACAAAATAAACTGAAGAACAAAATAGAAATAGACATGGAAAAAATAATAGAATTAAAAGTAGATATAATCAACAACTCTTAAAAGGTAAATTGGTGATATATAACTTATGAAATCAACTTTTGCCTCTTTTTTTTTTTTTTTCATTTTAGGCAGTAAGGGAGGTGGTTAGCACATCACCAGTATGGTGCCAATTTTGTCTGTGGCTTAACTTGCGTTACAGTTTTTAAGATCAAAGCTTCATTCTTACATTCTATACCGAGACACCTCCCTACTCTACCCTGCCACATACACTTGTTTTCAAATGGTAGCTAATACACTGAAACATAAAACTGCTTAGGGTTCTTCCAGATTATTATCTACACAGGCTGAACTTTGCCAGTTGATAGCACTCATGTAGGAAAAGACAAACGTACTGCTCCCTTATATATGATATCCTTAGAATTAGCTTCTTCATGTTAATATCTATATGTTTTTGGCTCTGGATAATTTTTTAATCACATCTGTCATGTCAGTATATAATAATTTGTGAGATGAATATTTTCTAAGATGTCAATTCATAGATTTTTCAGTATGTTAAATTGTTTGGCTGTGTAGCATTTTTCCAGGGTCTGATGTGTATATACATGGGGCTAGGGGGCAGAGAGCATCATCTGCAGAAATTAGAGAAATTTCCTAAAGAGTGTTGGTGCTATCCCTGGTTAAATACTAGGAGTTGGACAATAAATGGTGTAAAGTTTGATGCTTTATCGGCTGTACACAAATGGATTGGATAGTGGTGGTTTCCACCCTTCGCTCTTATATACTGACACAAATCTTTGTGAAAGTAATTTTCTTCCCAGCCAACAGTACTAGTGAGATTGGGGAATTAGAAGTTTCATGGCCGCTTGAGTCAGCTTGCTTTGATAACCTCTTTCCAGATGCGTTCGGAAGGAGAGCAGTTTGATTTCTGTGTGGACCATGACCGCCTCTCCTGTTCCGATCTGGAACACACGGGTTCCCTCACAGTGTGGAGCAGAGGGGGCATCTTGGATAGTGAACATCATTTCCCAGGAGATAGAGAACAGTAGCCTTGGAGGTAGCAGCTAGTTAAAAAGTATCATTTATTTTAGCATTTTTGGTAAGTCCCAATAAATACGGATTAGTCTGAAGCCTACAACTGTGGATTTAGTTGTCATATCTCATCTTTGGTAAAATTCCATGGATGGTTTTTCTGGATTTAATGGCCTAATTGATAAAATATATCCAGGTCTTGATTCTTTTCTTTTTTTCTACAACTCCATAAGATATTTCTATAAAAGGAATGTATGGCTGTGTTTTATTTATACATCTAAATATTGTTTTGTAGTGGGAAGAAAGAGTAAGAGCTAAGACAAAATGGATGGAAGCCAAAAACATTTTACCAAAATATCACATTGGCGTACAAGACTGTCATATGGAAAAGACTGGAGAGAGCACGATTAGGACTAGTGGTTATTAATTTAATTATTTAATTTATTTATTCTTGTTTTCAGACACCCCAAGGGTTCTCTCTGAAAGGACATCAAATTTTTAGGTGCTTTAAAAGGTTTTTATTTTTAATTAGCAATAGCTTCAATGGGCTTTTCTAACTGCCTGAACATACTTAAAAAATTTGGTTTTGGATTCAGGACAATTGAATACACACAAGACAAACACATAAAAACATAGAAGTTTAAAAAACAAGTGCATTATTTTATTTGGAGTAGTATGTATGTCGGAACTTCCTGGGTAGATAAGGTACCTGGAGGTTTGTTTGAAGATAAGATGAAAAGAAATAATGACTGTGTTTCCGAGCATATATTTTGATCATAAAGTGTCTGAGGATATGGTTGTGATCCTGATTAGCCCATGATGGTTTGTTGTAGGTGGATGCCTGTCTCAGAAGAACTGCATAATACATATGAAACAGCACTAATTTTTGATAATCCTACAGAGAAAGTTTTATAGTGAGCTCAACTCATTTGTTTTTCATATTGCTCCTATGGTGCAGAGGATTGATTTTTGTGCAGCTTTTGCTGGTTGGCATTTTCTTCTTTGGTAAGCAGTGTATGCAAGCCTTAATCCTTTAACCTTGAATCTGAGCCCTGAGCTATTTGATGGAAAAAGAACTTTTCTTTGTTATATGATGTGGCTTGGTGAAGGATTGTATTAGTCAGGGTCAACCAGAGAACAGAACCAGTAGGAGATATATATTCTGAGACATATTGCAAGGAATTGGCTTAGGCTAGGCAAATATGAAGTTGATAAAGCAGGACGTCAGGATGAACAGGCTAGAAATCTCAGGTACAGTCTGAAGCTGCTGTCCACAGGAGGATTTCTTTTTCAGGGAGGCCTGAGCTCTCCTTTAAAGACTTTTCAAGACATTAAATCACTCCCATCAAGATTACCTAAGGTTTTATGGATTTTAATCACACCTGCAAAATACCTTCACACATCACCTAGATTAGAGTTTGGTTAACTGGGATGGTAGCCCAGCCAAGCTAATGTATTGAAAAGACCACCACGGCTCACCCCTTGTCAACTTAGCACCCATATACACATTTCCTTAAACCATAATTAATCTTCAAATAAAGGTAATAAAAGATAATAAAAAAGGCACACCCCCACCTAAAATAATACAGCTTACCCCACACACATCTGAAACGTGCTAACCCATTCCCCAGAAGAGAATGTGAAGTTGTTGGGTGGTAGTCACTCTTCTCATTGATGTCCTACGATTTCAATGTTGTGATATAAAGGTAATTGTTGTTAATGCACCTTATGTTAAGTGATAAAGGGATAAGAGAAGAAAAAACAAAAATATTTGGTTAATATACATACGCAGACATATCTATAACAAAGTAAGGAAAATACTCATTGTTATAGTCCTCATCTCTGCAACTGGCCACATGGCTGTAGTTGGTACTTCTAACTACTTTCTCCCACCACCTATTTCATTACACTTTGCTGTCAGCAACCACTTAAGCTGATCATTGTTCTCTGTCTGGTGAGGTGACCCAAACTTTAATTCCTGAAGAGCCTGAATCAGATTGTTGTAGCTTCCACTGACTAATCTAGGACATTGTACTAAGAGACACCCTAAGGGATCTCCTGTATTCCAGACATAGTTTTATTAACCTCCATTGTGTAGTAGCAACCCATCTCCCTTTCAGTAGTTATGTTCAACCCCCCAGCCTGTACAGTGACCCTCTTCTTTGCCCAGTAAATTAAGAGACATAGAGCACAAAGTGGCCAGGTGGCAGTGTCACCTTTCAGTTCAGTGGAATCATTGTCGTATCTCCTGATGAAAGCATTCCTCCCTTTGGAATGAAGACCTCTGACCAAGCAGACCCAAAAGTCATGGGGAAGGGAAGCCAAAAATGTTGCTATTGGATCATTTGGGGTAATAGTGGAGCCACCCCCATTTCCATCCTTTCTTCATTGGACCTGTGAATCCTGGCTGTGGGAGAAACAGCACCCTATATTAGATACTGACTGAGAGCATTCCTTGATCCCACGAGGTACTGCCACCTAGCTGTCACTCTAGTTGGGTCTTCAAAGGCCATTTTGCTGTTCTGTCAAGATAGCTGATGATGGCGAGGGTCGGGGGTGGTAAGACCAGTGAATTCCATGACCATACTTTATTTTTTGTGAACTAAGTTTCTTGATTAGAAACAATGCTGCATAAAATCCCATGGTGGTGGATAAGGCATTCTGTAGGTCCACGGATGGTAATTTTGAAAGAAGCATTACGTACACAGAAGGCAAATCCATATCCATATTAAATGTCTATTTCAGTAAGATGTATTTCCAGCCCCATGGTAGCTACTAATGCTAGATTCCTACAGTCTGTCAGTTTAAAAGAGACAGAAGAGAATTAAAGATAAACAAGGGCATAAGGCTAGAATGAATGCTGTAGTACTAGGTTGAGTCAGAGACATTAGTGTATACTCATGTTTATGTATTATCTTAGTCTGCTCAGGCTGCTATAACCAAATACCAAAGCCTGGGTGGCTTAAACAACAGAAATTTATTTTCTCACAGTTCTGGAGGCTGGAAGTGTGAGTTTAGGGACCAGCATGTTTGAGTTCGGGTGAGAACTCTCTCCTGGCCTGCAGTGGCCACCTTCTCACTGTCCTCACATTGAGAAGAGAGAGAGAGCAAATAAGTTCTCTGGTGTTTCTTATACCAGCTCTAATCTCAGCATAAGGTCCCCACTCTCATAATCTCATTTAAACCTAATTACCTTCCAAAGGCCCCATCTCCAAATAAAAATACCATCACTTGGGGGTTAGAGCTTGAAAATATCATATGAGTTTTGGGGGACACAGTTCAGTCCATAACCTGTGTGTGTATATACACACACGCAGATGGATATATACACAAATAAATACAGGTATGGGTTAATATACATAATACACATTTCCTAGCCCAGCAACAGTGATAACCAGTAGCAATGAGCACACCCAGCACCCAGGACTTGGTTTCTAAATGCTATTCTCCAATAAAAGAAACCAGGACTCCTTAGAGAAATGGCTAACTATAATGAAGCGGGAAAGAGAATGAAAAATGAGCCTGGATCCAGAAAGTGAGGAAATGCTCAACAATCAAAAGGACAAGGAAATGTTACAGGGACACAAAAGTCACCCTAAAAGACCTTATAATGGCCAAAGATAGAACATTTTGTGTTATAAAAGAAACAATGTGATACTGGATTACAACCCAAAGTATAAAACAAATGCAGATAAGTCCATACCGATATAAATGAATGAATGAGAAGGGACTGGTCTTCCTTCAGAAGAATTCTAAATAATATAACTAAACACTTTTCCCTTCAAGAAGTAGAGCTTAGTTCCCAGGCCCCTTGAGTGTGAGCTAGACATGGTGATTCACATTGAAAGAGCAGAATATGGAAAGGGGAAATCATACTTTACAGTAGAGAAATCTGGTGAGCACTATCTTCACCAAATGTTCAAGGTTAACATCACCAACAATCAGTCATGTTGGTGTCGTGATGTGATGTGTGTGCAGCGGGAATTTCACCTTTGCATTATGCTTCCCAGACACTCAGAGCGTTGTACTAATCATGGGAAAGCAACGGAGACCTCCAGATTGAGGAATGTTATACAAAATACCAGTTTCCCATCAAAGTAGTCAGTGAAGTCATGATACACAAGGAACACGACTGAGCTGCTGTCACAGACCAATGGGAACTAAGGAGACACAGTGCCTGAATGCAGTGTGGTCACCTGGAACAGATCCTGGAACAATAACAAGGGCAGACGTGTAAAAACTGATGAAACCCTAATAGCCTAGAGTTTAGTTAATAGTAATGTACCTGTTTTGTTTTCTTAGTTTTGAGAAATGTACCATAGTATTGTAAAATATTAACTTTAGGGTAATCTCATTGAAGAGTGTGTTGAAACTCTGAGGTATCTTTGAAACTTTCCTGGAAATCTAAAACTATTCCAAAATTAAAACTTTAGCCCTGGCTGGTGTGGCTCAGTGGATTGAGTGCCGGCCCTCGAACCAACCGGTCGCTGGTTCGATTCCCAGTCTAGGGCACATGCGTGGGTTGCTGGCCAGGCCCCCAGTAGGGAGCACACGAAAGGTAACCACACATTGATATTTCTCTCCCTCTCTTTGTCCCTCCCTCCCCCCAAATAAATAAATAAATAAATACATAAATACACAAATAAATAAATAAAATCTTTGAAAAAAATGGCTACGATGGAAGAGGGGAAAAAGCAACTTTGCCTTCAAAAAAAGGAGGGTGAGAACTTGTGAGTAATTATTTCTAATTTCTTTTAGTTCGGTAAGAGGGCTATGGAATCTGTGTTACTTTGTTAATAAAGTGAAGTGCGGAAGTGCTGGATGGTGTCAGAACAGGGTAGTTTTTCTAAAGAAGTCAGAGGTCTGGCAGTTCACGCAGAGAGCCAGCCCGGAAACTCAGGGAGAATCGGAGAAGACTGCAGTTCTGCCTGAGGGTGAGGAAGCTTACGCTTCTGGTGAGTTACAGGAATTCTGCGCTGCTTGTCTTCCCGCCATAAGTGTTTTACAAACACAGAGGTAGGTGTCTCTGAGGGAAAAGTGAAGAAAGATATCTTTTCCAACTTCATCTCATTAGAAAGTTTCTAGAAATAGCGAAGAAACTAATAAAAAGGAGTCAGGAAATATAAGATTCTGAGCAAGCATGTAGATTTTAGAAATTTCTAGCTTTCTTAAGAGGGGAAAAGCACTGTCAGAGAGGTGGCAAGTGGAAAAATGTGACAGTATAAAGACAGGAAAAACAAGCTCTGTTCTACCATACTTATGCAGTAGAAATTGTGCTTCTTGGAAAGTTACAATGAAAATAATAAAAACCAGAATATAAAGATGAGTATTTAAAGTTTTAGAGCTTAAAGAGCTGGTAGAGGCATTATTCAGCTCTCTCATTTTACCATTGTGTAAACTAAGTAAATAAACTTGAAAAGAATTAATTTAGTTATCATTAAGCATATATCCAACAATTTGAAAACACAAAACAGTAAAGAAAACTTCTGGGTTCTAGGAAAATCAAGAAAATTATTGTTGTCTTGTATAAGAAGGGAGTTCATTGGGTTACCTGATGATTCTCTTATACCTGTTTGGATGTAGCATTATATAAACCTCACGTAATTCATAAGAAAGTGTGTTATCATTAGGACCTCTGTCTATATTGTTTAAAAGAACCTGTTGAGACTCTTCAAATTTAATTGTTCATCTAAGTATGATGATATGACTACATATTACAAAAATATATTTCAGTTGTAGGATCATGTTCTTTGTCAACCAAAAAAATGTTTCTGAGCTGTAAGTGGAGTGTGATGGTTGGGAAGAGCATTTGGAGCTAGCAGTCCTAACCGAGAGAACTTCAGTGAATACAGGAGGGTCAGTGGGATGAAACCATAAGCATGCTGTTTAGAACAGTAGACATGACTTGACAAACAGACTAACAGGAATGTCCTTATTTCATATGAGAAACTATCTGGGAAGGTGGTTAGAAAGCAATACACACAGACTTACATGTTCAGCATGATGAAAACACTTCCACTGGACTTTAAGTTTCTTGAAGGGATTCAGACCTCATATTTGCTATTTGGGTGAGTAAATGAATGAATGAAATGTTTGGCAGATAATGTGTGTGGGTTTGTAAAACATATGAATGGTCATTGAAACCAAAGAAACCCACATCATCTCCGAGGGAGATTATGGCAGAAGGCTGAAACTGGTGACCACAGGGCTGAATCAAGCCTGCAGATACATTGTTTGGTTAGCAAAATGTTTTTAAACACTTAAAATTAGAATGCATTTGGATGACATAACATGAGGCTAAAACAGAACCCCAAATAGCAATGTTTCAGGAATAGGTAGAGGAATAGGAGCCTGCAACTGAGACTGGGATAAGACTAGTGGAAAACCAAACGAACGATCACATCATAGGAGTCAAGGGGATAAAGCGTTTCAAGAGGAGAGTGATGATCTTTGTATCATGCTGAAAGAGCCGGTGTGAGAAGGCTGGATATGTGCCATTGGACTTAGCAACAGAGCTGGTAGGGCCAGGAGGTGATGGGCTGTGGATTGAGTGCTCGATGAGGAGATGGATGGAAATGCCAGAGGGACTTAGCCATAAACGGGGAGGAGGCAGGGAGCCATGGCTGCAAGCAGATGTAGAGTCAGAGGCTTTTGCTAAAATGGATGAGGAACAGGTGTTTACATGTAGATGGTGGGCGGGCAGTAAAGATGAAGAGGTTGAAAATATAAGAGGGGGGGATTATCAATGAAATAAGTTCCCAACAGTGTAGAACTGGAATCTGAATCACAGATGGAAGAATGAATTTTGGTCAAAAGAAGGAGGACTTGACAGTAACAGGAGGGGATGTGGAAAGGACAAGTATTTTTAAGTCTGTAGGTTTGTTAGCAGGTAGTTGACATGTTCCCGTATGATATTCTCGATTTTTCATGTGAAGCAAGAGGTGAGGTGATCCACCTCAGTGTAGTAAGGGAGGTGAGGAAAGTACAGGGCCAACTGAAGGTGGGATTGAAGGTTTGAAGAGTAAGAGACTTGAAATTACTGCTGTGAAGAGTTTGAGAGCTGACCAGGGAAACACAGAAAAGTCCTCTGATGGCATTGCATGTCCAACTGATTTTAGAAATGTTGAATTTGTACTGCCTTTTTGGAAAGTAGATCTCCTAGGATGGTGAAATAATGAGGTACGTTAGGAAAATATGCACAAGTGTGGATTCCATGATCCTGGGAATGGATCATTACAAGACAATGTATACAATGAGACCTGGCGTCAAGTCTCAGTTCTGCCACTTACTAGCTGTGTGAACCTGGGTACGTAGGGTATCCTTCCAAGCCTCATTTCCCCCAGCCTTTCTTAAGAAAACTTCATGGAGTTGTTGTCAGACTTATAAAGGAAAGCATTCTCACTTGTTTTTATACTGGAGAGAATTTTGGTAAAATCAAAGACAAATGAAAAGTGGAAGTCTTATCCCACTCTGAGAATTCTTCACTGCCTGTTGGCTTGCATATCATATCTTTAAAGGAGATGAAGGCAACCGGTGGAGTTGTCACGTTCAGCCTAGTTCTGACAAATGAAAAATGAGTCATAATTAGATGTGTAACCAAAACTGAGGAAGAGGAAAAAGAACCATGATTTTCTGGTTTGGGACTCAAAAAGGTAAGAGTCCACAGGGCTGGGAAGCTATCAGAAGTATAATTCTGACCATGCAAACAAGTTAATGGAGGAATTAAGAGAGGATTCTTTCTATTGCAACTGCAAAAATAGGAAGACACATCTAAGGGTGGACATAAGAGAATTTTGAAGAACAGCAAGAATACTATCAAATATGTTAAAGGCCAAAATAGGTTTTGGGTTTTAAAACATGCTGTGGATGACTAAAATAACTTATTTGATTTTGTTTAAAGGCTTAAGAGCAAGTCAGGATAGGCTTATTATTTAGGACCTAAGATGTGTTAATACATGGGCAAGAAAAATGAAACAGTACTCAGTTACTCAAGGTAAATGATCTTTGGTCTAGAAATAGTGGAACAATTATTGCACAAGAAAACAGAAGCAAAAGATAGGTGAAGAGTTTATTTAAAATACATGTGCACTGACGTACATGTACATGTATGCATAGATACAGATACACAAATTCAGCCTTTCCAGCTCAGTTTATATACATCTCAGTGTAATAAGAGTTCCTGTAGATAAGGCCACAGAATCTTTACTGGTAGCCTTGAGGATTTGTGGGAAACTGTGGAAGTGCCAGGAAACTGAAGATAGATAAATTTCTTTTAAAATTTAAAAAAAAAAGCGAATTCTGCATTTTATATACCAATAAACTAGACATTAATTCTGGGCATGAGTCTTAATTCTAAGATGATATATGGTCTCAGAAAGCAGAATATGTGGTTACTACTCTGTCCTACAAGAACACCACTACGATGCAAAGAAATGATGTTTAGAAAACCCAGACCTATATCTTTCTTCTTACCCGTTTCAAATAGTTTGTGCCCTATTGCTCAAGTGAAAAACTGCAAAACTCCCCTTGATTTATATGCCTCCTTCCTTCTCCATATCCAGTTCATTAGTAAGTCCTAAGGACTCTACTTTCAAAATTATCTACTCTGTCATTTTTCCTCCATTTCCATTGCTCCACTCTGATCCAAGCCACCACCATTTCCAACTGGATTATTATGGTTACCTGCTGATGGGTATCCCTGTTTCTGCTTGTCTTGCCCATAACCCATCACTGACACAGTAGTCAGAGTGGTCATTTTAAAAGGTGTGTCTGAATCCATGTCAGTCCTTCACTCAAAACTCTCTAATGGCTTCCAGTCATACTTAAGATACAGATGTAAACACTACCCAATTGACAATGCCTCCAAGATGTGACCCTTGCATACTCTCTGACCTCATTGTACCTGCTGTCACTCTGCTGTAATATTCCAGCCATGGTGACCTTTCAATTCATTGAATACACTAAGCTTGTTTTCAGCAACCCCCTAGTACTTTATTTCTTCTGTCTGGAATGGCCTACCCCTAGGTTCTTATATGATTGGTTTCTTACTCACTAAGGAAAAAGCAGTCAGTTCTCACTTCTCGGTTCTTCATGTAAGCAAAAATTAAAGAGTGAGAACATCCATGCTTATAGGGCAGCAAGGAAAATAACAAAATGCATTATTTGATGAAATATACAAGGTCTGTCTGGAGAAAGTCCAGCCATTGTTAATATAATGTGAATGGTGTTCATGACATCAATGTAACCTGGTAGCCAAGGGGAGTGGACTGGAATGCACATGTGTGAACAATGGTGACTTAGCGGTACTAGTCAGTGGGGATAATAGATGCCCTTGAGTGAGCATGTGTACCGTATGGGCATCACATTCAAAATGACTGAGCAGGTAAAACAACAAATCTACATCAAATTTTGCATTAAGCTTAAACATTCCTCCACGGAAACTATGGGGATGGATGATTCAGAAGGCTGCAGGTATGGGCAACTGGTGATTGGCAGCTTCATCATGACAGTGTGCCCACTCATGCATCACGTCTGGTGCAGAGTTTTTTTGGCAAAACATCAAATCACCAAGTGACTCAGACCCACTACACCCCACATTTGGCACCCTGCCACTTCTAGCTCTTCCCAGAACTAAAATCACCTTTGAAAGTGTAGAGATTTCAGACCCTCAGTGAGATTCAAGAAAATACAACGGGGCGGCTGATGGCAATTGGGAGAATTGTGTGAGGTTGCAAGGTGCCTGCTTTGAAGGGAACTGAGGTGTCATTGTCCTATATACAAGGATTCTTGTATCTTCTTCAATAAATGTGTTTATTTTTCCTATTACATGGCTGGATACTTTCTGAACAGTCCTCATATAAATTATTTATAGAGTAAACTGACTCTACAGTTGAAATTGAAAATAAAGAACTGAGTGAAGACGAAAGTACAACATAGAAAAACCTGTGGGATGCAGCTAAAATAGTGTTTAAGGGATAATAGTGTTTAGATAGGTATTATTTAGTCCACGGAGCTATGGAAACTGAAATCCATGTTATAGGAGAAATAATGGGAAAAAGTAAGTATGTTTAACTTCAGCCTGTTAAATCACAATTCTGTGGAGGGGGCCTAGGAGTCTGTATTTTCAGAAAGCTCCGAGGTGATGCTGTCTGGTTTGGGAACCAGCTAGACACGATTCTTGACATGCTCAGATTGTGCTTGTTGTGTGAATTAGTTAATGTCTCGCATGTCCTGCTATAATGTAACTGGTGTTCAGTAAACATTTTATTATAATGCTACTGTTATTATCGTTAACAAAGAACTTCTGCACATTTTTATGGCCTCTGGAGATTGAAAGTAGTACCAGACTTGTCCTTGCTCTCCAGAGCGTGTATGCACCACCGGTGGCCAAGCAGTGCTACCTGAAGTCAGTCTTTTGAACCCTGGTTTCTGATTGTTTGATTCTGTTTGCAGAGCCTTTGGGCAATGTAAAAAAAGAAGAAGAAAGAAAAAGGAGCTTGTATCTGTAAATTAATGAACTAACAGAAAGAATAGGCTGTCATGGCTTGTTTTTCACGGCCGAGTGGTTATTGTACACTCACACTTAGCAGCTCCCTGCTCCTACCCCTCCCTTTTCTCCATCCAGCATGGCACCTAGCAGTGAGGCCTCTGCTGAAACACACTTACTGCACAGAAGCCTTTTTGCAAAGCAGCACAACTCAACAGAGACCAATTTTAAATTGCAAAATTTTAAAACTATGGCTCATTTAGTAACTACACAGTAATGCCAATAGCAACAAACATTATATGAGAAAAATGTGCAAAGGACTGTCTTTGTGTAAATTATATATAACTATTAACATTAAGTAGTGTGATTGATTTCCTTTGAACTTGTCACACTGGGGTAATTAAGGCTTTTATTTTATCCTTATACTCCAGGGCTTTTCATCCTTTTTGAAGGGTTCTGGGTCAAATGGGTACCAGGGTATGGCCTAAACTATTTGTAAAAATGCACAGTTTTATAGTTCAAACCTAGCTGCTCTAATTATGAGTCTTTTAAAGTGTTTTCTTTGAATCCATCTAAAATGCTGTTCTTTTCTTTTTACTCAGCTTTCTATTACATTCTCACTTACTTCAGTGCATGATGGTTCTATGAATAGGAGTTATTGGGAAAAAAAAAAAAGGATTTCCAAATTGCTATTCATATATAGAAAGCTGCCTGCTATGAGTGGCTGTGAGCCAGTTCTGAAGCCCCTGTGGTAGAGAATGCTGTGTATATACTTATGGTCATGTTGAGTGTATGAAAACGTAAAAGTCCTTGTAGCATGCTGGTACCCCCTGTATTTTTATAGAAGGTTTATTGATTCCATATCTTAGGTTACCAGCTTGCTTGTGCCCTATACAATAATCAAAGCCCCAAAGGGAGATCCTCTGCTCTGTTGGGTCCAAGGAGACAAGGAAGCCTCTTGATATGGCCTCTTGCTAGTGTCAGTAGTCAGACCTCAAAACACTTGAGTCTGTAAATACCAGTAAATGGGTTATTTTTGTGATGTTTGTTGACTGATCAGGTGATGTTAATGGGAGTCTCTTGAGTGGGCAGAAGGGAAGGGCGAATTGGAATTGGAACTTCTGATACATTTTCAAGGAGTTTATTCGAAGGTGTGTTGACTTTCCTTCAATAAACAAGCAGTAAGCATTCCCTTAATGTACAATAGATGATACAGTCTGATCTCTAGGACTTTAGATGGTATTTTTAAAGTTTGCCACAAAACTTTTGTTGAAAATGCAGGAATAAGGACTGCTTTTTAAACATGGCATTATCAAGTGGTAAGGGCCAGACTTCCTACAATACCCTCTGACTAAAGTTTAGGAGCTTCCTCTGGTTACATGAGATGTCTAGTAACTGACAGTTGCAGTTGCCAAAGCCTGGAAATCACACAAATGCCATGTAGTGGACTGATGGATAATAAACTGTGGTAAGTCAATACAGTGGAATACAACTCAGAAGAAAGAAGGAATATGAGCTATTGACGGACACAGCAACTCAGATGGCTCTCATAGACGTTGTGCTGAGTGGAAGAAGCGAATCTTAAAAGAAAAACCGAATCCTGTTTGATTCCATTTGCATGGCATTCTGGAAAAGACAAAACTGCAGTGATGGAGAACATGTCAGTGTTTGTCAGAGGTTAGGGAAGGGAGGAGGGGGTGAATAGTAGAGGGAGTTGTTTTAGGATGATGCAACTATTTTGTTTCTTGATTGTGGTGATGGTTAAAAGAATCTATAATTTGTTAAAATCCATAGAACTATATACCCACCCAAAAAGTCATTTTTACTGTATACTAATTTTTTAATGAAAAAATATTTGTGCCCTGATTGGTCTGGCTCATTGGTTGGGCATCATCCCACAAGCAAAGGGTTGCTGGTTCGATTCCCAGTCAGGGCACATGCCTGTGTTGTGGGCTCAGTCCCCGATCTGGGCACATGTGAGAGGCAAACAACTGATGTTCCTTCTCATATCGATATTTTCCTCCCTCTCTTTCTCCCTCCTTTCCCCACTCTCTCTCTCTCAAATAAGAATAAAATAAACCTTTAAGAAAAATTTTGCAAGAAAATTTTTTTCTGCCATTGATTCTCTGGAATCTTTCATGTTGAAGCCACATTCAATTTCCCAAACACATGCTGGTAATTATTTCCATGGTTTCATCATTTATCATTCTGTGTACAGTGGAAGTTCTCAAACATTCTGATCTCAGGACCCCTTTATACTCTTAAATTTTATTGACCCCCAAAGAGTTTTTATGTATATCTATTTAATGTAGTTTATTTTTATTCATATTTACTATGTAAAGTCAATATTAAAACAAAAAAATTAAATATTTAAGAATAATAATAGTAAACTCATTACATATTGATATAAATAACATATCTTTATGAAAACTATATTTTCCAAGACAAAAAATTTTAGTGAGAAGAGTATTATTGCTTCACATTTTTGCAAATTTTTTAATGTCTGGCTTGATAGAGGATAGCAGTTTTCTCACATGTGCTTCTGCATTCTATTTGTTATGGCATCACATGTCGTGTATTCCTGGAAAATTTCACTATACAATCAGGAGAAAATGAAAGGAAAAGATAGTCACATCTTTGTATGATTATAAAAGTATTGTTTGCATCCTTGGACACACTTTGAGAGCCACTGCTTTAGAGACAGCACAACCATGGCCGGTCCTCGCCTTGTATCTTCAGTAGCACCGCGCCTCTATGTTGATTCACCTCTGGACTTCGGTTTTCTTTAGGGAGATTTTCAACCTCAGTCCTTAACTAACCACCGTAAGGTGTTTTGACATTTCCAGTAAATTTATAGGTCCCTGATACCTTGGTTTGGATTGGTCTGAATTCTAAAATTTTGTATTATAGTCACAGTTCATTTGCAAGATTTTTTTTTTGGCATACTATAAACATGTCTTCACGATGTCTCATCTTATGCCAGATTTTGGAAGCTTCACACACGCATGCTTTGATGAAACTAAAATATGGATTATACATCTAGGTGTGACTGTGAAAGGTCCACAGTGCAAAGAAGAGATAACAGTTAACTAATTCAGAGTTCTCTTATGTTAATCCCCAAAATACCTTTCAAATTATAATTGTTTCCTCAGTAGATGTATGTTGGACCTCTTCCCTGTTTGCATCTCCGTGGAAGGCACTGCTGGGCATTCAGAGAAAACAGGGCGTGGTATCTGCCCTCTGGAAACTGTGTAATGGACGATATTCATGCTTTCATTATACTTGTTTCTTAGTTTATATTAAGCTATCATTTTCATCATTCCAACTGTTAACCTCTCTTACGTACTTTTAGAAAGTTCAAAAATATTCCTTCTACATTGAAATATAATTGACTTCAAAGAGCCATTTTCTTTGTGAAGACCACAGAGAAATTCTGAAGATCAGGACAACAGAACTCTAAATGGGCAGCTTGGTGGTGTTATCTTTCCGAGTAGCTTCATCACCATTTGCTTCTTCTTAACTCCCCCTAGTTGCTGCTTCTTCTGGGGAGAATTAAAATAAAGCTATTATAATTAATGAAATTTCAGCTATATTCCCTTTGATGAAGGAACAAATTAAGATCTGGTGACATCTTCAGGTATAAAGTGTACCTTCACTAAAAGTGAGGTGTGCCCTAGTCTTGAATTACATGGTGAGGGTCACGTCTTCGTGCAAAGCACTGACCTCTTTCCAGAGCTCCTATTTTAAAGGGCCACCAGGCAGCAGTGCTCAGAGGTCCCACAGAGATCTCCAACCCAAATGTCTCCTGCGCCAGTGCCTCGTTCACATTTCCCTCCCTTTTTCTCCACAGTTTCACTGTGTCAGTGCCTCTTTTCACACATCTTCAGGCTCTTTTTCTACATCCTCAATGAATCTTCTCAAACACACTCCCGACTTTATTTTTTGCCTTACCATTGAACCACACTGCTCTTTATCCCTGCTTTCACTTCCTCGTCTGCAATTCATTCCTCCTCTACTGTATGGCTCAACTAAAACCATGTTCTAGTTGGTAATAAATTTAGTTAAATAGCTTATTGGACCTCCTTTTGCTACTTGAATCACTCAGCACATCAGTGGATCCATAATATTCCATTTACAGACCAAGCAGAGCATTTGTGCTGGATTGATTCATTGAGATGAACAGCTAAAACAAGTTAAAATCCATCACCACATCCCTGCCTAATATCAGAATGAATTTAGTTGGTGTTAAATGGACATTTGTTTTTATTGTCTCAAAGATTGAACTTTTCCTCCAATATATACATATGTATTTCTGACTTGAACAGTACATAAAAATTAGTAAATAAGGCCCCATTAAAAATACTTACAATGTAAGTAACAGAAGTCCCAATAGTATTTCTAATGTCCATTAATGCTTATTCTGAGGATCAGAGCTCATTTTACTGAGCCATTTAGTTAAATCGTGTGATTATTTAGAAAGTTAATTCATGCATACTAAAATCTAGCTTAAGTAATGCAGAGGGTAGGAGGTAAAACTCTATGGAGATGATAGCCCTTTTTGTTATTTAATGATCAGCCATAATTAACTTGCAAATTTGAAATAATTAGAACAAATTAAAGGTATTTAACTTTGCCTCCCTAAAGAAAAATTCAAATTGCACCAAATGCAGCTTTAAATTATTCAAATCTCAGAGGTCTAGGCTAGATTTTTTTTAATAATGCCTTTTCTATGATGAGAATACCAATCTGCTTTTTGTCAGAAGGCATCCTATCCAGTAAGTGTTCTTTGTGTTTCATAAATGACAGCTATTCTTCTTTGTAAAAGTATTTCATCTCCCAAGACTACATCAGCATTTCTATGGCATTTTAATTCAATAAAACAAAAGGTTAATGTTTTTCTACTTTTTAAAGAATGCAAATACAAGTGGTATTCAATTGGTCCTGAATGACATTTAAATTTTGCCATTCAAGCTCAGACTGTCGCGATATGAGATTTGGGCAAAATAGAAAGAAAAGTTCAAGGAGCTTTGGATTATTAGAATTTTATGGAACTTAAAGAATGGAAAATGTTTTTCTTTTCCCCATTCTAAATCAAGGCTACTCAAAGTTTCCCATCTAGTATTATGTAATTTCTATCCAATAAAATATGGAGATATCATTCAATAAAATCTTAATAACCTAAGAATGACTTAATAGTGTGGCAGTCCTAAATGCTGTGAGTTTAAAACTCTTTTCTTCTGCTGTCTTGATTTTGATCATTTCACCATCACGTTAACAGCTCCAACAGATGCTAAATGAGAATAACAGAACTATTCCTAACAACTTCATCATATAGTGAATGATGTTGTCCTGCATTAGTCATAGCTCTTCAGCGTATTTTGCACACATTTTATCTGGACTGTATGAAGTGATAAGAAACACATCTGACAATTAGGTTTTGACTTTATGGTGCCTCACAGTGAATGAATGGGTACGAGGTGTGTGGTCAGTGAATGCTTCTTCAGTTTAGTATCTGGTATGCAGTTTGGGAAATAACATATAGTTATTAATTTTGATACATCTCAGTATATTAAAAAATTTTGGTAAAATTTTTTTCTGCTATTTTACTGAACTTTATTTTTCAGTCAACTTTATTGAAATTTACACTTAATAAAATGCATACATCAAGTTTGATATGTTTTGACTAATGAATATACCTTGTAACTAACACCCCAATTACTGTAGAAAGTATCCATCACCCCAGAATGTGCTTTGCATCACTTTGCAAGAAACCCATCCAACTACCATCCCTGCCTTGCCCCCACCCCCAAGCCCTCTGGCCCAGGCAACCATTGATCTGACTTCACTCCTGTAACATAGTTTTGTGTGCTCTGAATTGTCCTGTGAATGAAATAGTGCATGCCTGTACCTGGCATCCCTCGCTCACTGTGTTTTAGGGAGCTATGCACGCTGCTCCATGTTTCCTTAGTCCATTACCTGTTTGTTCTTGCGCAGTTTGTCGTGTACCAAGATGTCTGCCAGTTCATTTGTTGATGGACATGTCGATTGTTTCCAGATTTGGGAAGGAAAAAAGGAACTGAGCTGCTATAAACAGCCAGGATCATATTTTGGATACAAAACTTTCATCAGATATATGTATTGTGAATATTTTCTCTCTGTGCCACTTCCCTTTTTGTAGAAGTATTTCATCTCCCAAGACTACATCAGCATTTCTATGGCATTTTAGTTCAACAAAACAAAAGGTTAATGTATTTCTACTTTTAGTTGTTTTTGAAGAACAGGACTTTTTATTGATGAAGGTTAAAAAAGATATTTTCCTGTGTTCTCTTGTAGGAGTTGTAGAGGTTTTAACTTTCACATTTAAGTCTATAATTCATTTCAAACACACTTTGGTCGTGTGGAGCTGGGCTCAAGGTTCATTCTTTTACTATCCAGATATACAGTTACTCTAGCACCATTTGTTGAAAAAATAACTTCTTCACTGAACTGTGTGATGTCTTTTCAAAAGGCACACACACATGCACACTTGTGGGTTTCTGTTCCGTTGGTCTAGATGTCCGTCGTTAAGCCAGCGTCACACAGTCTGGATTGCTTTAGCTTCGCAATAAATACTGAAATCAGACCCTATGAGTCTTCCAACTTTGTTTTTCTGGTGAAAAACTCTTTTGGGTATTCTAGGATCTTTATACTTTAGATTCAGTTTATCAGTTTCTATTTTGAAAACAGAATTATGCTCAGATCAATTTTGTAAGAATTATTCTAAAACTATTGTTTCCCACTTCATAAACATGGTATATCTGTACATTAATTTAAATATTTAAAAATTTAACTTGTTAATACCATGTAGTTTTTCACATAACAGTCTTGCACATTCTTTATTGAATTTATTGGTAGGATATAGAAAGATTTATTTTGAATATTTTTTTAAATTTCTACTTATTGATTTGAGAGAGAGAAACATTGATTTGTTGTTCTACTTATTTATGCATTCATTGGTGGATTCTTGTATGTGCTCTTACCAGGGATTGAACCTGCAACCTTAGTGTATTGGGACAATGCACTTGAACCAACTGAACTACCCAGCTAGGGCCAGATTTATTTATTTTTGAACATTTACCTTGTGTACTACAGTCTTGCTAAATGCACAGATTCTAGCAGGACTTTGGTTATTTTTCTGGTAGATGACTTAGGATTTTCAAGTTCGTAGTTAACATTGCCTGTGAATATAACAGCAGCTTTATTTATCCCTTCCCAAGATTCTTGCCTTTTGTTTCTTATGCTTGACTTACTACATTGGCTAGAAGTTCCAATACAGTACTGAGTAGAAGTGGTTAAAGAAGACAGCCTTGCTTTGTTCTCAATGGAAGGGCATTCAATAATTCACCAATCAATATAATATTAAGTGTAGATTTTGGGTAGATGCCCTTTATTAGATTGAAGTAAGTTCACTTTTATTCTTAGTTTGCTGAGAGTTTTTGTCAGAATTTTGTCAAATGCTTTTGCCGCATTTATTGATGTAATCTTGTGGTTTTGCGACTTTATTCTTTTAATGTGATAATTTACATGGACATATTTTTTGTAATGTTAAGCCACCATTACATTTTGGAAAAATACTCATTTGGCTATAAAGTAGTACCATTTTATGTATTGCTGGATTTGATTTGCTAATATTTTGTTGAGAATTTATGTGTCTATGTTCATGAGAGATACTAGTTTGTAATATTTCTATATTATAATAACTTAATCAGGTTTTGGTATCATGCAGTAACATAAGCCGTGTCAAAGTGTTCTCTCTTCTATTTACTGAAAGCTTCTATAAGATTACTAATATTTCTTCTTTAAATCTGATAAAATTTACTAGTGAAGCCATCTGATTAGTTTTCTTTGTGAGAATGTTTTGATTATGAATTCAATTTCTTAGTATATATGAGGACATTATATTATCTGGTTCTTCTTGAGCCACTTTTAACAAGTTATATTTTTCAATAAATGTATAAATTTGATTTCATTTCAGTGACTGAATGGGGTGGCATAAAGTTGCTCATGAAATATTCTAAATATTCTTATAATATCTTTGGAATCTATAGCGTTACCCCTCTCAGTTTTGTTATTTGTAAATTGAGTTTTCTTTTTATCTTAGGTTGTTTTGGTATAGGTTTATCAATTTTATTAATATTTTCAAATGGCCAACTATTGAGTGTCTTTTGTATTTCTTTGTTTATTTTATAGATTTCTACTCTATTGTTTCTTTCACCTTACTTTATATCGTTTGTTCTTCTTGTAGCTTCATAAGGTAGAATATTATATCATTGTTCTTAAACTTTTCTTCTTTTCAAATATAGGCATTTATTATTTTCCCTCTAAGCATTGCTTCTGTAGTCCTCAAAGTTTGATATGTTGTGTTTTTGTTATCATTCATTTCAAAATATTCACTAACTTCTCTTTTGATTTCTTTTTTGACCTATGGGTTACTTGTAAGTATATTTCATATCTTCTAAATACATGAGATTTTCCTAGGTATCTTGTTTTTTATTTTAAACTTCATTCCATCTTGGTCAGATTATATATTCTGTAAGTTTTTATTTTTTGAAATATGTTGAAATTTACATTATGGCTCAATGTGTGGTCTACCTTGGTCCATAGTCCATGTGCACTTTTAAAAATGTATATTGTACTGTTGAGTGTAATGTTCTGTACATGCCAGTTAAAGCAAATAGATGAATGGTATCGGTCAGTTCTTCTGTAGCCTACTGAATTGTTCTTTCCAATCAGTTGGTAACAAAGGGCTTTTAAAATCTTTAGATATGATTGTGAATTTCTCCACTTTTCTCTTTAATCTTCAGTTTTGCTATGTGTATTCTGATACTTTGTTGTAGATGCATATGTTTTTAGGATTGTTATATGTATCTGGTGATTTCCCTCTTTAATCATGATGAAGTATTTTAATCATAATGAAATATTTCTCTTTATGTCTGGTACTACATTGTAACATCTACTTTATTTGATATTATATAACTGCTCCAGCCTTCCATCTGGACTGCTTGCATGACGTATCTCCTTCTATCCTTTTATGTCAACCTATTTGTTCTTTTATATTCAAAGTGTGACTGGTAAGCAACATATGGTTTGGGTTCTGCAATTTTCTTTAATTTGACAATTTATTTCATTTGATTTGAGTCTTTAATTCATTTCAATTTAATTTAATTGTTGATACTGTTGGATTGAGGTCTGACTTTTTTTTTCTTTCTTCCTATTTATCCCATCTGTTGTTTGTTCCTCTGTTTCCCCTCCTTGACGTTTTCTAGGGGATGGTGGTTAGAGTGAGAATAACAATTTTTTTTAGTTTTCTGTTTGAATTCCTCTTATTTTGTTAGATTTACATCTTTGCATTTTGTTTAGTTATTTCAATGGGGATTACAGTATGCTTCCCAGACTTATTAAAGTCTGTGTGGTACTAATATTGGGGCATTTTATGTAGAAAGTAAGAAGCTTTCTATTGTATGGATATATTTACCTCCCCATCTTTGTGATATTATTGTCATATACATTACAGCTCAGTGCATTATAAATCCCATGAAACAGTGTTACCATTTTTGCTTTAAACATTCATATATCTTTTAATGACATTAAGAGATTAAGAAATACATACTTTTGTATTTACTCATATAAGTACTATTTCTGATGCTCTTCATTTTTTTTATAGATTCAGAGTTTCATCTGATGTCTTTTTCCTTCAAATTGAAAAACATTATTTCTTATAATACAGGTCTATTACCAACAAATTTTCCCTGTTTTGTTTATCTGAAAATTTTATTTCTCCTTCATTCCTGAATAATGTCTTTGTGAGATGCAGAATTCTTATATAACAGTTTTCTTTCTGTTTTTGTTTGTTTTCTTCCTTTAAAAATACTGTTCTACTATCTCCTGGCCATTGTTCTGATGAGAAGTTAACTATAAATATCATTATTTTTCTGTATGTAATTGACATTTTTTTCTGGTTGTTTTCAGAATTATCTTTATTTTTGGTTTTCAACAGTTTGTGATCTGTGGGTTAAAGTTTTTTTTTTTAAATCAAATTTGGGAAATAACCTGGCATTATTTCTTTAAAATAATATTTTTTCAAATTTTTTCTATCCCAATCTTGGTCTTGTCTCCTTCCGCAATTTCAGTTTTATTTGACAGACAGCTTAATATTGTCTCTAAAATCCTGAGACTGTGATGTTCTTCAGATTGTCTCAATTCTATTGATTCTGCCAGAAAATTCACAAAACTCTTTGATCTTTCATCTCCATTTTCTAATTTTTATTTCAGTTACTGTAAATTTTAGCTCTAGAATTTCTGTCTAGTTCTTTTTTAGAGCTTCTGTCTCTCTGCTGAGACTGCCTGTCTGTTAACTCATTAAAACCATTCTTTCCTCTATGTTCATCAACATATTTATAATATAATAGCTGATATAAGTGGCCTCTCTACCTGCTAAGTTCAACATCTGAGCCATCTTTTGATTTTAATTGAATGATTTCTTTTTCTTAACTATGGGTCACATTTTCTTTTTTCTTCTTGAGTCTTGCAATTTGTATCGTATCCTACATATTTTTAAAATATTTCTTGGACTTCTGGCCCGGATGGAGGCGTAGATAGATACATTTTACCTCCTTGCATATCCAAAAGAAGGACAACAACAAATTTAAAAACAAAAAATAACCGGCACTGCCTGAAAATTGGACTGTATGGAAGTCTGACAAACAAGGAGTTAAAGAAGAAGCATTCAGACCAGTAGGAGGGGCAGAGACAGGCAGTCGGGAGGGAGAGGACTGAAGGCAAGGCAGTGGTTGGCAGACTGGGCAGTCCCACATTTGCATGCAGATAAACCAGGAAGAACAACTGGGGAGTAAGACAGACCACACAACCCAGGGTTCCACTGCAGGGAAATAAAGCCTCAAAATCTGTGACTGAAAAAACCTGTGGGGGTTAGGGCAGCGGGAGAAACTCCTAGCCTCACAGGAGAGTTCATTGGAGAGACCCACAGGGTCCTAGAATGTACACAAATCCATACACCCAGGAATAAGCACCACAAGGGCCCAATTTGCTTGTGGGTAGCAGGGGAAGTGACTGAAAGCTGGTAGAGAGCCTAGCAAGTGGCATTGTTCCCTCTCAAACCCCTCCCCAACATACAACACCACAATGCAGAGACGTGGGTTGACCCACTCTGGCAAATACCTAAGCCTCTGCCCCTTGCAACGTAACAGTTCTGCCAAGACAAAAAAAATATGGCCCAAATGAAAGAACAGATCAAAGCTCCAAAAACAGAATTAATTATGAAGAGATAGCCAACCTATCAGATGCAGAGTTCAAAACACTGGTAATTAGGATTCTCACAGCAGTGATTGAGTATGGTTGCAAAATAGAGGAAGAAGTGAAGGCTATGAAAAGTTAAATAAAGGAAAATGTATAGGGAACCAACAGTGATGGGAAGGAAACTGGGACTCAAATCAAGGGTTTGGAATAGAAGGAAGAAAGAAACATTTAACCAGAACAGAATAAAGAAAAGAATTCAGAAAAATGTGGAGAGGCTTAGGAACCTCTGGGACAACTTTAAACGTTCCAACATCCAAATCATAGGGGTGCCAGAAGGAGAAGAGGAAGAGCAAGGCATTGAAAACTTATTTGAAAAAATAATGGAGAACTTAGCTAAACTGGAAAAGGAAATAGACTTCCACAAAGTCCAGGAAGCTCAGAGAGTCCCAAAGAAGTTGGACCCAAGGAAGCACACACCAGGGCACATCACAATTACTTTACTCATTAAAGATAAGGCGAGAACCTTAAAAGCAGCAAGAGAAAAGAAGCCAGTTACCTACAAAGGAGTGCGCATAAGACTGTCTGCTGATTTCTCAAAAGAAACCTTGCAGGCAAGAAGGGGCTGGAAAGAAGTATTCCATGTCATGAAAGGCAAGGACCTACATCCAAGATCACTCTATCCAGCAAAGCTATCATTTAGAATGGAAGGGCAGATAAAATGCTTCTCAGATAAGGTCAAGTTAAAGGAGTTCATCATCACCAAGCCCTTATTGTATGAAATGTTAAAGGGACTTATCTAAGAAAAAGATCAAAACCATGAACAGTAAAATGACAACAAACTCACAACTATCAACAACCAAACCTAAAAAAAAAAAAAGAAGAACGAGTTAAGCAAACAACTAGAAAAGGATCAGAATCACAGAAATGGAGATCACATGGAGGGTTATCAGCAGGGGGGCAGGGGAGAGAGGGGAAAAGGTACAGGATAAGTAGCATAAATGGTAGGTACTAAATAGACAAGGGTGGGTTAAGAATAGTATGGGAAATGGAGAAATCAAAGAACTTGTATGTACGACCCATGCCATGAACTAAGGTGGGGAAATGCTGGTGGGAGGGGGGGTACAGGGTGGAGGGGAGTAAAGAGGAGGAAAAAATGGAACAACTGTAATAGCATAATCAATAAAATGTATTTTTAGAAAAGAAAGAAAAAATAAAATATTTATTTATTTTTAGAGAGAAAGAAGGGAGGGAGAAGTAGAGGGAGAGAAACATCAATGCGAGAGAGAAACACCAGTAGGTCGCCTCTTGTATGTGCCCCAGTTGGGACTGAACCCACAACCTAGGCATGTGTCCTGACCTGGAGTCAAACCAGCGACCTTTCACTTTTGGGGAGGATGACCAACCAACTGAGCCACACTGGTCAGGGTGTATCCTGCATATTATGATACATTGAGAGAAGTGGATTTTATTGCCATTCTTTGAAAAGTGTTGGTTTTTATACTTCTCAGTAATTACCCCGCTAGTCACCTTGAACTTGGATAGGTTTGCTATATGCTATTGTGAGGGCAGATCTCTGGAAAACCCAGGGTGTTTCCCAAGCCTCTCTAAATTGGTGACACACAATCCCCAAACTCTTCCCTCCCTGTGTATTTTGTCATAGCTTGATGTTAGGCTTCGTTAGAGGTCTGCAGCAAGTTTTTGTCTACGATGTGGACTTTCTGGGGCCTCCCCTGAAGTCCGGGACATTAACCGTATCTCTCCATTTCGTGCCAGCACTCCAATTTCCCCAGCATTTTCCAATTTGTAACATTTCTATCCTGCCTTCAACCACGTAGCAGCCACTTTTTGATAAGTGTTACTGTGAAAAGGAAAACAAGCAATAGAGAAAATCCACAAAGCTAAAAGTTGAATTTTTGAAAATGTAAGTCAAATTAGTAAGTTTTTCAAGATGATCAGCGTACTATAGAGAGGAAAACAAAATATCAGTATCAGGAATGAAAAAGAAGATATCACCCTAGATTCTCACAGTATTTTTAAAGTACTTAAGGAACAGTATGAATAATTTTTACAATTATATTTGACAGCTTAAATGATATAAATTCCTTGAAATTGACAGTGTACTAAAATTCATACCAAAAAAAGTAGAAAATGTGAATAGCCTATATCTGTTAAAGAAATTTAATTTCTAACAACAAACTTCCCAAAAATAAAAGTACAGACTCATAGAACTTGTGAACTTTACCCCAGCCTGTAAAAAAGAAATAATATCAGCTTCACACAGATTCTTTCAGAGACTAGAGTGAGGTTCCTCAGACTTGGCACTGTTGACATCTCGGACCAGATCATTCTTTTTATGGGAGTGCTGTTCTACGCATTGTTGGCTATGCATTGTAAGACAGGCATCCCTGTCTTCTACCCATATAGGCTACTAGGAGCCCCCCGCCCCAAATTGTGACAGTCACAAAACTCTTCAGATGTTGTAAATGCCCCCTGTGTGGCAAAATTCTCTCCTTCTACCCCACTTGAGAACCACTGGACTAGACAAAGAAAGAACGTTTCCCAACTCCTTTTGTGGGACCTGCGAGATAAAGGCATTAGAAGAAAAGAGAATGACAGACAAATGTAAAACAAAATATTTTTTTAATTTTTTTTGTTTTTTAATTATTGTTGACATACAATATTATATTACTTTTAGGTGTGAGTAGACATCATATAACTTACTAAGTGATCATCCTGATAAATCTAGTGCCCATCCAACACCATACATAGTTATTAGAATAGTGTTGATTGCGTTACCTATGCTGAACTTTACATCCCATGACTGTTCTGTAACAACCAGTTTGTACTTCGTAATCCCTTCACCTTTTCACCCATCCTCCTACCCACCTCCCCTCAAACATTTCTTAACAAAATATTAGCAAACTAAATCCCAGAATATATATAAAGGATGATCCAGCTTGCCTAAATCTAAATAGAGTGTATCCTAGGAATACAAAATTGGCTTAACATTTGAAAGTTAGTTTGCCATGCTAACATAATAAAGAAGAGAAACATGTTCTCAAACCAATGCAGAAAAGGCATTTAACATAACTCTTCCGATGCTCATTCATTACTGGGGGAAAACAATGACCCGTCATCAAATTAGAAATCTGGTAGAGGCTGCGAACAAAGACACATTCTCTTTAATGATGAACACTTTTAGGAACAAGGTAAGGATGTCTGCTCATGCTACTTCTATTCCACGTGGTCCTGGAGATCCTAGCTAGTATGATCAACCATGAAAAATATTAGAAAGAAACAAGTAAAACCATCTTTATTTTTAAATAACATGACTGGCTACAGAAACAACTACTAAAATTATTACGTAAATTTAACACACAGAATTCAAGTTCAATTTTGACAAATAAAAATCCATTTCATGTCTATATACAGCAATTACTATCCTATAGCAATAGATATAAAACAACAATTATTCTGGAAAGAAAGCATCTACAGTAGCATTAAAAACCATCAAATTGCTAGGAATAATTTAACCAAAAAAAAAGTACAGAATACTGCTGAGATAAATTTAAGAAAGTTTAAATGAATGGAAAGAAAGATATACCATGTTCTTGAGCTGGAACACTCAGTAATAAGATACCATTTTTTTCCAAATTGAAGCTTAGATGCCATGCAGTATCAGTCAAAATTCCAGCATACTGCTTAGAAATTGGCAAACATTCTGAAATTTATATGAAAATGTGAAGGGTCTAGAATAGCAAAGACCATCTTTGCCATTTAGAAGAATACATTGAAAGATTTGCATGCTGCCTAATTTTAGGTATGTAAATCAAAGTTACGTAATCAGTACAGGTTTGGTATTCACCTGGAGACACATAAATAGGTTAGTGGAACAGAATCGAGTCCAGTAGACCCACACGATCGTATGTTCCATTGCTTTTGACAAAGGTTCCAAGCAATTCTGTGGAAAAGGAAAATCTTGTTAACAAATAATGCTGGGGGTACTGGATATAGATCTGGGGGGGGAATGAAACTTGATCCCTATCTTCCATCATACCCTAAAATTAATTTAATCACGGGGTGTTAGTGTCTGATCCACAAAGGAGGGCGGTGTGGCACAGAATATAAGACCTGGGCTGGGTGGTGAGGGCTTTCGTACTGGGGACTGTATTGGTGTAGGGTATCGGAGTTTGAACCTTGCATTGACCTTCAATCTGCTGCCCTCCCTGGATCCTAACCCTGAAGCAGGCTCTCAGCCCGCTCTTTCTGCTTTCACAGATGTGTACGTAAACCCTGATACAGATTGATGATTTCTAATTCTTAGGTCTTCTAGATTGTAGGGCGGTCTGTTTCTTGTTCTTGGCCGTTTTTATCTTGAATTGCTTCAATATATTCACCAAACCTTCACTCCTCTCAAACCCATTTCTTTCACTTACAGGAATGAATTTACCTTCGCCTTCACCAAGAAAATTGAAAGTGAAGCATGTACTTCCTCATCCCTCTCTCTCTCAACCCCACCACCCTAAAGTCAGTGAGCCAGCTAGCAAAAAGCTACAGTTATTGATCCAACTGCTTTCTTGAAATATCTTCCCAAATGTTTCATAGGCACCTCAAGCTACATTTAATTTCTCCCACCCTTCCCAAATCTTCTCAGTATTGCTTATCCACCCAAAATTCTGCCAATCATCCTCAACTCCTTTTTCTCCCTCACTTTTGACATTCAAGCACTCATCATTTTCTGCCAATTTTAAATCCTAAATATGTTTTAAAAGCTATCTCCTTACCATGTCTACTACTGCTTCTCTATTTCAGACCCTCATCATCTCATCAGAGCTGTTCCAGCACCTTCTGACTCATGAGCTTCTTGCAGTCTGTTCTCTAAATAGTGCCAGAGTAATTTTTCATAAATTTGGGATGGAGCGTGTCATTTTTCCCCATAGAGCCCTTCAATGACTCTGACTTCCTATAAGATGGAGTTCAAACCCTTTGACAGGGGAAACCAAACCTTTCATGATCTGACACTCCCTCATCTGCCATGTTTCACCTTCCTCTTCTCCCCACCCAAACCCCAAACTCGATGCTGTAGCAAAACCAAACTGTTTAACTTGTCTAAAATATATGAACTTTTATTAGTTAGTGTATTTGCTAATACTGTTTTTCCCCTCCCATCCTTCATTCTTCCTTATCTCTTGCTTAATTGCTAAGGTTTAGTTTAAATGCCTCAGAATTTCCCTTTAGTTATGCAGCTAGAACTAGTGCCCCTGTCTTTATGTTCCCAGAACAATTTGTACATTCCTGAATTACAGCTTTTATCAGATTTTAAATGATCTGTTTTCACTCTGTCTCCACCTTTAAAATCACTTTGAGGACTGGAACTAGGTCTTCGAACGCCTGTGTTGGTGTACCCAGTACCTAGCATATGTCAAGTACTCAATAAATACTTGTTTCCATGTTTGCTACACCAGCCCCATAGCATATTATCCTGACATAGAGTATTGTCCCCAGTAGATAGCTGGTGAAAAATAAATGACTGATTGATCTAATAATTTATTGAACAGGAATAAGGAAGCCAGAAGTTGAGACAACTGAAGTTTTTCATGGGAGTGACAGAGAAAATGGTGATCGCATTAAATGAGAATGGAAACAGATGGAGGAACTAGTTTCGAGATAAAGATTATACATTGCTTGAACATGCGTTGGTTTCCATTTTTTCGGGAAGTACGACAAGACATCCCTTGGCAGCTTTCCCCCAGATACTTGATCAGGTCGGCAGTTGTGGACAGCACTGTGGGCTGGACAGATCTATTTAGAAATCACGATTGAGGATACAAGGGTGTGGCAAGGATCACTGAGAAAGTGCCAAGGAGACAAGGAAGGAGGACGAGGACAGAATCTTCAGGAATGTCTGCCATTTCAGGAGAGGAAGTAGAAGAGTTTCCAGTAAAAGAATCAGAGTAGAAGTCTCTTAAAACTATTAAAACTATCGAGATAATACAAATATTATGAAAACAATCAAGATAATATGTATATTATGAAGTCCAGGGGAAAAAGGTTCTAAGAAAGGAGCCAATTTTTGAGAAGTGGTCTAGTAACAAGCAATACTGTTGAAAAAGCAAAGGTCCACTAGATTTGTCCTTTAAAATATCGCTTTACTAGGTATATATGTTAAAATTAATTACTGTTAATAGAACTTTGTCAAAGAAGGGAAGGAGAAAGGAGACAGTAATATAAAGGAGATGGTGAAAGTTTTTGTTTTTTATTTACAAGAGTACATGCCTATTGAAAGAAATTGAAACATTCAGAAGTATATAAATTAAATTATAAAAGTCTCTCACCCATTTTATTTCTACTTCTCTGGTTTGGCATTTATCTATTCAAAACTTTTAAAATATTTTTATATATTTTTGTTTCTACAAAAATAAGATCCCAGTATACATTCTTTTATTGCAAATTGCTTTTTTTTACTTTCTAGTATATCATGAACTTTCTCCACAATGTATACAGAACTATGAGTAGAGAACTACATAGCTTATTTTTTAAAAGGCTAAATAGCATTCCTTATGACCGGTGTATCATAGTTTATTTTCTTACTCTCCTATTGAAAATATTTGCCTTTAGTTTTTTCACTATTACAAATAATACTGCCATGGCCATCCTTTAAAAAACATTCTCATGCTGTTGTTTATGTGATTCTATGGGATAACGTCTTAAAACTAGAATTATTGGGAGGGTAGGTGCGTTTTTATTTTATTAGTGTGGACGTGTCATCCACAGAAGGGTGGTAACCAATCAGTTCCTTCAGTGCACTGAAACACTGTTGCACACCCTCGCTGACACTGAGTATTATGCTCCCCCTCAAGAAAAGAGGTTTTAGTTTTAGGTTTAGTTTTGATTTTTAGTGGAAAGTTTGATCTTGTTTGTACTCCTAGGAAAGAATCCAGCTGAGAGGAGGAAGAGTCGATAAGTATTAAAAAAAGATGATTGACAGGCTATACTCACAGAGGGCATCTGTCAAATTGGTATCAGCAGTATGAATAAAAGGTATACTTTTCTTCAGAGATATTGAGAAGAATAATAGATGGATAAAGATGGAAATAAATGCAAGTGAAAGAACAGATTTTTATGCAGTCATCTTTATTTCAAGGAAATTAGAAACTAAGTTCCCTGTTGAGATAGAGGATTGCCAGGATGGGGTTTGGATAGTAAAGGAGCAGGAAGCAATCAGAGTTACGATTGATCAGCATTGGCTGGTATTGTGAGCTCAGCTGAGCAGAGAATGAATGAGTTTAGGGGAAGTCAGTGGTCGTGGTCACAAGATCAAGCAGAGCTGTAGCTGTTGGATTGCCTGGGTTTGGGGCTTTGGGGTTGAGGGAAACTTATCTTACATTCACAGTGAGGTCGTTTTATTCTCCTGTTTTCCCGGACCGTGAATGGAAGTGATATGAGCTAAGATACACATCCATTAGTTGTTCCTCATGGGAGAGTGATCCTGGGTTCTGGTTAAAAAAAAATTAAAGAATATAAATGTAATACATTGCATTATGCCCATATAAAGCCATATTGCATGAAGCCATGTAATTTCTTTTTTTATTAATAAATTACAATGTGAACCAACATTACTAAACATTCTGATCAATAGAAGGCCAGCAGCTTTGATGGGTTTACGTGATTTGACTTCTGGCCCCGGGCAGCCTGGGATTAGTGGTGGACCCAGTAATACTCTGTCAGTTCTTTCTTGTCCAGAGATGATCTCTGCTGCTGGGGAGTGTAAGCACCTTAACTTTTAGGATCTTACTTATTGAGTAAAAGTCTTTTTTTGTTTTCACTTTAATTTTCACTTTGTTTATGGGCAAATGGAAGAAAAAGCAAAAGTGTTGTGGGTCTGTGGTGAACTTAAGTTACAATGAAAGGCTAGTAGTATAATAAGGGATACACACACACACACACATCATCATCAGATCATTACTCTCCAAAAAATAAAGTGTTATAAGAGGAAATATGCTAAGGTGGGGGCACAGTTTATTAGAGAGAAAACATGTGCACACAAGTGTTTATTTTTATTAAAATTCTTTTTAGTCTGTATTTACCTTGTTGATTTACAATGAAATTATATGAGGACAGAGATCAGTTCTTCCACATGCACTATTATACTACCTTCTTTCATACTCTGGGTATATAAAAAATACTATAACAATTGAAAATGAGAAACACAAATGCACTTTGAGGCAAATTGGTAATATTTTAATTCTTAATATTCATTTTTAGTATTTGGAAACATTGTAGTAATGCAGGCCTTGCTTTAGCATACTTTTTTACTTCTATAGACGTTCTGGTTCTTAGTCATAATCTGTGGCTTTATTAGCAGTTTTATGGGTCTGAGTCTCATTTCCCCAAATCCAAACATAGGCTTTGGAGGATAAAGACCATTTCTTCTCCCACGTTGTTGTGGTAGGACACAAAGGAGACCTTCGATATGCCCTGGCCACGTGTCCTAGTTGGCTGGAGCGTTGTTCCATGCACCAAAATGTTGCCAGTCCGATTCTGGTCGGTCAGGGCACATGCCTAGAGTGCAAGTTCAATTCCTGGTTGGGTGCCTACAGGAAACAACCCATCAATACTCCTCTCTCACATCCAAGTCTGTCTGTCTGTCTGTCTGTCTGTCTCTCTCCCCCCCCCTCCATTTCCTCCCTCCCTCCTTCTCTAAAATCAATGGAAACATGTCCTGGGGTAAGGATTTAAAAAAATAGATCTCAATAAATTATTTAAATTATTCCTCAAAAAAAAAGTTTTTACTACCATGAATTGTATTTCAACTCATGCTGAGTTTATATGCCTTTGTGTGATCTGTATCCCTTCTGTGCTCTCTGCAGCTCATTCATACTTATTTTTTCCAGTTTGTTGAAGTCAACAGGTGATGGCTGGCTGCTTGGAACATCATCATCCATCAAAAAGTACCAAGAGTTCACCACCAGTGGAGAGACTAGAAAAGAGAAGAAGACCGTTGGATTTCAGTCACATACGGAAGATGATGCCCTGCGCACATATCCAAAGGAAGATGCATATCAACCCCAAAGAGGTAAGCTTGGCATCTCTGTAGCAAAATGAGAACCTGTTGGGGGAGGTGGTTGCTGGTGTCTGCTAGCCATGAACTCCAGGTGATTTCCTGCAACCCTGAGCAAGCGTTAAATATGCTACAAACTGGCACGTGCCTGCAAGGCCATAGGCAGCACATCTGGACCCGTGAGTTATATCACTGTTTCTCTGAGGACACTCGTAGGAGAAACTATCCAACTTGTCCCTCTTTCTGCAAGCAACAAACTGTAAGAATTATTCGGTAGTAAGTATCTTCATAGACACAAAGTAATGTTCAAAGTGAGTAAAGAGGACAAGAAAGTGAACATAAGTCTCTACTGAGAAAGTAAACTCTAACAACCACAGTTAATCTTCAATTTACTGGAAATATGGGGAGGGTGGAGGAGAGGTCATGGATAAATTCTACATTGTGGCTGAAACAAAACCTCATAAGTTTTAAGTATATATTGCCTAGCAGTCTTTTAAGTACCAGTAATTCTTCCTATTTTATATGTCATGGATATTTTTTTAAATCAGTTATAAATAACAATGTGAAATGTTGAGTGAATCAGTTAAATTTAATTCCCAGTTGTTTCTGGAGTGGCTTTGGCTTAATCTGTCCTGGAGTTATTAAGGGAAGGAGTTTGGAGCATAATGGAACAGGTCTGAGCTTTCGTATGGAAGAGAGCTACAGGGAACAGAGGGCCAAAAAGGGTCTCAGAGCGCCCTCTGCTCACACCTTCCTTCCGGCATCTTTCTCTTCTGCGCACAGCCATTCACACTGCTTTCCTTCGACCTCCCTCTTTTCTAACTGGTAGCACCAGCCCATCTCTAGTATTCAGCAGCCGACCTCTCCCTGGCCACTGTCACACTCTCCTACTTGACACACGTGCAGTGCTTTATGAGAAGATCGTGCAGGTGTAGCACCCCTGCCTTTCCTGCTCATCACCAGCGTTGTCCTGTTTTTTTGGTTTTAATTACGATTAACCTCGAAGTTGTTTAATCCTCTCCCAGATAATTGAGAGATGATTATTAGTCCCAACTTCAGAAGGGAGTCTATCCATAATTTGAAACAAAAGCAAAAGCTTCTTTTGTTTGGCACAGGGGAGAAGTTCAGCAGACCTCCACTGCTTTAGGACGACTTGGAAACAACAATGAAATTCAGCAGGCTTGGCCTCCCAGGTCGACTCTTCTTCACTTCCTCCGTTGGCAGTCCTTCCTGACGGGGCGGCTCTTGCCTTGGCTTCCTCTCTTCTTTAGTCATTGCACTTTCAGGAGTGGAGAGCCCGTCAAAATCGGTGTGGCAGTTGCACCACAAGGCTTAACCTAGTCTTCTCTTAACTTGTCACCCAATTTGTGTTGTGTGTCAGCACTAAAATAAAATGGCAAAAAGAGAAAAACAGAGTGTAATAGCAAAGGGACAAATAGCTCGTGTGATTGGTTAAGACCGCGGCCCCTCAGAAAGCCACAGTAGGAAAGGCACTTTGAGAAAGGTGTCATCTAGCCAGCCCTTGCCTTGGTGGACGTTAATCTCTCTCGGGCCCAGCTACAGAAGCTGGACGCCTGGAGAGGGCTTGTGTCCAAAAAAAAAAATCAATTTCTAATTTGAAACAAAATCATTTTGACTAACAGGGGTTCAGAACCCATTACTTTTTGCTGTATAGTCTGCTGACATTTCAGCACTTTCTGTTGTGCACAATGAATCCTAATAGTCATTTTATAATGTTGCTATACCAATCAATTTAACCAAGAGAAAGCTGTTACAATTCTGCAAAGTTTTCAGGAACAGTTTTCACTCAGGGTTTTATTTTTTTTTACTAGTTTTTTTTCCCTTCCACTTTTTGGGGGAGGAGTTATAGTGTTGCAGTGAAAACTAAAAACTTGTTCATCTTTCAAAAGTCCTCTCTTACGGCATTGTAACTCATAGGAATTACTAACTTTTTTTATTTGTAAGAAAGGCTATCTTGTATTTTCTCTTCTTTTATTCTAATATGGAGCATTAGCAAAATTATAATGTCCCCGATGATTGAGGAGGGCCCCTCCGAGTCATCCTGCTCACCGCAGAGCTGGAACACACGGACTCCAGTACGGGGCAAAGTTGCTGCAGTGGCATTTGCTGCGGCACCCCACCCAATGGGAGCCGGGCTTTCCAAGCTGTGCTGCAGAGGGGTTGGACACCTGTTTATCAGAAGGCCGGTGACCTAACACTAATCGCCCAAGTTACACTGCTTGGTTTTTCCTCTCCTTAATTGCGTTCCCCTCTTTAGTGTATCTGAATTTTTTTAATACACTTTTCTTCTGTTTTCTATCCTTTGTTTCTTCCATTGTCCCTTAATTATTAAGCACTACACAGGACATTTACTGCAGGACCATTAATCTTTATTATCAGTCTCTTTCTCCTTTACCTCTCCTGTCCCCCTCACCATTCTGTCAACTTTATACATACTAAACATGTAAAAAAAAAAAAAAAAGGACCTGACTCTTACCTCAAGAAACAACCTTGTGATTGCAAAATATGTGTAGTATTGTCAGGGTTACCCTTAAGGTATAAATTGTTTTTCAATCAACAATGCTAGGGTTGTATTCAGTTGGTTTTATTGAACTACGTGCAAAAAGTAGACATTACTTAAGGAAATCTAAACTTGAGTCAAGAACTTCTACGCCGAAGGCACAAATCTGGAGAAAAGATTTCTCTTTCTTCCTTGCTATACAGCAGTGTTTTCATTCTCTCCCAGCTTGTCTCAAACCTTCTCTTCCTGAGCAATCACTGATTCCCTTTCAAAGGAGCCCGAGAAGCTGAGCGCATTTTTCCTCATATGCGCAAGTGCTAGTGGAGGCTGCGAGCCCACTGAGCACACAAGTTCCGGAGCTGAAATGCCAGGCTTCAGGGCTTGTCGCTGCCCACCCCTGCCCCCATCACCCCAAAGCCCGCTCCCTCATTTAGAACTACCTCCTCTTCATTGATCTCTGAGTCTCCTTAAACTTTGAGCAAGGCTGAACCTGGAGTAATTTCAATTTAGCTGATGGTATTGACCATGCCTTTCATTTTGTCTTTGGGTTTTTTTAGGTTATGTAATATACAGCAGCTGTCACTGATCGAAGCTCCCAGAGGGGCTTCCAAACACATTTTTTTAACTGGAAGAGGATTGTTGTAGACTTATCCAAAGGGAGGGATGATTTCTGGAGCTCCTAGTTGTTGGTCCAGGCGAACCCGTGCTTGCTGTGACGAGTGCTCTTCATAGTCCCTGATGGGTTGAAAGGCGACATGATTGAAGAAGTAAACAAGTTGGAGTATCCTAAGTGCACAAACTGTTTCTATCTTGCCTCTTAAGGAGCACTCATTTAGGTTTATTTTATTAGTAACATCATCATTATGATTGTGTTTCATCATGAGAAAAGGTACCACAAAATATTACTTCTGACCCCCAGAAAGCTGAGCTAAAAGATCCACCAAAAGTCAATGCCTTTATGAATAGAACACAGGAGACAAGCACAGTACAGGGCTATGAATAAATCCAGGCATGTAACTTAAATTGTCCTGCCCTGTCCACTCAGAAAAGGGACTCGAATGCGAGAGGCTAGTGTTGAGTGTTGAAGTTGCTATATATGGAATTTTGTCACTTAAACCAGAGCCTCTACATTTTCTATCCTCTATAATAACAAGAACTATCTCAAAACACTATATAATTTACTGAGTTATTATTTATATTTTATATTTCTTCAACTACAGTATAAGTACTTCACATGTCCACTGTTGTATCCCCATCTCCTAGACCATCGCTTAATATGCGATAGATGCTCTTTGTATTTGTTGAATGAGTTAAAGTAACAATAAGGACATTGACTGTTCTCTCTGTGTCCTTGCCCCGTTTTCCCACAAAAAGGATCTGATCAGTTAGACCTTTTGACCTCAGTACTGGCAGTGATTTAGTGACGTAAGAAGTGTATATGCGTGTCCAGTGATTGATTGGCAATGTCAAAGAGATAACAGTAGAGTCTTAAAAATAGTACTGCCTTGAAAGTCAAGAAAACTGGGGGGGGGGGCTCCATTTTCTTTTATTCTAATTGCATTTAATTTATCTACAATAAAATTGCGTGTGCGTTAAGTGTCCAGTTTGAGAAACTTTGACAGTGTATGTATCTACGTCAACGCCCCCGATTAAGATGTAGTACATTTCCTTTATTCGTGACAGTTCCCTTGGGTTTCTTTCCGGCGGTTCTCCCATGCGGCCTCTCTCCTTGGCTTGCAGACGGCCGTCTGCTCCTTGTGTCCTCACGAGGCCTTTTCGCTGTGGGCAGCCTCCCTGGTGTATCTCCCTCTTCATACGAGGAAACCAGTCATACTGGATTAGGACTCATCCAAACGACCTCGTTTAATCTTAATTACCTCTGTAAAGGGCCTCTCTGCAAATACATTCTGAGGTATACTGGGAGTTAGAACTTCAACATGAATTTGGCAAGGGGAGAGGACATAATTTAGTCTATAGCAACTGCTTTTTTTCTGACCTTTACACCTTTTATTTTTTCTTATCTCATTATACTGTCTAGGACTTTCATTACAATGTGGAATAAAGTGGTAAAAGTGGATTTTATGCCTTGTTCCTGATTTCATAGTTCCCTATGATGCTCTTCCACCATTATGTATGATTTTAATTATAGGATTTTTCGTTGGTGCTATCTATCATGTTATAAAAGTTCCCACCTCATTTGCTGAGAGTTGTTATTATAGTGGGCATAAAATTTTATCAGAACTTTTTCTGTACCTATTGAGATGGTCAGAGTGGATAAGGAACAAATACCCTGTATCCCAGCAATTTCTTTCTAGGTATATATACTAGAGAGAATCTCATACACATGATGGTTAAATTACAAATATGTTCATAGCTGTATATTCATTAGGGTAGGCTAAACTTTGGTAACAAGTGGACAGAAAAAAATCAATAGCTTCAAGAACAAGAAGTTTCTTTCTTTGTTTTGCAATGGTCTGGGGTAAGTTTAGTTGGATAGCAGCTCTGCTCCAAAGAATGATGGCTCTGCCATCTTTTTGTGCCTTCCAAGGTCACCTTCATCACTGCAGTGTCACCTTCATCAGTGCAGTGACACAGGAGCGGCAAACTTGGTCCATGGCCACATCTGGCCCACTGCTTGCTTTGCAAATAAGTTTCATTGGAACACAGCCATTTTCATTTTTTACATGTTGTCTGTGGCTGCTTTTGTGCTACAGCAGCGCAGTTGAATAGTTGCAGCAGGACCTGGACGGCTCACAAAGCCTAGTATATTTACCACCGACCCTGTACAGGAAACTCGTGGTTGGTCCTGCCATAGCAGGTCAGTGAAGACGAGGGAGGGAATGGAAGAGCACACGTGGGAGGTCTTTATAGGACAGTCCTGAAGTGGCACACGTAACGTCCACCAGTTTTCCTCCTGACCACACATCATTACAAGGGGGATTGGAAACTACAGTCCAGCCATGTACCCAGGAAGAGGGGAAGAGAGTGCATTTCGGTGGATAGCTGGCATCCCCTGCCACAGCGGCAGCCTTCTTAATAGCCCAGACCAGAACCACTCCAGGTGTCCGTCAGCAGTAGAATGGATGCATAAATGGAATGCTATCTAGCAAAGAAAACAAACTGCAGCCATGTAAATCATCAACATAGATAAATCTCACAAATACAATGTTGAGTGAAAGATGTCTTAAAAGGAACATATATATGTGTATATAGTATGTTCTATTTTATAAAGTCCAGAAGCGGCCAAGCTGCATCACATTGTGGGGGTGCATATCTAACTGGTAACACTGAAGGACTGCTGTGAGGACAGTGGCTGGCTCCTGGGTCTCGGAGGGGAGCAACGGCGGTGCTGAGGGTGGACGCTGGTGACGCGCCAGGGGCAGTGCCGCCAGGACCCTTTCTTGATTGGAGAGGGGTTGCGCTGGTGTGTTCTTTATCAGTCTTTAAACTGAACTGGATGTGTGACATAGCCTGGCTGTTTCTAAATGGCAAAACATAACGAAGGGCCCAGAAACAGAGCTTTCGTAAACATTGAACTCTGAGAAGTCGTCTTATGAGATTTTGACTGATGGATGGGCAGACACACACCTGGTCGTGTGCAGATAGGACGTGATCCATTACGTTCAATCCTGTCTGTGCATACAAAAATGCATGTTTATTTACATAACTGCATTCACACATATTCATCTATATATAAACATATACACTTATAGATGAAGTGTAACAGCCTAATGAATAATATTCTTACCAACACTTTTATTTTTTTAATGTGTACATTGTCTTTGTGTGTGCATATGTAAATATAGAGGGATGTGTAGTTCTGTGAATATACTGTATGTAACTGCTGGCATGGTAAACATTAAATCAAATTTTATAGAATGAATATAATTAAAAGCTGACATATAGCTTTCTAGAAATGTAATGAGCAGAGCTTAGAACATTAGAAATAGGAGTAAACTTGCTGTAAGGCATAGTGTTCACACATCCCTGAAGTACCGTCAGGAACTGCATCCATTGACGTCGGTCCCTGCCTTACAGCAATCACTCGTAACTTTTCTGGAGTCCTGTCACCTTTCATCACTCGGTGAAAGCTGCAGTCTCTTCGCCCAGAAAAGTGAATGAGCATGTGTACACCCAGTATTGCGCCTGCAGTTGGGAGGGGTTCACACATTCCTGAAGCACATGCAAGGATCCCATCAAAAATCCTTGCACCCTCTGTTAAAATGTCTTCTTTCTGTTGTTCCCATCGGATGTCAATTGTCTCGACCAAACTTTTGACATAAGCATCAAAACAGACAAACTAAGACCAGTGTTCAGGCCTTATGTGATAGTGACTAAAAAAGATCTTTGTTCTGTCACTACCAGGCATCTCTTCCCTTCGCCTCACCCACCAGCCCCGCTCGGTGGTTCCTGCTCCTGTTCCCCACGTGGCTTCCCCTTCCACCCCAGGACTCCACCCAGACAGTTGTAGTGCAGGTGAACTGCTTCACCTGCCTCCTTCTCTCTGTTTCACTCGGTTCTAAATTCTGCACGAGAGCCATCTCTCTGAAGACTAGTTTGGTGAATTTTATCATCATTGTTGATGCTTTGTTTTGTCGTTGAGGCCAAGTAGCACGGTGTTTAAGAGTTTGCAATGCAGACCTTGATTGTATTCAAAACCCAGCCTTGCTTACCAGCCCTGTGGTATTGGACATGCTGCTTGACCTTTTCACACTATCCACTTCCGCATCTATAAAGTGAGGAGAGTAATTAATTTAAGTACAAGGAGCCAATGCATGTGAAGTGGTTTGAATTGATTAGCAAGGTACAAGGACATAATGATGCTCAATAAATATTTCCTGAATATACTAAATATTTAGCCTTGAGGTTTTTAATTTAATGCTTTTGCTAGTTCCATGCTCCTTAATCCTTCCTATCAAAACTCCACCTCCTGCATTAAATCTTCCCAATCCTATAGCCAGATGTGATCTCCTCACTTCTTAATTCCTCAGACTTTTCGTATCATTTAATGGCAGTAACTAGCATAGTGATGGACACCCTGGGATCGGGTTGTCTGGACGTGGATGCTGACTCCATCACTGAAAGCTTTGTGACCTGGGCGGGTCATGTTAGTCCCTCATGACTTATTGCCTTCTTGTAAATTAAATATAAAAATAGTATCTATTGCAAAGGGTTTTTATGAGAATAAATGTAACTAATTCTGGAAAGGCCAAACTGTAGCAATAGAGCTGGGGGGGGCGGGGTAGTAACAGACCAGTCAGGGAGAAGGGAACCACAAATGGGCATAAGGGGAGTGTTTGGAGTGTGGAATACTATAAAACTGGGTTGTAAAAACACATAAGCAATGCCATGACAAAAAAATTTTAAGCCTAGTTGTGTTCATGTTTTCATAGCCGTACAGATTTGCTACTATTTATCAAACTGTACACCTAAGATGGTTAAATTTTATAATATTCAAATTATACTTCAGTGAAACTTTAAAAACAAAAGAATATATGGTATATGGAAAAGACTTAGAACAGTATGAGGCACATACCAAGCACACTGTATCTGTTATTATTACTTTATACTACTGCCTTAGGTCATTTATGATTTTTTTAAAATTTTTTGTTGTTATTCTGTTACAGTGGCTTGTTCAGAATACTCTCACACCTTCCTTCACCTCCTCCTAAACTAAACTTGAGCTTATTACCTGGCACCAGCCCTTGCCTCTCATTGGGGACTTGGTAAATATTTACTGACTGAAAACACTGTATGGACTGATGAGTTTATTTCTGGTACAAGAATGTACTGGTTTGGGTTGAGGATCCCACAGGTATGTGGACTCAGAGAAGACAGTTGTGCATTTAGATGGCTAGTGGTTTACATCTACACATACCAGTGAGCAGTGAATATTGAGTCCAGCTTTGGAACACCAAGGTTCATGGTGATGGTTTTGGTGCTAATCTCTGTGGACATTATTCTTGCTTTCTCTTGTCCTGATTATCTGTGGCCACTCCTAAACTGTGCCATTCCTGAAGGTAGCCTACTGTATTCTTGGCATGTTAGGGTCTGGTATTCCCGACACACCAAATTTGTCTTTGTGCTATTTGAATATTCACCCTTTCCTCAAAGGAAGAATGAATCTCCCCAAGTAACTTGTTTGAGTGGTCTGGATAACAGTCTCCCAGGAACCAGGAGAAAATTGTGGATGAGATGCTTGTAGTCTCCCAGGAAAAAGGCAGGGAAGTGTTGTTTGTATTGTTTGGAAAATAATATTAAGAAGGAGGAGGAGAAAATTGTTATTATTAAAAATACTAATAGATTCAAACACAAATAACAGACATTTGTGTCCATGTCTTCTTATTATTTAGCACTTCAGAAAAGAAATTATCAACTAACCATTGCTCGTTAGAAAGCAACAGAGGCCAGATCAGCCCTGGAGTGGGTAGTGGAGAACCTCTCCCAATAAAACACTTCTTTTAGCCCAGTGTGGAGTTCTTTGAAAGAAACATTCAAGACTCATTGATGCCTTAAAAGTTTTGAGGTTAGGATAGTTTAATTTGGGGACTTTGGAGATACAAAGTGCTGGGATTTTCTGTTCTGAGAGGAGAATGATCTTTTGTTACGACGGTTCAGGGGAATGAAATAAAGCAGTCTGCCATCTTGGGCATTTTCACAGGAAACCCAAATCAGCAGGAATACGAGAGGGCATCAGGCTTTTAAAAAATCTGTAGTTAGTTTGTTATGCACAAATGCACTTTTTTAAAACCAGATATTACAGACCTCTGATGTTTACAAAATCAAACAGCCTGCTGAGTTTGCCATCTGTCATCGTTTCATTTCAGGGAGGGGTGGGGAGTGCGTAATTTCAAAGCTTAGGGTTCCCTATAATCTCTAATATATCCCTCAGAATGGACTTTGTAATTTATTTTTATTGAATGCCCACATTATTTCCTTTATTGTTCATACAGGGACAATGACAGGAGTTAGAAAAGATGTGTCCACATCTCCTATGACAACAGAAAGCCACAAGGAGCTTGTAAGCACAACCCCATCGTCATTCCAACACAGCACTTCCCGGTAAGCTCTAAGGCTCTTGGGTTTAACATTCTCCATGTAAGAATATTTTTTAAAATTTTTTAATTGACATATAACTGACATATAATATGCTATTAATTTCAGGTGTGCATCATAGTAATTTGATATTAATATACATTACCAAATGATTCCCACAATAAATCTAGTTACCAACTGTCACCACACAAAATTATTACAGTACTATTGACAGTATTCCATATTCCGTACATTATGTATTTATGACTTCTTTATATTGTAACTGTAAATTTGTAACTCTTAATCCTCTTCACCTATTTCACCTGCGCTCCCTCAACCCCTCCCCTTTCTGGTAACCACCAGTTTGTGTTCTGCATCTATGAATTGTTCTCCTTGTTCGTTCCTGTTTGGGTTTTAGATTCCGTATTTGTGTATAAGGGAAATCACACAGTGTTTGTTTATCTCTGTCTGACTTATTGCACTTAGCGTAATACCCTCTAAGTCCATTCATGTTGCTGCAGATGGCAGCTTTTCATTCTTTCTTATAACTAAGCAATATTCTGTTATGTATATATACCATATCTTTGTGTGTGTTTCAGTGTGTTTCACAAGTTAATTTATTCAAGCACTCTTATCTACAGCATCTGGATAGAGCTCATAACCATGTACTGGGGTTTCAAAGTTCAAAATATAAACCAAACAATAACAAGATTTCTTATTTTCATACTACATCTTCTTTATCCATTCCTCTGTCAGTGGATACCTCGGTTGCTTCCTTATCTTGGATATTGTAAATAAGGCTGTAGTGAACATAGTGAAGCAAATATCTCTTCAAATCAGTGTTTTTGTTTTCTTATGATAAATACCCAGAACTGGAATTGCTAGGTCATGTGGTAATTCTATTTTTAATTTTTTGAGAAGCCTCCACACTGTTTTCTATAATAACTGCACCAACTTACATTCCCACCAACAGTGCCTGAGGGTTCCCTTTTCTCCAGATTCTTCCTAACACTTGGGGTTTTTGGGTTTGTTTGTTGGTTTGGTGGTTTGTTTTTTTTTTTAGGTTATATCTCATTAAGGTTTTGATTTGCATTTCCCTGATGATTAGTGATGTTGAGCATCCTTTCATGTGTCTGTGGACCATCTGTATGTCTTTTTTTTTTTAAACTTCTCTGCCCATTTTTAATTAAAATCTTTGGTTTTTGGTGTTAAATTGTATCAGTTCTTTATATATTTTGGATATTAATCTGTTATTGGATTTATGCTTTGCAAATATCTTCTCCCACTCAGTAATAGGTTGCCTCTTTATTTTGTTGATGGTTTCCTTTGCTCTGCAAGAGCTTTTTAGTTCGGTATAGTCTCATTTATTTTTGCTTTTGTTTCCCTTTCCTGAGAGAGTAGTCTAAAAAATATTGCTAAAATCAGTGTCAAAGAGTTTACTGCCTATGTTTTCTTCTAGGAGTTTTATGGTTTCATCTCTCACATTCAAGTCTTTAATCCATTGTGAATTTATTTTTGTATATGATGTAAGATAGTGCTCCAGTTTCATTATTTCCAATGTAATTGTTTGGTTTTCCCAATACCACTTATTAAAGAAACTGTCTTTTCCCATTGTATATTCTTGCTTCCTTTGTCATAAATTAATTGACCATATATGCATAGGTTTATTTTTGGGCAGTGTATTCTATTTACAGATCATTGATCTATGTGTCTGTTTTCATTCCAGTACCATACTGTTTTGATTTCTGTGGCTTTGTAGTATGGTTTGAAATCAGGGAGCATGATACCTCCAGCTTGATTCTTCTTTGTCAAGATTGTTTTGGCTATTTGCAGCTTTTTATGGTTGCATATAAATTTTAGGATTTTTTTTCTAGTTCTGTGAAAAAAAAACCTTTTGGTATTTTGATAGGGATTGCAGATTGCTTCAGGTAGTATGGACATTTTAACATTATTAATTTTTCCAAACCATGAGCATAGTCTATTTATTTGTGTTATCTGTAATTTCTTTCATCAAAGTCTTACAGTTTTCAGAGTATAGGTTCTCTTACCTCCTTGGTTCAGTTTATTCCTAGATATTTTTACACAATTGTAAATAAGATTGTTTTCTTAAGTTATTTTTCTGATAGAGTGCTTTTAGTGTGTAGAAATGCATCTAATTCCTGTGTATTAATTTTGTATCCTGCAACTTTACTGATTTCATTTATTCTAATAATTTTTTGGTAGAATCTTTAGTGTTTCCTATGTATAGTATCATGTCATCTGCAAAATAGTGACAGTTGTATTTCTTTCTTTGCATTTTGGATGCCTTTTCTTTGCATAATGAATATTTTGAGTTTTATTTAATTAGCAGTAGAAAATTAATGGTCCTTACTCAGGACAGAGGCCTTCATTTGGCACCTAGAATTGGCCAGGTTGAACTCACAGAGACCTTTTCTGTACACATGCCTTTTCCTTGTTGACAATGGTAATTGGCAAGGATTTCCATAGAACCACAAACTAATCTTATCTTTCATCAAAAAAAACTCTGCTTAGCAGCAGGTCCTTCCAGTTTATCACAGAATGGCTATACACTTGGACTGTAAGTTTAATTAACTGAATTAATATTGAAAATTATAGAGGATTTTGTACTACAGTTAAAGGTCTATCAACGTTTACTTATACCAAAAAATTTGAATGAAGAATTAATAATTTGATCAGCCTTTTTTGGAATCAGGAAAAGAAACATGTTATTAAAATTCTCGTATCTATATGAGAATTTTCTCACTTATATACTTCTCACTTATATACTTGAGGCTGAATATATAAATATCAATACAAAAAGGACTTATTTTTACTTGGGAATATGATTTAGCACTTATGTACCTAATATGTTATTGTATGAATACAAAGTTGAAGACAATTTTAATTGTAAAGATCTTTAGGGAAATGACACAGAGGATTATAATAGTGGCTGTCGTCTATTAAGCACCTACAGTATTCCCAGTCCTTTACATTCATTATCCAATTCAATCTTCACCACAGCCTTATGAAGTGGTACTACTGCCCCCGTCATTTTAAAAATTAAGGAACTGGCTCAGACAGACTGACTTGCCTAAGGTCGTATGGCCAATAAAAGGCAAGCTAGCATTTCAGAGTCCAAAGCCCAAGATCTTAAATATTATCGTAGTTGACAAAGACAACCTCCCTATTTTGGAGGCTACCCACAATCAAAAGAATTTTTAACTAGTTTACCACATTCTTTGTTTATTACTCCTTTTTTTTACTTTTAATGCTACTGTTATTTGCCAAAGACCCACAACGAGTTGTGGTTCTGAAATATTGATGGGGTTCCCACCTTGGACCACTGAATGCTGTGGCTGAGGGCCTATTGCCCAAAGAAGATCTATCCTTGCTCACCTTGAGAGATCCCTCTGGAAGAATTACAGGTAAAGAAAAGAGGAGAGAGAGCCTGGATTTTTAGTCTTAGTGAATTTCCCTGCCATTGAAGGTTAAAATGAGATCTTTAACACTACTTTAATATGTATTTGATGATTACATTTTGGTTTACAGAGAAGCATGAAAAAGGAAAAGAAAATGCTTCCCCAGTGAGGGTTTTGTAGAACATCCTCAGCACACAGTTTCTGAATGGACCATATCAACTTTGCAGAGTTTTACAAGGCTGGTTAAAATTGCTGTGAAGACTCATATTTACGGGCCTTAAGAAAAGGATTCTTTATCTGTTATTTCTTAATACTGCAAATCAGCTAAATATAGATTCTCGGAAGGTTCCTAAATAACGGGCATTTGGCTAAATAAAACAATGTGTAGCGCACATAACCCTTAGATGTGCACAGTGGCATATTACACGTCTGTTCTACAAAGTGCAGAGTCGAAAAAGATTCAGTGCTACGAAAATCAGTTACCGAGAAGGCACAGTGGTTGCTTTCCAGATTTCAGAATCAGGATTATTTGAATTATTTTTATTTCGAAGCGTAGAAAAGGCATTTTTTATAGACTACTTTTCAGTTACATCAGGAAAACCCGATGCAAAAGAAAAATGCATTGCTGTTTGTTGCAACAAACCTTTGAAAGTAGTAGTGAGGTATACAGGAGTAAAAGACCTTTCCCTGGTCACCCTGAATTCCAAGAATTTTCAAGTCTTGCAAGAGAGCGTGGGTGGGACATACGCTAGTGGAGACAGGTTTTCCTTTGTTCTCTGAAAAGCACTGACGCCCAGAAGAGCCCCATGTCATTCCATATGCAGGTGATACAACAAGGCGTGGCAAAGTCTTTCTCATTCACAGTGTAGGCTGTTAATTGTTCTCTCTGCTGCCTGTCAATATAATGTGAAATTTTCATTCCCCATTCAAGGTGGAAAAGTTGTGGCTGAAAATGTTAACATTTGCATTTTTATTTGTTGATTTATTTAAAGGACAGCCTCTCCCACAGCAATCCATCACTTGGTGACACCCCAAATATGAATAATGTATTGTAGACTTGCAGTTACCATGTGTAATAAGTGCTCGAGACAGTAAAGGAATGTTAACTATGTTGCAAATGTAATATTTATTGACTCATAAAGTTTATTGCTTTTGAGGTTCAATAATACTGACCATAGGACATTAATATCACTTATCTTGATTTTAGCTGGGCACCTTTGTATGTAGAAATATTCATCTATCTCATGCTAACAAAATAAATATGTAATTTATAACACAAGCAAGAAGGGCTTTATAGTTTTTTTTATGCTGGGAACTATAATGCTTCTGTCTCTGCATTTCACTTCTGGCCTCCAGGATTGATCACACCCCTGAGCTGTCCGAGCAAGTGAGCACACTGGTCATCTTGGCACAAGAGGGTGGCGCCACTGAACTAAACAGGGCCATGCATTTCCGCTTGGCTGGGACAGGCAACACCCCGCAGTCACTCCACCAGGAGAGAGGACTGGAGAGGGCTTTCCCCCTGTCCTTCTGAACACCTCCCTAGTGGACGGGTGCTCCTTCACTGAGACAGTTCAGTCCTTTTTCTGTCGTGATACTGAGTCACGTGTACTGATTGTACTTGATCCTATTCTCCAGTGTGAAACCAGACCTGGGCCAGTTACCTACACATTTGTAATGAGCACAAAGTTACTGATAATTAACCCTTTTGTGCCTTCCAGAATTAGGTATGTCCACTGACAGCAATAAAGATCATACAAGAAATATCTGGCCACCGGAGCAAAAGAAGTAACGTTAATTAGCAACCACCAGCTGTAATTGTCATCCCCATTAAAATGCAGAATTATGGATTTCTTCATTATAACCTTTCTAATTGTACTTGATGTATACCAATTTAATCTAAAGATATATTTGCAATAGTCAGATATTTGCATTAATGTAGCTTTAGATCTTCAAATCTTTCATTTCATATTTGACTGGGAAAAGGAGTCTTGTGGCTGTCTATCCTTTGTGTGTCGGTGTCTTTTTCTATCCAGGTATGTGACCTGTACATTTTACATCAAAAATGAAGACAATCTTCTGGGATTATTCAATGAAACAGATATCTTGTCACTTTTAAAATAGTTAGTGGAGCTTCTCTCTCTTAGTCATGTGACAACACAGTAGTGATTATTCCAAACTATCCACAGAGGCAAATACCAGGTGTGCAGCAACAGGATTACATTCTCAGTCCCTGAAGAAAAAGGTTACTAAGATCTCTTCTCTCTATTCTTCCCTGGCTCATAAGAGTTAATACTGGTATTTTCAACCCCCTTTTTAAAAATTTTTTTTCTCTTTTTTAAAATTGATTTTAGAGAGAGAGAGAAACATTGATTTTTTTGTTACACTTACTTATGCATTCATTGGTTGCTTCTTGTATGTGCCCTGACTGGGATACGCCGCTTTAACCAACTGCTATCTGACCAGAGCCTTTGAGTTGTGTGTGTGTGTGTGTGCACGTGCATACGTGTGTGTGTGTGAGGAAAGACAGAAAGACAGATCCCGCCAAACCATGCCTGATTAGTGAATTTTTGGAACCCGAGCTGGAATTAGCCTATTTCTAGGGAGTACTGTTCACCTTTCTATTTACATGGGATATTGTTCCATTTATTTGAGTCATCTTCAGTTCTTTTCATCAGTGTTCTACAGTTTTCAGTGTACAAATCTGTCACCTCTTTGGTTAGATTTATTCCCAAGTATGTTAATTTTTTTTCGTACTACCATAAACGGGACTTTCCCCCTTGATTTCCTTTTCAGATCACTTTTGCTATAAAGAGGCACAACTGATCTCTGTATGTTGATTTTGTATCCTGAAGCTTTCCTGAGTTTGTTTATTGGTTTTAACAGTTTTTTTGTGGTGTCTTTAGGGTCTTCTGCATTTAGAATCTTGTTGTTTGCAGAAACAATTTTATTTCTTCCTTAACTATTTGGATGCCTTTTATTTTTCTGCCTTGCCTTGTTGTTCTTGCTGGACTTCCAGTACTTTGCCGCACAGAAGTGGTAAGGGCGGCATCTTTGCCTTGTACCTCATCTTAGAGGAAAAGCTGTGGGCTTTTCATAAATGGCCATTATTGCATTGGAGAAATTTTTTTCTATACATATTTTATTGAGAGTTCTTATCATGAATGGATGTTGCCCTATGTCAAAGAAGACACACAAATTGCCAACAGATGTCTGAAAAGATGCTCAACATCACTAATCATCAGGGAAATACAAATCCAAACCACAGCAAGATATTACCTCACAACTATTAGGATGGGTATTTTCAAAAAGATAAAAGGTAACAATTATTGGGAAGGATATGGAGAAAAGGGAACTTTTGTATACTTAATGGGGCTGTAATTTGGTGTAGCTTTTATGGAAAACAGTATGGAGGTTCCTCAAAGAATTGAAAAATAGAACTACCATAATATCCAACATGGCTGCTCCTGGGTGTATACACAAAGGAAATGGAAAATCAGTGCTGCAAAGGGATGTGTGCCCTCTCACGTTTGCCGAAGCCTTGCTCACAGGGCCAGGACACAGGACGGCCGAAGTGTCTGTCAGCAGGTGGATGGACTGTGGAATTACTCAGCCTGAAAACAGGAGACTCGGTTGTTTGTGACAAGGTGGATGAACCTGCAGAACATTATGCTAAGTAAAATAAGCCAGCCACAGAAAGAGAAATACTGCAAGCTCTCACTTATATATGGCATCTAAAACCGCAGAAGTGGAGAGTAGAACAGTGGTTACCAGGACGGGGAGGGAAGGTAGAGGAAGTAAGGAGGTGTTGGTCTCAGGGTATGAAGCCGCAGTTCCGTGTGATGAATAAGTGCCAGAAATCTAGAAATCGAAATGATGACTACAGTTAATAATACTGTACTGAATATTGTAGATTTTCTGAGAGAGGAGATTTCCAGTGTTGTCACCACAAAAACAAATTGGAACTATATGAGAGGATTCGTATGTATTAGCCTGACTAGTAATCATTTCACTGCACGTATATGTGTGTGTGTGTGTGTGTGTGTGTGTGTGTGTGTGTGTGTATAAAATGTTGCATACCTTAAATACATACAATTTTCTTAAAACACAGTGTTTTCTATCTTTATTTCCACTTTAAGTAACTTGACATGAACATCCAGTTGCTTCTGGCTCCAGTTATGATGATATAATCGTTAAAGTTCTAGAACAACAGATACTGTTTGGTCCTTTGCTGTGCCATGAGGAGGGACAAACATTTCTGAATTTGTTCCTCTTCATTGTCTATGGCTTAAACCAAGGCTTGAGCCCACGGGCAGCTTAAGAATTGTGTAGTTTCATACATCATCATGCCAGTAACCATTTATATTGCATAGAAGGAAAAATCATGTAAATAATTGTAACGATGACCTGTTTTATCTCTGGCAACAAAATTCTGGATTAACAGCAGCTATGGGGATTCAAGAAACATATTTCTATTATGCTAGTAATAAATGTGCAATGCTGAAAATTACGTAGCTGTTCACAGTCCTTAGCATAGTACCTTAGAGTTGAAAGAAAGTTTTTAAGATTCATCGTCTCATTTAAATTGCACCAAAGCCCTGTGAGCTAAGTGGTAGTATTATCCCATTTTCTAATGGGGAAATGAGAGCTGAGAAAAACTGAGTGACCAAGCCAAGTCACACAACATGGGAGAAGAAAAGAAGGCTTGAATTTTGCTCCAGTCCCAAATTTCAGAGTTTCTTCATTCTTTCATGCTGCCTGAAACTTGGATTTGGTTCTGAGGTATCAACACTAAGCCGATATAATTCTGGTTTAGGGTAGGAATCAAACTTACTTTAAGCGTTGGAATCTGTTTTATAACTTGATAAGAAGAACCTTAGCCACTCAGAGAAGGACAGGTGTTGTGGTTTCAACTGCACACAACAAGCAGGTCACGGTGCTTTCTTGCACTCGTGCCTAGAACCTTAACAGTGACATTTTTTTAAAATTAGACTTTATCTCCACTACACATTTACACAAATATTTTAAGTACTCCACAGATTCCCTCATGTACCCAACGGGAAATGATAATGTGTAATTCTCCCAAAGGTGGAGAGATGGAAGCTAAACTGACATCTCTAACCTGAAACTGGAGCCCGTGGGCACCACTTGGGTTTATGCGGTAGGGTTCAGTGGCAGACCTCACTGCCTCTGTACCAGGGAGCGTATGAGTGAAGGCCACACATGACGATGCTGACCATACGCACTCACTGCCTGCCGTCCGTCAGGAACTGTGTCAGACATGTCCAGATCTATCCATTTATAATATATGTTCATACAAATTACATGTCATTGTAAGGTTTTTCATACTATGAAAACTCAGTTTCTTGTTAGTTCAGTTTATTCACTAGATTCCTCAGATGAGTGAAATCATATGGTCTTTCTCTGACTGGCTTATTTCTCTTAGCATAATGTTCTCCAGGTCCATCCATACTTTGGCAAAGGGTAAAATTTTCTTCTTTTTTATGGCCAAGTAGTAATGCATTGTGTAAATGTCCCATAGTTGTTTTAGCCACTCATCTACTGATGGACACTTGGGCTGCGACCGACTCATAGCAGGATGACAGCTGAGTGGGGGCGGGGCAGTTAGGGGTTGGAGGGACTGAGGAAAAAGGACTCATAGATGTGGACAACAGTGTGGTGATTGCTGGGGGGCAGTATATAAGAGGGATAAATGGTAATGGAAAGAAATACACAATAATTTTTTAAGTAATAAAAAATTAAAAATTCAGTTTCAAGGTATTAAATAGAATTTCTCCTTAGGTTTTTCAAACAGCTTCCTAAAATATTGGGTACTGGACCCAGAACCATCATTTTAGCTCTATCTAGTAAGAGTTTATACACTACACATACACATAGTCAAAATAGCATTTGCTATATTCTTCCATTTGAGTAGATTGTAAATAACAAAACAAGAACAAAACCTAATGAAATGATGCACATAAAATGATGACAACGAAAAGGAATAATCTGAAAACTTCAGAAAGGAATATGTTGAATATGTTAAAAGAAAATATGAAGTTATAAATATGCCCTCTGTCCTCCATCTTTCATCAGGAGGATGAAAAGCCCAGCCAGTCTAAAGTGTTTTGTTTAAGTCGGGTTAATAATTGGAAATTCCTTGCCAGCGATGCATTACCACCAAGAATAGTTGAATGCATTAAAATTCTTATGTGTTTGATTAAAAGATGTTGCTTTTAATTAAGCCATGATGCTGGGTTGTTGTTATAATTCCCACTGTTAAAAGCTATTAATATAATCATCCATTTCTCTTGCACACACTATTTATAGAAGAAAACAGAAACAAATGGGGTAGGTAGAAATAATAGAGACATAGCGTAATTCCAAGAAATGAATTCAGCCTAAGGAAATTTGTCAAAACAGTCTTACCAGAGGAAGAACATACTGTACTGGGAAAATGCACAACAGCTCATATTTACTAGTCACTTAGAATTCTGTCCTTGGTTTTAGGAAATCTTTCTAAGTTGTAGGTGAAGGGATTATAAGAGCTATTTTATTGTTCACACTTTTCTGTATTTTCCAAATGTTCTACAACAATGATATATTACCCACATAATTTTTAAAACAACATTTTAAAAGAAAACAAAGGGCTCACATTTGTAGGACATAAACCCATTTCAAAATTTCATACTCTGAAGTTCCAATAGTTGGGAAAACCCTAAGGTTGCCCTCGGAACATATGACATAAATATGCTATTTCTTTGTGGAGCCAGCAGTAGGTGAGGATTATATTTCCTTGGTGAGTCTTCTCCAGGGTACTGACCTCTGAAAAAATGCTATGATTAGTGACATTTGTTCCATATTGCCAGTTCCTGCTATCATGTCCCAGTTTTTAGCCTGACAAACCAACGTTTTAGAGTTGTTCATTCGGTCCAAGTTCTTTAAGTTCCCTTAGCGTCCACGTAAAGAAACACTGTTTAGTGCCACTTACTGTTCTAGATACTTAATGCTTTTCTAAAGACTCTTCCATATATGTTACCTAATAAAATCCTCAGAATCTTCAGAAAGTAAAGCTCAAAGAGACTGTTTTAGAATTCCAGGTGTAATAATTTTAACACTTAGGTTTATAGGTCAAGGTTTGAATGCTTGCTATGTGGTTTCAAACAAATTATTTCATTTAATCTTTAAAGTCAGGGTAATAATATCTCCCTCATAGGTTTGTCATGATGATTACACAAGATAGTTTACGTAAGTACTGAGCACAGACCTGGTATAAAGCTAACTAGTAGCTGCCGTTGCCGAATTCCCTGACAAGCAACAAGGTGTTCCGCCCTATCGTAGAGCTTCTTCTAGACCTCTGCCTGGCCTGTGGCTAGTCCGTTGCTTTGGTTTCTCAAGGTAAAATTCTTGCAATGCAGACAGGCAGCAGCACTTAGAGGAGAGGGCATTAGAATTCAAGTCCAGAGACCTGGATTCATCAGTACCTGCCTCTACCACTTACTAGCAGCAAAACCTTAACAAAGTCCGCTGGCCACGCAGAACCTGTTTTCCAGCCTTCCATCCTGTCTGTCTGAACCTTACCCTGTGTTTGGAGATAAAACAAAACGTGCACATCTGCCTCCTGATGGCACGTTCACACATTTGGGGAACAAAATAATGAAAAAAGTGAACATTATCGAAAGTAATTAAATATTTGGCTTCACAATCACATGGTTTAAATTTCTCTTCAGGACCTTGGGGGCTTTTTGCCAGTAGTTTGGAAACAGTAAGCAGATAACACGTGGCCCCGCGCCATTCGCTGTGAGGCACAGAGCCGTTTTGTGCGAATCTCGGGCCTTCACACTTGACCGAGGACTGGGTACTGTCTGGAGAACTTTAGCTCTTACTTTATGGAGGACACCAGGAGAAAGACAGAAAAAAGGTAGCATCCGGAAATCTAAATCAAGATCATTAGCCGTGTGGAAAAAGGTGATTGTTGTAGCCTTCGTGCTTTGCCTTGGGGAAAAAGCTGGTCAGGATCATGCATGATACAACCAAGAATGTAAATCAAAGACTTTGGCCCTGGCCAGTGTGGCTCAGTGGATTGAGTGCCAGCCAGTGAACCAAAGGGTCACCAGTTCGATTCCAAGGTAGGGCACATGCCTGGGTTGCAGGCCAGGTCCCTGGTTGGCGGCTCTCGAGAGGCAACCACACATTGATGTCTCTCTCTGTCTTTCTCCCTCCCTTACCCTCTCTCTAAAAATAAGTAAAATCTTAAAAAAAGGACTTTGTCAGTAAGAATACTTACAATGGAGAAGACAAGAAAATAAATGTAGTAAATGGCCATTGGCTAATGTATCTTCAGTTCAGCCGCACATTCTTGTGTACTATTTGTATATTTGAATGTGTGTGTATAAACATGTACCACTTCTAACATACAGGATCCAGCATAAATAACACCCCCTTTTATTATAAAATCATAAGCATGTAATTCTGTAACATAACAATATCACACTCAAGCACACCATATGACATTTTAGGTGAACTGTTCAAATTAAAACCATAAATTACTGCCCTACGAACCACACTCAAGCAGGCGTTCCTTCTGCCCAACCTGCTAGAAGACCACGTGTTTCTCTGATGACGAGACAACAACTGTTACAGCTGAGCTGGGAAGTTCTGATTTATCCGCCATGTTCACCAGACATTGCACCTTCGCATTTCCATTTATTTGGTCTTTACAAAATTCTCTTAATGGAAAAAATTTCAATTTCCTGGAACACTGCAAAAGGTACCTGGAACAATAGTTCTTTCCTCAAAAAGATAAAAAGTTTGGGGAAGATGGAATTATGAAGTTGCCTGAAAGATGGCAGAAGGTAGTGGAACAAAACAGTGAATATGCTGTTCAGTGAAGTTATTGGTGAAAATGAAAGATGCGTCTTTTATTTTTACTTTAAAACTGAACGAACCTTTTGGCCAACCCAGTAACCTAATGAAGGCTGGAAGTATCTCATCTTGGGATGCCTGCCCTACCAGGTGAAGAATGGACTACTTACACAAATGGCATTCTGTGTGCACTTTCATCAGATGCTTCTAAACGCTCTCTGGTAATGAAGTGGTGCCCTTCTCTGTGGGTAGTTGGAGGCATGTACTGTGTCAGCTAGCCCAGAGGCGAGTCCTCAGTCACTGTCCCTTCAGTCCATCCATGTCTGCTGTCCTCACGGCCTCAGCTCCTGCCAAGAAATGGGCTGCTCCTAAAATAAAATTTCTCTGTCGACCAATTGATGCACCCCACACCCAACTCCTATCTTCTGGCTTTGGCTGGAAAGAAGTGGACTAGGTTGGAGGAACCAGATTCTGGGGAAAGTGGAAGTATTGCTTCATCTCAGCGGTGGATCATAACTGTAACACAAACGTCAGTTTACGAGGGAACAAGCTAATTAGTGGCAGAACTAACATGGGAACTGACCTGAAACTGCTGGGACCCATGGCCTCTCTGGACAGTGGGAGTCAGCAGATGGCTGTGACGCTCACAGATGAGCCACCGTCAGCTGCCATTGCGGTTTCCCGTTGCCCCTCGTCCATGCTGCTGGAGCTCCGCAGCGTTTCCAGAACTGTCCTCTCCAGTGAGTTGGTTCTTCACCACAGCTCAACCCAATCCTTTATCTTCTCCTTCTGGATATAAATGCTTCTGTGAACAGCAAAATGTGTCCACTGATGTACAAACGGTGGGTCACGTGGCATTGACTTCTCTTCCAACCAGAAGGCTTCACACTAGGGTCGTAGCGTGTATCATCACTTCACTGGCGTCTTTTGTGTCAACGTGAAAATTTTAATTTCACGCCCTGCAGACTTCGTAGTTTTTTGTCCTCTCTCTGCTCCTGTTGTTGCATAAAGGGTAAGTCCCAGTGTCACATTCATTTTAGATTGAAAAAAGTAAAGTTTATCCATTCACGATCTCCAAACAGAGACAGAAAAAAAAGCTTTTACCTAAGGGAGGAAAAATAACTTTTCAGTTGATGTGGATTTCCATGTTGGTGAGTGTGGCCTCAAGGGTCTAAAACGGAAAAACATCTCTGTTACCATTAGGTACTGGCATGATTTTATTAGTACAGATTATCATTAATTTCCTTATTGAAACACAAGATATTCTCAAGTGTTTGGATATAAAAAATAGACTGGGGCCAAGATCTTTTTTAACCAGTCATTGCTGGCAAAAAAAAAAAAGAAAAGAAAAGTTAAAATTTCTCCTTCACACAACTGTTTATTTGAAAGAGAGAAGAAAATGTTACGATGAAGAAACCTGTGAGTAAGCAAAAGTCTGGCATACGTTAATAGCAAACGTGGGGAAAACAAATCAGAATTTATTATAGATATTAGATACTTTATTTAAATGAATTTTTAATTAAATTAAAAGCTTACATACGGAAGTTTCTCATATCAGAGGTTTAAGACCAAAGATGTCACAGAATTAGAATTATGACTTAAAACCATAAACTATTTAACATTAACTTCTAAGAACTATGCTCATGTATTCTATAGAAATTATGAAATACTGGGTAGTCTAAAATGAACCATTTCATTCTATTTTTTTAATATTTATTTACTTACTTTTTAAAGGGGAAGGGAGGGAGAAAGAGACGGAGAGAAACGCTGAGCCGCGACCTTTCACTTTGCGAGACCGTGCGACCCAGCCGAGCCGCGCCAGTCAGGGCTTCAGTGAACTATTTCAGATGTACTTGCTTGCAACTACCCTCAGCCTATGCTCCCAAAGTCTGATTTAAATAAACTGCTGAACGAGGTTGATTAACTATGAGATGGGCACCCAGCTTCTACCCCCTCATAAAAACAACCGTAATCCTTTTTAGAGGACTGTGCATAGGGGTTAGGGAGGATCCTTTCAAGAATCTGTTTTCTAATAAGTTTTTTTAAAAATGGATACCAGTGATTTGGCAGTAATCACTTAAGTACTTGTGCTTACTTGGGACAATTGCAGTGGTTTTATACGTATTCAAAGAAACATTTAAATTACCTATAATTTTCCATCCATTGTACATACTGTATATACCACTGATAATACTATAGTTTTTTTTTAAGATTTTATTTATTTGTTTTTAGAGAGAGGGGAAGAGAGGGAGAAAGAGGGGGAGAGACAGCAATGTGTGGTTGCCTCTCACGCACCCCACACTGGGGACCTGGCCCACAACCCAGGCATGTGCTCTGACTGGGCATCGAGCCCACGACCCTTTGGTTCGCAGGCCGGTGCTCAATCCACTGAGCCACACCAGCCAGGGCTATTTTAGTATTTAGTATACTTCCCTCCAATCCTTTTTTCTTTTGTTTCTTATACACTGCTCTTTCTTTAGACTAAGTTTTTTTTTCTGAATTATAAACTAGCTGGAACTTTAAAAGGCAAAAACTCTTCTTTGTATTAATCATTGCATGAATGAATTAAAAAGAGGTAGGTGGAAATTGGTGGCGCTAAATAAAATTGCCTGAATTGGCCTGTTAGCAAGGTTGATTGTTGGAATGAAAATGTACATGTTCCTCTCATAAGTTACCTTAGGAATGCTACAGTGTGATTCTGTTTCTGATAAAACTTCTTTCCATTTTTTTCTTTATTGGATCTATATACAAACTTAATCTGAAGTATAAATCACTGCTATAAAATATATGACACTTTCCAAGCATGACTCCTGCATCTCTTTGAGATGAGAAAAAATGTATAAAAGTTAAATCTCACAATTAGATTGAATTTCTTTGTAGAGGAAAGAATGGTTACATGGACTCTTCCTGGTTCAGGCTAAAGCGAGACAGAGGCGTTTACTGGTGAGTGTCCTCAGATTTGCTGGTTCCGTTCTACTTTGTCCGTTTCTAAAGCAGAGGCGACTTCAGCGAGCCAGACTGCATCTGGAGCTTGAGCTAAGAAAGAATATTTCTCCTGTTCTGAGTCTCTCTTCAGACAACAGAACAATGTTGGGTTTTCACCTTAGCGTAACCCACTTATTTATTTTTACTTTATTCCTTCCATTTATCATTCAGTTTGACCCAAACAAGGGATGTCAGGTTCAATTACTGTGCTGGCCCAGGGCCAACTCTAATGAGCCAGGAGATCCTGCCTGGTCTTCCCATCAATCTTCCTCAGATTGAGCCTTTCTTACTGACACCTCCTGGGTTTCAATATCAAATTCATGGGACTTTTTCTTGTCCTCCGGTTTTCTAAATTCGTCCAAACTGGGATAGGTCGTGGATCTGCGTGGGTCCTTTTACTGCCAGAGCCCTGGGAGAAACCCGGTGGGCCTCTCGGTCTTGGTAATGCTGTTAAAACTCTGGTTGTTTTCCCGGTTAGTTTCTGCTTTTTCCAGTCCATGTGTTTACAACGACCAAAATGTTTCCACTTTGTTTGGCTATGCTAGTCTTCTCCTCTCTTGACTCTCTTTCTTTCTCCCTTTCTACAGAATTGTTCTAATTTTCTTAGAATCAGTAAAGCCCATCGAAGGAAGTTGGAACTGTACATCAGATCTAGTTCCCTGCCGAGGGAACTTATTCCCACACCCCAGTTCCCAGTAACAAAGGAACGTGGGAGAACTTTAGGTGCACTCTGGTTGTATCTTTTATCGTGGTCTGCGCCAGAGGCGTATTCAGGAGAACATCCTGGTGACCGTAGTGCCAGTCCAGCAGGGCTTGCATTTACAGCGTATTAGCTGCGCCCACTGCAGTGCCCCACTGTGCATTTAATAAGGGGGTGGGGCAGTTGCCTTTTTCAGGATACGCCCTATGTGTTGTTGCCCTGAGTCACCGTAAGAGGATGGATGTTCTCCCATCTCTAATTTTCATAGACGATGGCCAGTTGGGGTTCATACATTAACCCAAATATGCTTCTCCATGCAGCTGTACTAAAAATCAGGGAAACAGTGTCAGAGTTAACAATCCTGGCAAATCACTTAAGTAATGACTTCTGGGAACTCTCTATACTATCAACAACGTAGGTGAGCCCTTTAACTATATATCTACCAATCCTATTGTTTCTTGATTCTGCCCTCTGCCAACCTGTATCACCTGTTTTGTGACAAGAGGATGGAGAGGTAATTACTATCTTAAATTGGAAGAGTCTCGGGTGTCTTCTTTCTGGAGAACTCCTGTTTCAGCTTGCTCACAATCAGTTCTAGTCTCCCAGCCTCAGCTGCGGCATGAGAGCAGGCAGGACACCTGAATTCGCAGCTCATCCTGCCCCTGCTCCAGCAGCCTCAAACCCCTGGTTTGGCATGAGCCTGAAGAGTACAGAATTGGCGCACGCACAGAGAAAGTGTGTGTGGGGGGAGGTGGTGTAGAAGGGGCAGGGTGATTTCTTTTGTGTTGTGTTGTTCTCCCTAATAGGTTCATACAAAGGTTAGAAAGTCCATCTATCCATATTGTCTTTCTCTTTGAAAGTACAGTCATAAAACAGAACACTACTGTTCAGTTTTATAATCTTAAATTTCAAACAACGCACTGATGAATAATTTATGTTATAGAATGTGTTTTCAATAATGTGTAACCTAAAATGGAATGAATGCATATCCGTGCGTGCCCTGAACTTTGTAAAGTGCATGCTAATAAACAGGTGACCCAGCATCACTTCCGCCTGGTGTAATTTACAAGGCAAGCACTTCTCCCTCTCGGCTCTGGTTTCTGCTGCCGCACGTTCCCCAGCAGTCAGCACACTGCCTCAGCTACCAGAGCCTAGCAGGTAGCGTTCTTTGACTCCAAGCTGCCTAACGGTGCTTTTCTCTCGGTATAACCAACGCTGGGAGCTATAAATTTCATCTGTCGTTTTGGCTTCCAGCCACACTAAATTAGGCTTTAATTCATAATTAGTAGGAAGTCACAATTCCATAGAAAAGAGAACATTTTATATTAAATGGCCATTATCTAACATCATGATTTCACAAAACGATTAAGATGCTAGAAAATAATTAAGCTATCTTAAGGTTGCCAATACTTAAAGTGCAGGCATAGGGAGGAGAGGTGGTAATTTTTTTAATATGTCTGTAGCTTCTGCTACAATGACAGAAAGAAATTATTTTAAATAATTTTATTTTTATAGTTGTACAAATTACCAGATTTGTCCAAATTTGCCTTGTATATCAGAATCTCTGAAATCATGTACAAAAAAAATCTTGCATAGTGATTTTTTTATCCAAATTTCCAAGCAACAACAATAAAAAGCCAAGAGTGGCTAGCTGACAAACCTTGAGCCGTAGGAGTCACTGAAGAAGCCCGGGGAACTGCCAGAAGTCTGTTCTGTCTGGGTGCCGTCTTTGTGTGAAGACTGAACTCAGGACTGATAGCCGCGAGAGAACGCGGCGCAGGTCCAGTCCCCAGTCCCAAACTCGTGGGGCCAAATGTATGTCAGAATTCACAACTACTTTATGATGTCATAGATGCATTCTTTTTTATCTTGTTTATTATTATTATTGGTTTCAAGTGTATAGCCTAGTGGTCAGAAAATCATAGTGTTGTTCCCTCAGTATTTCCAGTACCCCAACTGGCCCCATACATAGTTGTAGACTATAAACCCTAGCCTTTACTTACTTCCCCATGGCAGTTTCATAACTACCAATCTGTACGTCTTTGTCCCTTCACCTCTTCCACCCAGTGCCCCAAGCCTCCCACTCCTCTGGCAATCACCAGTTCTCTCTTTGTATCTATGTGTCTGTTTCAATTTTGTTTGTTTGTTTTGTTCTTTAGATTCTATCTATAAGTGAAATCGTATGGTATTTGTCTTTCTCTGACAGACATTTCACTGAGCATAATGCTATTTAGGTATATCCATGCTGTCAAAAATGATAAGATTTCATTCTTTTTTATGGCTGAGTAATATTTCATTGTATATATGTACCACAGCTATTTAATCCACTCATCTGTTGATGGGCACTTGAGTTTCTTTCAGAGCTTAACTGTTATAAATAACTGTGGTGAAGAATGGTATGCATATATTCTTTCAAATTAGTGTTTTAGGGTTCTTCAGATAAATCCCCAGAAGTGGAAACACTGGGTCGTGAAGCAGGTTCATTTTCAATTTTGAGGAAACCCCATACTGTTTCCATAGTGTCTGCACCAGTCTGCATTCCAGCCAGCAGTGCACTAGGGTTCCCTTTTCTCCACATCCTCTCCAACACTCGCCATTTGTGGATTTACTGATGATAGCCATTCTGACAGGTGCTTTACTAGTCATTCTCATTGTGGTTTAATTTGCATCAGAATTCACAACTTTTTAAGGTAATCCAATGCATGTACCGCATGGGATACAGTATAAGGTATAATTGCTCACATAAAATGGAATAAACAACTGATTTTTTTAATCCTCACCCAAGAATATGAGGATTTTTTTATTGATTTCAGAGAGAGAGAGAGAGAGAGAAACATCAATGTCAGAGAGAACGATCAACCCATTGCCTCAGGTATGCGCCCCAGCTGGGGGTTGAACCCACAGCCTTTTGGTGTAAGGGATGATGCTCTAACCAGCTGAGCCACCCAGCCAGGGCAAGAATATTAATTTGGAGCTATTACCAGAAATACCATAGTAGAGTTATGATTAGAACTATAAGGACGACTAAGATATTATTTTCCTTGAATAACTAACTATTCAATCTTCAGAAATGAAGATTTCCAAATTCTTCCATAGTTACTCACTTTGTTACTGCCTGTTTCTCACTGATGTGTGAAAAGCCATGCCATTTAAAATACATAAAATAGGATGGTTATCTATTGAAAATATGTGTACAGATGAATGTAGCTCATCTGAAAGTATCTAGTTACAGCTTTGTTTAAATGGTAATGATTTATCAGGGTAGCAACTTCATCAACTTGGTCCACTTTTTAAAGCCCCAGCACAATAGATGACACTGACTTCATAGATCTGGAGGTTGGAACCACAAAATTGGCATAGAGATAGGAGTCAGACTTTCAAGCCAACAGAGTTATAGTTTAACTGGCTCTACAGAACTAATAACATTAAGAAGGCAAAAGAGAATTTATAGGACCTCTTAACTTCTCCTGTCCCTGTGCCAGAATGATGTCTGAGCTATCCATGCCTTATTCATAGACTGTGGGGACTGGTTGGCATGATTGTAAGAAAAAAAGTTCTTATCACCTGGAGATCCCTGATGCATATCTGAGTTCATTATCTCGGAAAGGAAGATAGATTCTAGGTCTCTGTGAACCTGGCTAGTTTATGGCATGGTAAAAGCAAACCTAATTAAGCTACTTTATCTGAGATTTCGTAAAACCTGCACTGTCTTCCCGTTTTATTTCTGTTCATTGAAGCAAGTTATGTTGACATTATCTGTGTGAATGTAGCAGAAAGGAAGTTCAAGAAAAGCATACTGTAAAGGAAATGTTTTCGAGCAAATTGTCCTTAAATCAACACTAATTACCAAATACTGATTTTTTTCCCCCTTCAGATAACAGAACAGGAATGCTAAATACAAAATTTAGCTAGAGTAAGATAATAAAAGCTACGGGGATTCTTTTAAATTAGAGCAGTGGCACATCCATAAAACAGAACCCTGCAGCAGCGTGCAGGAATTGGGTAGATCTATCTGCACTATTGCGGGACAGTCTCCAAAACAATCTGTTAAGTGAAAAAAGCAGATCATAGATCAGTATATAAGCATCGCTCAATTTAAGTTTTTAAATACATGTGTGTTCATTTGTATTGCACATGCATGCACATAATTATACAAAAAAAGATTGGAAGCTTACACAAGGTCTATCCAGAAAAAGTCTAGCTATTATTAATATAACAAGAACAGTTTGCACGACGTTAATATAATCTGGTAGCATAGGAAAGTGGACAAGAGTGCACATGTGTAACAATGACGATTTCACTGTACCAGTCAGTGGGGGCGGTGGACGCCATTGAGTGAGCATGTGTACTGTGTGGCCGTCACATTCAAGATGACTAAGTGAGTAGAGCAATGAATCTGCATCAAATTTTGCATTGGGCTTGAACATCCCTCCACAGAAACTATTCAGATGATTCAGAAGGCCACAGCCATGGGCAACTGGTAATTGGCAGATTCATGATGACAATGTGCCCGCTCCTGCATCACACACATCCCATGTAGAGTTTTTTGGTGAAACATCAAATCCCCATGTGACTCAGCCACCCTACAGCCCATATTTGGTGCCCTGAAACTTCTGGCTTTCCCTAAAACTAAAAGGGAAGAGATTTTGGACAGTCGATGAGATTCAGGAAAATACAATGGGGCAGCTGATGGTGACTGGGAAAACTGTGTGAGGTCCCGAGGTGCCTAGTTTGAAGGGGACTGAGGCGTCATTGTCCTATGTACAGTGTTTCTTTATCTTGTATCTTCTTCAGTAAATGTCTCTGTTTTTCACATGACAAGGCTGGACACCTTCTGGACAGACCTTGTAGGCTGAACTGTTTTCAGTGCTCTCTCGGAAAGGTAATGGAGTTCGCATTTGGTTGGAGGATAGAGTATTGAGAGGACTTGCACTTTTCTTTGTATAATTCTGTGTGTTTCAGTTTTTATAATGAACACATTCTTATATCTGAACAATTTAAAAGTGTTTAAGAAAATAAGTGTGACAAAGCAGTGTCATTCATCCTTCATTGCGGACTTTACATTAAGGACACAGTGACTCCTGCTCTCATATTACTGCCAGTGCAACGAAGGAGGAAAACATTGAACAAATAAACCCATATAAATAAATAATTACAAATTGTGATAAATACTATGAAGTAAAGGAGCAGATTATTATGAGAAGAAAATTAATTGGGGCAATCTATTTTAGATAATGAGGTTAAGGAAGTCCTTTCTGAAGTAGTGATACTTCAGTTAATACCTAGTGGGATAAAGAATAGTTATCCAAGCCCCAAAGGCAAGGGAAGTAAAAGCAAAAATAAATGAGTGGGACTATATCAAACTAAAAATGTTCTACACAGCAAAAGAAACCAACAAAACAAGGAGGCAACCAATGTAATGACAGAAGATATTTGCAAACAATACATCTGACAAGGGACCAATATCCAAAATATATAAAGAATTCACACAACTCAACAACAACATCAACAAACAGTCCAATTAAAAAATGTGCAGAGGACCTGAACAATTTTCAAGGAAAACATAGAGATGACCAACAGATATATGAAAAAAGTGCTCAACATCACTAGCTAAAGGGGAAATGCGAATCAAAAGCACAATGAAATACCTCCTCTCGTCTGTTAGAATGGCTATTAACAATAAGACAAAAGATAACAAGTGCTGGAGAGGAAGTGGAGTAAAGGGAACCCTTGTGCACTGCTGGTGGGATTATAAATTGCTGCAGCCACTAAGAAAAACAGTACAGAGGGTCCTCAAAAAATTAAAAACAGCCATCCCTCTTCTGGGTATCTACCCAAAAACGTGAAGACACTTATTCATAAAGATATGTGTATCCTATATTCATTGCAGCATTACTTATAATAGCCACAACATTATAAATAACCCGTGTCCTTTGGCAGATGATGGCATAAAGAAGGCGTGGCACGTGTATGCAGTGGAATGCTACTCGGCCATAAAAAAAAAAGATGAAATACTGCCATTTGTGACAGCACGGACGGATCATGAGAGTATTGTGCTAAGTGAAATAAGTCAGAAGGAAAAGGACAAGAACCATATGGTTTCGCTCATGCAGGGTATAAAACAAAAAACAACTAATGAGCAAAACAAAAATATAAACAAACTCACAGACACAGATAACAGATGATGGTTACCAGGGAGGGAGGGGAAAGAATGAAGAGGCTAAAGGGGGCCAAATATATGGTGATAGAAGGAGACCAGACTTCCAGAGGTGAGCACATAATGTTGTATTATAAAGTTGTTCACCTGAAATTGATATAGTGTTATTAACCAATGTCATCCCAATAAATTTAATAAAATTTTTTAAGATTAAAAAAAGAATGTTAGAAGTCAGGAGGAGGAGAGCTTATGGACCGACAGCAGGGCCGTCTGGTGCCCACCTTCCCGGATGCTCCCCTCGCAGGCCCTCTTGCACACGATGTGGTTTGTGATCCGATTCTCGCCCTGGGCAGCCCACCTCTGTGGGCTCCTTGGACCCTGATGTCGGGGGTCTGATCATTTTCTGTCTGGGTTGTGTGTGTTACAGGTACGAGACATCTCTCTTGGATTTGGTTCAATCACTGAGCCCAAAGTCTGCTTCTAAACCCCAGCCCCACCCCTCCAGAGAAGCCGGGGCCTGGAATCACAGAACTTGCCGACTCAGTTCTCTAAAATCAACCCGGAAGAAGATGGGGGCAGGCAGGACCCCTGAAGACCTGGAGGAGAATCAAATTCTGGAAGATATCTTTTTCATTTGATGCCAAAGCACTTGCTACAAAATTTCCATCAGAACCTTGTGGGGTTTGTAATATACTGATCTAGGATTTTAAAATTTTTTATCACAAGTAATTGTGTCTCTCCTTTCACAGGGCCCTATCTCACTAGCATCTGTTATGTATCAAATATAGAAATCATCCTAACAACCCAGGGTGTTTCTGACCAGACCAATCAGTACATAAAACACACTCAGGGGAGAC
>CM052547.1:24508950-24553656 GCA_028533065.1 Trachops cirrhosus | reverse complement strand
CAGATTGGAGGTGCTGCAGGTAGTGCCGCACATTGCCCCTCCCCCCACTGCCCACCGCTGTCAGAGAGAAAAACCAATCGATGTTTGCAAAATGCAAAAGGACAGAGCGTGTCCACTGAAGCTCTCTAAGTAGTGCCCTAAGTGTTTGACTTAGGAAACCTAGGCTAATCAGGGAAAAGCGTTTGCCAACAGTCACCCTTCCAGGAGTCACGCTTGGGTTTTTCCAAACCTGACCCCACGCTGGGGACTTATCTAGAGTGCCCCAGATGTCATGGGGAGGGAGGGACTCTCCTCCTTCAGAGCCACTCTTTTCACTTGGCCCTGCTTGCAGCACCATGGCTCATGACAGATTTGCTGGTCAGAGGCTCTGGGGAGGGGCCAGGCCTAAAGGAGCAGAGCCGGGATGAGGTCCATGGTCACGGTCCGTAGGGAGCTGGAGGGTATGGCACACTCCTCCCAGCTCACGCTTTATCCCCACCTCAGAGTGCGCTCTTTTTAATGTGGGCAACTGTTATATATGAGTGAGATTTTAGGTTAATAAATTATCTCCATGGCTATCTTCCCCATGTGGTTTTGATCCTGAATTGTGCTTTGAACATCCCTCATCAGGTCAGTGGGCACAGCTTGAAAGAAAGTAAGAGCAGAGCCCCAGGTTATCCAAATGTTATTTCCCTCAGTCCTTGTTAGAGCAGCAGGAGCTCGTGGCCACCTGAAAGGCGAAAGAACAGGCTCTCCTGGCTAACTCCGGCGCACTCCCACACACGGACACCACGCCTCTTCTGGGTTGTGTGGTTGCTGGCACGGAGGGCTCTGCACACCCCTGAGTCCCTTTTATGTGCCTAGCCCCCTGCTCAGCAAGGGTGCACTATTTGAGCTATCTCAGATGGGAAAAGTGGCCCTGCCTGTTTGGCTTTAGGTGTTGAGAGGATGCAGGCGAGGGCTTGAGTGATGGAATACCCAGTTCTGAGATCACACCTATGGATTCAACTAAGGTAGCTGGACGCCCTGTCCTGTCCCCTGTTCCCCACGCCAGCCTGGCGTCTTCACCTGAACAAGGAAATCATGCAGCTGCCTCACAGAGGCAGAGGTGGCAGGAATAGAGTCATCACGCAGCCAGCTTCCAAACTGAAGATGAAATAAGTTTTCCTCCAGTTGTCAAAAGGTTACCCTTGAGTTTAGGAACAAAGCTGGGGATGAGTGGAGTGAGGATGACACCCTAGTCCTCAGAGGAGGAATGACCTGGCAGCCGGAGAACCAGTTTCACAAATTAGCTGCCAATTTCATGGTTTCTCAGAGTGGCTGTTAATGGTGGGTTGTTTCTAAGCCCCTAGAGTTCCATTGTTCCTTTCAGAGGTGGGACCTTCTGACCTCTCAGGGTGCAGCTTCAGAGCTATTTCCCTCCCTGCACACCTCCACCGCACACAGTCGGAATTGAGTAGGCACCCAGAAGGTACTCAGGGCCTTGTCTACCCCACCGAAACCATAGCCCCTCCCCCATCCAGAGTCTATGGATGGGTTGGACCTCATTGCCCATATAATTCATCAGTTTCATTATACAGATGGAGAGTTCAGACAAAAGTGACTTGTCTGGGCTCCTCATCCTGGCAGCAGCAGGTCTGGCTGCTAGGCTGGTGCTCTCCCGCCCACGGCGTGTCACTGCCTTAGTCCAGTGTTCCAAGATGAACGTCTTTTAGAATTTCCACTAGGCCTGGCCATTCATTCCACCCCCATCTCAGAAGTGAGCCCTCACAGGCCACATGGCCCAAAGCGAGGAAGAATGTAGCATGTCCACTCCCGGGGGGCTTGTAGGGTGATGACCCTCCTGGAGCGAGTGCCACCGTCTGGACCTCTTTGGGTCGGTGCGCGTGGAGGCCATGGGAAGGCTGTCTAAAGCCATATCCCTGGGGAAAGACAAATCTCTGCAGCAGCTTAATGAACGTGACTGTCTTCTCCAAACAGTAAAGGTTGTTATTGCTGTGGTTAACCTCTTCTGAAAATGCAGTGGCCGGAATGAGGAGCAGGCCTACCTTGGGCGGTGGGGCTGGTGGGTGTACTAGTAAAACCAGTAGGTCGGCACTTGGGAGTCCAGTTCTGTCAGGACCTTCAGGGGGCGGTCTCGTCTGTTTGGCTTCTCGTGGCCCAGGATGCTCCTCGGCTTCCCAGACTCTCCCCTTACAGGACAGTGGTCATGGACATGTGTTTCCGTTCCTCTTGGCAGATACTCAGGAGTGGGTTTGCTGGTCGTATGGAAAGTTTTTGAGAAACTGCCCGGCTGTTTTCTAAAACAGTTTGACCATTTCACATTCTCATCAGCAGAGTAGGAGGGTTCGTGGACACTTCCTACTCTCCTCTAAAATCCTCCCTTTCGCTCATTATTGCCACTACTGGGGGTCAGCACTTGTCAACCCTCCCTTCTCCTCTCTGCTCTGCTTGCAACTCACAACTCCTGGCCGTCTCCCAAAGCCACGCAGCTCTTTTTGGCCTGTGTGCCTTTCCTATGGCCTATTCTTGGATGAATCTGCTCCCACGTTTCCTGAGCCATCATTACAGACGCTCTTCCCTTGACTCCAGCAGTGCTGTCTGGGGCCTCTGTTACAGCCCACCTGCAGCTGCGCTGTGTGGTCCTGCGTGTGGTCTTCCCCGTTAGAACACTGTGTGCCCAACTAGAACACACACTGGCCTTGGAATCCACCCAGCCTTGCCACACGTGAGCTGCCTACCTTTAGGCAAGTTACATTTAACCTCAGCTGTAATAATTTATAAAATGATTCATAAAAATGGAGGTGATAGTCCCTACCTTACAAGTCTGGTGCCCCAAATGCTGGCCTAACCCTGGAGGAAAAGCCAGAATGACAAGGCCGAGCTCTCCCCAAAAGCAGGGCTAAGCTGGTGCCCAGGGGGCTAGAGGGGCCTGAGGGGGCTGCTTGATCGTGGAGGAAACAGAAGGCCCAGGAGGAAAGTGCAGGTTGGAGTTTGTGAGGAAGTAGAAGGTTGACTAGAAGACCCAGCTCTGCCTGAGGCCCGGAAAGGGCCCCCACACTGGCCTCCCCTCCCCGCTGCAGTGCATGGCCGGGCAGCCTCGGCTGGTCCCTCCTCGCCACCAGCACACGGACGACGGCCAGGACGACACACATCCACAGCCAGGATGCCCAGGGCCCACTGGGCTTCACCTGTTCTGCAGGTGTAAACTGTGGTTGTTTCCTCCTCATCCTTCTCTCCCCCACACGTTGGCCCTTTAAATTCTGAGGGGCCAGAGGAAGGGAAGTTCTCTGGCTTCTTGTCGCTGCCAGTTGAGACAGGGTGAACTTCACAGCCCGGTTTCAGCATTTCCTCCCCACCCCCCACACCCCGAGCTGGAGGTGATTTAAGCTTGTTGGATTTATATAACATTGGGAAACGGTAAACTGTGTAAATGTGCTATGTTTTCCAGGGACAGTTATTTATGGAGGGGCATCCTTAACTCAAGTGCAGCAGCATTAAATCATTATAATAAATTCATGCTATTCAGACTTTCTTACATTGTAATAAATTTTTTCTAAGCATGAATGAGGAGATATTCCTCTAATATACCATTATGTATTTCTTCTCAAAATGACACAGCTTACTATATCAACTTGGAGAATAACAGAAGGAGATTTACTGCTTTGGAGAAAAAAAATAGTTGAGTAGCAATGAATTTGAGAAAAGGACTTGGGACCACTGACCCAGAAGAACTCCCGCTTCTCTGCTTGCTTCTTACCCCCGAGGAGCAGCAGCGTGTGCACTGGCCGCAGGGAGGGCCTGGCCAAGGGTACCCCCCCGAAATGTCCCAGCTGAGCTTCAGAAGAAACTGAACAGAGAGATGGGACCAGGGGCCCTAGGGGACTCTGTCGGGTCCCGCCCAGGAGGCGGTGCTCTGGGGCTCTGTCAGAAATGAAAACTCTTTCCCCATGATGTGAAATCTCTTCCAAAGCGTCAGCCACCCAGCATGCAGCTGTCTCCTCACCTGTCTCACCTCACTCCTCACCTGGATGCCCACATGGACTGGGGATTCACAGCCTTCACCAGATTCCCACAAGAATCTGTAATCCAAAAAGTTCAGGAGTCACTGGTATTTGCTAAAATCTGAAGCATTTTTGACTGTCCACTATGTATCAATACCAGGCAGAGTCCTGCAGCAGCCGGAGCTCTGTAAGCTGCAGGCAGGGTTCTTGGAGGCCAGTGCAGCCCCAGGGAGGGGGACTTCAACCAGAACTTTCCCAGAAGATGGGACATCTGAGCTGGGTCCAGACAGAGAGGAAGGCTGGTGATCCAGGCAGAGGAACAACGTGTCGAAGGCATGGAGACCGGGAGCCCCAGGGGAGTGAGCTGCCGGACAGGCCGGAACGCTAGGCTGGTGTTGAGACTCGGAGGAGCAGCAGGGCCCCGTGGAAAGAGGCCTGCACGGATCCAATACTTGGCAAGTTTCTAGCTTCCCTAGTGCTCTGTCAGAGGTTCTGCCACCGTAGCTGTGTGACACCGTGCAAGTCTCCTCACCAGGGCAAACTCGATGCCTGTGTCTGCAAAATGTAGATAGCACATGTAGGCGCACCTGCCTTTCCAGGTCCAGTCCCTGAGGGGGGCCGATGAAAGGAGGCTCGTGCACCTGCTGTGTAAACAACTGCAAAGGACTTTAAACGTATCAGGTACTTTTATAATTGATCTGAAGGCTGGCAAGGGGCCCGGGGCCCCTTGGAAGCATGGGAGCTGGGGATTCTGTGCCAGCCAGGCAAAGTTCGGCCTGCCAGCTCCCAACCCTTACTGCCTGCCGCTGCAGTCCCCACCTCAGGCAGCGCTCCCGGGGCCCTCGCTGGCCTCCAGGGGACACTCCAGGGCACGTTCCCCAGTTTCAGAATGTCACTTCCCTCTGTTTCTCCCGCCAGCCTGGGCTGCCTTCCCAAGAGCTGAGACTGTGTCAGAGCCTTCACCTCATCCCTTGGGCAGGGTGCTGATCACCTCCACCTCAACAGCCCTGACGCTCGAGACCCCAGCCTGAGGATTGTCAGAGGTGGCAAAGCCAAGAGCCGTTCCAGAGTGGGGACCCCTGGGCTGTGGCCCTCCTGCCTCCCTAAGGGTCCTGTGGGTCGCCCACACCCTCCCTTCTCCCCACCCCCACCCCAGTCTCCTCTGTCCACCTCAGTGTTTTCAAACTGGTCCCTTCTCTCTTCAGAACTGAAGATGATTTCTACTTTCACTAGGCAGGCTGCTTCAGGGGTGGGGACAGCCACCCCCGAGGCTAGCCAGGGCTAGGGAGCATTTCATGGGAGGCCATGCGGCCCCCTCCATGGCCTTGTCACGCGCCCTTGACACCCACTTCCCATGTCCACGTTGGGAGGCTCTCAGTCTTTTCAAACATTTCATTTTGCAGTCAGGCTTACAGTAAAGTTTTGGAAATAATACAAAGAATCCGTGTGTACTCTTCACCCACTTATTCTCACACATATATAAACACATGTTACTGCTTTTTCTGAAACATTTGAGAGTAAACTCCAGACATGCTGCTCTCCTTTCCCCTAATAGCTCAGCTTACATTCTCTTACAAGGACATTCTCTGACATAACCGTAGTTCGGTGATCAAAAGCAAGAAATTAACACAGTGCCATGATCTAATTTGCAGACCTCACTTCAGTGTAGCCAGGCTTCCTTTTTAAGTTTTCTCACCTCAAATATCCTTTTCAACAAAAGAGAAATAAATTCTAACCCAGGATCGAATCTGTGATCACAAGTTGCTTTAGTTAACGTGTATCTTCAGATTAGTACAAACCATTTATTTTATAGAACATTCCCCAGTTTGGGTTTGTTTGTTTTCTTGTAATTAAATTCAGGCTGCGCATTTTCGGCAAGACTAGCGGTGCTGTGGCCTTCTCAGGGAGTCAGTCATACCGGAGGCCCCAATGGCTGCTGCACCTTTCATTCCAGGTGACGTTAACTTGGATCAGCTGGTTCAGTGATGTCTGCCAGGTTCCTCCACTGTAAAATCAGCAAGTCGGCTTTTGTAATTTACAAGTCTCGTGTGTGTAGGGGATACTCTGAGACTACGCAAATTCTGTCTCCTGTCTACCTTTCACCTACTCGTTACAGCATACGTTGATGATTTGGCACGTGCCATGTAAACCCTCGGTCCTGTGCTGTGTTCGCTCTACCCTCTTTCACCAGCTCAGTGCTAGGAGACAGTGCAAAGGAGACTGTTTGCCTCTTGTCCTCGGGGCCTTCAGCTGGAGAGGGAGCCCGCCACTCACAGGGCACAGAACAGTGGGGACATAGCCCCAGTGGAGTCCCCGAAGTGGATGGACCCTGCACTAAGGACAGGGAGAACTGGAATGGTCAGAAATCTGGAATAATACGAGAATCTGTGTCCATAGGCCATTTTTGAGGGCCCTGTCAGACCCTGTCCCAAATGCTTGTCATCCAAGGAACCCCCAGGGTACTGAGAAGACTGGAACCACCAGCTTCGTCGGATCCCTGCTCAGAGTTGGGGCAAGGGGGCGCAGAGGGCCCTTGCTGAGACTGTGCTGGGCCTGGGGTGCTTCAGAAGGGGCTCCAGGGAAGCATTCCACGCCTCTTTTTATTCATTCAGCACACATTATTGAGCACCTACTACCTATCAGGCATTGAGTTCAGTGCTGAAGGCACAAATGCTCCTAGTTCTTGGTTCAGTGGGAATGCGTTGGGCCCAGAGGCCCGTTCAGGTCGCCCAGCACTCAGGCAAGGCAGCAAGTGTCCTCTGCCCGGGCTGAAGGCGGAAGGAAGTGGTGGGTAAAGCACAGCTGCGCTCTCATCCAGGGCACTCTCATCTGGAGCACTAGGTGACGGTGTCCCTCCGGCTCCTCCTCCCACCTCCCACCTCTGCTGCCTTTCCCAGCACTGAGCGGTGAGCCCCTGGGGCATGCTCCAGCTGGGCCGAATCTGCAAGACCCAGGGTGCCTGCTCACTCTACAGGAAGGAGACAAGCAAAGAGGCCTGTGCCTCTCCAGGACAGTCCTGTCTCCACTCCGGCCTGTGGTCAGACTGTGTGTCTTTGAGGCTTGAAAAGAGAGTCAGGGAAGAGGCTTCGAGTGAAGAGGCATTTTGCATGACCACCCCTTCCCATGTAATACAGTGATTACAAGCATGGAACCTGCCATCGAGGGACCTGTGCTCAAACCCCAGCTCTGCCGCACCTTGTGACTTTCAGCACGCCCCTTCAGCTGGTCTGTAGAGCAGGCTCCAGTGTTGTTGGGGAGTTTAACTGAGATGCTGTGAGTGTCTGGGTGGTCAGTAAGTGGGCCGTTTTTAAATGAGGCCGCTGTCCTCACGAGCCAATTCCCTGCCTACCTAAGATATCTGGGGTTCTTCCGAAGGTCTGGGGTCCCTTCTTCCCCCACGCCCCCTTCCCTCAGGCTCTGTTTAGCCCGTTCACCCTCCAGTACTCAGCCCATGTGTCTCCTCCCCTCCAGTCTGGGCTACGTGCCTCCCTTGTCAGGGTGTTCCCGGGCCCCCTGCCTGGTTCCACCACGTGATCCTGTGGTGGTGGTCTGCTTATCAGGGAACTTCTTTTCTTTTTCTTTTTAAATTGAATTTGTTGGGGTGACATTGACATTGGTTAATGAAATTGTATAGGTTTTAGTGTACAATTCTATAATCAGGGAACTTCATGTGGCGAATGGATACAGTTTTAATCTGGGCTCCATTACTTCCTTGCAACGTGACTTCGGGCGAGTTACTGACCATCCCCAAGTCTCTGACTGTTCATCTGCAGAGCAGTGCTCCTTGCAGAATTACTTCGAGGGTTGGAGATAATACCTGCAAGGCACCTGGCATTGTGGCTGGAAGTTGGCTGCTTGTGCACTGTCTTGGTCACTCCACCCACATCCTCAGCACGTAGCTTGTGCACTCTAAATGCTGGTTGAGCACGTTAGGGAATACTTACACTCACTCTCCTGTGGTAATTTTCATTAAAAAGCAGAACTAAGTGAGGCCCAAGCCTAACCCAAAGAAAAAGTGCTGACAACGGGATCCAAGGCCCTGAGCAGGACTGGAGCGCAGTGGGCAGGTGTGTTGGGTTGGCACCGTGGCCCTCGTGTTAGTGCCCGGGGGCTGCCCACCCTCGTGTTAGTGCCCACACCCTGCCTGTCATGCAGGGTGCAAGTGAACCAGGGTGAAGGTAACTACCTTACTCTGCAGCTCTTCTTTGGACCCCAAGAGGAGGAGTGGAAGGTTGGCAGCACCTGGGCCCGCCGGATGTCCTGCCATCCCAAGGCCCCTAGCCCCCTGAGCTGGGCCCCTGGAGGAGGTCGGGAGAGAGGGCCAATGGTAATGATGATTCCATGAAGACTGGAGATGAGGGGAACCTCCACAGCTCACTTGGAGGGGCAACCTTCAGAAATGGCTAACACTGCCCCTTGATCTTGGTGATGAAGAACCAGTTTGCAGACCTTAAGAATTTGCTTATAGTTTTCTCCAGATTTCAGTGTTCTGGGGAAACAGAGCTGACACAGCCTGGAAGGTTTGTGAACTTCAGGTAGCTGCATAAAATGTTAATAAGTATTACATTTATTTCCATTGAATTTCCTCTCCTCATTAATAATGAAAGCTAAGCGGGTGTTTGGGTCGTTTCTCTCTCCTTGCATGCTCTCCCTTCTGTCCCTACCCCCAGCAAGAGCTACCAGGCAGGGGGAATCCGGGACTCATTAGAAACGAGTTTTGTAACTTGTCACTCACCTTGAAGAAGTTCAGTTTCTGCCCAAATGATCAAGGAGAGAAGGGAAGAAAAGGACTGGTGCCTAAGTCATATTGGTGATGCCATTTCTTAAAGGTAAAATTGGAATTATGAAGAAAAAAATGTGAGATGGAGAAGGGAAGGGAAATGGGAGATGTGAGAGAAGGGTTGGAGGGGAGCAGCTGTGCTGAGAGCTTGCGACCAAGGGACACAGCGTGTAGAGACAAGGAGCACAGCTCCGCAGCAGCGCTGGGCTGGAGCCAGACTCTGGGTCATCTCAGCAAAGGCTTAACGTCTCTGAGCCTGTTGCCTCATCTGTAAAATCAGATGATGCCTGCCTCAGACAATTAGTTGAGATTATAATCAAGCAGCTCTCAGCAGAGTGTCTAGCTCAGAGCAAGCACCTCATAAGTGACAGCTACCCCCATGCTGATAAGAGAAGAGCCCCAGTGATAAGAGTGTGACGGGAAGGGCCTGATTCCTCTCCCTATCCCATGGGGTCCTGAGCATCCCCAGGCCTGGGCTCATCTCTGGGACCCCTGTGGTCCAGCTATGGGAGCCTAGGAATGCCACTGTCTAGCGCTGGGTCTCCCTAGTGAAAAAGGACGAGGACTGAGCTCCTCACACCAGTGTACCCGCATCTGCACACGACAGACCAGGGTAAACAGAACAATGGGTAACATGCTGGAATGGGTGGCTGGATTTGGAGCTGGAAGAGTTTTCATTGTACACTTTATCATAGTTTTTGAATTTGGAAATATATGGATATGTTACCTATTCAAAAAATAGATAACATTTTAAAAATGCAAAGACCAAATTAATACGCAACCAGAAGCCATACTGAACCAAGAGGAGGGTGGCTGCAGGCAGTAACAGCCACAGCGGTGCTGGGAATGCTGTTGGGAAAAGAAATGGCCACGTGAGAGGAAGGGGCGTAGGAGCATCAGCTAACTGGGGTCCCTGTGAAAGACCGTGAGCAGTGAGAAACTGGCCTGTGCACCTCCGCATGACAGGAATTCTCTGGGAGACTCCCTTAAGTCCACAAGCTGACTGGACTTAAGAGAAAATGACTTGAAGTGGTCTGGTGTCCAGTTCAAGCTTGCTTCGATTGGGATGTGAATTGTCAATGGAACGGAGCTAAGGAAAGGGAAGAAGGAGGGGATCAGGGCTGGGACTGTTCATTCAGAGTGTCTGTACTATAAAGGAATTTATAACTCAGGGAGCCCTTGGGGTGGCATGTAGTTGCATGTGGCTGTATCTGATCTACTCCTCACAACTCTTGGGGTGTGTCTGTGTGTGTGTTATTGTCCTGATTTTAGAGATAAGGAAACCAAGGCTCAGAGAGGTTAAGTGACTTTTCTGAAGTAGCACAGAAGGTATTTGGGAGCTTTCAGATTTGCATCACAGTCTGCCATCAAAGCCCATGCCGTTTTCTCTCTGACACACTAGTCTCCAGCCTCCTCCCGGTCTGGGCAAATCCTGGTTAGAGCTGCACAGAGGGAGCGAGAGGGGTGGAGAGGGTCAGGGTTCCCTGCAGAGATGAGGAGTTAGGCTAGCCTAAGGAAAGTGAAGTTGTGGTGACAAGGAGGGCCTTCCTGGGGTTCTTGTGCTGGCTTTCCAGCCGCCCACCCCTGCCCCCCCTTACTAGCCAGGCCTGGGCATCTGGTGGTGTTGAAGAGCAGAGACTGCGGTGGGGGAGAAGGGCAGGTAACAAGAGGGAAAACAGCTTAGAGAAACAATGACAGGCAATAGAGACAGGAAGGTGTGCACCTATTCCAAATGTGCTATTATGACTTCAAACGCATTTTCAGAAGACTACCTCTTTGGAACGTGCCTTCAGTTGTCTGTAATTTGTTCTTTCCTTCCTGCCTGAGCCCATTCAGGCAGGCAGTGAATCAGCCCTGACAGAGGATCAGACTGTCAGGGGTGAGCAGTCTGTCGAAGGTGGGACATCGGTCACAAATATTTATTTGGGGCAGATTCCATTTTGGGAGACAGACAAATGGCGTTCACAAGCAAGTCTGATGCTGTCACCTTGGGCAGGGCGGGGCCCCTGAGCTCACTGCCCAGACGTCACTTATCCTTACCCCAGGGAGAATGCTCAGTTGGGCTCAATCCAGGTGTAATTCCCACGATGGCCCTGCAGACCCCACGTCAGGAGGAGTGTGGATTCACCTACGAGGACTCGGAGCCACTCTTATGTGTGGGGAAGCCCTGGGTCATCTGTCTGGCACCACTGCTGCTCTGTGTGTGGGAGTGGGATCCAGCTCAGGACAGGGAAAAAGTCAGACCTTTAGAGAACCGAGGAGATGGGAGCTATTAACTGAACAGTCTCAGTAAACAGTTTCTTTTCAGAAGAGCATCACAGAGGAAGCAGAGGAGAAGGGAGAGAAGAAAAAAGTGAGAGAGAAGATAAGAGTACAAAGGGGGCAGATGAAAAGCAGAGAGGCCTTTGAAAGTGCCACCCTGCACTGGGCTGGAGGGAGCCAGGGCCAGGGCCCACCCTCGGGTAAGGCTGGGAGAGGCTGCAGCTCCCCCGACGCTGCCGCAGTGAGGGTGCAGCTGCCCCACCAGCCAGAGCCAGCCTGCGGACATCTGTGCGGCACCGAGACCTCAGAGGGAGACTGAGGTACCTACCCGCAGAATGCCTTCACACCTGGGATGTGCTTGAGAAGTGCTCATGAGCTGCTGATGTGTGTTGACAGTAGGCGGTGAGTACTTGGGAGTTCTGTATGCACGTATCTACTTTTCATTAAGTTTGAGATAAAAGGTTTATAATAAAAAGTCTTTTAAAAATAGGGGAGCTATAAAGGAATTACCGCAGGTAGAGTCACAGCAGAGGAATATAAGCCATAGAACATAAGCAGAAGTTAATGAGAATTGTGTCTTGGGTTTTCTTAACACTGCAAACCAGGGATTCTTAACCCGGGGATGATGGATGAGCTACGGGGTCCCCATTCCCCCTGCGATGGTGCGCGAACTAACCTGATGGTTTTCAGCAAATTCTTGAGGAATCTGTGGCTTCCCACCAGAGGTTTTAAGTCGACTTCTCTCTTAATTGTGCCATGCCTCCATTTGTTATTTTGAATGTGGTTTTTAAGTAGAGAGTTTATTTTCTAGAACTGACTTAATCATATCTAGGCCCTGTGTTTTCATCCCTCCTCTCAGTCAACCATGCCTGGATCAAAGCAGAATTCCGTTGACCTGCTTCACAGCCCAGGCCCCTGGGGGCAGCTCCCAGACAATGGGGGTGGGGAGGGCTGTGCCAGAGGGAAGGGTCCACTGTGGGGAGGTGGAAACCTAAAACCAGAGGCTGTCTGGGGAGGCCACTGAGGCTCCCTAGGGTCTGGGACAGTGACAGGAGGAGGAGTGGTTGAGGTTTGTATCCTCTGGCAGACTCATTGCCTTTTGGATGCAAATGTCCAATAGAAACCTCAGTTTTGAGTAGTATGAGGCTTAAAACTCAAAGAATTCCTTAAAGAAAACCTTTCCATTTCCATTCCTCACACGGTAGCATGACCCCCAGTCTGACCTCCAGCCCTTTGCAGTGAATCCGTCCAAAAAGTCCAGAGCCCCACAGGCTCCCAGAACGGCAGAGCAGGCTGTCAGGGAGGGCTTGCTGCCGGAACCCGGAGCCCGGAGCCGGGAGGAGTGTGGGTTAGTTTAGGGGACAGGGAGACTCTCATCTGCGAGCCACCTCCACATTCAAGTCCTGGCCCGAAGGCCTGCCCCATTCCCGTGAAGGCCTTCTCTCCCCGAACATGTCACAGGTCAGTGTGAGAAACACGGACTCAGGCCCAGCCCTGGGAAGAGAGGTGAGACGGGACCCAGAGCTCCAGCTGTTGCTCTGTAGCTGGGGCTCTGAGCTCCGCTCACCATCACTGTCCCTCAGAGAAGACAGGTGAGGGCAGAAGCCATTCCCCACTCTGCCTCAGAAGGGGGGCACAGACAGACAGACAGACAAAGACCTTTGTCTCCCCAACCGGGCATCTGAAACCACACAGCTTCTCTGCCCCTGACACAGAGGGAAATGGAGACCCTAGGTGGGAGTCTGCCCATGCCTAGACCAGGCTGCAGGGCTGCAGGGCTGCAGGCTGGGGATGGGGGTGTGGCTGGGGAGGGGGTGAGATGGGCCAGGATGGGGCCTGAAGCCGGCTTGTGGCTGTTGTGCATCACCTCTGAAGACGCTGTTCCTTCTTCGCCTCCCCTCCCCCAGTCCGGGTTCATGTCCTTCCTCATCCAGAGCCCCTCACGCCGCATTACCTTCCTTCTCAAACCTCCTCTGGCATCAGGGTTTGGACGTTCTCTCTGTTGTGATAGAGAGGTGGGCAGCACCCCCGAAACCTACCCGCTCTGCGCTCCCTCCCACCAGAGCCCCAACTCTGAGGGCGCCATCCGGAATCCTAGGTTTCCTCCATCCACGCAAACTGGCAACCCAGTGGGAGGTGAGGACCAAAAGCAAAGTGCGTGGTGGCACGTTTTGGGTTGTGTCCTCATCCTTCTTCCTTAACTGTGGTCCCTGCCTCCGTTGCCACCCTTCCCAATGCCTCCCGGGACTTTGCCCCCACCCACACTCAGGTCAGGTGGCCTTGGTTGCCTCCTGGTTTCCTCCTGTTAGCGAGGAAAGGCAGACTCTCTGTTGTGTCTGGGCCCTGTGGCCATCCCTGCCAGGGAGCCGAAAACATGGGTTTGCCGTGAAGACTTTCAGAGACACATCGGTGCAGAGAAATGTTTCTAAAGTGTGCAACAGGACCTCCTTGGATGGCTCCCATCACCTCCCGACAGCCCTCCACGGCGCCTGGGCTGCAAACGTGGGTGGCAGGCAGATTCCACGGAGAGAGGAGCCGAAGCTTCTTCCGTGGCAAGGCATGGGGCCGCAAGGCACAGCGGGCCAGATTCCGAGGGGCACAGACCACGGAAAAGGAGTCTTCTTTTTTTTTTAAACTGTGCTTTATTTAGGGCTAAGCTGGAGAAAGCGTCATCCAATAGTTACAGAAGGTTACAAGGAGTTTTAGGGAGTCGAGTGTGAAAAGAGCAGTTGTACTGAACTGCAGCTGTTGTTTTTTTTTTTTTTATTTTTACAACATCTGGACATCCTAAAAGGAGGAGCCAAGAGAAAGAAAAAGAAAAATTTAAAAATAATGAACCAACAAACCAGAAAGAAAGGAAAGTCAGGAGGCCCGAGAGGAACCAGGTCATTGTTTTTCTAAAACAAAAAAGGGAAAAAATGGCAGGTCCGTGAGCCCTCTGGCCTCCAGATGAACTGGACCTCAACGAGAGGAGGGTACCGAGGCAGAATGCCAAAGCAAGTCTTCCCAACGGTGCAAATAAATTATAATAAATATGTTATACTTTAAAATATATGTGTTCTTAAATAAATCAGTGTTTTTTTCTGATTCTGAGTTTTTTTAAGCAATGTCTTTTTTAACTGCTCTAAAGTCATTTACCAAAGATAAATATCGTGCTTTCATTAAATAGTTTTCCTTGTTTTTTTTCTCTATCATTACAATTAAAAGTCCTACAAAATATGCAAATTTATTTACAGAAAAACAGAGCCGGCATCATTTAAACATCCCTGTTTTTCAAAATTCCTTGTAAACAGTTTCAGAAATTCTTCAAAGATTGTTTATTTTTCTCTCTCTTGTTTAAGGTTTTTGTGTGTGTGTGTTGTTTCGTTGTTTTAAGATGAAAGTTCCCAGGTCTCCCTTGCCCGGAAAGTCTCTGGAGCAAGCATGGAAGGCGAGTGAAGCAGAAGGTGTCCAGGGCTTGCGGAGAGCGGGCGAGCACGCAGCTCCGGAGCGAAGCGAGGCGAGAGCGGCTGCAGCTGCGGCGGGCCTTCCTGCCCAGGGTGGGGTCCCACCGGCGGAGGCAGCCAGGAGCCCACCGGTCTGGCCAGGCAGCCGGGCCCTCGGGGTCATCGGTGTCGCCGTCCGACGGCACTCGCGGGGAGAAGGGATCGATGCTCAGTCTAAACTCTACGAAAGTACAGTCCTACAACATCTGGGGTTTTAGCAGTAACGCTAACTTCTATAAGTTTTTTTTTCCTTTTTTATTTTTTTTATTTTTTGCTTTCCTCTAATTTTTCTTCTATGATATAGGTATTTTAAACTTCTCCTTTTTTAAAATTCTGTACAACTATTATGTTTTTAAGAGGGGGGGAAGAGTTAGAAGCATTTACAGACTTTTCACAACAATTCTCTTGCCTCGTGAGTCCTTTTTTCCCCTCTGTTTTCTCACACTTCAAGGTTAGTGAGTTTTAATATTTTTGTTGCTTTCCCCCAATATCCACCAATTTGTTCGTCTTAACAGCTCCCTCCAGACATACAATACAGAAAACCGTAGGAAAGTGTCTTAGACTTGAATGAGGGTAATCAAAGCGCCTCTCGAAGTATCAAAGAACTATTATCTTGCTGTTTTAAAAGCATTTAAGCATTAGTTTTCTTTTTTTGTGTGTTTTGTAGTTTTTTGTGTTTTTTTTTTAAATTTTTTGTTACATTTTTCATAGAATCGCTCTAAGCTGTTTCAAGAACAGCCAGGAGGCAGGAAGGAGGTTCCCCTCCGTCCCCCCTCTATTTGACATAGAGCTACACATCTGCAATAAAAAGTTTGGTCCTTTGGTCCCTAAATAGCTAAAGGAATGACAGATAGAGATGCTCAGTGGCGGCTCCCAGCCGCCCCCTGGGGACCAGGTCCCGCCACACCGCTTGCCCCAGCCTGCCTCAGGCGCCCACGGGCTGGAAAAGCCCCGGGATCGGTAAGCAGCGTCTCTTTCCAGTTCCCAGCCCTTCAGCCTCCCCATCTGGCCTCAAGTTATTTTGTTTTAAAAGTTGCCTTTTTTGTGTTTTTTTCTCATTTTTCTTCATCTTCTTCTTTAAGTCATATGTGTTTTCCCCCAAACACGTGCCCTCTGAACTCCACAGACGCTATACTTTCCTTGAAGAAATGTTACAGTCACAGAGTGTCTGGAGTCCTCAGCTTGATTGATATTGGCTGATATGTCAAAGGTGTCATCCAACAGTTCTCATTTATAAATAGAGAGAGAGAGAGGTTTGTTTTTTAATGTAGCCCGTTCAGCATCCTGCCCTAAAATGAAGAAAATCAGGGCTGATTAAGCCAAGAGAGGAAACACAAAATGCATCCAAACACCAAAAGGAACCTGCCTGGGGGTCGGGGGTGGGGAGCTCTGGGGGATGGCGGGAGGGAGGGGAGAGACCAGTATGAGAATTAGTCATGATCATGATACGTAAAGAAGAAATCGACTCTTCTGTTCAGAGTGAGAAACCTCTGGGAGGTCTAGTGGCGGTGGTTGTTGGCTGAGGCTTAGCGGTTGGGAGGGGGTCTCGATTTGGGTTCCTTTAGAGTTCTGAATTGGGGGATGGCTTGGTCTAAGGGGAGAATTTGGGACTGTGGCATAGGAATTCATAATTAAACTGATCTCTGAGGGACTAGCCCAGATACAATATGTATACAGAAGCCTAGCAAACGAGACAGCAAAAATCTAGCAGCCCAGCCCATCCCTCCCCCACTGAGCAAAAAGAAGAAAGATCCCTCACATGAATTTTGCTGAACGCTTGCCCAGTTTCCAGCCAACCACTTCCTTCCCAAAGCCAGTAACTATTTGCGAGGCTATGTATATATATGTATATCTGGATATATGTGTAGAATATATTCGCCTGCACATATGTGAACACACATGGATATGTGTGTGTGTATATGCATGGATACACACATACACACACACAATATTTTTCTCATACATGCCAGGGAATTTAGAGGAAATTCAGAACTTCAAGGGGGAGGACGGGAGATCCTAACAGAAGTTAGAACGGATTTCATCATCAGACTTAGTTCTCGATTTTCTTTTGAATGGTGTCTTTTTGGTGTTTCATTTTGCTTTTAAGGAAAAAAATCATGATCTGACTAGAATCAGAAGGAGAATGCTTAATCATTGTGAATTAACGAATGAGACTCATCTCCATTCTAGCAAGCAGCTTCCACTTATACATGGGGGTGACTGGTTACATCGAGAGAGTTAGAACTGCCAAGCCCCCGTCGAGGGGACAACGTCATGCGTATATCAATCCATGCTGGCAGGTTTTTCACACTGTTGATTCAACAAACAGCAAACCGTACACAGCAGTCTAAACAATTACAACACCAAAGAAAATAATAATAAAATCAAAAAACACTTGTCAAGGACCCTTTTTCAGTTGTAAACAAAAAGGTGCATTTTGCTTTTGTCAGGACTGTTTTTTCCAAACCAACCAAAAAACCCTCCCGAAACCCCAGTCCCCGGCCTCCCCGCCCCACATTTAATTTAGCAGAAGTGGCTACAATACAAACCTTACAATTGATACCAGGCTCTCTCTCAGAGGCCTCTGGCTTTGTACTCTACTTTTTTGGTTTAGAATTTTTTTTTATCATTCTGTTACTGTACAGATTTCATTTTTGTTTTTTGTTTTTGTTTTTCCTTTTGAAGTGAGATTGAAAATGGCCTAACTGGAAAAAGACCAGACCCAGGAAAGTGTCAATTGAAAAAGGCCCCCAAATTTCTAGAAAAAAATAAAATCACAATATTTTCAAGTGCAAGTAAATCAACCACGCATTTTTTAAGATGTTTTCGTTACTTTTAAGAAAAAAAAATAATGGTTTGCACAGTTAAATGATCCCATGTTCGATAATTTAGGAATTCATCTTTATTTTTACTATTTTTTTGTGCTTTTGTTTTGTTTTTTTTTTCTCTATGTGACATCTAGAGAAGCATAAAAAACGCTGAACAAGAAAAACCAAACAACAGAAAGTAAAACCACTGCAAGCACCAAGAACAAAACAAAAATGAGCACAGCAAAAAAGGTCGTGGCAGCACAAAGGTCAAGAGAATGCACGTGTGATCATGACTGGCCAATCATCGACTGATACAACATCCAAGAAAAACGCTCCAATCACAGCACCTCCACGAAACTTGACGGCAATTGTCATGCAACCGATTCTTAGCCTTGTTACATGACGCCATCATGTCACACTGTGAACTTTGAGTTGATTTGAACTTACGGATGGGGGACTGTTTTCTCCACTCTCATGTGATTACGTGAACTTTATTCCTAGCTCAGCGCGAGACTGTGGTGGATTTGACTGGCCCTGGTTGGGTTGTTGGAATTTGATTGAATGACAAAAGAAGAAAAGATTTATATATATATTTATATATGTAGAGAGAGAGAGAAAGAGAGAGGACAAGAGTGTGGGCAAGGGGGAAGGAAGGGGCGGGGCAGGGCGGAGGGGAGAGGGGAGTGTGGGAGGGCAGGGAGAGTTGGGTGGAGGGTGAAGAAGGGCAAGGAAGAAGTTAAAACAAAATTAAAAGGAAAAATATTTATACAGCACCAGACCACAGCATCAATCTAAAAGCTCTGATGAGAGAACAGCAGTCAAATCATAAGAGAACTGAAAAGAACTCAAAGGATGGAGGAAGCCAGCAGACAAACGACATGGGCACACCAACACACACACGTACACGCACAGCTGTTTATGCAGACACGTGGTACACTGTGAACAGTAGCAGAACCTCACACAGGGCCACTAAGGGCATCCATCATGCGTTGGGGAGGGGGGCGTGGGCGGTTTGGCGAGGGGGCCAGAAAAAAATGGAACAGCCCCTCGAACCACCTTGGCCAGCAAGCAGATCGGGGAGCACGTCTCTGCTTTTTGTCACCCTTGATTCTTTCTCTCTCCCCCGGGCGCCGAGCTCTCCTCACCTCCCCAGCCTTCTGTGGCTTCAGCCTGTGGACCAGCAGGTGGGGGCTGTCAGGGTGACCCTGATTTGCCAGGTAGGTCAGAGGCTGGCTAAGGTGACTGCTGGATCCATGAGGTCCATCCATGAGGCACTGTGCTGTCACAGTACAGTCCTCACTGGCAGCAACGCAGCCCTCCCACCCTCCGGGTCCCTCTTGGCCACCGTCCCCAGAGAAGGGTGTCTCCACTCCAAGAGAACCCACTGTACGATGTTATGATTGCCCTTCCGCTCTGCCTCAACCCTCTTTCCTCAGAACCTCCAGCAAATGAACATGTTTGGCTTTCAGATTTAGAGAAAATCACATCAATGTTCCTAGAAATCTATAAACATGCTCTGGTACCATAGATTTCAATTCACAGTCACCTCACACCCTTTGCTTTGCTCCCAAGGTGGCCCGTGTGGACCAAGTGAGGCTGCTTCTGGGCACACGGGGCCTATAGAAGGCCCTGTAGCCGTGACCCACGGTGAGGTCATACGGAAGACTGCGGGCACCCTGCAGGGCAGGCAAGACAAACCAGGACAGTCCCCCAGAGGGGAGTGCTATGGCCCTGGGTCTCCAGTCTCTGCTGCTGCCACTTTCGCTGTGCTGACCTCCCCTACCTCACCTTCTCCCTCTCCACTCCCCACAGCCCTCCACGTACAGCTTTCTAGGCTGACCCATCTCACAGGCCCTGGCTGCCTTCTTTAATGGTGCAGTGCTAGGTGGCTGAGGCTAGATTCCCTTCTCTATCAAGCATCATCAAATAATTTCACTTTGAGTGGTCTTCTGCACTCCTCACAACTTCAGGGTCCTTGGCCCCCAGCCAGGGTTCTGGGTGGAGGCAGACCCCCAGGCTTATCCCCTTGTCAAGGTTACCCTTGACCTTGCTCCCCTCCCTCTCCACTGCAGCATTCAGGCACCAGGTCTATCTGCAGGGCTTCCTGGCCACCAGGCTTCTACAAGCAGCTGCAGCCAACTTCCACTCTCAGCTTTGTTTTCCTTCAAGGGAAGGTGGAAGGGGAGCCCGGGATGGTGAAGTGTCAGTGTGGATAAGCTGCAAAGTAGCTGAGAGGTGACTATTTTAAGCCCAAACCCAGCCTCCAGCTCTGCCTTCACAAAACAGCTCCCAGCCCCTCTTCCTCCCCAGACCCCTGCGTGACCTGCCCGGCCAAGCCGGACCCTTGCTCTTCCAGCAGCAGCCCTCCCTCATGCAGACCAGGGCCCACTGCATGCCCACCGAGTCCTGACACACCACCCTCCCCTGCTTTACCAACCCCCCTGGAACACAGCCCTTAGACCACCCAGGATATCCAACTGGCAGGGCCCTTTGGGTGGGAAAAGAGGCCTAAGAATGGAGGAGGGCAGTGCCATCAGGTGTCGGCTATGGCAAGTACTACTAAGGGACCGCTGGGGACCCCTCCTTCCCCCTCCTCCCAGTCCCGAGCACCTCACAGGTACCCACTCCTCCCCACTCTGTTGTGCTCTTCTGCCTGCCCCCAGCTTTCTCCCATCTGCGCTTGAGTGCCTGGCACTGTCCTGGGTGCCGGGGAGTCCAGCCTGCCTACCACACAGCCCTTCCTTAACGTCAACCCAGGAAACTTTCTCATACACTCATCTCTCACACTCACTTGGTCCCAACACAAACACACTCTCACACTCATTCAACCTCTAGGGAGCCTCCCCAGCGTTCCTTATGTAAACAGCTGACTACTCTCTTCACTAGGGAACAGCTGTGCCTCTTCTTGCTGGGGACCCCTTCCTGGCCACCCTCTTGAAGAGCCTCACAGAGCACAGCCCTGCGGTGGGTCACTGACCGGCATGGCGGAGCCTGAATCAGGCCTGGGTGGCTCCGACTCATGGCCTGAATGAGGACATGATGGCCAGGCTGACCCAATTCAGATGCCAGGTCGGGACAAGGGACAGGAGTGTTCTGGCTGATGGCTGTAGACCTGGCCATGTCCACGATTTTGCCCATTTCTCCCGTCTCTGCTTCCTTCCTCTTAGATTCCTGGTAAAGATTTTTTGGAGAAACTCCCACTTAGCACAAAATAATGAGCTCAAGCAACCTGAGGGCCAGGGGCAGCAGGAAGGCCAGGAACCCAAAGCGGAAGGAGATCTACACTCTCAGGACACCCAGCCCCATTCCACCCACCAGAACCTCACTTCAGGGAACCACAGCCGGACCACACCCGCCACAGCTGCCCTGCTGGGGCTCCTCTCCTTCCCCAGAACCGCCACATTCTCACTCTGACTTGGCCTTGGCCACCAGGCCTGCTGAGCCTTCTGCCTTCACCACTGTGGTGGCCAACCCTGGCTCGGAGACCCCTGGCCCTGTCACCTCTTCGCTCTTAGTAACAGTGCACCCTCGGTCCCCGCTCAGGCTAGCCCTGCCCTTCTGAGCACCTAGGATTAACCATTTGTAAATACCCCTTTCATTAACCTATAAAATTGTGCAGTTTTTAGCTGCTTTTGCAGCTGTTCCCTCCCTCACTGGCAACTGGACAGCAGTCACTTTCCACTGGAATCCCCAAGCCTGCCCCGTATCTTAGCCCCCTCCTTCTGTGACAGCCTCTGACTGTCTTGGGGTTGGAAGCCCAAAAGCACCATGTTAAAATGTCATCTACATGGAAATTAAAGGCCAGCTTTATTATAGAGTTAGTAGGAAGGAGACAGTCAGATGGCTGACCCCTGAGAAGTGGGATGTCCCAACACGTCCCTCTGACATTCAAGACACTCTGTGGTGGGAGGCTGGGGTGGCGACAGCAGTGGGGGTTACCATTCTCCTTCCTTGAAGGGACTAAGCGCTCAGCCTCTGGAACGAGGCACCCAGCTTCAAATCACAGCGCTACGCTCAGTAGCTTAAGGAAGGTGACTTCCGGTGATCTCTCTGTAAAATGGAACTAATAACACTGTGTACCTTCTAGGCGGTTGCCAACACCTATATTCTTGTATCTTACAGTTATTCCCTATAGGGACGGAGCCTCATGCGTGATAAGAACCATGGGAAAGTCTGTGGTTCTCACCTTTCTGGCCTTTCTATTCTCTGGTGGAAGAACCCTCTTTGCTGTTTAAACTACCCCATCCCAAGTGTGACTGTCAGCTGACTCTACCTTGAAGGCCACTTCCAACCTCATGTCCCAAACAACAAATCTGCTTTCCTCATCCCTTCCTCTGGGAATTTCTCCCACCTAAAGGCTCTAATCTTGCTTGGGTTTTCGTTACATGGAGGTCTAGAGGCTAAAACAGGCTGCTTTCGGAGAGCCCAGAGGCCCGTCACAAACTCGGGGCGCTAGCCTAGAGCACGCCCCCCTCTTTAAAACTCTCTGATGACGCCAACACCTTGCTTTCATTCCAAGACGGGAAGCGCCCTGACCCAGGTCATGCCTTAGACTTAGAAAGGGCTGCTTTCACTGAGCTGCCCCACCCCTCCTATGGAAATGCACCCATCTGCTGGCTGTGTCCTGAGGTCTGCATGTGCACAGAGGTGGAGGCTCCTTGTGGGCAGGATGGTGACCCAGCATGGTGCCCAGTGCCTGGCACAGGAAGGGGCCCACACTCTGAGTGAACATGAGTATCTGTGTCTTCACACAAACCAGAGATGGGCAGGGAGTGGGAACTCAGGAGGCAAGAAGCGGGTTTGGTCTTCCAGGCTTGCACAGGGTAGAGGCTCAGCCACCCGCTGCAGTAGAAGCTGAGTACTGGCAGCTGCTCCTGGCTGGATGAAGAGTGTGCTGCTGGCAGTGGTGGGATCCGAGGGAAGAATGGGAAACTGCAGACCTCCAGCTCCAGACTCGGAACCTCCCCTGGAATGTTTAACTCTCACGCACCTGACTTGTCTCCCAACCCCTCTTCATTTCCAGGCATGACAACCTGCTCTTTCAGTCACTTGGGCCAGAAGCCAGGTGTCATCCTTGACTCCTCTTTCTCTCACACCCACCCCTCATTCATTACAAACAGCATCCTTGGCTCTGCCTTCCAAGCATGTCTACAACTTGGCTCCCCGTACCACATCAACTGCTATCAGCTGGGCTGAGCGGTCCGGGCACTAGACCTCTGCTTTGGGCCCTGCAATCTATTAACGCAGCAGCCAGTGGTCCTACTGAAATGCAGGTTATCACATCATTCTCCACTCAGAGCTCTCCAGTGGCCCCCGCCCCGCAGTCCCCCATTTTGAAGGACAGGCCTAAATCCATACAGTGGCCTTCGGATCCTCCATGAAGTGGCCCTCCTGACCTCTGGGGCCTCCTCTCTCACTGTGCCCCTGTAATTACTCTCCTCCCGCCTGCTGCTGCTCCTCGAACCCACCACCCTGCCCTCACCAAGCTGGGCCCTCAAAGGGAGGATGCACTCCTGTCGACACTGACAGGGCTCCCCACTTCACGTCTTGAAGTCTTTGCTTGAATGCCTCTTTCTCAAGAAGGTCTACCCTAACTCTCTGATTTTAACCATAGCCAATGACTCTGACACCCTGCACAATTTACTCTTTGATCATATGTCATTGTTTATTCTCTCTCTCCCCTGCTTAGGACAAGGATTCTTACTGGTCTGACTCCGGGCTGAGTCCCGAGAACCTGCCTGTACCTGGCGCACAGCACACTGAAGGAATGGACGGGCAGAGGGCTGGGCAGCCTGTCTCTGGCCTGAGAATGAGCTGACCCTGCAGGAGCTCACACCAGGCTGGAAGTGGACTTCTGATGTCCTGGCACAGCTTCCCCCCTCCCCGCTTCCCCAGGGAGCCACTTCCCCCAGGGGAACAGGTGGCCTGGAAGTCCAGCTGCCAGGCAGGACCCAGACTGAGCACAAGAGGTGATGACTGCCCCCTCATCATGGCCTCTGTAAAGCAGGCAAGGTAAGTGGTCCCGGTGCTACACCTTCACCATGCTCAGCTTCTGTCCTATCCAGTTCTGTTCTTTAGTAAGGTTGCCTTTGAAAAGTCCTGTCCCTCCTCTCCAGACTGAGCTATGAGGAATTGGAGAGGTGAGGGGATCAAGTGTCTAAAGACCACTAGCCCTCCCAGCAGGAGAGGTGGGGAAGGGAGAGACAGATTCTGGGAGAAAGCCCCAGTAGAGGGCTACAGCTTTCTGCAGGGCCTATTGGGCTGCGCCCAAACTCTCCCAGCCCTGAGCTTGCCACCTGGCAAAGAGGATTGCCAGTGTGGACCTCAATGACGCAGGCCCCTGCCTCGCCCCACCTTCTCAGAAAGCTTCCCTACAGCTCCTTTTGGCTCTGCGGCCGGGGGGGATGGCCATGCCCATGTCTCCGGGATGACCACAGCTCTGCGTCTGCCCCTAGGCCCTGGGCGATGAGCGGGTGGAGACGGGCGCAGCGGGTCCAAGGCACAAGCCCCTAGGGTCCATCCAGCCCACGGAGGTCGGGGAGGCGGCGGGTCCGTCCCGTGTCCCCTCCCTCACCACCCGTCCCCGCGCCCCGGCCGCCCCCGGTTACCTGTGCGAGTCCTAGTCTCCCCCGGGGGACGCTCCCGCCGGCGCTCAGTACGGGCGATTGGCGTCTTTGGGCCGCTTCAGCTGCACCTTGAGCCTCTTCATGCCGATCTGGAAGCCGTTCATGGCCTGGATGGCGGTCTGCGCGCTGGCCGGGTTGTCGAAGCTCACGAAGCCTGGCGAGACACGAGGGACGAGGGCCTGGGTTTCCACTGGGCCGCGGGGGCCGGGAGGGGCGGGTGGGGAGAAGGTCTGCGGGCCGAGGGCGGCCCCTCCCTGCCCCCCCGCCCGCCTGCGGGCAGAGGCGGGGCTCGAAGCTCCTCCCCCAGTGCCCCGCCCCGGCCGACCTCACCCCCACCCCTCCAGCCCGCGTGCGCGCGGCCCCTCCCGGGTGGGAGCTTCCGAGGCTCCGAGGTTCCCAGCCTCGCCGACCCGCGGGGCCGAGCTAGGCCTCCCAGCTCCACCTCGACTTCGGGCGGCGCCCTCTCCCCGAGCGGGGAGCCCGCGACGCGGCGGGGCTCGGACGGGCGCCCGCCCCCCACCCCGGCCGGCCCCGGCACCTCAGCCCTCTCCTGCGGTGGGGTGGGAGAGGGCGGACACACCTGAGGGTGGAGTTTATTGGACACTGTCCTCCCTGACAGGAGGGGGCCTGGCAGCGGGAGGGCACAGGGTGCCGGCCTGGGGAGAGAGAGGCGTGCGAGGGGGCGGGAGGGAGGCAGCGCGGAGAAAACTGTTTCGGGCCGCCCCCTTCGCGAGTGCCGCCCGACCACAGGGGAGGGCGGAGGCGGACAGTCCTCGCGGTCCCCCACCCCGCTCCCGGTCCTGGCCGAGGCTGTCCCCCGCCGGGCTCCTGGGGGGGACACTGGGGTTCAAGCCAGACCAACTCGAGTTAACCCACCACCTCCTACCCAGGGGCTGTCGGCATCTCCCAATTATTTAGTACAATTCCAAGCCCAGGGAGCAGGTGCTCTTGCCCTGGACTTGGCCAATTAATATGTGCCCTATAACCCCCCCACAACAATAATAATAGTATCATAACGGTAATAGTACAAATTAACACTATCAGTAAAAAATCAGTGGAGAGCCTGCAGAAGTTTTTTTCACCTTTTCATTCCTCCCAACATTCCAGGATGGGATATAGAGCCATCCATGGCTTCCAGTCACCTTCTGAAACACCAAGTTCCTGAATGGAGATGGGTCAGGTTCTTCCCAAAATTCATTCAGAAGTCACCTTTCTGAAATTCTGAATGCATCTCCTTGGAGACTACAAGTTACATCAGCATTTCCCAGAATGGCCCTAGTAGCTGCTCCTTGAGAAAGGGGCTTCCGTGGTCAGGTAAGCTTATAGCCAGGCCCCTCTGGGACAGTTCAAGGCACGAATAAAAACCTACATCCCACCCCAACTTCTCCAATAAATAAAACTTTATCTCTTTGTTTAACTTAGTATTTCCTGGAATTTATTTGACTTAGAGGCCTTTTCTCCTGTAAAATCTGCCTTTTATTTATTTCTCCTGTAAAATCTCCTTGCAAAATATATGAAACCAAGCTTGGCAACATTCCCAGGCCATCCTGCAAACCTGCCTCACTTGAGGTGCTTGTCCCAGAATAGCACTGGACATATAAGGGGCGATGTATAGACCCACCGAAGTAGAAGCTGTCTTCTTGGTTAATTGTCCCTGGTACCTGCCTCGCTTCCCCCTGTGGTGGCTGCTTCTCCCTGTTTACCTTGCCCCAGACACTTCCCCATGTGGCTTCTTTTCTCTTCCTTTTGCATCCTTCCAGCGTTTGCTCATATTTGCTCTTGCAGCACTGCACCATCAGAGATGGGGTGGGGGGGTGTATACGTGCATGTGAGCGCACTCAAGAGTGGGTGAGCTCAGATGGAACTGGTCCGAGCCGGTCCCAAAGCAACATAACCAACATCTGTATGAGTCCATATGCCAACATAGATAGGAGAGATTTAGGATTATCTGCAGTTGAAGATTAGTGTGAATAATCCTCCCACCTTCTCTTCTCACCCCCTCCTGGCCCATCTCCTCCGATGGCTAGTCAAGTCCTTAGCAGAACAGACCAGTTTTCAAATGTGTGAAACGTGTCTGTTATACTGCTCTCTCCCAAACAAAGGAGGGTGGTTGAACTAAAGCCTCTCTCCCTGTGGGGACAGGATAGCCTAACTGGGTGGCAGGTTACACCCCTCCCTCCTCCTCTGGCCCACCAGCACGACCAGCTCTGACTCCACCTCGCTACCTGCTACCTGCAGTTGATGGCTGTTTTGCTAGGGAGGAGACAGGAGAAAGACAAAGGGGGCTGGAGGTGCTGTGGTGTACAAGGACCGGCAGCCACTGAGTGGGGAAGAAGGGGCAGAGACGTCCTGGAGGAGGGAAGGCCAGGCTTGGTGGAAGAATCTAGAGTCTCCAGAGGCCCAGGGGATGGGAAGGACTCCAGGCTCCAGAGAACCTTTCTTCCTCAACTAATTTTGTTAACTGGCTAGCATCTGGGCAGGGAACTTGCCCCTGAATGTCAGGGCCCTGAGCACCCTTCCCCAGAGTCCCTTCCCCATTCCTCCCACCCTGAGAAAGTGCCTGCCTCCCAGACCACGGGTGGGAGTTCCCCTTGGTGTCCTCGCCCAGCCCTTCTTCATCTTAGCAACAATTTGTGCTGCACATATGCTCCCAAAAACCTCGGGAAGTTTCCATTTATGTTTATAAAAATCAAGTGGGAACTTCAAGGGATTCACTTGAACATAGGACCACATTTACAACAAAATGGCCCATCTTTGGGGGAATACAGAGATCTAGCACTTCTTGAGGGTCCACTCTGGTCAAGCCCATCACACACACCATCTCATGTAACCTCAGAACCTTCCCGAGGGCAGACGGCTAGGCTAAGGCCCCTGTCTCTCACACACACGGACACTGAGGCTTGGAGAGAGAAATGACTTGCCCGTGAGTGAGTGCTGGAGTTGGTTCTCTCACACAAAAGGCCTCTGGGAGAGTTGCGGAAGGCTCAGGTGCAATCCAGAACCCAAGAGGCTTGAGGAGAAACCTCTGGGCTGGACAAGCATGGTGGATGTATAGCACCAGAAGCTCATTCAGGAAGAGAGGAAAGAGTAAGAGTAGAGGTATTAAGAAGATTTTTTTAAAAGCAGGGAAAATCCTTGGTCCTGGAGAATTTAAATGGGCTAATGGCAGGTAGTGTTTGGGGAGGCTCTAAGGAAATGCCTTTGAAAAGCTGGGTTGCTCTGACATAGGGGCAGCCGGGGACAGCACAGATGCACCAAGGGTATGGCTGGAGACCAAGCCTGCTCTACCCTTGGTGCCCAGCTCTTTGTGGGCTCTTAGGGGTCTTCTCTGATTTCATGTACCATCTCGGGCTTACTTAAAGAGCAAATGCAAATGCTTCAGTTTGTTGTTTTTACATATGTAAATTATGATTCGTCTGAAGAAATACTTCTCAAGCAGGGGGCAGGGTGCAGAGTGCAGCCCTGTCGTTTTCTTTGGCTTTGTTTTCCTGATACTCAGAGAAATGAGCTACTGAGGCAACTCTATGCTACTGAAGTGCCACAAATTTCCAGGGGAAGGGACAACGGAGCAAAGATCTTGACTGCTCTAACACGCTCTAAGACCTCAAGCCCTTTGTGGTTCTGGCAAGTTGATCCTCAAACTGGAATCTCCTCAACATGCCCTTCCGGATGCTCCTATACCCTTATACCTTCTCCCTCTGCCATGTGACCTGGGTTCCCTGGCCAGCACAGGCTCCTGTTCTGTCGCCACAGCCCTTGACTCAGGGTCAGCCTGGAGGTACTGAGCTCCTGGCAGACTCAGGTTCCGTGGGTGGCTCTCTGGGGACTGGACTCCTCAGTCGTTGGTGAATCATGAGTGGCTCTGGCCCCAGAAGGAAGGGCTGATGGAGGTGGATGAGGACGTGAGAGAGGGACTAAGGGGGAATGGAGGGGAGAGCTGTGGGGATGAGGTGGGACTTCTGGTCTGAAGCAAATCAAAACACAGGGCGCCCAGTTAAATTGGAATTTCAGATAAACAGTGAATATTTGTTTGGCATAAGTATATCCCAAACAGTGCCTGGGCCATATTGACTGTAACATTTGGGACATACTTATACTAAAAATGCATCCATTGTTTATCTGAAATTCCAATCTAACTGGGCATCCTGCATTGTATCTGACAACCATACTCCAAGTCCTCCCAAGTCCTCCCAACTCCATCTAATACCCTGTCACTAGGAAAATTTCCTGAAAGCTGTTTCATTCTTACTCTCAGCTCAGGGACCTCCCACCATCTTCCACTGCCTACCACACCACACAAAACATCATCATCTGAATTGTCAAAACCCTCCCCAGTGCAGACCCTCCCTCACAGGTGGTCTCCCCTGAGCCCTCCTTTCTGCCCAAAGCCTCCAGCTTCCCCTCTCACTGACCTTGACTTGTCTCATCCCAGCCCCACTCCCTTGACCATTCCTTCCTTCCTTGATATCCACCTGCCTTTTTCGTTACTCCATTACTTGGTGCCTTGCAGATTTCACTGCTGTTGAGTAGGTGTGATTTCCATCTAAGCTAAGATCTGAGGCTTCCTGAGGGCAGGGACCATTTCCTCTTCCTGACTCTTCAACAATGTGGCTCTGGTGGCCTGAGAGGGGTGGGTGGGGGAACGGGAGTTCATTGGATGGCAGGAGGGGAGCAAAGAGCAGGGTAGACAGAGAAGGGGTTGGGGGGCAGGACACGGAGATGGACGGAGGAAGCCAAGGGGAAGGCAGGGTAGCAGCCTCAGCCGGGCAGATCCCATCCCTAAGGATCATGGATCGTGCCCAGTTTTCACGCAGGGGCCACTCTGACAGTGGGAGGAGAAGGGCTGCTGGTGGACTCTGCATGCTGCCCCCTCCCACCGCTGCTCAAGGTGGCCCCTCCCCCTTCTCAGTGGGAATTAAGCCTTGGAGCAGGGAGCGGAACCTATCTCCTGGACTGGGAAGAGGGGGATGGGGTGACAGGGAGCTGGATGGGGAGTGAGCAGGGAAAGCCAAGAAGCCAAAAGTGGAAGAGAAAGAATGAGAGATGGCGGCTGGGGGCTGGGGCGCAGGGAGCACCTGGGCACGGAGAGCTGTGTGGAGGAGCAGGTTAAAAGCAGTTGGACACCGGTAAGTTGGTGCGAGCACCGCCCTGTCCTAGGTGAAGCTAGTTGGTTTGTTATCTTTACCCACCAAAGCATTTACTTTGGTTAGTCGCCCGATCCACAAACACTTTCGAGGAGATGACATTACCGAAAGGGAGGAACATCTGCATCAGCTCAGCGTCCCCAAACTCCTGGGGCAGATGGTAGATGAACAGGTTACAGCCCTCGGGCCCTGCGGTGAGGGGAGGGGGTGGGGCGGGGGAGGAGGGATGGCAGGGTGGGGGAAGAGAGAGACAGAGGAGAGGTGAGCGAGTTAGGCAGCGGCAGCAGGGAGGGGTGGGGGCGAGGTTAGGAAGGGGGGTCTCATCCAAGATCCGAGAAGAGTGGGGGCTGCTGAGCCCAGGGTCTGAGCTCTGGTCTCTGCTCTGCCCTTGGGCAAGTCACTGAACCTCTCTGTGCCTCAGTCGCCTTTTCTGCAAAATGGATCTGTAACAGGGTGCCTGCCCGGTAACTCTGGGCTCCAGCAGCAGAAGCGATGAGTCAAAGGGGCAAACATAGGCCTGATCAGCAATGGAAATCAGGTGCTGAGGAGGGGAGACGATAGGGAGAACTAGGAGGACGGGCTGGGCCTCCCTCCTGCCCAGCCCCCACTCAGGGGAGGAAGGAGGGATTGGGCCAGGGGCTGCCATGCCAGGGGTGCTGGTTCAGGTGGGTGAGAAGCTTCACTTCACCTCCTGCACCCATGGGTGGCAGCTCAGCTGTCCTTATCCCTGGCCTACAGCCACCCCTTCCCATCTGATTCCCAGTGGCCTCACCTTCCCCAGCCTCGAACCTCAAACTCAGCCCTGGTCTTGAAGGCAGAAATCAAGATTTATCCTGCCTCCTCCAGTGGGCTAGGTGGGCAGGAGGGTCTTCACAGCAGGGCTCCACCATTAGTCAGGATGCCCATGAGCCTCCTTAAATGAAAGGCTTCCCACTTCATTGCAACAACAGCCCCGCCACTTCTATAGCTTGTCCTCTCCACTTCACAGATGAGAAAACTGAGGCCCAGAGAGGTTAAGTCACCTGACAAAAGCCACACAGCTAGTAGGGGGTGGAGCCAGGATATAGACCCAGGCCATCTGACTCTAGTGTCTGTGCTTTCCTCTCTCTCTACCTCTCTGTCATAAATCTCAATGCCCCAGAAACTCTGAACACAGCTGAGGCCTTTGGGTTCCTGAAATTTGCAGGTAGCTAACGATTTACATTTTTTTAAATAACCCAAATGCTCAATTTTAACTCTTTGAAATGGAAATCTCTCCAAGATACTTCATGTTTCCTGCCATCTTAAGCATAGTATGCCACATATGAGTTAACCTTTTGAAGTGTGGTCATTGAAATTGTTTCCAACCCATGAAGGACATGCAAAGGAATAACTTCATTTGTCAGATTCGTGTAAGAACTGAGGCTCTGATCAGAGGCTGGTGGAAACTAAGCATGAGCTCAAAAGTGAAGGCTGTAAGGCACCGACATGGTCTGATATGTGGCTTTCAGGGCCAGAACCAACCGTGCTGGTTCCCTGGGAAGGGCCCTGCTGCCAGATAGCCCCGCCCTGGAGCAGAGAGCTCGCTCTGGAGTTTCTGCCTTCTCTTCCCTTCCACTCTCCTCCCACCTCTCTCCTTCCTCCCTCCAAAGGCTCCTCTGACCACCAAAGCGGCCCTCTGAGCCATGGACCTCCTTGGTCCTTGTCCCCACGCTCACCCCCGGATTGCTGTCTCCCAGGCAAACTGCCAGCTGACGGCGCGTTCAGAACCAGAACCGGCGCGAGCGTGCTCCCTCACCCACTTCCGGGGTTCTGGGTGCGGGATCCCCCAAGCCCTGGTCACCCTCTCCTCGCCCAGTCCCTCTAACCCTGTGTGTTCACTAGTTCATGCCCTATGCATGTGTTCCTAGATGGTCCCCAGCTAGATGTGAGTCCCCTGGGGGCAGGAACCAGTTTGAAGGTCCAATCTAAGCCACACCTCCTCTAGGACCCCCACCCGGATACTCCCCACACCCTCTCCCCCTCAGTGCTCCCAGAGTCCATACTCGGTACTGTTCAGTCTGAGGCTCTTTTTCCTTTATGTCCGGAAGGTTTTCTCTCCAGCCAGAGGGGGCACTCTCTAGAGGCAGGGGCATTTGCCTTCTCCTGTCCTCCTGTGCACCTCCCACCCGCCCCCCACCTCAACCCCAGTACATGCCTTCTCTCCTCTGCCCTTCCCCATTCTTCAGGGTTTCCCTCTCCACTCATGCTGACACTTGCTTTGAACTTGGGGCAAGTTCTGCAAGCTGCCTTATGTGGATGTTATGTCTGTTGTCTTTAAAGAGACAAGGAGCCTTTGAGGGTCAGGCCCGTAGATTGAGTTCCATCAGCACGGCGTGCAGCTGAGCCCTGCCAGTCTCCTGCCCCTCACCCTCGACAGGGACCCTACGCCTTGTCTTACTCCAGCTGCCCCCGGGCCCTCACTTTAGTCCCTCATTCATAGATCCATAGCCAGCAGGACTTTGGAGATCAATCTGCAGCCCAGCCTTCTGAGAAATGGTGAAATACAGCTCCAGAGACAGAAAGTGACTACCCCTGGCCACCCGGCGGCCCCTGGCAGAGCCAGGAATGGACCAGCCCTGAGAGCAACCTTGGCCTGTCCACGGGGCAGACAGCCTCTGGGGACTCAGGCATCTGCAGGTTTTCAGGCTCAGATCAAAGACAAGGAGCTAGAAGGAAAGTCCTCCCCAGCAAACAGTGTGTTCCAGTATTTCGATGGCATTACACAGGGGGAGTGACCATAATGTGAAGCGGCCATGGCTAGGGGGACACGGCTTTCCTTTTCACCCATGCCCCTGCAACACTGTGGACACCGCTGTGGTCTGGCTCCAACCCACCCTCAGCCTGCCTGCCCCGCATTGCCAGGCTCATATCACCCTCTGCAACACCCTTGGCTTTGCACCTGCTGTCCCCAGCCTGGAATGCCTGTCTCCCCATCTCTGTGTGCTGAAGACCTCACTCACCCTTCAGGGCCCCCTAAAGCCTTCCCTGACACCCCTGCCCCCAGTGAGATGAGCTCACCCTCATATGTAGCATGGAAACTAAGGCTTCCTTGTCTTAGTTTCTGTAGGTACGTGGGCTCACGTCTCACCCCTCCCCCTGCCCTGCTCCCCAGGGTCGCTCATCCTGTGCACCACATTCAGGGAGAATGGGGACTATAGTGGTACATCCCTCCACCAGAGGGGAGGCTGCAGTGGCGAATGACCGCATGGGGTCTGGTCTAGGGAACAAGGCACGACAGTGGGGAACTGAAGCTGCTCAGATACCGAGAAGGTATGAGAAGGGGTTCAGAGTTAGACATGCAGGGTGGTGCACAGTGTGAGGTGGGGGGCAGGGCAGAGCAGGGGACAGAGGGAGGGCCTGAGTTTAAGGTCAGTGGCAGGGGCTGTTGTGTGTGTTGGTCAGAGCAACACCAACCTGCAGCTGTGTGTGTGGGGGTGGGGAGTGGGCTTCAGAGACCTCTGAGCCCACAGATCAGAGAGATGCAGGGTGCTGACCACAGGGTGGCAGTGCAGCGACAAAGGCAGTAGTGCGTGTGGGCACAGCTCTCTATTCTGGGTCGGGGACAGGAAGCGCTGGGACTGTTGAACCCCACCCCTTGGGACTCTGATCTGACTTGGAGTGGGTGGGAGGAGGGCAGGGGCAGGCAGATTTCAGGGCTACAGCCCAGTGAGGGGACCCCCTGGGAGAGGCAGGGCTGATGGACCACCCTCCACGCCCACATCACCGATGGTGGCCACTGTGTCATTCAGGCGTGGGCTGGGGGCTTCACTATGGAGGACAAGAAGGCTGAGAGGGGAGAGGCTGGCTGAATTGGAAGTCAGACCAGATGAGTTTGCGTCCAAGACTAAGCTCTCTGTGGTTCAGGCTCTGTGGCCTGGTCAGGGCCGTCCAACCAAAGGGCTTTGGACCAGCAGATCCCCAGGGTCCTTCCCAGGACTAACCTGTATCCCACAGCCCCGGACAGTCTGCTGCAAGGGCTCTGTGCCAGCCATTTGGAGACCAGTGCAACACCCTGGCCATATAGGCTACTGGGACAGATGTGGCTTTTCGTGAAGGTGGGGAGGACAGGACCTTGTTAGTGTTCCTGTACCAGCAAACTAGCTCTCACAAGCCCATGGAATCCCCAAGAGTGGGCCAGTTCATCCAGCCCCTATTGGTCTCTGAGCTCTGGAATGAGAGGACACTGGGGGTCTTCATGAGTCCCAGCCTCCCTGGGCCCACTGGCCTTGCCTGGCCCACCCTGTTCACACCAGGGCCTCTGGATCTGCCTTTCCAGGATCTCCTCTGAAACTCGGCCTGCACTGTGGCACCCCTATCCCCTCCCTGCCCACGGACTCCCACCTGCCCTGGGAGCTCTGCCTGGCTCTCCCAGTCCCCCAGAGTGTGCAACCTTGGTCCATGAGGAACTGGCCTCCCTATGCCCCTGCCCCCGCCCCGCCCCATGCCCAGCCATGAGCATTATGACTACCCCCCTCTCCCCTGGGGCAGAGGGGATTCTTGGACCCTCCCATCACCGGGGTTTACAGAGCTGCCCACCAGAAGCCCGCCCCCCAGCTTGGATTGGAGAGCGCCGCATCTCATAACCCTGCCCTCTTCCCTCATGCTCAACATGACACACAAACAGGGCTGTCTTTCCAACAAAGCGCCCAGCCAAAAGCCCAAGAGAACCTCTTTGGGAAGAGAAAGGGGCAGGGAGGGGCCTGGGAGCCCATTTGCAGACTCACCTTCTCTCTGTTGCTGGGGGATCATTGGAGGTGGTTGAGGAAAGGCCTGGCTTATCTGACCATAGGCAGCAGGGTAGGCGGCTGCTGGAGAGCCAAAGAGGAGAGGCGAGAGCAAGACACGGTGACAGTGACAGGGAGAGAGACAGGGTGAGAGGCAGGGAGAAAGAGAAATTTCAGTGTTGAGCAGTAAAAGCAGACCAGCCAAAAAGTGCATTTCAGCTCAGCCACTTAAGGTAAAGCCAGCTTTCAGGAGAAAGGGAGAAATGGCACAGCAAAGATCAGACATGTGTGCGTGTTGGTGTGTATGGGTGTGTGGGGGTGTGCGTGTGTTGCCCAGCCCAGGGGTGGGTGTGAGAGGAGCGTGACTGACAGCTTGCCTTGAGCTTCCTCCAGTGGCTTCCCATTCGGTGACCCAAGGCCACCTACTGGACCTAGGGCTGCCTCTTGTCACCCCTCCTTTTTTCTACCCTGGCTGCCTATCCTCCCTCGTTCCCTGTCGTCCTTGCTCACGCCAACTCCTGCTACCTGTGTATCCTGGGGAAGGGGTGTGGGGAGGTGGAAGGTTGGAACTGCTTCCCTTCCAGGGTCGCTCCTTGCCTCAAACCCAGGCATCTAAGCTTCCAGGGCCAGTGACTGTGGACTGCGGGGGGCAGCACCCCAGCTCCAGCCCCACCCCCAGTTCTGCTGTGTGGTTTGGTGCTCCTGGACAAACGGGCCTGGCAGCCCCATGGGAAGAGAAATCTAGCCTCAAAGATGAGTAACTGCATGGCAAGGTCAATCCTTCAGCCTGGCTCACCAACTTGTCTGAAGTTCTGACCGCCCACCACTGCAAGGGCACCCATGAGAAATTCTCCTGAATGCTAGGGGGACTGCAGAGGGGAAGGCAACCTGGAGTAGGGGTCTCTGGGAGCAGAGCCCTCCCTCCTTTCAGTGAAGCTCCCCACTACCCTCTTCCCCCTGCTGCCCCCCACACACAGTGCTGGGCCCCGGCCTGGGGTAGGGAGGTTGCCCTGGTGCCCAGGCAGGCGTGGGGAGATGAGCAAAGCTGGGGGCGAGCCACGGGGACGCGCGGGTACTAACGACCTGCATACTGCTGCACTCCAGCGTAGGCCTGCTGCAGGGGGTCCGCGGCGGTGGGGCTCTGTGCTGCAGGGGAGCCAAGGGGGCAGAAGTCAGTGATGCCCACCCAAACCAGCCCCTCCCCCACCACGTGCGTGGAGAAAACACTGTGGCTTTATCACCCTTCCCAGCCATGGTGGTGTCTGAGCCAGGTCATCAGAGAGGAACCCTGAGTGCCTGGACACTGTTGGGGTGCCCTGTTCCCCAGTCCAGGGCCCTTAGTAGGGTGAGGGTTGCCCACCCTGCCTGAGACATGCCGGCTGCAGTAGGGTGATATGGATGTTTCATGCAGAAGGCTGGGAAGAGCTGGGAAGGAGATGCCGGAGGGAGCTCGGCCAGGAAGGGCTTATTGGGGGTACATGAGGGACTTGGCCCCAGAGAAGTGCTGTGGAAAAGTGGGCAAGGGGGCCAGAGGCTGTCAGGAGGGTGGTCTGGTCTTCACTATCCCCAGCATAGTTGGGGCAGAACACAGCTGGGTAAGAGAAAGGGCACAGGAGGCCTCCCCCTGCCACTCTGTCCTCCTGGGCCACCCATGCTTGCTCAGACAGAGGGACCCTCTCCGTTAGGCTCATGGAATTTGCACAAGGCATAGGGGCTTCCATTCCTAGGACTGGCCACGCAAGTGAGATCCCACGGGCTAAGAGAGGAGGAGTGCCCACAGCCCCTGAAGAACCAGCACACCAAGGGCCTTCCTCTGACCTGAATTTGTGACTCTTGGATGTCTACTGCCCTGTGCAAGAAGAGGACCCTCATGCTGAAACTTTGGTGAGAAACTGGGGCCAGCTGGATTGGGGATAGTCTTGGTTTCTGATATGTCTTCAGAAGCTCAGGCAAAAGCCTGGTGCATGGGCCAAGGTGGGCACTGCCTTTGTTGACCACGGCTTGTGGGAGTGGGCTGACCTGGGAGGCCCAGGGAAGTGAGCGGGCACAAATCTAGCCACAGTATATTTAGAGCAAACTGGATAACACAGGGAGGAAGCAAGAAAACCATCTGAGCTTATCTGCCTGGTGACCTAGGCCAGCCAAGCTAACTGGCAGTGCCAGTCTTAGGGGCCTTGTAGACCAAGAATTCCCCAAATTCCTTTCTGAGCTGTTGTTTCTGAACCTCAGCAACACTCCACTAGAACAATAGCCCCTGGGCCTCCAAGGAGCCAAGGGAAATCCTGGGGCAGAGATCCTTAAAGGCAGGGTGGACTGCTACAGGGGAGCTGGGCCAGAGCACTGCTCCAGGGGCGGTGGGGGGGAGGGCTGAAGACGGGCCCCTGTCCTATCCCTATCCTTCTCTTTCCCCCATGGTGGCAGCCACTGGGACCAGGAGCTCTCAGGGCTGAGGACATGGTAGGGAGGTTTGGAGGGGTGTCCTCTCCTTCCTCCTGCTGCTCTCTCTCCTGACCCTCCACCAGCCTCAGCTCTCTGGAGGGAAACCCACATCCAGTGTGTCCTCTTGGTCTCCCCAGCTGCTCCACCACATAGTGCCTTTATGCAAATTGGAAAAAGGTGTCTCTGTCTCTGGGCATACAGTTTGGTGTCCACGTAAAATAAAACCTACACAACTTATATGACAGTCACCCCCCCCAACCCCCCCACACAGTGCCAGGATCATAGCAAGTGCTGAGTAAATACTGTGACCTAAGGAAGGAATGAATGGTCTTTAGCATGTGAAAAACCACCCCTTCAAGGGTGTTATGTGGCAGTAAAGGCCATACTGTGTGTTTCCAACATGATCTTGATGAGCAAGAAGGGAGAAAAGAGGAGGCACCTGGGGCTTGGAAGTAGAGAAAAGCATTTCTGAGACCCCTCTCTGCTTCTCTGCTTAATGACCTCATTAGTAACTGCCAAAGAGTGAACATTTTGAAGGATCTCGCTCGTTACAGCAGCTTCAAACTCCACATTTAAAGATGGTAAATTAATTTTTTTAATGTACTACTTTTCTCCTTTCCTTCCCTCCATCCCTCCCTACTGCTCTGGCAGGGAATTGTTTATGTGATGTGGCAGATTGTTACAAATAGGGGAGAGAAACATTTCCAAATTCCACGAGGGAAATAGCTCACAGATGCTGGTGGGGGTGGGGAACAAACAGGTTCGTCAAAATCCACAGCTCCAGATGGGCCTGTGGGCATGGAGGAGGGGGGAGTGAAACCACCCAGATGTGCTGGGGACTGTATCTCCCAGCCCATGAGCCTGAGGCAGGAGGAGCCCAGGAACCTGAGATTGGTGGGCTCTCTCCCACCTCCAGATTGTCAAGCCCCCTGCCCTGCCTCCCTTGCCAGCTTGGAGTCTTCATCCTGAAACAACACTCCATACCCTCTGGGCCCTGCTGCTTCTCTCTCTAGGCTTTCCTGGCCTCTTCTCTATGCACTGAGAGGTGAGTTGAGGGGCAAGCACTAGGACAAGCCTAAGGACAAATCCAAGTTCAAAGTCAGGACATTCTCCCCTGTTTTTCTTTAGCACAGTAACCTTGTACTCTGCTGCTGCTACTGCTGGAACTTATATATCCTCTGAATGTCTGGGCCTCACTCCAGACACTGAAACCACAATCTCTGAGCTTCTGTGGTTTTACAAAGCCACACAGTGGGTTCTGATGGGCAACCAGAGTGGGAAGTATTACCGTTCCCCCATTGCCAGTCCACTCGAGGCTGATCTCCTCTGCCCTAGTTAGGCTAACCTCGCCATCCCTGGCCCCTGCAGGCAGGCGCCCTCTCCCTGCTGGGCCTCCAGGATAGCTGCTCCACGAGATGCACTCCTTCTTTGTCCTCTCCTCTCCAGTGCCTACCCATTGTTAAAGTCCACCCTGAACCTCCTGTCAGGACAGCTCCATCGCGCTTCTTCAGCCTACAAAACTCTCCCCTCATTTGAATCCTTTAGCACCTCATATTGGAGAACATTCACTCTTGATCACACTCTATTCTGCTTATTGTTTCAACATTCATTGGATGTCTATTGTGCTCCTGATTGGACTTTGACTGCCCAGTTGATAGGCTTACATCCTGCCCTCCTTCTGGGCCCCCTTTCATCCAGCACAGATTGGGCACTTACTTGTACTTATGGGGACTCTGTAACCTTGTCACCTGCCCTCTAGGAAGGAGGACAGCACTCTTCACATCTCTGACACACTGCCCCTTTCAAGTCTACTCTAGGACTTCGGGCCCAGCCCTCCTGCCCTGTTCATTCTCAAGACCAGAGACAGGAGCTGCTTCAAGTCAATTGGGCAGTCCCACCATGGGAGAAGTGCTAAGTTTGAGAGAAACCAAGTTAATCAGAAACGGGCCTCCTGGATCTTCTGTGTACCAGAATTCATGAAGCAGGACCTGGGAGCTGTCCAGAGTGCTGACCAGGGTTTTTCATCCACAAAGGAACCGAACAGGTATGTACTAGCCATAATGTCAATCTATATATCTGCCCTTCCTTCCCAAAAGACTCTTTTCTTACTTAACACTAAATGTAATTCTTCTTTTAGCTTCTATCCCCTTACTTCTTATACGTCAAATTCACTCTCAATTAATTTAGTTACTAGCCTCTTTACCTGGTTGTACAATTACACCTACTCTTTTTCTTTTACCCTGAAGGAGCCCCAGGAATGCAGTTCCTTCTCACCTCTGGAACTGATACTTCCAAAAAGATGGGAATTTAGTACCTCCCACCAGAGGTTCCCTGTGGGAAGGCAGGAGGCTGGTCTCCCTGATCACCTTTGGGGTTCCACCAAGGAGCAGATGGAGGGCAGGAGCCACACATTCCCTGTTATAACAGCAAGGGCAGGGATAGAATGGATGAGGAGTGTGATGCCTGGGTAAGAAAGGGCTGCTAGATGTGCTTACCTGGATAGGGGTGGATGCCATTGGCAAACACAGCTTCTGCAGCAGGTTGCCCATTGGCCTGTGGGGGGAGGCCAGTGAAGCCGTTCACCCCAATGGGGGACGGGATGCTAGGCACGGCTGGTGCAGTGATGCCCGGAGGGGTGCTGCCACCTGGTTTCAGAGGTGGAGAGGGGTAGAGGAGGAGGGAAGGCAAGCAGAACAAAGGTGAGGGAAGCCAACCCATGGAGCTCCATCTCCTGGTTCCAAGGGCCTGGGCATAGACTTGCAACTCACACACCAACTCAATCCTATCTGTGAATTATGCCTTGGATTATCTCCATGCACGAAGTGTTCCACTCATTCCAACTGTATTCATCCTTCAAGGCAGAGTCCAAATCCCACCTCCCCGCAAAAGATTTCCCTGACCACTGACTAATCAACCTTGGAACTGCAGCACATAGACTATTCTCAGTGCCCTTAACTTTCATCATACTTGTTCTTCCTTTAGTTTTTTTCAGTGGTCTTGCTCACCCTAGTTAAGTAAGGATGCGCTAGTCCTTGTTTAACCACCACCGAGCTTCTAAGTTGCTGGCTCTGCTCTCTTGTCTGGGTCACTGAGGGGCTCATCTGCCTCCCCGGGAAGGAGTTTTGCTACTTGGATGGAGGAGGTCTTAATTCTGGAGTTCCCCTGCAATGAGGGAGAGAGGACTTTGCAGAGTCCAGACTCAGTCCTATTCATACACAGTTGCCACCTTGGCCTCCTCCAGCTGAGATAATGATGCTCACTATGGCAAGGGTAAAGTTGGGGTCAGATGATGGTACACTGTGCCCTCTCTGTGCCAAGTGGGTGCAACCCAAGATGTGGCTGGCACAGTGGTTGTACTGAGGGCTCAAAGCTGGAAAGGGCCTTCCTCTTCATGTAGGAAGGAGGGTCTCTCTGTGGATGAGAACCTGAGGCTGGCCTGGGCTCAGGAGTGTCCCTAGGTAGGGTAGTGCTCAAGTTGGGCACAGAGATGGCTCAGTCTTGTATGGATTTTATCTGGGAAAAGAATAGCTCCTGGGTGTAAGGAAGGCTGCAGCTATGACTTGAGTGTGGAGAGCCAAGGAAGCCTGGTAAATGAAAGCTTGGGCTGTTGGGCCAGCCTTGGGACTAGACAGAGTTTTCTCAACTTTGACACTATTGACATTTATGGTCAGACATTTGCTTGTTGTGGGGGCTGTCCTTTGCATTTTTGGATATATAGCAGCATCCCTGGCCGCTTCCTACTAGGTTAGAGTATCACCCCCTTCCCCAAGTTGTGACAACCAAAAAGATCTCAAGACATTGCCAGATATCCCCAGGTTAGGGGAGGGGCATCAAAGTATTGCCCCAGTTGAGAATCACTGAACTGGATAATAACCAAGATTCAATTGAAAACACACTTTGTGAGCAGGGCTGTCTGCAACCCCCTGTCTTGTAATAACTCTGTGGTTCTCTCCTGTATGTTGTGTGGTTCTCTCGGGAGAAGCCAGTGAGCCTATGTTGGGTTAGAAGGAAATTTAAATATCAGCTCCTTCTATGCTTGGGCAAGGACCAAACAAGGCCAGGGCATGGGCAGGGCTCTTCTCCCCTACGACCCTCAAAGGGAGATGTGTTCATGCCAATTTCTTTCCAAAACAACTTGAGTGAAGTTCTTACCACCCTGAAATCACACCATGGACTCCATGAGGCCCACAGCCCATCTTCCCTTGGGTCCCAGGGATTAGAACATTTTCAAGACAAACTGCCAGAGGATGAGGCCTGCTTGGGCCCAGATGCCACGGACTGTTGGCCACAGGATGGCCCTGTGGTGGTAGCTGCGGCTCACCTGAGGTTGGGGTCATGGGTGCGGCTGCCAAGCCGTTCATGTTGAGGGCCGCCATCTGCTGCATCTGGGCGGCGGCGAAGGCAGCCATGGGGTTCAGGTAGCCGCCCTGTGCGACTGATGCCATTAGTGCCGCCTGCTGCTGCATCAGCTGGGGCAGAGGGAGTGGAAAAAATATCATGCGCTTCCGGGGGGGGCAGCCCTCCCCACCAGGGGTCTCAGCTCCTGGACACAAAATTCCTAGGCCCTGAACCCCACCCCACCCCAGAGAACCCTGATGTCTCCCCCATTCCTGTCCTAGTTCTCAATGGCTGTTAGAAACCACTCCCTGAGAGGTGTCTATTCAAAAGAAATGGTAGAATCTTGGAGACTCTAAGGTTGTTGTAAAGGGTGGGGGAAGGGACTGCCCCATGGGTGTTATTCAGCCCTGTGGAGGCCTGTCATTCACAGAGATGTGACACCCAAAGCTCTAGAGACATGTTGGATGAGGCTTTGTAGAATTAACTTTGTGTGGATTTCTGTCCAAATGTTCTCACAGAGGTGAGTGGGGACTGGGGAGGTTGGTAAAACTGGCCAAATGCCAACACTGCTGAAGGAGTGAGGAGGGGAGCTTGCATGGTTAGAACCAGAACCTGGACTGCCTCAGTGCCACCCATGTGGGGTTGTGGCTACAAGCCTGGGGGGTTGTGGCTACAAGCCTGGGGGCAGCTCGGGGGAGATGCTGGCAGAGGAGGCCCCAAGGTGGAAGACAGAAGTTGGTGGGCCAGGGGCTCGGTGGGGACTGCAGCAGAAGTATTGGTGTGATGGGCTTTGGGGAACCTGACAGACCCCTGTCAGGAGTGACCTGAGGCCTGGGCACACCCTTCCCTCAGTGGAGGCGAGGGTGAGGTAGTGCCAACCAAACACCTGAATCTCTCTCGCCCCTTCCATTTGGTACTTTCTAGAATTTGACTAGCAGGTGGGCTTGCTGCCCTGCCTAGAAGCCTTCTCTCCATCTCCTCTCCTTAAGAACCAGGACATCAAACCGCCTCTTTCTGGCAGTCACCCTGGACTGAACCAGACTTCTCTCAACCCCCTCTAGGTCCTGGATTCATTCCCGACCACTCTTCACTCCCCAAGCTGGAGCAGTATTTTTTTGGCCAGGAACAGGGCTCCCCTCAGCAAAGTTAGGTGCCCCTGCTCTAAGGCTCTGAGCAGAGTTAGCTGGGGAACCGTTGCGCAACCACCCCACCCCCCTCTATGCCCCCACTTACTGCCTGTGCGTAGGCGCCGTAGGCCCCGAACGGGATGGCCATGGGGTTGAACATGCCCATCTGGCCAGCCATCTGCTGCATTCGCCGCATCGTGCGCTCCTTGTCAGTGTCGGCGAACTTGACCACCAGACTGGATGAGGCTCCCTGCAGCCGGGACTGCACGTGAGGCCCACCTGCCCTAGCTGCTTGCTCCCAGCTGTCCAGCTGTCCGTGCCCCTGACCTAGGCCCTCCCTCTCCTCTCCACGAGGCGCTACTGTGGGCTGTGGGGTGGATGAGCACAGGTACACGCCCAGGAGTCCGGGGTCTTAACACAACTGCGGGCACTGTCTATCTGGGAGACCGAGAGCTAGTTCCTTAGATCTCTGGGCCTCAGTGTTCTTGTCTGGGACGTGGGGACAGTGGTAATTCCTTCCTAACTCAGGGAGACAATGAGCGCGGCAAGTGTTTCGCACGGTATGGATTGGGTGCAAGGGTTGGCAGGGGCCCTGCGGGTGCTCTGGTTTGGGCGGGGGCGTCACCCTTCGGCTGTCCAGAGGTGACCGCACTCACCGGCATGGTCTGGCTGCCATGCAGCGCGTTGATGGCAGCTTGCGCCTCAGCGTGGGAAGAGTACTTCACAAAGGCGCACCCTAGGGAGGAGGGGACAGGAACGGCTGAGCCAGGGCCCAGAGAAGGCCAGAGAAACACGAGGACTGACAGGTGGGGCATTGGAGGGGCCCAGGGGACAGGGCACATCCAAGAAGACAGCAGAATGGATGTGATTTTATAAAGACCGAGAGAAAAAGAGACACCATGAAATGCACACAGAAAGAAAGACCTCATCCCACCTCTTCTGTTCCAAGCATCCCTCCCTGGTTTGCCAGTCCTGCCAGCTCAGAGCGGCTCAGAACTCCGCCCTCAAGTGGGCGTGGGCCAGTGGCCCCACCCCGCCCCGCCTCTCCCACTCCCCTCAAGGACCAGCTCTCCCCCAGCTCACCCTTGCTGTTGCCATCCGGCCCTCGCAGGATGGTGCACTCTTCAATGTTCCCGAAGGCCTCGAAGAGGCGTCGCACGTCGTCCTCAGACTGCTGCTTGTTGAGCATGCCCACAAAGAGTTTTCTATCTTCTGGAACAAAATTAGGAGATGCTTACCCGGGCCAGGGGCTGGGCGGCGTTGGGGGCGGGCCCGGGGGAACAGGGCTGGGCCTGCCCGGAGGAGAAGGGTTTCAGGAGAGAGGGAGAAGCTGGGCAGAAGCGCGGGCGAAGGCTCAGACCCGGAGCGGGAGAAGGGTAGCAGGGAGGGGGCGGGATGGGGTTGGTCATAGCTAGCTGGGCAGGGACGATTGCGCGATGGGGCTAGGGAGAGAGGAGGGCATAGCCAGAGGGGAAGGTGCAGGAGGAGGGGTTGGCGGAGGGAGGGAGCTGGATTGCAGCGACTCTGCCCCCTCCTGCCTAAAAGGTCAGGCCACAAAGTGAGGGAGCGAGGCCATTGGTCTGGCCGCTCACCTACAGCGCAAGGGTCATTCATGCAACTCTTCGATCCCTTCTTCCCTCTCTTAGACACAAACTATCTTTCTCCTCCACCTTCAATCACAGAGACCAGAATTAACTCACAACAAACAAGTCTGCCACAGGGCGTTTGCCTATGCTGTTCCCTCTGCCCAAAACACCCTCCACATCACAAGGCTGATTCCTTCTCTTCTTCCAGGTCTCAGTTTAAATATTGCTTCCTCATCAAGGCCCCTCCTTCCACCTCCCCTTTATTCTCTGTCTCAGCCCCTCACTCTCATGGTCTGAATTTCAAAGGACAGTTATTTACTGCGTTGCCTGTATAGTTGGCTTCTGTCTAGCTCCCTGCCACTGACCCCCCTCCTCCACCCCATTATACTCCTGGGGAAGAGACCAGGCCTCTACTGGAGCAGCAGTACCCTACTCAGGAGGCCCTGGGGACAGAGTGATGGAATGAGTGAATGCTCTATGACATTCCCAGGGACACATCTCCCTTCTACCTCATATGTTTTTACCTCCTTGGTCCGGGCCTTCCTATCAGTTCATGCTGCAAAATTCAGCCTTGGGCACTTTTGGACAGCCTGTTTCTGAGGACTGGGCTCCCTCCACAGCTCCCCTACACTTGCGTTGAGTACCAAGTGGCTTATTGATGTAACTCAGCCATGTGCTTAGGCTGAAAGAGACGACACTGAGTTGTGCAGATCTGTATCAACTGTGGCTTCAAAAAGATCTCCCACCTCACAGGCTCTTATTTCAATGCTACTTCATGCCTCTTGCTGAGGGGTGGGGTCTACAGTCCCTTCCCTTAAATCTGGGTGGGGCTTCTGACTGCTCTAACCAATCAAGAGGAGCTGAAGTGATGCCAGCTGACTTCCAAGTCCAGGTCATAAAAGGGATCAGCTTCCACTCACTTCTCTCTTTTGGGGAGGCTTGCCCTGTAGAAGCCAGACACTATATTGTGAAGAACACCCGAGGGGCCCACACCATCAGTGCATGCAGCAAGGGACCCAGGCCCCCAGCCGACAGCCAACATCAGCCACCAGACATGGACATGAATGAGTCCTCAGATAATGCCAGCCCCCGGCCTTTGAGTTTTCCAGCTGTGGTCCAGACATCCTGGAGCAGAGACAGGCCTTCCATGCTATGCCCGGTCTGAATTCCTGACCCATGGAATCCGAGAGCATAATAAAGGGTTGTACTACACCCCTCACTTTGGGGCTAAGTCTTTATGCAGCCACAGCAGCTGGAACAGGGTGGTGGTGACAGCACACAGCAGGTGCTCACTGGATGTGTGCCGGCTGCGAAGGACCGGCACACACAGGTGCACACAACTAAGGCTGCAGAAGTGCACCCCCCGCCCCAAGCTTTGACC
>CM052547.1:24351260-24508450 GCA_028533065.1 Trachops cirrhosus | reverse complement strand
TGTGCTTAAGTACACATTGTATTAACTCATGACTGATAAGGGAGTACAGATAGACACAGAGATAGATGGATGGCAGACGTGATTAATAGATGCTAGATATCCAGATTAAATGTTGGATGATAGATACACAGATGAGAGAAAAATGATGGCAGAAAGCAGATAGATTTATGATCAATGGTACATAAATAGTGATAGGTGAGTGTGGATGGATGGATGGCCAAGATGTTTCCGAGGACTTCAGATACCTGATGTCCAAATGCAAAAGTTCAGAAAACTAGCTGTGGCCTCCCACTCCTGTTGGGGTACTGGCTCTCAGAAGAACAAGGAACCCTGCTCTGCTCAATACCGATCTTAAACCCACTTCTCTTTCAGCTCAGGTCCTCGAACACCCACACGTCTGGTGGGTTTGTTGTTAATGTAGGAGACACAGTGGGGCTGGTTTGTGTGGACTCGTGAAGCTTCTCTTTGGTGTTTTCCTGAGCCTGCAGGCAGGTCGGGATGCCTTCTGAGCCCCAACTCTGCCCCAACCCCCCTTCCTGGGAGGAGGCCTGCCCATCTCCTCAGTAGGTGCATGCTCTTCCATGGCCAGGCCATGCACTCCAGCCCCACAGAGCAGGCTGGTTCTGGGAGTGGGACAGGCTGGGCTGGCCCCTGCAGTTAGATGGCAGGTGTCAGCCCATATGGCGTACACAGAATCATCCATTCACGCCCTCTGTTGGGGTCCATGCCCTCAGAGAGGACAGCACGAGCTGACTCATCCTGAGCACTCGCCACAGGACAAGCACTGCTCAGAGCACTGTGATTTCATGAGGTGGGCACTGCTGTCACTCCCATTTTATAGATGAAGAAACTGAGGCACAGAGAGGTTTGCCAGCTTGCTGGAGGTCCCAGAGATAATCACAGCAGGACCAGGACTTGAACCCAGGTGGCCTGGCTTCTGAGCCCTCCTCTGCCACTTAGAAGGTACCCCCTGCTTTGCTCACCAGACCAGATGGTCGTGAGGCTCTTGTGAGCTCAAGAGAGCACATGGCTCTGGGAACTGGACGGGACTGCCCAGTTTGCAAGATGTTATTATTTCTAATGACTAATGAGATTGCGAGGGGAGTGTCAGTTTTCCCGAGAGAACAAACTGTTTCGCAGGGTGGCAGCATATTAACTGTTGGTGTGTGGCTGGCATTGCTAACGACCGACCGACCAGAGAGCCTGCTCTTGTGATTCAAAGGGGTTGGCAGTATTTGGTTACCATGAAGTTCAGTTTACAGAGTGGCAGCAAGAGGCAAATTCTGTGTTTCAGAAATCTTCCTGCCAACTCTGTACCCCTTCCATTATTCACTGATCAGTCATGCACTTGGTTAACAAACTACGTGCAAGGCACAGGGTTGGGAGATACAAAGAGTAGACCTGATGCCTGAGTAACACGGCTGCCGAACTGTGGCTGGAGTGGCCCCGCTGTGGAGGAGCAGGGCAGGCTGGGGTCTGTCAGAGGGGGAGAGTGTGGAGCGTGAAGTGTGTGCCCGGGGTGGGGCCTCACGAGAGAGGGGGACACAGGCTCTGAGAATGTGTTGCCCTGACTTCTTTTCTGGGAAGGTTTGGGCAGGGAGGGATGGGGAACAGGAAGGAAACCTAGGGTGGGAGACAGAGGAGAAATGCAAAGAATTTAACTCAACACAGGTGCCTGTGTGCAAGGAGTTACAGAGTCTCGCTGAACAGCAAGGCACACCCTCCTACCACCTGGAGAGGGGTGGATGGAGAGACCACGCACACGGGGCCCACTCTGCCTGGAGTGGGCACACCGGGGAGTGAAGGAGGAGGGGGTGGAGACCCCACTGGCTGGCTGTTGCACTTCTGCCAGTCCTCCTTGCTCTGGGGCAGCCAGACGGTTCGGCAGCGGATGGTGCTAGCTGCCCTCCTTTTGGATGTCCTGCCCATCGGTTCTGTGCCAGCGGAACACTTCCACAGACTCTGCCCACTTCTCACTAGCATGCTTCAATATAACACGATTGTACCCCCATTTGACAGATCAGTTAACTGATGCTCAGACAGGCTGAGAGACAGGCTCGAGCTCACCAGGCGGTAAGCCATACAGTGGGATTAATGCTGGTATCTCGCTGGCTGTGTCACACCTGCTCTGATGTACAAAGTAGCATACGACTCATATGTCCTGCCCTCGGGCCTTGAATTCCATCCTCTGGGTTCTAGGTCTTTGGACTCAGCATTGCCCTCTTCCAGGCAGCCTTTGAAATGTGGTGGCTCCTGTCACCTCAGCAGAACTGATTTTGCCAGAAAATGTCTTCTGTGATCAAAGGGAGGAGATAAGCTTTTGGGCCGCAGTGCCTGAGGCTAGAAAAGGAGCCACAGGGCTGGGAAGGGATTAGAGGCTGAGGGGGGAGGGGAGGGACTTGGAGGTGGGGGGAGTCTGGGGAGGGGTCATGCTGGTGCTGAGCTGGGAGGCCACAGAGGGCTGGGTTGGAGGGGGGGATGTTGTTGTAATGGTAACAGGACGTTTGGGGCCATGTGTGATAGGCAGTGGGGAGTGTGGGCTACAGCAGCCATCCCCCTGCGGGGAGCCCACCCCTTTTCCCTCTCAGTGTACAGCAGGTAGATAGCCCAGGGTGCCATCTGACCCCTGGTTCCCAGCACCTCAAGCTTTGTCTGCTGACTGCATCAGAAACACTTCACTCCTAGGTAGATGTGACTATTTTTCAAATGCATGTTGTGATTTAAAAAGTAGCAATTCATTTAAAAGCATTGCTGAATTGCAGGTAGCTTATTGCCATTTTATATTCTCTCAAACAACGGACACTTGAAGTAAAACATCTAGGGGGAGGGGTGGTGCTGATGAAGTTTTGATGTTAAAAATTGCTCTTAACCTTGAGAAGCCTGGGAACGCCGACTCTAGGCGGGCAGTGGGAGCTGGAGGGGCAGGACCCGCCCTGGCGAGTCCCAGGCCTGGCGCCATCTCACCTGCACGGCCAGTGCCACCTACCAGAGGGAGGATCATGAGGATCATGGGAGGGGGAGCAGGGAGCACCCTGACCTGCAATCAGTAAACTCCTTCTAATTCTGAGTCCCCCCAGACTTCGACCTAGGCCCGGTGACTGCTCTTCTCTGAGCCTGGTCCTCATGCATGTCGTCCTTGGACACAGCCAGGAGAGGAGAGTGGTCGAGTCCCACAACAGTACCCAGTTAAAAACCGCTAGTCGGCATCTCTGTGGAGGTCAGGAAAAGAGCTTGCTGTTTTTCCGCTGTTGGGGGTGCCTAGCCGGGTGCCTCGCAGAGCGCCTGCCACGAACGCATGTGCAGTAAGTGCTGTTTGAATGAAGAATCACAGTAACCCATGTGTTAAGAAGGAGGTTTCATCTGAGAACACTCAAGTTGGGGAAGGGAGCCTGGATCCACAGACGCGTCTGTCTCCACCCTACACCCTTGTGTGGTCAGGGTCTACCTTCAGCAAAGATAAAATGGGATCCCGCCTTGGCCTTCCTGGACGGGGCTGTGATCTGCTCTACGATTGGAGCAAGGGGCTCCACCTGGTGTCACCGCGGCTGTTGGGCAATGGGATAATTGGGCCCGCAGCTGCGGGCTGACCTGAGGACAGGTGGGTGAGGCCATGGGGGTTTGGAATTGCTTTGAATTACGGGCCGCTAACAGGGCAGCTGCCTTTACTCACCCATCTCTCCCACCCCAGCACACGGGAGCCGGCCCTCCCCGGTATCCACGGTCACAGGTGTCCCTGAGAACATCCTGTTTTGGCCAGCTCTATTCAGACAGCAGCCATCATTAGGTCCAGTCCTCTTTCTTTTCTTAAATTCTTTTTTTTTTAATTTTATTTATTTATTTTTAGAGAGGGGAAGGGAGGGAGAAGGAGAGGGAGAGAAGTATCAATGTGTGGTTGCCTCTCATGTGGCCCGCACTGGAGACCTGGTTCACAACCCAGGCATGTGCTCTGACTGGGAATCGAACTGGCAACACTTTGGTTCACAGCCCGCACTCAATCCATTGAGCTACGCCAGCCAGGGCCCAGTCCTCCTTCTAACCTTTGTAAAAACCGTCCAGTCCCTTGGACCGACACGGCAAAGGGACCACCATGCTCCCCTTGGACGCCTGGTGGGTCCTAGAGCACTGGCCGTGGGTACTGAGCCCATGAGGTTCTCTTCCCAGGCCAGGCACATTTTAACAAGGTCCTTGACCCAGAAGCATGAGGTAAATGGTGACAATCTCCTTTCCTGGCCTCCTCTGACAGCGGTGGGGGGTCTCGGGGAGCAGTGAGACCTTCCTAAGACCTTCAAGCCCCCCTCCCTACAGAAGTGCCCACTTCTGCCTTGGGCGGGGCAGGCTTCTGGAACTGCCTGCCTTTCTTCCCTTTCTGCTGCCCAGAAGTGACCCACACAGGCCAAGTACTTAGCACATTCCCTGGAATGGAGGAAAGTTGCTTAGTTATTAGTGGTGCCTAATGATATTTGCATAGATTAACAGACTTTAATACAATCATGAATGCTACAATCCCGAGAAAATAATGAAGAAATCCATTACAAAGTCATAAAGTAACTAAGTCAATACAGTAATAATTTGATCCTATATTAGTAATAATTTCATCTCCTGCAGCAAGGCGACTTTACAATGTGCACCATTTCTGGACACCTTTATAAATTTCACCTTTGTTTGAGAAAATTAATTAACAAAATAAAAAATATACTGCTGGTATTTTATACAATGAACTAGTCATTAGTCTAAACTGGCAGGCTGTAATAAAACTTATTAAGATGGATGTTTTGGGATTTCTAACTTCTCTTCAAGTGGCCTGTGACTCTCTCACCAGCAAAACCCAGGAGCTACCCGGTGGCGGTGGCTCAGGTGGGCAGTCGGGAGGAGCGGTAGCCCAGGAAGTGCGGGAAGGGGTGGAGGCCCAGCCACCGCCCTCTCTGGAGGTCCTCCCTGACCTCTCCAGCCCACACCAATGCCGCACTTGAGGGACAGCCCCTGACTTGGGCCCCACCCACAGTCCGGCATAATTTTTTAAAGGGGGTCTTTCTTCAGGCAGTCTGAGCAGGGTTGGGGTTCTGGGGCTGGGGTTCTGGTGGATGGAAGAGCCCCTCCACACCCAGCCAGGGGCTGAGTGAGGGAGCAGGACCCCCTCCAGCCTTTTCTCATAGACCCACAGGCCTCCTCTGAGCAGGGTGAGAAACACACCAGATTGAGACGGGACTCTGCAAGAGCTCTGACCTGTGGCCAGAAATCAATTAGGGCGGTATCAACAGCCGGGGGGGAGAGAAGAGGGGAGCAGGGGAATCGAAGACCAGCCCGGTGGAGGCTGGGGTGGGAGGAAAGGGGACGGAACAATGGAGAAGCAGCTGGAAGGGGAGGGATAATTATAAACCTTTCTCTCTCAGTCTCTCTGCCCGCCATGCTCACAGAGCAGGCCACCTGTAAGGTGTGATAGGTGGGCACGTGGGCGAGGGCACTGGGAGGCCCCTACCCTCTGCCTACCAAGAAATCTTGAGTCCCACCATCACAGCATCACCTCTTTGGGGTGAGCATGCTGTCTTTAGTATTCTCTTTGAAAATGCAAACTTCATCCCCGTAGTGAACCTCTAACAATTCAATATGCATCCCTTTATCCGACATGTTCCTCCTGCCTGCAGGGGCCTCAGAGCATTTGACAAGGGTGGGGGAATAGTTTTCCCACTGAGACAGGGAGCTGACCCCTTCTAGTTTGGGGCGCACCGTCCTTCTGAGGTCTAATATTTTAAAGATAATATTTACCAATAGTGAAATGTATACAACTTAAGTGTATCATTTAATACACATCCCCATGTACCCCAGGCCCCTATCAAGTTATCAAACATTGCCACCTTCCCAGAAGGTTCTCTCTTGACCCTTTCCGGGCAGCATTCCAACCCCCTCAGAGGCACCCAGGGCTCTGACTTTGTTTAGCACGGCTTGTTTTAGCCTGTTCTAGAACCTCATAGATAACATACTCATTTACGCCTGGCTTCTCTCCATCAGCATAATGTCTGTGAGATTCATGGAAGCTGCCTGGGGTGCCCAGGGGCCCTCTGGCTCGTCCATGCCCTGGCTGCCTTCTCCAGGCGCTCAGCGGAGCCTGCGGGGTGTAGGGCGCAGGCACTGCCACTCACGTCAGTGGCTCTACTGCTAACTGTCCTCCTCCGGGGGAGCAGAGAAGGGTGGCTGGCCTGCACTGGGATTGAGGGAGGTGCTCGCCTCAGCCCCTCAGAGGGGCCATGGAGTACAGGTGTCCACTGTAGTTAGGGCGAGGCACCAAGAGGGTGGGCTCTGAATCCAGGACCGCAGGGCCTTGGGGGACCATGGCTGCCTAGCTGAGAATGTACATAAAATGACCCAAGCTCATGCAAATGCTCTCTTTTCCAAGGACCCTAGTTTTCCTCATCACAGTCCAAGCCACGTCCGTCTCCCCTTTGTTACTGCAGTGACCTCGCTGTCCCTCGTTCCCACCTCATCCTCTACAGTCTGTCTCCACGCAGCAGTCGGAGCGAGCAGAGCCTGACCCTGCTTTGCTCAGAGCCTTCCAGTGGCTCCCTGGTTGACTCTGAATAAAGTCCAGAGTCTTTAAAATGGTCTACAAGATCTCACACAGGATCTGTCCCCATCCTCTCTTCACCCACCCCCTCCATCCCTTCACAAGTCTCACCAAAGTTACCCTGGGCCCTGTCCTGACCTTGAACACCAGCTGACATGCTGGAACTTTTGATTGGGTTCTTCCTGTCTGCCCCCCTCCCTAACTTGTAAGTCCTGGGAGGGCAGGGACCACCCAACACTCAGCTTAAGGCCTGACTCATTAACCTTCTGTGGCACAATTGAATGGATGAAATGAAAAGCTTCCTTCTGGACTGGGTCTGTGACCCAGAAAGGTTAAAATCCTCTAGGCAGGACCAGAGCAGGTAGGTCAGTTCAGGCCAGACAAGAGAGGTGAGCTCCCTCTGGGCCCCCAAGCAGTCTCGGTGCCACAGGAGAGCCCTGCGGGAAGAGACTGGAGGGAGGTGGCCCTGACCAAGGGCAGATCAGTGCAGGCACAGCGGAGAGGAAGGGGGCGGGTCCTGAGTCGGCAATCTAGGCCGTAAGTTCCTTAAGGCAAAATATCTGAGTCTCTTAAACCTGCGTGTTGTGAAGACTTTCTTGATTTACATGTTGCTTTACTAAACCCATTCCTTCCTTAGCAGTGACATGGATGGGGTGCAGGGTAGGATAGCCAGGGGCTGGGTCACCTCCGGGCTGGGAAGCTTGCAGGAGTGAGGGTCCAAGGGTCCCAGTGTGGGGACCAGGGATGAACCAGAACTGGGACAGAAAGAGACTTTGGGGGATCCGTTGGAACCCTCCTACTCACAGCTCATGGGGACAAGGAAGAGCGAGTGAGAGGAAAAAGGAACAGGACCCAGGTCAGACACTCTGGGAGGAAGCAGGGAGGCTGGCAGGCTCTGGCTGAGGATGAAAGACACCAGCAGATGTGGCCAGCTCCCGCAGTGAGACTGCTGCCTCCCGCTCCCTCACTCCATCCCCTGTGTCACTTAATGTTTGCAGTTAAGTATTTACAGATATGTTCCCATGGCAACCAAGCCTTCAAAGTTAGTCTACAATTCTGTTTTCTCAAATGTGTTTCTCTGGTTGATTGCACAGAGTTTTCTGGAAGCGGGCCAGGGTGAGTGAGTTGCATTTCCAGCCCTGTGCAGTCTCCTTCCCCGCCCAAGCCTTCTAACACATCCCCCTGTGGCCCATCCTCCCAGGATGCTGGGGCTTGGTCTGGCTGTCCCAGGGCCCAGAGCTGGCAGCCTGCTTTCCTCCACCACCTGGAACCTCCAGTTTAATGGATCCATTGCAAACTCCCTCTCCACCAGGAAATCTCTCCCAGCTTCCCAGTCCACAAGGAAGACCTGAGCACGGGGCTCCCTCCGTGCTTCTGGAGATTCCTCAAAGGTGGAGCCTTCCCCCTTCACCTCTGACCCCGGGGAGCTGGCCCTGGGCCTGGTATATGTAACCCTGGTATTGTAGATTTTACACTGCTCACGCCCCAGCTATTTCACAGCACTGCTCCTGTGGGTCCCTGTTCCGTTCACCCAACCATTCATTCCCCGAGCCTCTGCTCTGGGCCAGGCACTGTGCAAGGTATGGAGACAGAGAGTAATAAGTACAGAATCCCATCTGCATGGAGCTCTTCTTTTAAGTGAGAAGAGATGGATGACAAATAAGAAACAATCAGGGAGTGGTCTGTGCCATGAATAAAAGGAAACAAGGTGGCCGACGGTGTAGCTGGGACTACCTCACTTGGCAAGTCAGGACAGGGCTGGGTGAGAGGGGTGCATAAGCTGAGATGTGATGAGCGGTGGCATGTGGGGGGAGGCGCTGGCAGAGGGAAGAGCTAGAGCATAGGTGGGAGGAGGGGTGTTTGGACAACAGCCATGAGGCAAGGCGCTACAGCAAAGGATGGAGAGATAGGAGGGGGTGTCATGGAAGCAGCAGGACCAGGGTTAGTAAGGACCTTGGTCTTCCCGCTGAGTGAGATGACCAGAAGCTTCCAGAGAGTTATGCAGTAGAGAGACACGCTCTGATGGGGCCACCGTGTGAAAGTGAACCGAGGGGAAGTAGAGGTGGAGACGTGGAAAGGAAGGGGCATAGAGAGAGAGGAGGCTCAGAGGGGGTGGGGGTGGAGGAAATTGCCCCGGCTAGAGCAAGGGGCCACTGCAGGGGCTCCCACAGGCCTCTGTGTCCACACACTCTCGTCTCTGCCTGATTTTTTTTAATATCCACCCCCCTTTCCTTCTGGTAATCACCATAATGTTGTCTGTGTCTATGAGTTTGTTTTTTTCTTTGCTCAGTCCCTTCACTGTTTTCACTCAGCCCCTCAGCCTCCCTCCACTCTGACAGCTCTCAGTCTGTTCTCTGTGTCTACGAGTCTGTTTCTATTTGGCTTGTTAGTTTATTCTGTTCATTCGATTCCACATGTAAAGGAAGTCATATGGTATTTGTCTTACTCTGGCTTGTTTCACTTAGCATAATGTTATCCAGGTGTCAATCCATGGTGTCACTAAAGGTGAAATTTTCTTCTTTTACTATTGAGTGGTATTCCATTGTGCAAACATACCACAGGGATTTTATCCACTCGTCCACTGATTGGCACTTGGATGGCTTTAAATCTTCGCTACTGTAAGTCATGCTACAATGAACATAGAGATGCATATATTCTTTTGAATTAGTGTTTCGGATTTCTTCAGATAAATTCCCAGAAGAGGAATTGCTGGGTCAATTTTAATTTTTAATTTTTTGAGGAAACTCATGCTGCTTTCAACAGTGGCTGCACCAGTCTGCATTCCCACCAGCAGTGCATGTGGGTTCCCTTTCCTCCACAGCCTCGATAACACGTTTATTGATTTATTGATGATAGCCATTCTGACCAGTGTGAGGTGATACCTCATTGTGGTTTTAATTTGCATTTCTCTGATGATTAGTGACGTTGAGCATCTTTACATATGTCTATTGACCATGTATCTGTACGTCCTCTTTGGAGAAGAGTCTATTCAGATCCTTGCCCCACTTCTTAATTGGATTGTTTGTTAAATTCTTTACAAACTTTCTATATTAACCCCTTATCAGATGTATCATTGGTGAATATGTTCTCCCATTCAGTGGGCTGTCTTTTCATTTTGTTGGTGGTTGCCTTTGCTGTGTAAAAACTTACTAGTTTGATGTAGTCCCATTTGTTTATTTTTGTTGTTGTTGTTGCCCAACGCAATATATCAGATAAAATATTGCTATGAGCAATGTCCAAGATTTTACTGCCTATGTTTTCTTCTAGAGTCTTTATAGTTTCAAGTCTAACATTTAAGTCTTTAATCTTTTTTGAGTTTATTCTTGTCTATGATGTCAGAAGGTGATCTAATTTCACTTTTTTTTTGCAGGTATCTGTCCAATTTTCCCAATACCATTTACCTAACAGACTGTCTTTATTTCATTGTATGTTTTTGCCTCCTTTGTCAAATATTATTTGACCACAAGGATGTGAGTTTATTTCTGGGATCTTTGTTCTGTTCCTTTGATCTCTAAGTTTTTATGGCAGTGCCATGCTGTTTTGATTATATGGCCTTGTAGTATAGTTAGATATCAGGTAGTGTGATTCCTCCAATTTATTCTTCTTTCTCAAGATTGTTGTTGCTATTTATAGTCTTTTGTGGTTCCACATAAAATATTTGTTCTAGTTCTGTCAAATATGCCATTGTTATCTTGATAGGAATTGTGTTGAATCTATATAGATTGTGTTGGGTGGTATGGACATTTTAATGATGTTAACTCTTCCTATTCATGAACTTGGTGTATTTTTCCACTTATTTGTATTTTCTTCAATTTCTTTCTTCAGTGTCTTACAGTTTTCTGAGTACAGAACTTTTATATTCTTGTATAAATTTATTCCTAGGCATTTTATATTTTTCTGATGCAATTGTAAATTGGGACTGTTTTCTTAGTTTCAATTTTTATTTATTAAATTATTTATTTTTGTGATAGTTTATTTATTTTGTTGATAGTTTATTATTGGCATTAAAAATGCAACTAATTCCTAGATATTTATTTTTTATCCTGATACTTTACTGAATTCATTCATCAGTGCTAGTTGATTTTTTTGTGAAATCTTTAGAGTTTTCTATATAGAGTATCATGTCATCTGCAAATAATGCCAATATTACTTCTTCCATTCCAATTCGTATGCTTTTTACTTTTTCTTCTTGTCTGATAGCTGTGGCTACAACTTCCAGTGCTATGTTGAATAAGAGTGGTGAAAGCAGACATCCCTGTGTTGTTCCCGATCTTAAGGAAAATGCTTTTAGTTTTTGCCCCTTGAGTATAATGTTGGCTGTGGGTTTGTCTTTCATGGCCTTCATTACGTTGAGGTATGTTCCCTCTATTCCCACTTTGTTGAGAGTTTTTATCACAACTGGATGCTGGATTTTTTAAATGGTTTTTCTTCACCTTTTGTTATGGTCATGTGGTTTTTATCCTTCATATTGTTTATGTGGTGTATCACATTTATCGATTTGCAGATACTGTACCAACCTTGCATCCCTGGGATAAATCCCATTTTATCATGGTATATGGTCTTTTTAATGTATTGCCGGATCTGGTTTGCTAATATTTTGTTGAAGATTTTAGCATCTATGTTCATCAGAGATATTGGCCTGTAATTTTCTTTCTTGTAGTGTCTATATGGTTTTGGGATTAGGATAATGCTGGTCTCATAAAATGAGCTTGGGAGTCTCTTCTGTTCTTGAACTTTTTGGAATAGTTTGAGAGGGATAGGTGTTATATCTTCTTTGAATGTGTGGTAAAATTCATCTGTAAAACTATATTGTCTAGGGCATTTGTTTACTGGGAGTTTGTTTATTACTATTTCAATTCTGTTACTTGTAATCAGTCTATTCAAATTTTCTGATTCTTCCTGATTTAGTTTTGGAAGATTGTATGTTTCTAGGAATGTATCCATTTTGTCCACACTGTCCAATTTGTTGGTATATAGTTGTCATAATATTTTCTTACAATCCTTTGTATTCCTTTGATGTCAGTTGTTACTTCTCTTTCATTTCTGATTTTATTTATTTGGGTCCTCTCTCTTTTTTTCTTGATGAGTGTGGTTAAAGATTTGCCCATCTTGTTTATCTTTTCAAAGAACAAGCTCCTGGTTTCATTGATCTTTTCTATTATTTCTTTAGAATCTACTTTATTTCTGATCTTTATTTCCTTCCTTCCACTCACTTTGAGTTTTGTTTGTTGTTCTTTTTCTAGTTCCTTTAAGGGTAAAGTTAGATTGCTTATTTGAGATTTTTCTTGTTTCTTGAAGTAGCACTGTAATTCTGTGAATTTCCTTCTTAAGACTGCTTTGCTGTGTCCCATAGATTTGGGGCTATTGTGTTCTCATTTTCATTTATTTCAAGGTATCTTTTGATTTCTTCCTTAATCTCATTGTCAATCCATTCATTGTTTAGTAACATGTTATTTAGCCTCCATTTCTTTGTGTGTTTTTCAGTGTTCTTCTTGTGATTGATTTCTAGTTTCATGCCATTGTGGTCAGAGAAGATGCATGATATGGTTCCAGTCTTCTTAAATTTATTGAGACTTATTTTGTGACCTAACATGTGGTCTACCCTATAAAATGTTCCATGTGCACTTGAAAAGAATGTATAGCCTGCTTCTTTGGGATGAAATGCTCTCAAGATATCAATTAAATCCATGTGATCTAATGTGTCATGTAAGGCCACTGTTTCCTCTTTGACTTTCTGTCTGGAAGATCTATCCATTGATGTCAATGAGGTGTTAAAGTCCTCTACTATGACTATTATTGTCAGTTTCTCCCTTTATGTCCATCAAGATTTGCTTTATATATTTAGGTGCTCATATGTTGGATGCATAAATGCTTACAAGGGTTATATCCTCTTCTTGGATTGCTCCTTGGATATGCTTCTTTGTCTCTTACTACTTTGTTTTAAAATCTATTTTGTCTGAAATAAATATGGTGACCCCAGCTATTTTTCATTTCTTTTTTAAAAAAATTTTTAAAATATTTTATTTATTTTTAGAGAGAGGGGAAGAGAGGGAGAAAGAGAAGGAGAGAAACATCAATGTGTGGCCCCCACTGGGGACCTGGCCTGCAACCCAGGCATGTGCCCTGACTGGGAATCAAACCAGTGACCCTTTGGTTCACAGCCCGTGATCAATCCACTGAGCTACACCAACCAGGGCTATTTTTCATTTGTTTGCATTAAGTATTTATTTCCATCCTGCTACTTTTATTCTATGTGCCTCTTTAATTCTGAGGTAGGTGTCTTATAGACAACATGTATATCGGTCTTATTTTCATATCCATTCAGCTACCCTATGTCTTTGATTAGAGCAATCAGGCCATTTGCATTTAAAGTGATTATTGATAAGTACATATTTATTGCATTTTATTCTTTTAACTATATTCCCCTCCCCTATTCTCATCTTCCTCCTCCTCCTTCTTTTTCTTCTCCTTCTCCTTCTTCCCCTTCTTCTTCAAGAAGACCCTTTAACATTTCTTGTAATACTGATTTAGTGGTAACAAACCCCTTTAATTGTTTCTTGTCTGAGAAGTTCTTTATTTCTCCTTCAATTTTAAGTGATAGCCATGCTGGATAAAGTAGTCTTGGTTGTATGTAGGTCCTTGCTTTTCATCACATTGAATATGTTATGCTAGTCCCTTCTGGCCTGAACTGTTTCTGTTGAGAAATCAGCTGACAGTCTTACAAGAGCTTGCTGTGGTTAACTAACCATCTTTCTGTTGCTGTTTTTAAGACTCTGCCTTTGTTTTTAACCTTTGCCATTTTAATTATGATGTGTTTTGGTGTTGGCCTCTTTGGATTCATATGTTGGGGGCTTCCTGGACTTCCTGGACTTGAGTGTCTTTTTTCCTTCACCAGGTTTGGGAAGTTTTCAGTCATTATTTCTTCAAATAGGTTCTCGACCCCTTGTTCTCTCTCTTCTCCTTCTAGTAACCTTATGATGCAAATATTGTTATGCTTCATGTTGTCCAAAAGGTCCCTTAAACTATCCTCATTTTTTAAAATTATTTTCTCTTTTTGCTGTTCTGACGGGTGTTTTCTGCTACCTTCTCTTCCAAATCACAGATCTGATCTTCTGCTTCATCCAACCTACTGTTGACTCCTTCTAGTGTAGTCTTCATTTCAGGTATTGTATTCTTCATTTCTTACTGGTTCTTTTTAATGGTTTCTATGTCCTTTTTTATGCTTGTCATCTCTTTGTCAAAGTGCTCACTTAGTTCCTTAAGCATCCTTATAATCATTGTTTTGAAATCTGTATCTGGTAAATTGCTTGCCTCTATTTCATTTAACTCTTTTTCTGGAGATTTCTCCTGTGCTTTGATTTGGGGCATATTTCTTTGTCACTCCACTTTGGCTGCCTCTTTGTGTTTATTTCTTTGTATTAGGTAGATCTTCTATGACTACCAGTCTTGGTAGGATGCCTTTATATAACAGGTGTACTGCGAGAGCCAGTGGCAGTTTCCTTGATCACCTGAGCTGGGTACTTGAGGAATGTTTCTCATGTGGGTTATCTGCACCCCCCTGTTGTAGTTGGGTCTTGATTTATATTGGCTTGTTTGTACATGGGGTTGACCCTCAGGGTGGCTGACTGTGAGGATCGACCCATGCCTCAGTTTATGAGCTGCTGTGCACACATGCCATACAAAGTGGAATTCACCTCAGCAGGGTCTGGTTCCTTTCAAGATCTCCCTTTGTATATGCTACTTGTGAAGCTCATTGGCTCCTGCTCTGCTGTTGTCTGAAGATGGCTACTTGGTGTGTTGGTTCTGGGTCCTCTTGGGAGGGACTCTGCTGTACACCAATATCAGATGCTGCCTGTGACTGGCCCTGGGCAATCTGTTTGGAGCCACAAAGCAATCCACAGTTTGTGGCTGCCTCTGTTGGGCCTGGCTGTGTGTGGGAAGGACCAAACTGCACACCAAGGCCAGCTTTTATTAGTAGTGTGGCTGGGGACAGGTCAGCAGATTTCCAAGGCATCTCAAGATCTGCCTCTTCCTGCCTCTGCCTGTTGGCTACCTGTTAGGTTCAGCCACTGAAAGAGCTTCTGGTGGTACTCAAGTTGCATGAGGTAGGTTCTTGGTGAGTCACCATGTAGGGGCAAGTGGTGTTTACTAGACTGAGACAGGTTCAAACTTGATACCAGTCCTGGGTCTGAGGCTCCTTGGCAAGTGTCCCAGGGTATATCAAGTCTCACTGCCACTCACTGGGTCCTCACACACCTTTTGGTAGGCTGAGGTCTCAGGGAGTCATCAGGGTGAGGCCAGCAGAGTTTATTAAGCCCAAACAGACCAAGATTTGGTCATGTAAAGGGAGGTTTCTGCATTGGTTGGATGTGTGAAAGAAAAATGGCCCCAGTCCTAGAGGCACACAACTCAGTCTGTCCCAGATTCTGCCAGGAGCCCTATCTCAGCAGGGCTGGACTGATGGGAGTCAGAAGAATGGGGCTAGTGGATCTCTTATGAGGGGGAGGTGCCAGTCAGGCTTGGGATAATGTGGAAGGAGTGTCCCCTACCCCAGAGCCACACAACTCAGTCTGTCTTAGATTCTGCCCAGACCTTGGCAGGGCAAAGCCACTAAGATTCAAGAGGGTGGGGCCACTGGGAGCCCAGAGAATGGGGCTAGTAGATCTCCCATGAGGAGTAGGTGCCAGTCAGGTTCATGAGAAAGGAGGTAGGGAGAGTGCCCCCTGCCTCAAAGCCACACAACTCAGTCACTGGTGCTCCCTAAGTGTGCTCAGACCTCTACACTCTGACCCAGGCATCTGACTCCTCAGCAGGGTGCAAGCTCCATAGAGTGAGGCTACAGGGAGTCCAGAGGTCCATCTGATTCTTCCTCTCTGTCCTCCATCAGACTTGATTCCACAAGAAGGCAGAGACAGGCACTGTTTCCTTGCACTTGTGGATGTGCATTGATTGCTTGCTGTATTTCATCCTGCACCCCAGCATAGCACCCAGCACAGCATTCCCTGAGGGCAAAGATGGCTCTCTCCCACAGCCCCCAGGGCTAGCATTGGAAAGAGCCCTGAGGACAGGCATTCTTGCTCCATTTCAGTGCGCTGGAGGTTGCCTCATGTAGGCAGGAAGTTGAACCAAATGACCACATGGTTTCTCCCAGCTCAGCCTCGCCTGAGTTGCACCTCCTGGGTGGGGGATGGGTTCCGGAGAATGACATGCTCCTGCTCTGTGCCACCCCTCCTCCCATCCATCACTCTCTGTCAGACCCTGCTAAGAGTGAGAAGTTGCTGACTCTGCTAATGGTTCATTGAGTGGCTGTATCTCTATTATAAATGATTTAAGTCACGAGCATTTAATTGATATTATAAATATGATTTTTATGACAGTATGGGAAATGGTGCACACTCTGTTACTATACATCGTGGAGCGTGTATGTCTCTGGAGTGGCATGCCCTACACCTTCCACCTTCTTCCTGTTCTGCTGGCTTTCCCACCACTGTCCAGACCTCCTGCCTGCTCCAGGCCATGACAGGCAGAAGAGGAGGCAGGCTGTTGGTATAGGAATGTGGACCTGCCCTGGTCCCTCTATTAGGGCCTGTTTCTGGGGAAGACCTGCAGGAAGGTGTGCAGGCTGGGTCTATGCTCTGACCCTTAGGGAACTTATGACCTCTTTGAGGAGTGCACACACACACTCATTCACACTCACACGCACAAAAAGGATTGTGTGGAAGCTGGGAGAGGGCAGGGAGGGCTGATGCAGTCCAGGGAGGCTTTCTGGAGGAGGAAGGCTTTAAGCTGGGCTTGACGGCTAGGCAGTATTTAGAGAAGGAATGAAGAAAGGAGAGTCTAAGACTCAAGATCTCAGAGTCACTTCTGGGTTCCAATTTAGGCATTACCATTTAATTTTTGTGTGACTGTGGGCAAGTAATTTAGTCCTTTTGAACCTCAAGTCCCTCATTTGTAAATTGGACATGTGATATTTTCAGTACAAGTAGAACCATCACCTCCTCTATTCTGGACACAAGGTAGATTGCATTAGAACTCTTCATACTGGCTGTTCCTAAGTAACCCATGCCTGCCCTGTACTTGTGATAGAGGGACGGGACAGCTGGGGCCAGATTGAGGGGACCCTAGAAAGGCAGTCAAAGGAAATAGGAAATAAGAAAACATTGTGGATTCCTGAGCTTGGGTATAGAGTATCAAGTTGGCCTGAGGAATGCCTTGGCCAGGATGGTGGCTGGTGTCCCCACCCCACACTGCTCCTTGCTATGTCCCTCTGGCACTTCATTCTCTGCAGAAGTCTCATCATTTCACTCTGGTCTCATCCACCTTTCTCAGGACCCTGCCAGACAGCAGCAAGGTCTCTGAGACTGAACTTGAGCTCACGGCTAGGTCATAGATGCCACCTAATTGCACCATCCCTGTGGCCCCCTCATCTTAGCTCTGGGAGCCCTTATCCCATCTCCTCTCCCTCATGCCCTGAGCTCTCTCTCTTTTGTGGGAAGCCAAGGAGCTGCCATACCCCAAGCCTCAATCAAGATCAGGCAGCACAGGATCCTGGTTTCCATGGCTCAGGGCAGGGGTCTTTCAAAGCTATGGACACTCTAAAAACTCAGGTGATCCAAAGGGTCGGACAGTGCCCATATGGATTTGACTGTGGAATGTATGTTGACTTTCACAGTGAACAAGTTGGATGCTATGGGAATTTGGCCATTGTAAGAAGAGTCCCAAGAAGACACTGGAAGAGCTATCTGATGCCCACTGGCCACTCCTTCCTGGATGGAGTTACCCACCTAATACCCCTACAATATCAGTGCCCCTCCCCCAGCCCTGCTTCTACCACTCCTGCTGCTGGGGGTGGCTAAGTCCCCAGTGCAGAGGGAGAGTGTAGTTCCTGTCAGTATCAGTGTCAGTGACAGGACTGGAGTCCCCCAAAAGTAACCGCTTGTATAAGGGGCCAGAGGGCCTCACACTACCTCTGTTGTCTTGTTACTGAGGCAGGAAGCCACCCTATGATCACCCAGGTTAGCAGCCAGGGACAAGCTCAAACCTCTGGGAGCCCCTTCTAATGGGGAGGCGAGCTGAACAAAGGGCAGGCGGCTGGGAGGACACCTCTGAGGGAGGGCACAGTCGAGGACCACATCAGGGAAGTGCTGCGGTGGCACTGGGCAGCACAGGACTCCCCAGCCCAGGTCTCCCGGAGGTGGTGAGTGGGAGGGAAGGACACGGCAGAAAGGGAGGAGCCATTCCAGATGGGAGGTGCAGCAGAGCGCCCTAGAGGATGCGGGTGGAGACAGGGTGGCCACAGCAATGGCGGAGGAGTGCAGAGTGACCACAGGTTGGACCTTTGGGAGAGCAGGGCTGGGGGCAGCTGTGGCCAAGAGCAAACCACCTTCTTCTACCTCGTCTGTTCTCCTTTGGGATGGTCATCGTCATGTAGTGGTCAGAAGCAGCAAGGGGCACAGGCTGTCTGGGGAACAGGGCACAGCAGCCAGGTGGGGCAAAGGGGCCCTGAAATGGAGGCGTGGGAGAGCAGAGTGGGCGGGAGGCTCGTCCTGCAGGAATTGGGGGCCCTAGAGGGTGCTGAGCAGGCCAGGAAGTGGACATTGTGTGGCACTGGGGGTCTGGAAGGAGACCAGACAGGGAAGCAAAGCTGGGGGAGAAGGGCTTTGAGGAGCTGGCCCAGACTGGCACGGTGTCCTTAGTACTTCCTCTTATCGGTCACCCTGGGGTGAAGGCATTGAAGGGTGGGGGCTGGGGACAGAGGCGTGGGCAGGCACCAGCAGAGCCTGAAGCTCCCAGGCATTGAGGCTATGAGGAAAGGCAGGTGCTGCTCTGTCCTGTGTCCTCTCCGCCCACCCCAGGCCCCCTGCAAGGCACCACCTGGGCCTGCTCCACCACCTCTGTCTCAGGGAGGGATTAACATTTGAAATCCACTCAGAGGGCCCTTCCTCCCTCCCCACTCCTCATTGCACCCCCCCAAAAAGGAAAACAGTTGTTGAAATTGAAAAATGGTGCTCAGTGAAGGGTTTAAAGACATTTTGAATTTAAAATATATTTAAAAGGTCATTTTCAGCAGTAATTATGTTATAATGGTGGGGCTCTTAGCGAAGGCAGAGCCCCACAGTAATGTTAGGCCAAATGGGAGTGGTGAGCGCCTTGGTCTGCTGGAGCCTCAGACTGGGTGCGGTGGGGCAGGGTTGGGGGGGGTGGGGGGGATGCTGCACATTCTCCCTTGAGAGTCGGTGTCAGGGTCACCACTGGGTCCCCAAACACAGGGAACTACATAATTAAATATGGCCCTGGCACAGAGGTTTCTCTAAGACCCCTCCTGGAACCCTGCGTCTGGGCTCTGGGAGTTCACAAGGACCCTCCCGTGCAGCAGAGACTGGCGTCTGGCCTCGGACCTGTGGGGCAGCCTACCTTCCTACTGCCCACCCCTCCCACAGGCACCCCCTCTCCTTCTGCTTCCAGACACTCCTGGCGGCAGGCACACCAACCCATCCCAGAGAGCCAGCTCCCGGGGGGAGGCTCTGTAGAAGGCTCCCCTGGCCCACAGCCCACCCTGCCAGGCCTGGACCCTCTGCTTCCTCAGCTGTGGGCTGAACTTGCAAGGAGCCTGCCTCTCTGCACTTCTTGACCATGATTGTGGTCTACATTTTAGGGAACAGATTGAGGACATGACTACACAGGCTACCTATTCACTCCTCAATGATTCCTCACATCCCAGTGAACAAACCCGCCCACCCCTTGGCCCACTTTTCTCCCTTTCAGGAAGTGCACCCGTGCTTTGCAGAAGGCTCACCCACATAGACGCACAAGCTTTTTTGAAGTAAGCCACTGTATGAGAACCTACTGTTAATCAATTCTGGGGCATTCTAGAAGGGCTGGCCCGGCCCCAGGGGGGTCCATGAAAAGGCAGGCTGGCAGGCTGTGGGGAGAAACGACAGAGGCCAGAGGACAGCAGAGAAGGGGTGTGTCTGGGCGTGTAGAATGAGTCCGATGAAGGCGCTAAAAGTAACCTGGGAGGGCTTCCTGCAGGAGGGGTGTGGTGCCCGGGCCAAACCAACAAAAGAATAAGGAGCCAGGGGCCGCGAGTAAAGAAGGAAGCCGCCGCCACCGTCAGCCCAACCACGGAGAGGCGGGTTCAGTTACCCAGGCTTCTGCAGGGTCCCGCAAAGCAGCAGAGCCCCTGCGATCGGATGAGGGTTGCAGAACCAGGGCTTGGAGACAGTGTTTTCTGCACCTCACCCAGTCTTCAGCAGCCCAGTTCCTTTGGGTTTCTTTTGGGGGAGGAGCAATCCATCTGCTGGGGTCCCCTATTCCCCTAGGCCTTGAGGCGGATGGAGCTGCGGTGGGTGCACATGAATCGCTTAGAGGGACGGACGCGGTTTGACTGCGCTGCCGGGACAAACGGCACAGGGCAGAGGTGGTCCCCAGGTTCCAGGTGGAGCCAGAGGGACGAGGGGAGGGGATGGCGGGGGAGGGATGTTGTGGTCGGAGATCAGAGCCCTGGAGGTGGCTGTAGGGTGGAGGAAGGCAGGAGGAAAGAAAGAGGCGAAATATAAAAATATCTGGGAGAAGCGCAGCGCCAGGCCAGTGTTATTAACTAAAGCATTTCATAAAACTCTAGCCATTAATAACAGGCTGCCGCCACGTCGGGGTAATTTATTCAAATTGCGGGTCCCGGACGGAGGAGCAGATGTTTCAGAGCTGCTGGTGTCACGGAACGAATTCCAAGGGAGGAGGGGGCGGCGCCACGTTCCTGGTGGGCGGGGAAGGGCCCTTTCGTCACTTAGCAGGTCCCGCATTCCACAGGGAAGTGGGGACCTCACCACCACGGGCTGCCGAGGAGGGAGGAGGGGTCGGGCGCAGGACAGCTAATTTGGTTCAGTAAGTGCTAGACCGAAAACCAGAGTGTGAGGATAGCCAGGCAGGTCCTGCTTCCTAGAATTTCGCTGCTCCCACCGTATCCAATTGAGATGCCACCTCTTCCTCAAAGTCCCCTGTGGTTTTTCCAGACCCACAGCCTGGTGCTGGGAATCAGAAGGGCCTGGGTTTCTTTCCAGATGCACTCACTGCCACCAGCTCGTGACCCCAGCTAGTTAACCTCTGCGCCTCAGTTGCTTCATCTATAGGATGGAGCAATGATGTCTAAGTCATGGAGTCGGGGAAGAAACACAAGGACCCCGGGAAGGACCTGGCCCTCGCAGGGGGCCTTTAAGGTCAGTCGGTTTCCTGTACTACACCTTATGGCCCTCAGTCGTGGTTAACTCAGTGCTCTGATTCGAGGTCTTTTCCTGCTTCCCAATGGCTGCATTGCTTTCACCCCAGCCCCAGAAAGACTGGACTCCTCTCTAGCCAAGGATCATGGCAGTGTGCCCATAAGTTCTGGGTGTGGAGTGCTCCGTCAACACTTAGGATGCCTGTGACTTTCTTCTCTCCTGGGAAAGGGTCCACAAAGCTCCCATGGGCCTCCCCTTGAACTCTGTTACCCCTCAGCAGAGCCTCCTGGGTTGTGGCCAAATCTAGGTTGGGTCCTGGTGGAGGTCAGATTGAGAGTCTGGTCACCGTTTCTAGGACAGAAACCAGGGAAGTCCGTTGGCTCCTGGACTTGGGCCAAGACCTGGGGACTTGGAACCTCTGTAAAGGAATGCCCTCCTGACTGATTTTGCCTTTTTGGCAAATCAAACATCTCCCTCATGAAGCCGTTTCTGGCTCTAATTTACTCCCCTCCTGGGAGTGTCTAATGCTGGGGGGTGTCGTGACACTCTCAGCTGATATCTTCATGCTGTGAGTCTGAATCCCCGCTGGGGCGCGCGCCCGCGCGCGCGCGCGTGTGTGTGTGTGTGTGTGCGTGCTGGGGCGGTGGACCAGACATGGCAGGGCTCAGCAAAGTCTGGGTGCTCTGTCACTATTTCAAATATATAAAAAGAGATTTTCTCCTCTTCTGAATTTTGTAGATCTGGATGCCTGCTTATTGAGTGGGTTTAAAGTGGGGCTCAGCCGAACCCAGGGATGTTCTGTAACACCTCCTTGATTTCCCAGGCTCATGCTTGGGTCCCGTGCCCACTGCTGACCAAAGGCCTTCGGTGGCCCCTGATGGCATGTTATGGTGAGCTGTGGGTGGAGACAAGGGTGACACTCTGGAAATGTTCCAACTGGAGGCAGACATGTCTCTTCCCACAAGCCCAGCCCTAATGGTGCCACCATAACATGATGAGCGGAGAATGAGGTGGCCCTCCTGTCCCCCACGCAGCCCTGACCTGAAATGACACCACCACTAGAGTGATATTTTGTTAGGGAAAGATTGTTTAAGCAAACTCCGCCCTTGTTGAGACAGGCTCAGGGCATTTATCAGATGCCGGAGGCCCTGGGACAAGGCAGAGGGGCCCCCTTTGCCATCCCTGTGGTCTCTCCTAAGGACCACCCTGGAGGTGACACTGTGAGAGTCACCAATAACCCATGCCTCTGGAGAGGTTATGGGCTGTGAGGGCAGGAGACAGTTCCCACTTGCTCTCCCAACTCCCACCCTGGCCCTTCCCCAAAGTACTCCCTGCCCACCCAGCTGGGAGGTCAGTGGCAGCTGCCTGCCCCATGCCTCTGCTCGGGGCCAATGGGACCTGCTCCTAGCTCAAGGTTCATTCCAAATGAAGGAGAAATCGTAGCCCCACACTGGCGGGGCAATCAGCGCACTTCATGATGAATGGAGCCTGTGTCACTCAGTGAAAATGAATATTTCTTTGCGATAATGGCCAGATGGTAGCAACTCTCCGATCCAAATTAAAACATGCATGATAAATGCCAGGAAAACAGAGGAAGACAAAACCCCAACCTGGAGTGAATTCTCTCTATAAATCTTCCCCCTGTGCCCCCCTCCCCCACCACCACTGCGGCCCTGCTAATAGCCATTAAATTATTAAGATGCGCTGCAAGGAGAATGCCAATGTCAGTGGCACCCTCCCCGCTGCCCACCACCACCCCCTGCCTGTGTGCCTGACTTTGGAGGGGTTGGGGAGACAAAAGAGGGGGCTGTTTGTAGGCCGGCGGAGTGCCGGGGTGGTGGAGACAGCTCCCACTTAGCGACAGAAGTGGGAGGCTGGCCTTACGGTGCCAGCACTGAGGGAGGGCCCGGGGCCTGGCCAGGGTCTGTGGAGGGCTGTATGCCTGCCCCGAAGAAGGACATAGTCTCTTGAAGAGATGAGAAACTGATAGCAACCGCCTAACTTTATGGCTCAGACAGAGAGCAGGAAGGAGCTTCTGAGCTGGGAAGACCAGTGAGGAGCCGCTGGAGAAAGCATGCCAGCAGGGCGGACCCTAACGAGGGCTCTGACCACATGGGGCTGGGCAGCTGGAAAGGGTCAGAGAGGACTGTCCAAGGGTGGGCTGTGTCTGAAAGCGGCTGTGTACTTGGAGGTGTGAAGGCAGCAAGTATCGGGCAGAACAGGGATGGTTTGGGGCTTTGTACTTCATGGTGACAATAGGGTTCTTGAGTTTATGGTTTAATTCCCATGGCCCCTGCCCATCCTCTCACAGCTGGAGGCTGCAGAGGTCTCTCCTTGGTCTCCATGACACCATGTCCCATCCTCCCTGCAGGTGGCCAGCCTTCGCAGGCAGGTCCAGCTTCCATCACACACCAGCCTCCTCCATAGTCCCCAGGACTCCCCATCATCTTCCAGAAAACCACGGACTCTTTAGCCAGGCACTCTTTGGAACCCTCTCCTCAGGCCAGCTGGTCTCCTCATCCCCCCCCGAGAGGCTCTGTGCTGTGGGTCCTGCCTTCCTCGTCTCAGCAGCTTCTCGGGCAGAATCCACGCCAACAGGCAGCCTCCTCTCGAAAGCCTTCCCTGTCTGCCCTGGTCTGCGTGGCTCTCTCCCCACTGCCAGCTGCGGCTCACTGTCTCCACTGCTCAGGTGGTTCTCTCAAGGCTGTAACCTGACCTCCCCAACAGGCTGGGAGCTTCTCTAGGCTGGAAGGTCAGCAAAGGTTTGAAGGTGTCCTCCTGGAACCCCATGCATCTCTCTCTCATGGTCAGCTCTCTGCAGTTCTGAGTCCCTCCAACTGGCCAGCTGTGTCTCAGCCTTAAGTCTCCTAAGACACCTGGGCTAGGTGCCTAGTGTTGGGATGTGGTGTCTGTGATGTTGGGGCCATGGGTCTGTGCCTGATATGGTGCTGCCACCCCCGCCCCAAAAAAACAACTCCCAAAAGAAAAACAAAAACCCATGCCGGCTGGTCCCTGCTAACCTCTAGCCTTTTCGAAGCCTTCCTCCTTCCCAGGCCCAGACGGAGAAGGCCCTGAGCACCCAGGCTGGCTCTCCTCTGCTGGGCAGAAAGGGACTTTTTCCACCTGCTCCTCCTAGCTGACCCTACATGCTCAGGCGGACCACAGATAGGGGCGCCCTGGGTCCCCCAGCCACCCTCCTCTCCGTTCTCAAAGGGCACGGGTGAGGGCCACGGGGAGCTAAGAGCCCATCCCGAAGTCTGATGGGAGGTGGCGACACTGGGAGAACTTTCTCTGTGCACCAGCACCCCAGCACAGACCCGTGGGGAGGCAGCAAGGCCTGGAGGTCTGCACAGAGGGGCTGAGGTGTGGGCTGACTACTGGCTGTATGGTCTTGGGCAAGTCTCCTCTTCTCTTGCTTCCCTCTCCATCCAATGGGGTTGCTGCTCGGTCAACATTGCAGGGCTGTCCCAGGGCTCGAGGCTCTCTTACTGGAGGCTCTGGGTGACTTCACGGAAGGATTGAGGGCCTACAGTCTCTATCCGTCTTCCTTCCAGAGCCCTAGCTTCGTTTTAGCAGTTGCTGCTGCAGCATGGCCTAGATCCCATGTGCACTGTGCTGGGCTGGGAGGGGCAAGGAGCAGGGCTCCCAAACAGCAGGAGGGGCAGCGGGAAGGCTGGGCAGCAGCACACAGAACCAGACTCTGGGGCAGGCCTGGTGAACTTGGACTGAAGGGTGAGAAGAGACAAGATACCCCAGACTCAGACATTGTGTGCGCGCAGGTGTGCATGCCGTGGAATTTGAGGAGCAAAGAGACTAGGGTCTGTGGAGACCCTGCACCTAATTTGAGTCTTCCAGAGAGTGGACCCTCCTTGCCAGCCAAGTCAGTTCTTCTACATTATTTAAAAAGCATTTAAGATGCTACACATTTGCCTTTCTTGTCTCTGTTTTCATGTCTTTGCCTGAGACACTTAGCCCAGATGGGGTAAACCTGTCATTCCAACAGTCACCTCCTCCAGGAAGCCTTCCTTGTCCCACCTAATGCACATGTTCAATACAGCTCTGGCGGTATGATTCTCATTTGCCCTTTGTTGGTCACACCTTGTCAGAGGTCCTCACCCCTGTCACCTCCTCTAATTGTCCAAGGACTGAGCTCGAAGAATAAAATAACTGCGGCAGCCGTCAGCAGGGAGGATTCCACCGTTCACCGACTGCGTTCTGCCTCCACAGCTCCAAAGGGGGTGTCATCATTCCCTGCGCAGCAGGAGGTGGCAAGCATCACTGTGGAAAGGGCAGGATGCTTGTGGTTGGAGCACCTGGGGGTGACCCAGCGCTGTCCCTGCTGGCCTGCTCTGGCTTCCTCCCCCTCGCTGAGCGTCCCTAGACACTGCTTCCAAATTGCCACTCTTATGTCACTCCCTGCCCCAAAGCCTTAGAGGGCTTCCTTTGCTTAAATGCATCAATTTAAAGAACCTTTTGGAAATTAGTGCTTCCATATCTTACCCTCACCCCAAAGTAGACCCTTTGTTCTGGCCTCTGGAGACCCTCCACACTCGCCTTGGCTCAGGGTGCTTTCCCACCAGGGAAGCTTGACCCTTCCGCTATCAAACTCTCTCCCCTCTGAAGGCCGAGCAGGTGTTGCCTGTTCTGATCTCCCTGATTTGCGCTGTTTCTCCCAGCCTCCCCCCACGCTCCTTGCACAACCTCACAACTCCCGGGTTGTCATCAGGCTGTACTGAGGTGCGCGGGGGACCAGCGGGGCATGGGAGACAGGGCGCCCTCGTCAGGCCTCACTAAGCGCAGCACCAAGCATGCTCGCGCTCATCTTGCCCATCTCCCGGGGAAGCAGGGCTCTTCCTCCTGCACACCCACAGCGCCCGCAACGGGACGCATGGGAGCGGCTACCAGGTGGGAGCCAGAGGGCCACGGCCCCCTCTCTCTGTCATTCCTATTCCTGTCATCAGCTCCTTCAGCCTGGGCACACAGGAGGCAGCTCTTAAATATCATCCAGGAGCCCATTTGCAATGATTAATATCCCATTTCCCCTGAAACAATCCTTTGCTAAATTAGCCGGGGCCGGAGGGAATTTGGCAAGGAGCGGAGGATCTCAACTTAACTTGCCGAATGGATTTTAAAAACCTCAAAAACAAAATGCAGATCAATCAACACCCCCTTCCCCCAGCTGAGAACGGAAAGTCCATTTAAACTCAGCAGGTTTGCAGTTAATTATAATTTCGCACCTATGGCAGGAGTTATGAGCTATTTATAATGTGTCTGCCCCACCAGCGCCTCCACCAGGGCTCCCTAGGGTCCCTTCCCACCAGCCACCTCCTTCCTACCACGAAGACCTGTCTTCATGCAGCTGTTGTTTGAGTTCAGTTGTGTAACCTACAGGAGCTTCATGGATTAAAAAAAAAATTTTTTTAAACAGAGATTGGGAAAGAAAAGGGACACAGATGCTTTCAAGTTTTAAGTCAGAACATGGATTATGGAGCATAAAGCCCTCAGGGCAGGGAGCCTGGCACCATGATCTCGGGAACCTAACCGCTGCAAATGACTAAACAAAAGCAGGAGGGATGGTGCTCAGAAATGCGGTAGGACTTCCCACCCATCAGAGAAGTCAGGCCCCGAGTGAGCCACTCAGCCTGCTGAGGGGTAGTTTGGCCCTTCAGCCCCTCCCTAAGGTAGATCACCCGCCTAGGGCCTAGCCCGGCCTTCAGCCACCCCTGCCTCAGGCTGCTTACTGAGCACCTGCTTCCTCTGGGCTGTGCTGCCTTCTGTCTGACACAGACTTCCCAAGCTGAATGCTATGTAAGGGCTTTTCTTAAAGATCCGTCCCAGACAAAGCAGGGATTCACGAACACGGAAGCTCTGCCCTGACATTGGCTTTGGGACTGGCGTTCAAGGGAAAACATTACAATCTGCAGCTTGAGAAATCCCAGTGGGAATAGGGAAGGACAAGTTGATAAACAGGTACCCAGCTCTGAAGAAGGAGGTGGAGAGAGGCTGTGGAGTTGCTTTTCTTCTTGATAGTTTTTAAGAATGGGAGGGGCTGGGTGAGAGGCATATTCATGGGGGAGGGTGGGCATGATGGGGCCTGGGGCCACCCTAGGCTGATGGGGTGCCACGTCCTGGCCGAGAGGGCAGTTAGCTATGCCCCAGCCAAAGGCTGGCCATGACCTCTTGCCAGGGGCCCCTGGGCCCAGCCACAGCTGTGGGAAGGGAGGATGGGTACGTGCTGCCTGGATGACTTGAGGAGGCTGGGGGCCTGCAAGGTCTGATAGGAGGTGAAGTGGAAATGCACCCCAACACATACCCATTCACACAGGTGCCCACAGAGGAGTATGCACAGTGCCCAGCTTCCAGGGGCTTCTGTGGGGACACAGAAGGAGGGGCGGTTGACGGGGGGTATATTTTCTGCTCTGAGAGGAAGACTTCTCCTTTAGGCAGCTGCTTTGGGGCCTCAGTCACTGGACCCCTTCTCAGCCCAGGGTCGCACCCTCTGCACTGGGATGGGGTTATCGCTGCTCATTCTGGGGTCTCTCAGGGCAGGGACTAGGGCGAGGTGTGGTTGGACTCCTGAAGTGGAACTTGGCTGGCAGGACAAATGAGTCTGTTCTTTGGGCCCGAGCCCCTGCCCACCCACACCCCACGGGCCAGGGGAACCTGGCCCAGGGCGTCTGCAGGGAGTACACACTTGCCCTTCACGCCTTTCCTCACACCTTCCCCACCTGTCTCCCTGCACTGGTCTCGGTCAAAGCAGACCTTAATTCCTGCTGTGCAGTGCCATTTCAGATTAATCTTCAATGCTCCGTGGTCTTCAGCTTTCTGTTTTGTGTACCCCTCTTAGGGCTTCCTGGCTGGGCCCGAGGGCTTCCTGTTTGCCCAGAAGCTTTTGTGAAGTGAGTCATTTGTTGCCTTTTAAGAGAGGAAAATTGAAAGTTCTGTATATTGAATTTTCATAACGTGGGATTGGCCTGCACATCCATTTCATCTAAATGCTCACTCACTAAATTGCCTCCCTAGAGTATGGGACTAAAAAGCTAGAAAAGTCCAGAAGTAGAAGACCCAGCATCTGGGGTGAACAGTGGGACCACAGGGCTCCTGGGTCCCCAGGACGTGGCAGGAGCAGGGAGCTGCCCCCCCCGGGGGCCCAAACCCGTCAGCTGGTCCCCAGCAGCCCCTGGAAGGCCTCCCAGACAGCGCCTTGTCTGTGCCTGCAAATAAAACAATGCTCGGAGAAGAAATGAGGAACTTAATAGGATTTAAAAAGCTGCAGGAACCAATGGGGCTACAGATGGTGGAGGGGCCGGGAGGACGGAATCCGCTACGGTTTTATGGCGAGGAACGTGGCCTCAGGAGGGCCTCGGAGCCACGGTCACAGGCACCGTGTCCAACCTCATTAGCTAGCCCAGCGGGACTCTGCTGCCACACTAGTGCTGGCCACTGTGAGGGGGGACAGGTGCCCTGAAGATGCCATTAAATGAACGGGGCAGCAAAAGGCTGCAGGGACGCTGCTTGGCTAAGTGACTGGGCCCGAACTTGCCTCCGGGACCCACGTGGAAAGGAATGACTCACACCTGCCCCCAGCCCTCCCCTGTCTTCCTGGCCCTGCCCAGGTCCCGCCAGAGATACAGAAGAGGGCCAGAGCAGGGGCTGATAGGGAGGAGTCCCAGGTCTGGAAATGGAAGGCAGCAGGGAGTGGAAGCCCTAGGTAATTTTGAAGGACTTCGAAAGACATAAAAGAGGTTCCTCCTCCCTCCAGAAGCTTCCCTGGCTGCCCCCAGAGAGGAGCTTACTGCAGCTACCTCCCCAGGGCCCCCTTCATGGCTGGAGCTCAGGGTTGCTCCCCCTGACCTCTCCTGGGCCTCCCCCCGGCCCGGCAGCCAGCATGGGAGCAACAGGGGCTCGGCCCTCCCGCCTGCGTCCCACCGAGGCCCTTCCGCCATCATGGGCCTGCATCCGGCGTCTCCTGTTAGTGCAGTCCCCGCCGTCCCCTCTGCTTCTCCTCCCTCTGCCTGACAGAAGTCTCCTCAGGAAAGCGCACCTGGAAGGGCTGGGAGGGAATTTGAAGGCCCCCCCATCGCCGAGAGGCCATGACCTCTCCCCCAGCTCAGGCCTCACATGTCCCGGCCAAAGGCCTGGAACGGGCTGGGGTGTGCCTGTGCCTGTGCCTGTGCAGTTTGCAGTTCTGGGTCCTGCGGAGGCTGATGGCCGTGGCGCAGACTCTGGAAGGCTGTTTCTCTCCAGTGTCACACCTGCCCCTTCCAGTGGGGTGGCCCCTTGGCAATCCCGAATCCCCTCCTTCCCCAGACTCCTTCCTAAGCCATCTTGGTTTCTAACTTCAACTCCTAAGTCAGCCCTCTTGCTGTTTTTTTTTTTTCCTATCGTTTCATGGTGATGAGGTAAATCCTGGTGGCCCCAGTCTGTGCCCCACCCCCAGCCAGTGTGTCCCCAGGGAGCACATTTACCAGGGGTGTGTGTGAGGCTGGGTGTGTGTCTGTGTGTGCCTTTGTCAGTGTGGGCGTGGGTGTGTCAGTGAGGGTGATGGTGGCATGAAAGGTGTGTGACTGCAGACACAGCGGAGACGGGGCAAGGCTAACCCTCCTAGCTCGTGGCTGGTTACTGGAAGAGGAAGGGCGTGGCTCTCTGGGGGTCAGGGGAGGCAGCAGCTCCTGCTGCTTCTGCTGCTGTGGGTCTGGCCGCAGTGGGGGTGGGGAGAGGTGGGATTGGCCCGGGTCTGCTGCCCCTAGCCCCGGCCTCTGGCTGTCCGTCCCTCCTCAATATCCCCTACCCATCTGCTGACCTTTTTGGGCCCTTTGAGGCAGGTGGCCACACTCCCCAGCACCCGCCTTTTCCAGTTCAGTCCAGGGGGACCCCAAACGCTCGGAGTCTGACTCTCTGAAAGGAGCCCACACAACCTGTTGTGGGAGCCTCACCTGGTCAGGGCCTTGTCGGGACACCAGGGAGGATGGCGAGGGGGTCCAGCCTGCAGGACAGCACCTGTGGGCACCCACCCAGTGTGAAACCGAGAGGCTGCAGGGCCCCTGCTGCCATGAAGAGCCAATTCAAATGCTGACCATGAACCAGTTCTTGGGGCTGGTACCTCTGCCTTCAGAGGCAAAGGACACCACAGTGCATGCCCTAGGGAGTGTCCTTACCTCTGAGATGGCTGGGGCGGGGCATTCCCTCAGTCCTCCACCTTCCAGCCTTTTGGTCCCCAGCCTGCCTCACTCCCCTGGTTAATGAACTGGATTGCTTATTTGGGGGTGATTATGAGTTTAAATACAACTTGCTCCCACGAGCTCTGTGAAATTAACTGGGTCCTCCTTGCAGAGGGAGGCTCTTTCTCTTTCAATTTTCTTTCCCTTCCTAGCCGGAGCCTTGGCTCTCCGTGGTGGTCACAGGAACCATCTCCTCTCTTCCTGCCCAAGGACATTACAGCTGGGATACCCTCTGTCTGTCTTATCTCCCACTCCACCCCCAATCAGGATCAGTGACTCCTGGTTCTGATGGAGGCATGCTCAACGCCCAACCTTGTGTAGAATGCCCTATTTTTACTATCCCTCACTGTCTCCAGCCAAGTCTACACCTTTTGGTCCAATTCACACTTCCTCCAGGAAGCCCTCCCTGCCTGTTCCAGGCCAAAATGAGGTCTCTCTTCTCTGATCTCCTTGTCCAGCCTGGTCTTGCCTCCCTCATCTGGGGTCCTGCTTCTCTACCTTCAGTTGCCTTTAAAATAGGCCTAGAGGCATGCCAAATGCCTGTGGTATTTTCCCACTGTCCCCTGAGTCAGAGTAACTCTCCCAGGAGTCAGAGAAATTCAGAATTCGGTGAGGGTGACTGACAGGCAAGGGTTTGCATTCTGGCTCTGCTGACCTCTCGCTGTGTGAGTTAGAACAAGTTAGGTAGCCTCTCTGTGCCTTGGTTTGCACCTTTAAGTGGGGCCAATAACTTCCACTTCCTCAAGTTTTTCTATGGACTGAACATTTTGTTTAAAACCTTAGCCCTGGGTGGGAGCTCTGTAAATAGCAGCTTTACTGGATAGCGACCCCGCGTATCACTGGACAAGGAGTGGAGGCTCAGAGGGGATACCAGGCAGAGACAGGACTGGAAGCCGGGACCAGCACAAGAACTGCTGTCCTGCAGTCTTTCTGGGGAGCCCCAGCCAAGCACCCAGCCTGCCCCTCTCCCTTCCATTCAGCGCATTACAGATCCCTCATCTCCACGCCATCCTCTCTGGAAGTAAGGTTGGAGCCAAGCCCACCCCAGAGAAGAAAGAACTGAACCCCCCATACCATTCCGGATTGGACGGCAGCCTGTCGGCATCAGCTTGCAATGCATGAGAGATCGCAGCCCTGAGAATCAAAGCGCGGCCCCCCTCCGCCCCCCACAGGACTCCTGCCAACACACCCCACGCCCGTCTGTCCCGGACTGCTCCCGTGTGTCTGCGGGCTGATGTGGACACGGGAGCTTCTAGAAGCATGAGATTTGGAGCAAGAAGCTGGAATCCTGATGTGACATCAGTGGGCCGTGGCCTCCCTCGGTGGTGGACAAGGCCAGGAGTCACCTTTGTCCTGCCCCCAGCCCAAGGTCCCAACCTGCACCCCAAATCCTAAGCAGAACACACATCTCTTTGTGCTGCTCCTGAGCACTTAGGTGTGGGCACTTAGAGTGCGGCTGGTGGACGGTCCTAAGGACACGTGTGTCCCAGGTCCTCAGCGCCTTTGGGACACTGTAACCTCTGTAACAGGTTCTGGAGCTGGGATGAGGGGAGCCGGCGTGGGGCAAAACCCCCCTCTCCCTCCGGGCCACTTACTTTCCCCCCCTCCTCCTTCCTCCTCCCAGCTGTGCCCCCAGCGCCCTCCCATCATCCCCCAAACCCCCTTTCTTCCCGGCCTCTTACCTTCTCCCTCCTCCTGCCCCTTTCCCCTTCAATGTTCCCACAGCATTCCTCCTCCTCCCACTCCCATCCCTGCCTTCTAGACCCTTCTCCTGCTCCCATTCCTTTCCTCTCTTTTAACACTCACCTCTTCCCCATCCCCTCCACCCAGATGAAGTATTTAATGGATATTAAATTATTTTAAACTGACTTTCGCTTTTTTAAAAAACTAGCTTGGTGATAGTGCTGACTCAGGATCATTGCACTGTTTAATATTGAATATGCAATTAATAGATAGATGTTTAGGTTTGGCTCTGCTTCCCCCCTTTCTACCGCAGGAAGAATAAAAGAGCTGATTAATCGGGTTTGGGGCAAGTGTCAGTGGCAGGAGATGTATGGAAGAAAGGAGATGAGGTTAGCAACTTGGAGTCAGAGAGCTATTGCCTCGGAGGCAAGGGAAGGGAGAGCAGGTTTGAGTTAGAGCTCGGCGTGGCCTCGCTGGGCAGCGGGGTTCCCGCCACCCTGCTCCGCTTCTGCAGAAAACTGGCTGGAGTTTGAGCTGTCTGCTCTGCACACCAGGTGGGGGGCTCTCCTGGGGCTGACTTCTCCTCCAGGTGTGGAATCTCCCCTCCTTCAAGGCCACTTCCTCCCAGGCCTCTGGCGGCCCCTGCCTGAGGGGGCCCCTGTCTGGGACAGCAGGCGACACTTACTCTACCTGCCAGGAATGGGGCTCTTGGCTGCGTCCCAATCCTACTACATAAACAGGTGTTGCAGGTGAGTCATTGCATGACGGGGTGACAGGGGCTGAGGCCCTACTGGGCCCACCTCCCAGAGATGGTCTGCAGAAGAAGCCCCCAGCTCTGCCCCGTGCCACGAGGAGAAGCCCTGCATGAGGCCCTGGCTGGACAGCGCTCCTCCCACCAGCAGGGCTGGGGCGCCTGGCCCTGGGTGTTTGAGCAGCTCCGTGTATGGACAAAACCAAAACAACTTGATACCCAGGAAAGGGGCAGGAGCAGCAGCGTGAACCAGGTAGGCTCTGCTGGTCAGACCCTTCATGCCCAAACCACCTTGACCCCTGAACTGACCCATCTCCACTAGCAGGATGGGCAGCTCTCAGTAGGCCCGAGGGAGGCGTGTCTGTGCCCTGGGACATGGGCCCCTTTGGGAGCAAGAATAAGGCACCAGCTGGGCCCTGGTGGGGGGGACTCAAGGCCTGGTTGAGCCCCTGTGTGTGTAGGGGTGGCCCCGGCCCGGTGGAGGGGACAGTCTCCTCGAAGAGAACGGGGCCTGGTGTTTAGTGTGAGGCTGTGTGCTCCTGCTGTGCCCCCTTTCAGGCATCCACCCCTGAATTGAGCTCCAGGACCTTGCCCTCAGCAGTCCCACACCCCAAGGGAGCCAGTCTCAGACTTGCTTGCTCTGGCCTGAACCCTCCCATTTCCCACCGCCATTGCCTACCTCCCGACCCAGCACCCTTTCACAGGTCAAGTCCAGTTACAGTGGGGCTTTCCTTGGTGACACAGAAGTGGGAGGAGCACCTTTTCGGTGTCCTAAAGGCAGCAGAAGAGTGCTCCAGTACATACGAGTTGTTGCTCACTCACAGAAAGCACTGAACCCCACCATCCAGCAGACCCTAGTTACCCTCCTTCTTTTCACTGTCTCCCCACCACCAGTCACCCAGAGCTCCAAAAACCCATCCCAACTCTGAGGGGGGGAGGACAGGAGGAGGCTGCAGGAGTCGCTGCATTGCTGCACTGGGGAGCGGGAGGCAGGGAGGGGGAGGAGGGGGCAGAGACAAGTGGGCCCTCACGTGAAGGGGGCTGGCGCAGGCAGCTACTACCTCCTCGGCTCTCGCTGTCCGCAGGCTTCACCTGGATCGGCCGGTTCATCTGCAACAGAGCACAGGGGGACAGTGTTAGAGCAGGCGTGGGGGTGGAAGGCAGACACACCCACACCCAAAGATTCACAGGTACATAGGCACACAGACCACACTGACTGATACATGTAAGCAGACACCCACGAAGCTGCAAACCTGAATGTCTTCTCTAAACCACGCCCATTTCCCTTCACCTACGTGGTCCCCGGGGCAGGAGGGTTTCTCTGGGTTGGAGACCGTGTGGTGTCCCTGTCCCAGCTTTGAGCAGCTCTTACTGGCCTGTGATACCAGAATCTGAGGTGGCCCTGCAGCACACCTCTGGCCGACCCAGGTTAACAGCTGGCTTTGCCAAAATGAGCTGGTTGGTCTCTCGACAAAGACCGTCCCCTGCCTGAGCCAGGCCATGGCAACGAGTTTTACCTGACCCCATGCCATCTCAAAGATGTGGGCTGTGAGTCCTGGGTGCCTGAGCTTCTGGGCCACTCAGCTCCTGGTTGATGCAGAGCTCAGGGCTGGGACTCCTGCCTGCAGCTGGGGCTGCCCCTTTGGGGGTGTGCGAGGAACTGGCACAGTTACTTGACTCATGTGGTGTCTGGGTAGACACCAGGGCTCAGCCTGAGTCCCCACAGCTCCAGGCCACATGCCTCTCTGGGATCCATCTCAATGCCCTGTTCAGGCCACTAGGGGGCTCTGAACTCCAAGCATCCCAGCCTCGCAGCCTGTCTTGCATCCTTCCTGATGCTGGAGGCGCCAGGGTGGGCTCTCCAGCCCTGAGGTCCCAAGATATTTCAAGCAATAAAAACAGTAGGAATCACACAAATGGAATTGCATTCTATGTGTCTGCCAGTGCGTTTGCCTGCCACACACCCTCCTTATCCCTTATCACATTTGCATATCTGTCTCAACAAAGTCCTGCGAGGTAGACAGGGCAGGTACTAACACCCCCATTTTATAGAAGGGGAAGCAGAGGCAGGACCACCCGTGGCAGGGTGAGCCTGGAATCCCAGGTTGCCAGGGCTATTTTGGGGATTCTGTCCTGCACTGGGTGACTTTTTGTTACCAATTCTCCTCGTGTCCAGAGGCTGGGCTAGCCAGTCACAAGCTTCCTCAGGCCTTCTGGTCTCTGATTCGAAGTGAGTTTTGGCTGCGTCATGACAACTGGGTGGGGGAGTGCGGGTGCTGGTGAGTCAGCAAGGTGACAACAAGAAGGGCAGACTCACCGCCGGGAAGGACAGAGAGAGAAGGCAGGGCACAGAACAGAAGAAGGGGAGCCAGGTGGCCAGGGGGACAAGACAGGATACTGGGGCCCAGTCCACTGAGAGGGGTCAGGGTCCCACTGTTTGCCCATGGTCCCCACTTGGCACACCTTATGGAGCTGAGGGGAAGAGAGGTGCTCTGTATGCAAGCTCGGCCAGCAGAGGAAACTGTCACATTAGGGAGACCTCTAATCACAGAGAGAAGGAAGAGGAACATGATGAAGTTCCCAACTTCACTTAGGGTGTCCCTGGCTCCCCCATAAACTACATCCATTCCAGTTTCTGAGTGAAGGGTCCAGATGGCTGAGCAGGCATCTAGCTTGGGAGAAGGGCTCCAGGAGGGTGCCAGGGCGCTCCTGGTCTCCTGTCCAGTGCTTCTGGGGACTCAGCACCCAAGCCTTTCCTAGACTGTCCCTCCCTCCTAGATCAACCCTTTCTCCTCATCTCCCCCAAATCTGCTATCTTTTCCTATGGAAAAGCTGACCTGGACCCAAGTCTGGCCATTGTCTTCCCTTGGGCGTAGTTCCGAAAATCTCCTGCGTATGTAATTAGTCACTTCCCTGAGGTAGGGAGTGTTATCTCTTGTGCCAATGACAAGCCAGAGCAACGAGAAGTGGCAGGTCAGGGATTCAGCTAGGAAGGGGAGGCGCGGTGCTAACAATGCAATGGTGCCTTGGCCTGCCCATATTTTATCTTGTTTGATCCCAGTTACTCTGGGGGGAAGTCGGTGAGGACGATGTCCATCTAGCAAGGGGAGTTTGGGGCCAGGTTCCTTGGGCCATCAAATCGAATACAACCTCTTCAGCCGGGCCCCTCACCTCTGGCCTCGACCACCTCTTGTCTCCCTCCATTCCCTACGCCCCAGCACCTTCCTCCTCCAAGTCCACTCCCTTGATTTGCAAGCTTCCCTCCCACACCCCCACTAGCCTCCTCCTCTTGACCTTGAAGCCCTCCTGTTACTCCACACAAAAGGTTCCTGAAAAGTTATTTTTTCCACACAGAAGGTACCGTCAAGCCTGGGAACTGAGTGGCAAGAAGAGGAACTCAGGTCCCTCACAGGGCACACAACACTGCTACACCTACAGGAGGGACATGAATAGCTGCTACACACATTACATTGTTGGATTATCATAACTTCCCCTAAGAGCATGCAACTAGATTGTCCTTAACTTTAAGCAAGGAAATGGAGTTTCAGGAGCTTAAGAAACTAGCCTGAGGTCACTGAACCACTGGTAAATGGTGATAGCAAAATGAACTCGAGCTCTTGACACCTGACTTACATGTACAGGAGATGCTGGGAACCAGACGTGATAGGGTTGGGGATGGTCCAGGAGAGGCCAAAGCAGACGAGGGGAGAGCGGGGGGCCAGAGGGGGGATTCGGACTTCCCTGGCAGGAAAAGGGGGAAGTTTAGGTGAGGCAGGGCAGGTAGAGGTGTATGAACCAGAGCCAGCTGGGCGTCCCCAGGACATCCCTTTCAGGTGAACACTGTACTTTGAGCCCACTCCATGTGACTTTCCGTTCCCCCACTGCTTGCTCCTCTGTCCAGTGTCCCCTTGGCCACTGTAACACCCTTCCAGGAGGGCCTGGGGCTAGGGGCTGGCAGTAGCTGGCTGTGGTACAGGTGCAGCTGATTCTCCTTCTAAAGTGTCATCAGCATCCCCAAGTCCCCCGTGGCTTTCAGCCTGGGTCATGCCTCCAGGTGCCTGAGTGGGGTTTGGTGACTCAGGATGACCTTCCATGGGTCAGACCTCAGGGGACAGATCACTAACTCTTGTCCGCTGTGTTTCTGGTTCTGCAGGGTGGAGAGCCAGTGGTCCTGGCCCGGGATTTGGGGTCCCCCTGCTCCCAACCACAGCAGAAGGTGGGTGGCGCCTGCCCTCCCAGGCCCCTTCTGTTCGGGTTCTGGCACCCCGCCCCAGCCCATTCCTCCCACTTTTTGCATCAACACATATCCATGCATTAAACAAGACATTCCATTAATTTCTTCATCATCATAACTTAAGCTGGGACATACCCTTTAAATATTCATTCAGCTATGAAAACTGGGCATTAAAATTTTAATAATGTCAAGCTCATTTGAACCAGGCTCCTTGGGGACGATTACGATACAATTAGAATAAATACGATGATTGAGCTGGTCCAGTGGCTTCACCTGGCCATGCAGCGTGGCTCCCTGAGGAAGGCGAGGCCTGTGGCCAGTAGGCAGACAAACTGACAGGCAGGCCAGCCTGGCTCTTAGATTGGATTCCCCCCTCCCTCCCATACCCTCCCCCTTCCCTTTGTTCCCGGCCAGCCGCATCTGCCTCCCACAGGGGTCTGCAGGTCACTGTGAGGCAGGGTGCAGGAGTGTGCCGCCCCCATCTGGGGAGATGGCCCCGGTTCACTGGCACTTCCTGTTACTCCTTTCCCCATCCTCCTGGTACCACCTGGGCTGTGCTCCTGGGCTTGCTCTTCTGTGAGAGCCCTTTCCCTGTCTGTGTCTCCTCTTTCCCCCTTCTGTGTGGCCCCCAGAGGCTGGAGCGGGCACTCCACCAGAGCAGGGCCAGCCTGCAGAGGGGGCTCGCTGGCTCCTGAGAGCCCAGATGTGCTCTGTCACCAAATCAGGAAGGGACTGCCTTCACCTGGCTCCTCTTCTGCTGCTCCCACCTTCCTGAGGGCTAGGCAGGGAGCGGGGAGGGCTGAGCCCTGCTCTGTCCCTCTGCCTGACACCTGCCTCAGCCAGCATTGGGGAGGGCTCCTGGACGCCCACTCAAGAACTCACTCACTCCACTTGGGGCAGCCCTCCTCGCCCGCAGGGCCACTCAGGGTCCTCCTCCACCTGTCTTCTCAGCTTTGCACCGGGCCCCATGTCACCAATCCAGAGCTGTCTCAGAAGTAAAAGGACCTGGAAAGTTCCCTGTCGCTCCTTACTGGCCATCCAAACCCAGCTCTTCCTCAATGAGACTCCCCTGGTTATCTCTCAGCCCTGCAGTTCTCTCTCTCTCTCTGCATCTCTCTCTCTCATGTGGGTGTGGGCACGCAAACACATGTGCATGCTTATAGAGTACTTGTGTGACATCACAGACACGTTTAAAAAATTCCTGTAGGCTGGGGATTGAAGGAGATAAGGGAGGAAATTATGCAGTGCCTGCTGCATAGTAGGCTCTCAACAAGCATCAGTCTCCACACTGTTGTCCAATCTGTGTCCCAGAAATGCCCCGGAGAGATCTGGACCAGGGAGGGGAATGCTGGGTCGGGGGACAGCCAGAGTGCTCTCCAGACAGCAGCGGAGCCCCCAGATGTAATTCCAGGGTGGTGTCCAAACCTCGAAGCCAACAGTCCTTTCTGGCTTCTTTTGGGATGTGTGAGTGCCTGGTGATACTTAGCTCCCTCCTCACCAGAAGGACTTGCATATTCTCAAGTCACGAAGTTGTGTGGTGATGCGGATTTTTCTCCAGTCCAAACCCGCAGCCTTCAGTGGAGGCAGCTCTCATCTTTGTGCCCGCCCGCCCACGCCTGTAAGTGCTTGTGAGGAGCCTGGTTTCTAGTCTTCATCCATCCCCGCTGCTGGTTTTCCTCACCCCGACCTAAAGAACTCCGGTCTTAGGTTGTCTGCTCCCCACCCCCGCTCACAGGACGGCCGTGGAAACATGAAGCGGCAGACCCCGTGTGCTGGGGCTCACTGGGGTGTCTGAGCCCCGGTCCCAGCAGCATCGCTGCTGTGGGAAGAGAGACATAATTTGCAAGCCTTTTTGTTGGAAAAGCAAGGAAAAAAGCACTGTTAAATCACTAAGATATAAAGCTTTTCCTTTCTTTCACAATCTCTCTCTTGACATGTCATGGTATTTTTATTTGCTGTTTGATGTCGTTTAAAGTAAAGAAAAATATAAATTTTAAATTATTAGCATGGATTCTACCATTCATCTTTATTTTGTGCGATGCCAGTTTTAAATGCAAATATCAGAACATTTAAGTCCTATGCAGAGTCATCAAAATTGCACAATTTGTTTTTCATGGCATGTACCTGGAGGGTGTGTTGAGCTGGCCAGAGGAGACAAAGGCTGGCCGGACCCAGGAAGGTTGAGGAGGAAGAGAGGATCCCCTCTAGCATGGAGACCCCTCACAGGTACCCAGAGCCCCACCCTAGAACATCGGGGGGCAGGTTGGGCCACAGGACTGCTGGGTTCCCCTGCCACTGCCTGCAGACTGACGTTGCATCTCAGCTGAGGAGGAAGCCCGCCTTCACCTCTGCCCACGGCAGTCACCCAGTGAGCAGGGAGCTCTCAAGGGTGTTGTAAATGCTGTGCCAGGAACTCTCTAGGTCCTGGGGCAAGAGGATGACCCCGCTGAGACATGACCCCTGTTGGCCAGCCAGACACACCACAGCGCTGCAGGCTGTACCACTGCTGAGCAGACCCAGCCCTCGGGAAGCTGCGCCCGTGCCGCTGCTGGTGGCCTCGAGGGCAGAGTGATTGCAGGTGGGACCTCGGGTGTGAGGGATCGGGCGAGCGGTGAGAGATGGGGCTGTGAGTGAGCAGAGGCCTCAGGACCCCTGCATGTATCCTTTGTCCTATGACTTCACTTACAAACACAAGTTCAAAGACAAAATTTTATAAATTTCAAGATGGCGACTGCAGAGCGCTGAACCCTGAGCACGAGACGCCTCTGAGCGTGGGGCCCTGTGTGACGCACAGGTTGCAAGTCCATGAAGCTGCCCCGAATACGATGTCTTCCTGGGCCCCCATCACCCTGGACGTTTCTCCCCACCCACCGACTTCAGGCATCAGGTGTGCTCAGCATTGCTCAGGGCCCCGTGTACATGCTCCTGCTACAGAAAGGTCGCCACTACGACTTATCTTTTAAAGATGTACTTTGGGGAATTTTGGGAAAACAGACTGAGAGTTTGCAGCCAGTGGTGGAAAAGGCTGGTGGTGAGGACACAACCTCCAACCTGGACTCACTAGAGAACTCACCGTTGAGACTCCAGCAGGGGCAGCTCTCCAGCTGCCCTGCCCTCTGCCTGGACTTTTGCACTTAGAAAATTGTAATCAACAGATTAATTAATAGAGAAATTATTTGTTCAAAGTCCCAGGGGAGCAGATTCTGACTCCGGGCCCTGCTGGAGTCCCAGTGCTGAGCACAGTAGGCTCTCTGTAACCGTGGAAGGAGTGGATGGACCCTTGCCCCAGGCCCCTAGAGGGAAGGGACCGCAGGGGAATGGCAGAAGCAGTGCACATTATTTGTAGCTTGTTGTAAATATATTGATGTTTTAATTACCTCCTTAATAAACCGCATATGGTTCATTCCATAGAGAAGGGTTAGAAATTCAAGGAGGCCAGCCTGTTGCCATCATTAAGTTCTGACTGAAGGGCACGCCCAGTGGTAATTGCAGAGTGACAGCTGCCTTCTCTGGAGCCCTCTGACCACGGTCCACCCTGGCCGGGACAGCTGGTGGCACCGCCCCCAGGGTGTGAGGTGCGAGTCCCAAGCCTGCCTGTGGGTGCAGCGGCTTTGGCTCCCTTTTCTGCCCGGCAACCTCTCAAGCTGCCTCAGCTCTCTGCTTCCCCAGGGGTCTGGCCATTTAAATTAGGTGTCCCATCAACTTCCCATTTTTGCTTCATTGTGTTGCCACCACCTGGGACAATAGTGTTCATATGGTCCCACATTTGTGGATTCATTTGTTCAATGCTTGCCTCCTTTTTATGAAGAACGGCCCAGCCCATTTTGTTCCTGGGGTACACCCAGACCTGACGTGATGCCCGGCACACAGTAGGTGTTCAATAAATGCCCGCTGACCAAATGGATGACTGAATCCTCTGGTGTGCCCCTTCCCTGCATTGCATCCACTTGCCGGTGGCTGAAGTGCCCAGAGGCCAGAAGCAGCTGGGCAGACAGCCCTGTTTCCGGCCAAAAGAGCGAAGCCCTTTAATCCTCCCTCCTCCAGCAAAGTGGCGTTGTTGTACCTTCGGATTAGGAAGGGTTTACTGAAGCAGCGATCAGCGCTTAAGAGAGGAGACAGCCTGTGAGCACAGACCAGACAGAAGAACCCAAGGTTCCTGTTAAAATATGCAAGCCCACAGCCCATTGAAATGCAAACCCTCCAGATAAGATTTTTAAATAAACCTGGTTCTGCTCCCACTGCCCTCTCTGCGGAGCCATCTGATGCTCTTGGGTCAGACAGCACCAGCCTGTAGGCCCTGTCCGCTCTTCACCCCTCTCCTCACTCAGAGCACCCCGCCGCCCCTGGCTGGGCTGGCGGCCAGCCAAGGCGCTCGGTCAGTCCCTTGGCAAAATACTTGAGATCGCTTCCGAGTCCCCCACGGCATCATCTGCCCCCTTCCCCGTGCTGGTCAAAAGGCCCTCTCCCTTCCTAGTCTTACCTACATCTTCACCTCCTCTCACACTTGTCTGAAGAGTACAGCCCTAGCCTGTGTGCCTCCCTCCAGCGAGCCTTCTGTGACGGGGTCCTCCTAGTCACACAAGTCACTCTGCGAGTTGTCATCGCCCCTGCACTCATTTTGGCCTACTGCCGTCAAAGTGGCCCCCAGCAGAGGGAGCAGAGGGGGCTGAGAAGCAGCCCAGGCCCCCGGCTGCCTTAATGACTTGGCCGTGGCCCTGGCCTGGGTCTGCTGGCTCTGAGTCAGGACACGAGGGTGTGGACCTGCACGGGCTGCAACCAGGTGTCTGCATGGGGGGCTGGGAAGTATGGGACTGTGGCAAGCAACAGTTATCAAGTCCTCCCCAAGCTCCAGACTTTGCACTGACCACGTGATATCATGCTTACTGTCCCTTTGGTCTCTCAGAAGCCAAATTAGCCAGGTGAGCAAACTCATGGGTGAGTAGGATGTGGCGGCGGGGGTGGGGCTGGGGTGGGTGGGGGAAGGGCACATTCAGGGGCAGGAGACCCTGGTGAAATGAGGGAAGGGCCAGCAGCGAGCCAAAGAGTGTGAGGAGAGTCTCCGCGTGTGAGTGAGCAGGCAGGTCCGCTGGAGGCAGAGCACCCAGCGTGACCTCAGGAGGGTCTGAGCTTGTGCTGTGTACCCTGGCACCCCAGTCAGTTCTTGGCAGGGACGGCGTTCCACGAGGGCACATTCAGAAAGAGCAAGGGTTCAGAGACATGCACAGTGACACCAGGCCAGAGATGCCTGAGAAATGCTAGGTGAGCATTCAGTTCAGGGACATCTAGCATTATCTTGGTTCCCCGTCCCCTCCTCATCTGTGGGAAGACAGAAGTCCGAGGCTTGTGCATAGGATGTGCTCAGTGGATCGAAGTAAAATGTCCCCAGTTCGGCTTTCATTCTTGATTCTAGACTGACCCCAGGCCCCAGCCCAAGCCTGGCCTTGTGTGCCCTTTACTTGGAAGGGGGTCTGCAGGAGAGGGTGGCCAAACCCCAGCATGCTAAATGGTGGAGGTTGAGAGGACACCCTCTCAAGGTGCGTGTAGCCTGAGCTGACTGTCACCCAAGGCACAGTGGGGCGTCGAGCTCTGTGTGTGTGGTGAGGAGGCAGGTGGGTCACGGAGCCTCATCCTGGCAGCCCGCCAGCCTCCGTGGTCTAACCCCCACCAACAGGCCCCTGGCAGTTGCTATGCAACAGGCTGCTCTGCTCTGCAGTGTCCAGCAACAGCGAAGGCTGGACGGAGCCTATTGGTGGGGCTGTCTGGGGCTGCCCCTCCCCTTCTCCCTGCCTTTCTCTCTCTTATTCCTCTCCAGTCTCCACCCTGTCCTTGCTTTTTGCAATCTAAGTTTACAGAATAGGTTCCCCCTCACCCAAAGGGCAAGGGTGGGTTGGCACAAACAAAGGAGGCACCCCCATCCCAGGGGTGTCAGTCAAAGGTCTCTCCTGCTAGCTTCCAGAGGGACTCCCGTTCAGCATTTTGGTTTCCCTTGTCCCTCCCTCCCTGTCTTCCTCCCCATTGCCACGGGGCTGGGGTTGGGGGTCACCTGCGTGGGTAGATGCTTCCCAGGGTTGCAGCAGGTGAGGTCGATGGGAGGACACAGTCCGGAGTCACCGAGGCAGTGCAGTTTGGCTCACACACCTCCACCTCCCAGGCAGGGCTCCCTTGGGTCCACACGGCCAAGGGCAGCCTGTCTCTTTGTCTTCTTGGCCCATGTCTGTCTCAGCCTGCTCCCACCAACACATCAGGGCTGCTCTGGCAAGGGTGGGAGGACCCTTGTGGTCCTAATTACAAGCATGCTTCCGTGGAAACCATGCTTTTTAGCCAGCACGGCCAGCCTGAGTTGCCGACCCTCTTCAGGGTGGGCGGTGTGTGATATATATATATATATATTTTTAAAAACAGCAGTGGATAGATAATTCTGGGTGAAACAAGCCCAGATTTAGTTGGGAGGCCTGGATTTCAGTCCTGGCTCTGCCGTACACTTGCTTGTATGAGCTGAGGTGGTTGCTTGACCCCTTAGAGTCACCCCTTCCTGGGTGTGCAGGGAGTCGAACGTTATAGCTCAGGTAATGCCCTTCGCACGGGGCCCAGTCCTGGTCAGTAAGTGTTCAATAAATGAGCGACAGCCATGCTCTCCTCCTCTGCCCCCACTTCCCCTCCCCTACTCCTCTTCTCCTCCTCTCTTAGCATTTCCATCGTTTTTGAGAGAATACCTAACATCTGATTTTTTCCCTTCCCACCCCGTCACTGGGATTTTCTTTTGGACTCTACTGAACTGAAAGGACTGGACAGCCTCTGGGGAAGAGTGGAGACCTGGAGGTGGGGGCTGGGGGCGCCATGCTCTACTGAGGCAAGCATGCCCTGAGCTCAGGGACTTGTGGCTCCCCCGTCTCCCCAAAGCCTCTCCTCAGTCGGCACCAGCTCTGCCCTCTCTGCCTGGCCCACCAGTCCTGGAGGAGCCTATTGCTTTGATGGGGCACGAATTCTTTCATTCATTCATTCACTCATTCAGCCATCCAGTGCTTATTGGACACCTTCCGGGGCCAGGCCCTGTTCTCTGGCACAAGGACGGCACAGCAAATCTGAATGGCTGGCCCTTCCCTCCGGGAGCTCCCCACCCAAGTCTGCGGAGGAGGCTTGCTGATGTGTTCAAGCCTACGCTTCCTGGGCCCCGATCGTGCGCTGAGTCTGCCGCCCTCGGTGCAGCTGAGAAACCGGTTCGCCAAAGCCCAGCCACACAGGCCTGCACTTGTCGGGGACTAGCCACCCACTCCCCTGGAAGTCCCTTCCTTAGCTCTGGAGGGTGGCTCTTCAGGAGTTGCTCACACATTTCAGGGTGGGGCGGGGGCACCTTCCTGCACGGGGTGTCCTATATCCACACTGGTCAGCTCCAGTATTTCTGGCCCAAACCCATCTCCCCTCATTGCCCCTCAGCTGCCAGAGCCCCACAGGGCAAGTCAAGCCCTTCTTCCACAGCTGCCCTCAGCTATGCAGACCTAAGAATCAGTCTCTTCCATGAACGCATGCCCACAACCCTCCCTTCACGACAGGTTTCTGGCCCTTCCCCTGAGAACACACACCTGACTAGGTCCTGACTGTGGGCATCACGGGTTGCAGGGGGGCTCTCTAGCGGGCCTGACTTTGCTCAGCCCACAGTGGGACCACTGCCTTCCCAATTTAGACTCGGAGCCTCTTAACAAGCTGAGCGGTGGGACTGAGAAGGGGAGCAGGCAGCCTGGTCCTGAGGTTGGATGGAGACCCTGGCCTTTGTTACCCACAGCCCACTGTCCCTTCTGCTTCTCCTTGCCTCCCTTCAGCTTGTCCCTGAGCCAGATTCTCCAAACCCTCCCCCAGAGCCCCACCAGGCTGCCCTGGGACTATGGACCCTGTTGCCATGATCGGGAGGGGCCTACCTCCCTCCACCCCACCCTCCCACAACCCAGGACCCTTCTTCCCGGCTCACTGGGGCTCAGTACCAGGCTTGGCGAGAGTCCCCAGGCGCGTTAAAGGAAAAAACAAAGCCCATACCAAGTAAATGACAAATGTAGAGGAAATTGCTCCTAATCCTCACACCGTAGCCGGATGATGCCGGCCAAATGCAAATCTGAGTCATCCTAGAAATGGCCTCGACATTTGCTTTTTGGAATTTGTTGTCTCTTGGCTTTATATTGAATCCCTCTCTCTCTCTCTCTCTCTCTCTCTCTTTCTCTCTCTCTCTCTTTCTCTCCCACACCCCTTTCTCCCTCTCCCTCTCTCTGCCCCTTGCTCTCCATTTTTTAATATGAGGCTGCACCGCCAGCTCGTCCAAGTCTGTTTTCCTGGCATTAATTAACACAGCTCTCCAGCCTCCAACAGGCTAAATGATGAATCAGGTTAAATTCCAGACAACAGCCGCGCACCGCCATCAATTAGCCATCTCCTGGGCAGCTTCATTAATAAGCATTGATCGTGGCCCTCCTCCTGGAACACGCCAGGGTCTCTGAGTCACACTGCCCACATGTGTGTCAGGCTTAGGTGTGAGTGTGATGTGTGTGTGTGGTGTGCAGGGTGTGGTGCGTGTGGGCTGGAGTGCTGGAGTGCATGGGCTGGCTCTCCGTGCTGGGCGCCCTCCTTGCCTTCACTGTCTGCTTTTCTTCCGAGTCACCTGCCCTTTCCTGCTCATCTAAGCCTGTGCCCGGAACACCAGGCTCTCCCAGGGGCTGCTGACCTCTCACCCTCTCCCCGCAGGGTCTTCGCCCAGCTCCTTCTCTTCAGTTTGCACTCCCTGAAAGCAATCCCAAGATTCACGTCTCCCTCTCTACCCTCTTTCCCTGCCACATTCTGGATCCTCTTCATCATTTCCCCTTGACTGTCCCACAGGTGTGCATGACAGCCAGCCCCAAACCTGACTCTGTGGGTTACCTGGCTTTAGGAATGTCACTGCCACTGCCCAGTGGCCAGGCTTACACCTGCCAGTACCTTCTGTGTCCTCAGATTGGAATATAACCCCATTCCAGGCGTTGCTGTCCTGTGCCTGGCTTGCCTCCTCATCCTGCCTGGTCCCACATTCGTTGATGGAAGCGGGAGACTTCTGAACCATTCCCGGCTAGGAACCCCTCAGGGTCTGCTGCCCACATGCTGAAGAGGAGGTCGCCCTCAGTCTGGTGGCCACCACAACCACCCCTCTGGCTGCATCCACTGCACCCCCCTGGACCCCTGGGGGCCTTGTTCACTGGAGGGCTCCGGGAGGATCGCACCCCTTAACCTGGGGCAGATGGCTGCGTTTCTCCCTCTTTCCTTCCCTCTGTCCTGTGCGGTTCATGGCACTGCCACCCCTCCCATGCGCTGGCCTGGAGTAACGCCTCGGTGGGGACCAGTGCACCAGAGCATTGTGGAAAAGCTGCTTTAAAGGGCGTGGCTGGAGTCACCCTCAGACTCTCTCCCAGGCCGCCCGAGGGCCCTGGCGCGACGCGCAAAGGGGGATGGACGTGGCCTTTGAGGTGGCCACCAGCCGATCATCTCCTTAAACGTTAATTAGGAATCTGAAGCGGACGTCGTGGTGCCGCCGGTGACGGCGGACGCGGCGTCTCTCCAGACCATTAAACACTAATTAGGTTTGGAAAGTCTATCCAGCTCCTCAGGTCTCATCAGGGCAGGCGCTGGCCCCCTGGTGCCCTTCGAAATGCCAGAGCTGTCACCCCCCGCCCCCAGCCGACCCGCCAGACCGCCCAGTGACCCCGAAGCTTCCACGGAGTCTGCTACATTTCTCCCACCTCGTGCCTCTCCCTCGCCCCTGGCTGCGTCACTGCTCTCTGCCCTTCCGCCGGGGCGGTCGCTGGCCCCAGGCGTCCGATGTCCTCCTCCTCCCTGCATCCCTTTCCGCCCCCAGCACCATCGCCTCTGTCTCCACGTCCTCCTTAGTGGCTCAGAGGTGCTGATTAAGGGTACCTGCAGGGGCCCTGGGATGCTGGAGGGAAGCTGACTGCGGATGCAGCGCTGGCCCCCGGCCTCATTGTCCCCCTGGGACCAGTGTTGCGGAGGCTGGGCGCGAGGAGGATGCGGCGGAGGGACTGGGGAGCCCCATGTCCCCTCCTCGTAATTCTCCCCGCCTTCAAGGCTGAATTAAGGCTCCTCGCCGAGATGTCCAGGCCTGAGAGCTTCCACTGGGGCTGAATGTTTAAGCCCCTCTCCATCAGCCTGTGTCCCCAGAGACGGCCCTCCTGCTAGGCCGCCTTCCCCAGGGTCTGATTTCTTTCCCCGGCGGTGACTCGGCGGAGTGCATCTCCGCACCCCTTCACTCAGGCCGCCACACCTCCGTTGGGTGGAAACCGCCTCGGTCTGAGAGGAGATGCGGAGAAAACGCCCCTTTAAGGAGGCTCCCTCCGTTACTGTGACTTCACCCCCAGGCGGGCGGGCAGGACTTTGGAAGTCATTTTCCCGTCACCATTTCCCCATCTTGAGCACAAATGGCTTGTCATGAGGTGAAGGGCTTGTCCCCTCAGTGAGAAAAGACTGCTGGTGTCCAAATGGACAAGGAAGAGAGGCTGCTCCACCCGTTTCTGGGTCTCTCAGGCCATGGTGCAGAATTCCTGCCTCATTCATCTAGAAAAATTTGTACTGTAGAGATAAGTTTATCTCCAGTATGCCTGGCAATGCCTGTCTGCATTTTGCTTTGACTCCCTACCCTATGTTAGTGACAAACATGTCTGAAAAACCATCACCATTGTGACCACCACCACTGTCACCATCACTGTCACCCACCATTGTTACCACCATGTTATTGTCACCATCACCACTACCGCCACCGCCAGATTTCACGAACTAAATGAGATATGGCTGAACTCTAAAGGAAATGCTCAAAGGTAGAATTCTGGATGCTGGGACAGGCAAGGGGGATGTTTGGGGTGAGGTGGATCCTTTTTGGGGGCCCCTCCACATGACCGGGGCCGCCCCGTACAACCTTTCTACACATGCGGCAAACTGCGTGGTACCACGGGAACAGAACAGCTGGCTCTGCTGTGACTAGCTGTGTGACCTTAACTTAGTCACTTAACCTCTCTGTGCTACAGTTTAATGGACTTGAAAATGCAGGAAAGAATTGTCTCCCTTCACAGGTAGCGTGGCAAGCAGAACAAGTCCTGGGGTCAAAAGTGCCCAAGACCTTGCTTGATTTAGGTGAATTTGCTTCCTTTTGTCTTCCTCTTCAGATAATGCTCTGCACCCTGACCCCCTCACAGAAGCCTAGGAAAGGAGATGGGCAGTGTCCTAAGCACTTGGGTCCCCCCACCCACCCCGGCTCCAGCTCCCAGGGTCCCCCAAATCCTCTGACAGGCAGGGCTGAAGTGGGCCTGTGGGCACTGAAGGCGCAGCCCAATTTTACAAGCACAGAGTATGATGATTGCATTGATTTCCATCATAAATCATATTTCCTATCTTCTGCCTCGTTCTCCCACGTGCCCCAAGTTAAGCCTTGGTATTTTCTTTAGCTGCTGCCACTGTCAAGCCTGGAGATGATATTAGGATAATGATGATAAATTTTACCCTGCTGCCAAGCCACTCCCTCAGTGTGGGGAGGGGAGCGCTTGTCCCCCAGCTGAATCCTGTTCCTGGAGAGTGAGGACTTCTGCCGGGCCAGGGGTGGACGCTCACCTCGGCCCCTTGGGTTCTTGTGCCCGGGCCTGTGGACGCATGTGTGCGCATGCATGGAGCCACGTGAGTGCAAAGGCTTGGAGGGCTTCTTCCTGGGGGCCGTTTTGTGAGGCCACACAGTCATGCTCCCGCCAGGGAATGAACACAGGGCAGAAGGGAGCAGGGGAAACCTGAGGGAGAAGGGCTGTGTGAGCTTCCTAAGGTGCCGCATCCCCGGGCCTGGCATTGCCAGGGACCTGTGTGTCCCATTGTTCCCCACGCAATACATCCCACCTTAGCCCTCAGGCTGGCCCCTGGGGTTGCATGGTGGGTGTCAGCACACGTGTTCTTACCAACCCCAGGCTCAGGGAATTGTTCCGACCCCAGAAATGCTGCATTCATTTGGGGGGCGGAGCTGGTTTATGGCTCTCTGAGGTCTTGGGCATATGCCCCTGCCAGCTGGTGACAAAGATACTGGGTCCCCGGTGCAACATCAGAGCATTTCTCGTGAGGCTTTGGGCTGTGCCCCATAGGGTGGGGAGTCCCAGGTGGGGAGCCTGTGGCTTCTCTGAGTTAGGAGCTAGTCTCCGCACGGGCAGAGGATGTGGCAGGTCTTGTGACTGACCATTCATTCATTCACATATTCATTCATTCACTTATTCATTCATTCAGCAAGTATTCCTGAGCCCAGTGCCCTGTCCTGTCCTGTCCCCCAGTCCCACAGGCCTGAGGGTGGACCCCAGGGGCCTTCCCATCTCTTACACCAGGGACCACCAGACTCAGAGCCCTGAGCAGGTCTGTCAAGTTTTCTCAGGTGGGCGTGATAAACATGCCTTGTTCTTGAAGAATGTGTTCATGCTGACGGAGATGACAGTGATAGTGAATCACAGATTGAATGCCTCCCATGATGGGATGCTCACTCCACCCATGAGTCAGATGTCTCCATTAGACACACTCTCACTGATATCAAGCTGCAGGCTGAGCCATTTGCAGCTTCTACCCCTTTGCACCCTTGTATTCACATCGGAAATGCCCGATTTCTCTTCCTTTGGACAATTGGTTAAAGTAGGGATGGTGGTGAGCACCACCCTGGTGGGTGGGGACTCCCTGCATGGGGTCTCGGTGGGATGAGGTGGCTAGGAAGCTAGGTTTCAGAGATTTGACTGTAACCTGCAGGAAGTGGATCCATGGGTGTGACTAACCACGGCTGTGTGTCCTGCGGGGGGTCCTGGCTGGGAGTGCAGCCTGGCCTCTCTCTGGAAGATCACCAGCCTTGGAGATCCCAGAGGACAGAAGGGGAAGCAGGCGCCCACTCGTGCATCTGGCTCCGGATTCCAAGTGCTGCTGACAGGAGGGGAAGTCTGGGCCACAGCCCACGCAGGGATGCCGCGTTTCGGTGGAAATATGCAGGGTAATCAGAGAGGATAAGAAACGCATTTGGACCCCCCTTTCAGGAGTGTGTGTCTGGAAGCCACCTTACATGAGGGCAGGGGCAGAGGCAGAGGCCCTGTCTCCAAAGGGCTGGAAAGCAGTGCTTGGAAGCTGTAAGGGTTAGCACACAGCTCTGGGGTCAGCACGAAGACCCAGGCCGCCTTGTCACGTGGGGACTGACACCTGTCCTGGGAGGACACTCCACAGGACATGGGGCTGCCATCTTCCTGCATGCTCAGTCAGGCCAACCACCACTGAGATTCTTCTTGACATTAGGAGTGTAGGATGATGAAAGCAAGTGCTCCTAGGAGCCAGGAAGTCTTACGTTTCCATCGTAGGTCTGCCACTTACTAGCTGTGTGACCTTAAATAGGTGACTGGACTTTGCTGAGTGTCGGTTTCCTCATCCATAAAAAGGAAAATGATAATTTTTACAAGTAAGGGTTGATACTATGAGTATTAAACAAGATATTCACATGAAGCTGCTAACAATGCTTGCCTCATAGCCAGCACTCGTCTCTCTAATGAATTTCTGAAGCACTAGACTCAACCCTCCTCCTCCAGGAAGTCTGCCCTGATTAATGCCACCTCTCTCTGACTGATCTGAGCCTCTTTGCTAGGATTCACACACTCTCCTTGTTTGTGGTCTACTGTAAATGGAAGTCTGCAGTCTGCATTGTCCGTGAGGCTCTGTGTGTGTGTGTGCATGTGCGTGTGGGTTCCAGTATCTAAGGATGGAGGGACATTTGGAGCTCATCCTAGGTGCCACCTCCAGCCTCTTTCCTCCTCCAGCTCCCTCTACCTAGCCTTCTAGAGCCATCCCTGGTTATTCTGTCCTGGAAGGGCTGTGGCCATTTTGCACCCATATAGGAATTGAGACTGGGGAAAAATAACAGTTGTGCACATGCAGACACAGACACAGAGGCACATGGCAGCCTCTCTGCCTCCTCCCACGTCCTCCTGCTTCCTGCCAGCCGTCCCTAGGGCCCCTCAAAGACAGCGACCTTCTCTGGGCAGCTTCAGCTTGAGGACCACAAGGGCCAGCCCCTGGCTGGCTCCAGGGGCAGCCTTCACCTGTCATGGAATAACTGACCCCACGTTCTGTTTCCTGTTGCAGCAGGCTTGGTGTGGAAGGGCCCCTCCCTGACTTCTAGAGCTGGGGAGGCCTCTGGGAGGCAGTGAAGAGCAGGACTGAGGAGTGGACATCCACGTTGCTCCATGCTCTGAAGCCACACTCTGCCCCCCTCCTGGGACTGGAAATGTCATCTGTGGGCCTCTGTTCTGCAGGCAGCCCCTGCTGTCCCCAGGGAGCAGAGACCAGAGCACAGGGAAGGGAGGCCGGGGTCCCTGCAGCCAGCTCCTGGTTGTGGCCCTGGGCGAGTTAACCTCTCTGAATCTCAGAGCCTTCATCTGGGAGATAACGGAGGGGAGTAAGAGCTGGTGTTGGAGCTCGTGTACGTAAAGATGTGTTGTGAGCCTCACGAGACAAACCAGCGCAGGGGAGTGTGTTTAATTTCACTGTTCCTATTAGTGCGAGGGAGCCCCTTGGGTTGCAGCATGTGATGGATTATGTGATGGGGCCCCAGTGTACTGTCCTCAGTGTGGTCCCTGGTATGTGTGTGAGCATGCACGCCAGTGGGGGCTGCCTGCAGAACCATCCCAGTTCCCAAATCGAAAGAGAAGGTCCTAAAACCATGTCAGCTTGAAACTGCGCGCAGTATGACCACGAGAGAGGATGAGAGGCATGTGGAAACAGAGCAAGATCGAGTGGGGAGACACAGGAGATGCTCACTGTGGCAGTGTTTGTGCTGGGCTTCCAAGAGTGTTTTCTACCCTTACTTCCCACACATTTTATTTGGTGAGAGGAGGTAAAAAGTAGTGTGAATGGGAATGACCGGATCTGGGTCCATGTGTGTCTGCTGCAGTTTTCTTGTGAGACCCTGCATGCATTTGGGCTGGGGTTGTCGTGTCCTGACTGGCCAGTGGTGGTTCTGTGTGTGTGTGTGTGCGCGCGCGTGCAAGGACCAGGGATGTCACTTCTCAGTGTGACATCCCAAAGGCTCCTAGAAGCCTGAAACCTCAGAGGCGCAGTGCTCCAAACAACCACCAGATGGCGCCCAGGTGCAGTCTAAGGATTGAAAGCTGTGGGTTGTCCCACTAGGCAGGCTTTGTGTTCAGCCTGCCCCAGCCCATGGGGGTGGGGAGCGTGTGTGTGTGTGTGTGTGTGTGTGTGTGTGTGTGTGTGTGTGTGTGTGTGTGTGTGTGTGTGTGTGTGTGAGTGTGAGAGAGAGAGAGAGAGAGAGAGAGAAAGAGAGAGAGAGAGAGAGAGAGAAAGAGAGAGAGAGAGAGAGAGAGAGAGAGAGAGAGAGATACCACCTGGGCACTGCCCACACTCCATGCCCTGCAAACTGCAAACCCTGGTGCTCCCGGGATATGTGTGCAAACAAGCTGGTGTGTGCGTGTGTGCTGAAGCAGACCCCACCCAGCCTCCCCACTCCCCAGGCCCTCACTTCTAACTCCTGCCAGGATGCCCCTCATGGTGGCTTCTCCTCCCCGCTCCTTTACCCATGCTGTCCCCCTGACAGGAATGCCCTCTCTCCAACCCCACTCTTACTCATTCTTCCAAGACTTCTAAGAGCCCCCCTGCTCTAGAAAGCCCATTATATCTGCCCAGCATCAACCCCTTAGCCCTGGCTCCCTATTATGTTCTTTCTCTGACCACTCGCTGCTCAGGACTGTCTGTCGGGCCGCAATGTTTAGCAGCTGCCTGCTTGAGGTTCATTCTCCAGTTTCCCCTGAGATGCTGAACCCCACAAGGGTAAGGTGGCACCCAGCCCGGGGCCAGCCACCCAGAGTAAATGCCAGGTAAGAGCCAGGTCACTGAGGAGCACGTTTGCCCATCTCCTGTCCCACAGTGTCCCAGGGAGCCAGTGCCAAGGGCAGGCTGTTGGACTACACCTGCAGGCAGCCCCTGGGACAGAGGACAAGTGACTTCCTGGAGGCCCAGCAGGCTGTGGCTGAGCCCTGGGGGTACTGAGAGGCAGAGGGAAAATGAGGTAATGCTGAGCACGCTGGCTCCCGGGGTCTGTTTTTAAGACCCAAATGTGGGCCATCTGCTTCCCAGTTAGGTGTGGAAAAGAGGCACTATTATTCCTTGGCTGCAGCAGGATGTACTACAGTTAGACTCTGGAAGAACTCGCCCTTGCGGAGACAAGGAGAGGGTCTGGAGGGAAGCATGGGAACTCTCTCCCGTGGGAGCTCATAGCAGCCACAGTCGCTGTGCACATTTGCACGGCTTTCTGTTTTCTCCACTGTGTCTGCTCTGCCTGCACTAACCCCATGTCACACATTGACAAACAGGCATGCAGCCGCTCCTGAGCCTGAAGACAGGAGCTGTCACCATCCCGCTTGACTGACGAGGGACACGCAGCTGCGGGGGCAGGGGTTCACCCTGGCGGCCCAGCCTGCCAGTGTCCTTGTGACCTCCTGGGTTTTACCCCCAGGGATGCAGGCAGGAGTTCTCCCCCCACTTCGGAGACTCTCTGAGAGGGGAGTGTGACCCTCCTATTCCATCAGTGCCCACGTCCCCAGATCCCATGTCACCCTCTGGGGCCCTCCTCCTCTTTGTCCAGAGTCTACAGAGGTACATGTGTGCAGTATATAGGGCATGGTGGGGGACTGGGGAGAACTGAAACAAAGGGGTGGAGAGAGGCCAAGCGGTGTGAGCCCCTGTGGTGGCTCCAGAGGGGCTGACACCCCAGGACTGTGGCGCTCCTCTAAGGACCAGTTTAATTAAAGCATCATTAGTCTGGACCAGACCTGCATTTCAGCGGGGGATGCCCCACTGCCCATTCCCCAAAGGGGAGCTGCAAGAAAGCAAGGAAGCTGCCTTTCCCAGATGTTAATCGTTCTGCAAAAGACCCTAAATGGGAGATAAAATGGGGGAGCAGGAGAGAGATGAAGAGACAGCACAGAGAGAGCGAGAGGGAGAGGCATGGATGCCAGGGGTAGAGGAGAGGGTCACACCTGAGAGCAGGTGTGACTCGGCAGCTGGCCACCCCCAGCCTGACTGTAACCTGGTGTGAGGGCAGGGAGGTGGGGACTGTGGGCTCCCTGAGGAGGCTGCAGCAGCCAGCACCTAGCAGAGGGCCCACAGACGTTTAAATTAACCAAGTGTTTTGGTGTAGAATGGGCTGGTGTTGTTTTGCTCCGGGGAGCGGTGGCCTGGGGAATACTAGCAGGACTCCTTTGGGAGTGGTGGGGCTCCTGGGAAGCTGGAAGGAAAAATAAGCAGGGCGGGAAACCCCTGCAAGCACCTGCCTTTTGGGGCGGGACTCAGGCAGGCATCTTGCTGCTCCAGGCTGAAGGAAAAATGGACACGGCCCCCTGGGGACCCCTGAGACGGACGTGCAGGCAGCCCACCGGGCAGATGAGGTTTCTGCAGCAGCTCCCCTGCCTCTCTGGCACTTGGGGACTCGCGCTCACTCCCCTCTGTGCCAGGGTGGGCTCTGCCTCTCTCAGCATGCGCCTGACCCCTGGGGCCCCCAGGAGTTCTGTCCCAGTTCCTGGAGTGGCAGCTGGGCAGGTTACACACATTTAATTACTAGTAATTAAAAAACTGATTGCTCCAAATGGTGCCTTCCTGGGGAGAGGCATGCTGTGCCTGTCCTCCTGGCCCACCGTGGAGACCATGCCTGGGGCATGGAGCAGGGGCGTCCCAGTCACCTCCTATGTGTGGTGGGGGACAGAACAGTGCCCCCATCCTCCAACTAGCCCACCAGTACCCAGTATCACACCCGTGGACCATGACACTATTGGATGAGTCACAGTGTCCTTCTCCAGGTCCCCTTCTAAAAGCACTCCCCTTGGAAGGCGACATGCTCAGACCGTGATGAGGCAGAAGGAAGACCCCAGTGTGGAGGCCCAGGAAGGACGGGTCTCTGGGGCCACAGGGAGGAGGCGGGAGAGGAACTCAGAGTGGGAAACGTGTGGCAGAGTCGCACTGATTCTGTAACCGGCATCCTGGAAGTGACTTGCTCTAGTCACCATGTGACTGAGGTTTAGTGAGCGCCTGCTGGGCGCTCTGTGCTGATGGACCACCCAGTCCAGGACTGGAGGCGGACTCCATGCATATCAGCAAACCATGCATGAATGATGACCGACTGTGAAAAGGCTGTGGGGGCAGGGACAGGGGCAGGAGGGGACTGCCCAGTTTAGAAAGAACAGTGGAGAAGGCATCCCTGAGGAGGATCCTGAGGGTGACGTGGGGAGAGCCCTCAGGGTGATGGGGGCTGCTTGTGCAAAGGTCCTGAGGTGGGCACGAGGTGGAGTGGGGTGGAGCGGGCAGGAGTGAGGTGCTTCAGGAAGGCTAGGGTGGCTGTGGAGGGCAGGTGCAGGTGTGGGCTGGGCTGGGGATGTTAGCAGGCCCCCGGGATCCCACGTGGTGAATTGATGTGTTTGAAGGACGGAGAGTCTGCTCTGAGCTGTGGCAGACACAGTGAAGGGAAGGAGGGAAGAGGGTGAAGGGTGAGAGGTGACCTGGAAATGGGGCCTGCAGGACCTGCTGATGGTGGGGTTATGGGAGGCGAGGTCGCAGGAGGTGAGGTTGCAGGGGTGAAGCCTGAGGAAGCTGTCTGCAGGTGCAGTGAGAGGCTGTGGAGGCAACTCCAGGGGAACCTACCAGGTGTGGGAGGCTGCAGGGACACCTGTGGGCTCTGAGAACTGCTGGGAAGAAAACGGGAGCCCCAGAGCACTAAGGGGTGCACTTGGAGTCCCCAGAGTCTCCCATCACTCCCCATGGAGGATGCTGGTAATAGCAGCCATGCATGGAAGGTTTATACATGGCCTCACGTGGAATTCGTGAACACACTGCTATGGAGGTCAGTCAGGGAACTGCTATGCCAAATACTCATTTAGTAAGGAGTTTGGGAGAACCGAACCCACCCACCACTGGTCTGCTTTCATCCTGGGAAGTCTCCGCAGAGGCTCTCCCTGCCCTTTCCACCTGGGCGGGCCTCCTCTCCCAACCCCACCCCACCGCACAAAAACAGGGCAGCTGCACACCCTCTGCTCAAGGCTCCTCCCTGGCCCCGCCCCACCGCCCTCTCACGTGGGCACCAGTGGGGGAGTCAAGTCAGGGCCAGCCCTGTGTCTGCAGGGGCTCCCTGGCTCTGCTGGAAAAGGAGATTCAACAGGAAGTACAAGGAAACAGACTGGTCTGTCTGGAGGATTTGGGGTGCATGGGGCATGGGGCCTGACTCCGGTGTGGGGTGGGGCTGGAAGAGTTTGACAGGGAGAGTTGGGCCCTCCTCAGCCTGCCCTCTGTGGCCTGGCCTGCAGGGGCAGGCGTAGGTGGACACCACCCTAAGAGCTCCCTTCTGGCTCATTCAAATCCTCTTGGCTTAGGTCCAATCTCAGCTCAGGGGTGCCTGGGGGAGAGGCTGGAGGGCCTGCAGTGGCTGGGGTGGGGGTGCCTGAGCTCAGCCTGGTAGCTTCTCTCCCAGCCTCCTGCCTGCCCCTGCGTACCCCACTCCATGCCCAGGGTCTCCAGTCTCCTCTCCTCCACACTCCCTCTGCCTTCTGCTGGGCTCTTCTCTCTGGATCCCTACCTCTGTCCTTCTCTGAACAGCTTTGCAGAAAGAGTGCAAAAATCCATTGGCCATTACCCCTCTTAGCCTCAGTTTCCTTGTTTGCTAAGCCAGGCCAAACGTCTTGCACCTGGGTGAAGGGAGGCTCGGCTGCAATGCACACACAAGCCTCCCAAGAACCGACCTGTGCGGGATCCCTCCCAGCGCACCCTGGCTTCTTGCCATCCCTTCTGCATCTCCCCCCAGAGCCCCTCCCTCCTGCTAAGTATGTGCCCCCGTCGCACTTGCTCCTGACACTGGATCCTGTGGTCCCCGAAGCACAGCAGGGACTTGGGGCACAGTGAGGGGCATGGCCCTCCCTAATCCTCCCCCATGCACCGCATCCCACAGGCTTTGGGGTCCACAGGTGGATCTCCCTTTTGCCATTTGCCTGGATTTGTGGCTCGAGGGACAGATCCCAGGACTTTGAAAGTCTGGGCAAAATTTGTTTCTCTTTGCCTTGGTCTTTGTGGATCCTCTCAGTCAACAAAACAATCCAGCACCATCCCTAGTCTCTCCCCTCCTCCATTCCTTCCTTACTCCTCCTTCCTTTTTTTCTCTTCCCCAAGGAAGCTTTACCCTCACACACCTTGTATAAGGTGAGGCCCTTCCCTCTGCACTGGGGAGAGCTGAGGGCGGTCACTCCCTGGGCCCTGGGGTGGGGAGGTGAAGGATTAAAGTGACACTGTGGGGAGAGAGTTTCAGTGGGCGGGGCTCTGAGAAACCCACCCCCGACGGATGGTTGGGTGAGTGCCCAGCTGACCCATGCTGACCTCTCCAGCTGACCCATGCTGACCTCTTCATGCGTGGTGGACCAAGTGAAAAAATCACAAGGTATGTCCGTGGCATGTGAAGAAAGCCCTGGGAGGAAACTGCCAGGCCATTGTGGGGTGACAAGAAGCCAGAGGGCAATGCTAGCCGTGGTCAGAGGGCAACTTCATGGAACTCAAGTCAGAAAGTGCCAGGGTAGGGCATCTGTTCTCGTCCACCTTCCCTGAGTCTAAATCAAGGACAGGGACTGCCCTGGCCTTCCTCTGGGGAGTCCGTGTAGGATCCAACAGAGGCAGACTCGAGGTGGTGGAGAACCTGGGAGGCTTCCAGGTCAAGGTCAGGTGCCTGGGAGGCCTGTCAGTGTGGAGATGCAGCTGCCTACCATGGTTTATGCAGGGGGGACAACCGGCAGAGGATGCCAGGGCCTACACTGAAGCAGAAGCCGTTACCGTGGACCTAAGGGAAAAGAATACCGTTTGTTTTTTTAAGCTGAAAGGCAGTGGAAAGATGTATGCATTCACCCCACACATGTGGACCAGGCACTGTGCAAACACCAAAGGTGTACTTGGAAGAAGACAGGCCCTGTCTGAGAACGAACGGCGCAGGGAAGTTCTCAGTTTGGGCCACGCCCTCAGGGCCACAAGGCAGCAAGGGACCTGCTCGAGGGTGGCCGGTGCGGCTGGTCCCTAAAGGGCAGACACGAGTTGCCAGGAGCATGGGCTGAGAAGGACCTTTGGGCAGAAGGACAGAGTGCAAAGGCTCAGAGACGGAAAACCGTGTGAGTGGCATGGAGGGTGGGGGCCTGCTCGATGGGTGGGGGTCAGAGGTGCCACCACTGTTCTCCTCAGGGGCATGGGGAGAGAGGAGGTGGACACCTGAAAGATGTGAAATGCCCCGTTCTGAGCTTGCAGGTTTCTCTCACCCAAGACCCTAGGATTCTGGGATCCCCAGTCCCAGGATTCATGGTGTGTCTGACCAGAGTCCTGAGGGTCACCAGGGGAGGGAAGATGAGTCAGGACATCCCCCCGCAGCAAGGCTGTAGGCCTGGAGCTCTGCCCAGACCTGGTCTTTGGGGCCTCCTTACCACCTCCTCCAGGGAGCCCCCCAGAGGGTGTCTCCATACTGGGTTTAAGGTGACCCAAGTCTGCCTTCAGTCACATCTGTACCCATTTCTTCCCTTCTTCTTTTAAGGTTTTAGTTTTGGCCAGGTAATTAGCATAGCTCTTCCCATTAATATTATATTTTTAAAAAAAGGTGATGGAGGGGACGGGGTTGGAAGGGAGGGGCTGCATGTGCCAGTAATTGTCTTGACAGCCGGGGATCCTGGTACAATGACAGTCTACTTTAAGTGGCCCAATTAGCATAAGAAACGGCTCGCCAAAAGTTCTGAAGGCATCGTGTTGATTAATGCAATTTATCTTGCAAACCAGCGGCAGACAGCTGAATCGCTGCTAATGATTATTATATACATTTATACACATTATGTACATGCGGCCTCCTCTCCAAGAACCACACCTCTCCCCTCTCCGTCAGTCTGCGCCCCTGCCCAGGAGAGCCCGCAGGCTCCACCCACCCCAAACCTCCTGCCCAGGTTTCTAAAGGTTCACCTGTGTCCTCCACTCCAATTGTCCTCTACTCCCTTGTTTGCCAAAATGGGCTGCCTTTGATATGAATGGGCCAATTTTCCCTGAGATGGAGTTGATGTCTAGAAAAAAAATCATCTCAAGAGTAATGCTCACTGCCCAGGCGAAGCTCCGGAAGGCTCCAGGAGCGGCCAGCAGGTGATTCCAGACAGCAAAGACTAGACATGTGACAGGGTTCTCGGTGCTCAGCTAACGGCCACTGTTTAAACCAGCGGTATGTGCAGTGTGAGGCTGGCAGCGTCCCTTTCCTTCTGTTTCAAACATCCAGCTGTGAACTCCCGTCCTGGGTTCAACACCAGGGTCCTGGCAGCTGCAAGGGCAGGGGCCCAGGCACTGTGGGCAAGACCAGGGCAAGAACACCAAGCAAGTCACCAGGCAGCTACCAGTTCTGGGTGTTCCTCTTGTGCTGGCACCACCCTCAGAGCTTACACACAACCACCCTACCTGTGCTCCCTGTCACCTCTTCCCCACTCTGCACAGAAGAATTGTGCCTGGTCCGAAACCTGGGCGACTTGGGCCCAGGGCTGGTGCCCCTTTGTTGCCATTCTCAGCAACCAAATCCAGGTGCGAGTCTGGAAGTGGGATCAGAGGCCGGAGATTACTGGCTCAGATGATGGAAGCTGCCACTTGGAGGTGGGTGGGGAGGGTCCGTAGGAAAAGAACAGAGGGGGTACTGGATTCAGGGGAGGGGAGGCACCAGGGAATGCAGGGCAAGAGAGAAAATGAGGCACAGAGGTGGAGTGACAGAACCATGCCACTAGCGTGGCACTGTGCCAGGGCTTGGGGTTACAAGGATGTGTCAGAGAGGACTCTTTCTTCAGAGTCTGAGGGGCCAGGGGTCAACTAGCTCACACATATGAGTTCTGTCTGGGAAAAGTCCAGCCATTGTAAATATAATCAGAATGGTTTGTGCAACACTGATGTAACCTGGCAGCCAAGGAGGGTGGACTGGAATGAGCATGTGTGAACAATGACGACTTCACTGTACTAGCCAGTCAGTGGGGGTCATAGCTGCTGGTGAGTGAGCATGTGTTCTGTGTGGCTGTCACATTCAAAATGACCGAGCTAGTAGAGCAACGAATCTGCATCGAATTCTGCGTTAAGCGTGAACATTCCTCTGCGGAAGCTCTTTGGATGATTCAGAAGGCCACAGCTAGGGGCCTCCGGTGACTGGCAGCTTGATCAGGACAATGGACCCACTCATGCAACACGTCTCATGCAGTTTGGTGAAACATCAAATCACCCAGGTGACTCAGCACCCCTACCACCCCAATTTGGCACCCTGCGGCTTCTGGCTTTTCCCAAAACTAAAATCACCTTTGAAAAGGAAGAGATTTCAGATCATCGGTGAGACTCAGGAAAATATGTCAGGGTTGTTGAAGGAGATTGGGAGAACTGTGTGAGGTCCTGAGGTGCCTACTTTGAAGGGGACAGAGGTATCATTGTCCATGTACAAAGTTTCTTGTATCTTGTGTCTTCTTCAATAAATGTCTCTCTTTTGCATATTACGTGGCTGGATACCTTCTGGACAGACCTTGTATAGTCTTATAGGTGGAGTAAAACTCCTGGGGTGGGGGAGGTGGGCAAGTTGAGAAATCCTAGGGCACAGCTGTGGAGCAACGGGTTTGCCTCTAGGGGCTGGGTCTGAGGTGATGGCGTAGAGGATGAGGAGAGCCAGCTGGACGCTCCTGCGCAGCAGGCTGGCAGTGATGGGGCAGCGGGGAAGGACCACTGGGGCTCAGGTCGGCGTGCAGGAGGGACCAGGAGCCTTTCAAGGGGGCTCTAATGGCAGTGATGCCATTGACAGTAATAAGGAAGTTGGTGTGGATGGTGAACTAGGGGGGACCAGTGGAATGGTGGCAACTGCTCCTTAGGATGAAGGTTTGGAATTTTTCTCTTAGGACTTAGATTCTTAGGGGAGGAACTGAACTTTGTTGAGCACCTACTATGTTCTAGGAAGCGCACCAGGAGCTCCTTTTCTCACCCAACGGCTGTAAGAGGAAGTACTGTCATCCCATTTTACAGATGGTCAAAATGAGGCTAGGTGAATAACCTCCCAAGGTCATGCGGAGTAACGGAGAATGAGCCTAGCTTCACCCTCATGCTGCCTGGCCTCCGAGTTCACCGTCAGAGGAAATGGGGAACCACAGACTGAAGAGTAGATGCAGAGGATCTAGATATTTCCATCCTAATCGGGGGTGCCTGGAAGAACTTCAGGACACCTCCATTAGGATGCTTCTGTGAGCCCACAAGTGACTACATACACATGGAAACTTGCAGACTCTGGTCCCTATGGGCAGGTAAAAGTGAACCTGTTCTCTCAGCAAACCCAGGGTTCACGACGGGCGAGGTTCTGAAATTGGAGAACTCAGGAATGAAGGGGTCCCGTTTTTGGCTTCTGTTCCCCTGGCTCCTAACCCTATGGCCCATGAGAGATTTGTGGGGGTGGGTGCTTTATGGGATGAGCGGAGGCCCAGGGCCAGGGGCTCCAGGAGGAAAAGGGCCTGCTTGGGGCTTGCCTCTGCCCCTTCTTTCCAGTCCTCCCGTCCTCTGAGGGTTCTCCAATGAGCCCCTTATAAAGGCTCTAACTGCCCGCCCTGCTGGTTGGCTGGTTGGCTTGTAGCCTCTCCCTCCGCCAGCACAGGTACCCAGCCCAGGGCCTCTCTGGAAATGCTGCGATGGGCATGCTGAGATGCCCATATTTTCTCACCAGGTGGCTTTGGAGACACCCCACCTTCCCACTTTCTATCACAGAGCACTGCCCAATGGACAAAACCGCCTGGGGACCATCCAAGCTACTCCGTCTAGGTTTTGCTATTTAATACGAAAATAGAGTATGGTACTCATCTACTTTAAAAATGAAAACAGGGAAAATGAGACTTGATTTAATATACATAACAGATAGTAAAATATTCTTCTGTTCTGTGTTGTGGTCATTAAAAGGAAGGTGACCTAAAGGTAGCGAGGCAGCAAAGGGAAAGAGAACGGGGCCTGGTGTGGGGAGCAGTGACCAGAGGCCTCTGAGCGAGAGAGGGTCAGGGAAGGAGGTGCCAGGAAGGACAGAGGCGCGGAGGGAGAGGAGAGCGGCAGAGACGGAGCCTGGCCCTCAGGTACCTGGACGAGCCCAGTGTCTGAACACGTGGACGGGCCCTGTGCACCAGCAACGGCTGAGTATTTTATGCCTGTTCTCACCAAATCCTCTCAGTAATCCTGCACGATATTATTAGAGAAGAAAAACACGGAAGGCAGTGAGCTTTGGCGACTTGCCCAGGTCCCCAGCTAAGCCACCATGCTGACCTTGGTCTCACTGACCTCGACCCAGCAGAGGTCCTGGTTCATGTCAGGCACTCGGTGCCTGGCCCTGCACCTCTACTGTGGACCCCTGGGCCTCTGTCTGAGCTTGGCCTCGCCACACTGCTCACTCCAGGGACCACGCAGCCTCCCCACAGGCCTTCCTGCCGCTACTCTTCCCCTCTCACTGGCCTGCACACTGTTCTTCTGCAGGGCCCAGGCCCTCTCTGCTCCAGCCCCTCTGTCACCCATTCATCTGCCTGCCTGTGTTCCAGCCACTTGGTTCTCTCCATCACACTGTGCACTTTTATGGTCTGCTGTCTTTGGGTCTGAAATGCCCATGAGGACCACGGAGGTGTGTGCAAGGCCCAGTGGGAGCATCCAGGGAGGGTCTGGGGGTGTCTGCAAAGCTTTGCAGAGGAGCTGAGGTCTGTGCTTGGAGCCTGCAGGCAGATGAAGGTCTATGGGTGGCTGAGGTGGAAGAAACAGCAAGTGCAAAGGTGGGGAGGGCGAGGGAGCGTGTGCAACAGGCAGGAGCAGAATAGGAGAGTAGAGAGGGGCTGGGGTGAGCCCCATCACCCCAAATAATCCTGTCTTGTCTGTGCTCTTCTCAGTCAGCCCAGGTATGCTTTACACTTGGCTGTGAGTCCTGGTTGAACATGGTTTGGTGGTGCCATGCAGGTGTGTGGGTTGTAGGCTGCAGGCCCTCCCTCAAGTCGCTGCCTGATGATCTTGAAGGCTGTGGCGAGTCAGCTCACAGCTTCTGTGTGGACCATAGGCTCTGGGAGGGCACAATGTGTCTGATCTGTTCCTTGTGGCCTGACCCATAGTAGGAGCTCAATAAGAGCCTGTCGAATGAATAAAGGGAGGGTGGCCCTCAAGGAGAAAGCAAAAGTCTGGCCAGGCCAGGTACCCTGCAGATGTGGCCCATGTGGGAGGGTCTCAGGAGTGCCTGGGAGGGTTAGGGGGTGGCCAGCTCTGCCTGGATCTGAGCAGCCCAGGGCTGTCTGGACCCCAGTGCTCTGCCTGCCTAAGATCTCTGCCCAATCTCTAGGCACTGCCACCCAGGCTCTTCACCTCTGACCCAGAGATGGAGCCTCTGGGAACTCTAGGCTAGCACCATGTCATCACTGCTGGGCCAGGGGCCTTGTGCCAACTCTGGCACCCACCAGCTGCACAGTACCGGCCTGCACTGAGCAGACTCTACGACCAAGGCGTTCTGCGGAGTCCTTCCAGGGGAGAAACTGCAGAGAAAATGCTGAGCTTCGTGGCTTCACGTCAATGCTGTGAGAGAGCACTTACTGGGTGCCCAGGCCTTGCTCTAAACACTTCACGTAACGAGCAGGGTGGGACTACTGATAACTTCCCCACTGGACAGACAAGGAAACTGAAGTCCAGACAGGTGCAATTACTTGTCCAAAGAGTACAGCTAGTCAGGAGGCAGACAGTCCTGTTGCAGCTCCATGCTCTTAGCGACCCCACGTCCTCCCAGAGAGGGAAGGTTCCCTGCTGGCTTGACCTCTGGGCTCTAGACGGGCATCTGCCGGTCTGTGGGTAAGTTCCGGGGGAGCACCAGAGGATGGACTGGGGCCTGCCTGGCCTTTGCAGCCAGTCGGGCCTGAGGCTGAATCTTAGTTCCAATCACAGAGCTAGCTGTGTGACTGTGAGAACACTTCCTACCCTAGCTTGGTCTCCATGGGATCTCCACAGGATGCGAGTGGTGGGGAATGAGGCTCCGTGAAGGCACATGCTATAAAATAGGGCTTGGCTCAGGCCTGGCCCATCGCTGGTGCTCCCTAAATTCTAGTTATTATTATCAGCCTCCCACTGGACCACCAGCCTTGAGCATTCGACGTGAGAAGGTCGTGTATACAGGACAGTGAGTTGCAGCTTGTGCGGGCACATTTGCGTCTCCACAAGGGCGTTGATCTTCGGGAGTGCTGCACTCCTGCCCTAGGTCTGGCTCAGCAAGCACATCTACCTAAAGGGTAGAGTTCAACCAAACTCAACATTGCTAAGTTGGCTTTCTAGTTGTGGTCTGAGGACTGTAACCCGTCAAACCCCTCATTCCACTGCAGCTGCCCCAACTGACCCAGGCTGTCTGCAGGCTGGCAAGCCCAAGGGAAATGCAGGGTTTGAGTGAAGTTATTTAGACTCTTGTGTTAATGACTTCCGAGGACAGCACTCCTCCTGAATATGCAAATCAAACCGTGAGGACTTGTGAAAGAAGCCTGCTTAGCTTACAATCACACCCCTACTTGCCTCTGAGGAGGTGTGGGAAAGATGCCTGGGCCCCACCCGCAGGCCCAAGGGAGTATGGTGTGGGGGTGAGGAAGGCTTGCTCTGTGGCTCCCCACAGCTCCAAGCTTGATTCTAGCCTTTTTCCTCCTGAAGGGTCACTCCCTCTCATCAAGGACATTTTAAGTGGCTTTTAAAGCCTTTGCTCAAGTCTCAATGCAAAGACTCCCCTTGGAGATGCCCAGCTGGGGAGCTACCTGGCCCATTAGAGCTGCTCTAGCAGCAGCTCTGGAGGGAGGACTAGTGCAGGGGGAGGGTGAAGGGGGCTGGGGAAGAAAAGCAGTGGGGGGCCAAGGGGCATCTTTAGGAGGTGGTCTGCGTGAACCCTGAGGTCCTGAGGCATGAAGGCCAGCCCAGGCCATGTGCTTTGGGTGCAGGAAGCCAGAGGATCAGGCAAGCCCTGTGGTCAGACCCCCTGGACTAGTTGTCTGAGAAAGAACTGTGTGTCGTGTGTGCACCTCACGGGCACTGTTCCTCAGTCTTGGTGAAATGAGCAAGGAGCTCAAGGCAGAGCTGGGTCAGGTGGCCCCTGAGGAAGGAAGAAGTTCTGGCCATACCCCTTTGGCCCTCATCTCCACTTTGAACCCTAGGTCCCAGAAAGACGTCTGTCTTTCTGCTGAGCATTGGGCGTCTGCTGAGCAGGCTCCTCCTCCCAGACGCTGCTCTAGCTCCAGCTCAGACCATGTTTGTTCCAGCTCTACTGCTGCTCCTCCTCCTCACACCAAATGGCATTTAAATGTTAATCAAGTCAGGGTTGCCTAGCTGTGCTCCCCAGTTCCCCAGCGGCTACTGAAGGTCAAGGCCAGGCCTGAGAACTGTCCCACCTGATCAGGAATTGCGTTTCTTCAGATCCCCAGGGCCTGCAGCCAGACCAGCTCTGGGCGCTGGGGAAAAGGCACTGTGAGGATGGGTGGGGGTTGGGACTCAGGGCTGAGGTGTGGACAGCGAGCACAGGGTGCACTGCTGACACAGGGAGGACCACAGGGCTGCCTCAGCCTGGAGCGGATTTACCCTGGACCTATCTGAGCGTCCCATAGGTCAGAACTAGCCCTTTGGACCCCTCCCCTCCTCACAGTGCTCCCTGAGTTCTCTGAATTGCCCCTCCTTGTCCTGTTACTGTAGCCCTTCCCCTCTATCTCCTGCCTATCACCTGCTTGTTCTCCATTCACCTGCATTCCTGGGCCCTCCTCCTGTCTCATTCTGACAAATCTCTGTGCATTTAAAAACACCAACTTGGGGTTCAGGTGTGGTTTGGGCAGCTTCCCTGTCTGGATGATAAAGATGATATTTGCACATGGGCCCCTGGGGAGATTACAGGAGAAGATGCCCAGAAGACAGCCTGGCACAGAGTAGGCCCTCTCTAGGTCCTCTGGTTTCTTCCTCCATGTCCTCCTCGATTCTCTCTGAAACTACCACTCCTCTCCACATCTGCACAGAGAGGAACTCCGCCTCTCGGCAGCTGCCTGACGGGCTCCTCATGCAGAGCTGCACAGGCCCCCCCTGGGCCTTTGTGGGGGGGTCCTGGACATGTGCCTGGGTAGGTATGGCAGGAGGGGATGGAAGGCTGGGTGAGGTTACAAGATGCTGAGCATGCTTTTATGACTCAAAAAAAAAAAAGCCATTAGTAGCCTTGCAAAAGGAAGAGAACTTCCCACCCAGGCAATATTTTCATGTATAGAAATTTATCACCTACCAGAACATAGACAAGAAATAGGAGAGGAGGAAACATTTTTCCAGGTACCCAAATCAACATAAAGAAAATAAGAACAAACATTTTTCATATCATAGATCTCAGGCTCTCTCTTACTGTGTTATAACTCTTACTTTAGGGAGAATCATAACAGTATTGATATTCTGGGTTCCAAGCACACAAGAACTTGGGAAGGACATTACGAGGGGTGGCGAGTGTTCCTGGAGCTCCAGTAGATACGAGAACTGTCAGCTGTCAGCCGCTTCACAGGGCGGATCTTGGAAAGGACCAGAAGGCTTTAGCGCTAACCGTGTGAGTTACCAGTGATTGAGTTATCTGCGGTCATTCAAAGCAAATTCCTACCCAAGGCTTCTGATAATGGAGGTGTTAGGCCCTGCTGGCTGTCCCTGGGAACACCCCTGGAGGTTGCCCAGCCCCTTTGTACCCCTCCCACCCCTATGCATTTCTGGGCTTCCACTCAGGGCCCTGCCTCATGCCCTCAGCCTCCCCATTCAATGCTGGGGCAGCCAGGCTGCCTCTCTGGCTGTGGCAAAGACTGTCAGGGTAGGGACCACATGGGCCATCTGTCTCCAGGAACACACTGCTTCTCAAACCCCTCTGGGTGAGGAGAGTGAAAAGGGGGATAGAGGGCGCGGCCTCTTGGCCCAGTGCAGGTTTCTTTGTTCTATGAAATTCTACGTGTTGATTCTTCTGAATAGGCATTTTTCCAGGGGATTTGCTTTGGGAAGATTTGCAGAGCTTCCCCTCACACTCAGCTCTGGGGAGCCTGGCCACTGGGCACCTGCCTCCCTGTGGCCAGCCTCCCTCTCCCTCTGGCTTCCTGTCTCCTCTCTTTGGCCCTTCCCTATAGCCAGCATTTCCACAAACACCCTGTTCTTGGTTTTTGCTGTTTCACAACTGTGGTCCTTTTCTTGGGGCAGGAGAAATGACAAGTGTCCTCTCACTTTTCTCTGACAGCCACCCTGGGAATTGGCCCCATCCCCGGCCTGGGTTCCAGGACCCACCCTGGAGTGTTAGATACCCAGGTCACACCTGGGGTGGACAGCAGGTCCCGCCTGAGACAGTAGTTGAGGGATGGAGCTTTGGGATGGAGCTCCGGTCCTGGTCCAGAAGCTGCGGGCTGTGACTCCGAGCCCACATGGCGTTGCTCTTGGGGCGCTGTCGCCCTTGGGTGGCCTCAGCAGCACGCACTGCGCCCCAGCCCCAGGTGTCTGTGTGTCTGCAGGGAGGAGTTGCTGAAACCCTGATGCAGTGTCATTTCTGGTCGGGTCTAAGTAACTTGGAATAAGGAAGAGGAGCGAATGGAGCGCTCCCGGCAGAACAAGTCTCAAGTGCCCTCATAAGGTCGTCCCAAGCGAAGTGCAGGTGACTCTGTGCCTTTCAGCCCCTGGGTCCAGGAAGACCAGATGAAATAGGAGGCAGGGCCTCCGCCCCAGCAGACTGGGGGGTGGGGGAGGAGACTGTAGCAGTGACAGAAAGCAGAGGGCAGTCGGACAACAGGTGCCTGAGGAGATGGGAGAAGAGGAAGGCCAGTGAGGATGGAGCAGTTGCCCGGTCTTCCAGGTCCTAAAGGAAGGGGAGTGCTGTGGAAATGGCAGCGAGGGGGGAGGCTTCTGAAGGCATGATCTAGGGGGGAGAGGGGGAGAGAACAGAGAACTATCACCCTAGAGTAGGGCATGGGCCTGGGCAAAAGGGACCTAAGAGAGAGGAAGAGCCAGGATACCGAGGGCCTCAAAGGCTCAACCCTCAAGGCGATAGGCAGCCACTGCAGGGTGTTGAGCAGGGGCGCAGCACAAAGAGGATGGGAGGAGGTGGCTCCATTACCCTTAAGTTGGGAGGTGGAGGGTGGCTGACCGCTTCCAGACCCACCCCCTCCCACCCTCACCTCTGGGGCAGGAACCGTCACTAGAAGGGGGCAGCATACCCCCTGCCCCTATGAGGGAGATGGAGCCAAGGGCTCGGGAGGGCAGAAGAGAGAGGGATTCCCTCGCAGCCCCTGAAGAGGGGTAGGATGAATTTAAAACTAAGTCAGCAGCTGGACACACCATGCCTGAAGAATGACACTTGACATACACAATAGTTCAATCCTCCCACTGTGTCAGGGTAACCAATTCGGTGATCAGGACCGAGGAGCCCTTCTTGACAGTGATTTATAGGAGCACGGCGTGGACATTCTGGTCAGAATTTAGAGGGAAACAGACTGAGCCTGAAAAAGAACTTTCTAACCCTTAAAACTGCCTGACCCAGGAAGAGAACATCTTGAAAAGGTCGTGTGCTCCCTGCCCCTGGAGACGCTTGAGAAGGAGAGGCCTTGGGGCCGGGAGAGCATGATCTGTCACTGTGTTTTCTAGCCATTGGCCCTGTTGAGAAGGGTGGTCTCTGTTTTCCCCAAACCAGATCTTGAGGTATCCGACAGAATACGGCTTGGAGAGGAACACCACGGAGAGGACCCAGAGAAGTGCTTACAGCAGAGGGCACCAGTCCCGCCAGTCTTCATTGTCGCCATGGTTATTAAGAACACTCACAAGAGTACCCGAGTCTTGCCCAGATGTCAGCTAGCTGGGTCTCAAGCCCTCTGCTCCTGCCGTCCACCTGCTAGCTCAAACCCCCACACAAGGGTTGCAGGGTAGATCTCTATCTCTTTTTGTAAACCAAGAACAAGGCTCAGAGGTAGGTAGCTTGCATGGGAGTGAAGGGGACTGCAGTGGGCATGACCCTGACCCCGTCTTCCCCACACTCCTGTCCAGGACCCTTGCCTGGTGCTCTCCTGGCTCAGTGGGACTTGAAGCTCAGTTGCCGTGGAGACAGAGGCAGTGGGAGAATGCATGGACATTCCCAGAGGAAGACCGGGAGGCTGGGTTTGGAGAGGGAAATAGTGTCCCTGAGGTCTCTAAACCCTTGCCCTGCCCACCTCCCATGCTCTGATCTTCCTGCTATGGCAGATCCTCTCTGTCGGAGATGAATCTGGTGTCCAACTCCTACCCCACCATCTCCTATTCTCCATGGAGCTTTTCTGGGTGGCTCCTTACTGGTTTCCCATTTAAGAGATATCTACTGAAAACCCAGTGAAAATACTAAGTGCTGCAGGATCCAGGAATATGGGGTGCTGGGATCCTGGCCTCTCAGAAGCTTTAGCCTGGATTTTGAGACATGATCTAGGGGAGGACACCTGGGAGAACTCGGAGGCCGTCCACTGGCAGAGGGGGTGTCGCAGGGTGGAGGTGCCAGGGCGTTTGCAAGAGGAAGTGAGGGAGATGGGGCGCAGGTAGTAGTGAAGAGGGGTTTCCTGGAGGAGGAAGCCTCCTCCTGAGAGTTGAAGAGGATGAAACAGGTTGAGAGGAAGGAAGCAGTGTAGTCAAAGGGGGTGGAAATGATAGGGGAGGAGTCTGACCGGAGACAGATGTGGGAAGGAGAGAGGTAGCTGGGAAAGCTGGGGACCGTCCCTGTCAGCCCCTGAGCTTGAGTCTTCCAGCCTGGGGGCTGCAGAGGGCCCCTGAGCTGGGGTGGGGGTGGGTGGAGGGAAAGCAGGGTGCTCTGGGGATATCTCCATGTCCTGCATGAGACACTTGGTTCAAAAGGGACAGGGGGGCCACATCCGATTTCTTCCGGAGGAGCTCACCAGGCACATGGCCCAGGACTGTTTCCGTCTTCCCTGCACTAGGAACGGGGAAGCAGAGGAAGGAAAAATGGAAATTGAATCAGGGAGAATGTTTTTTTTTCCTTGAGAGAGAGAAAAAGAAGGAGAGCACAAGTGACATTTGAAGCCATAATACCTTAAAGTCAATATCATTACCTCTGATATTTACTGTCAGCTCCGAGGCGCCAGCGAAGTGGGAAAGTTCATCCATCTCTCCCTATACCAACCGTGGCGTCGCCAAGAGCTTCCCCCTCCCTCCTCTCTGTGCAATTTCAGTTAATTGTTTGACTGTGTTAACACCCCACCACCCCACCCAGCCGGGCTTCCAGCAGGGTCAGGGGAGGGTGGGCTTGCTGAGGAGGCAGCAGATGGGATGGGCTGGGAGCCCAGGGGCACGGCTGGGGATTCCCAGAGCCAGGCTCTAGCCCCGTCTTAACTGTGGGTCATTTGCGTCTCAGGGGTTCCGTCTGTGACCTGGGTACAGAGCCACTAGACATGCCCCACAATACAGACATCACTCACTGATTCATCAACCCGTCAGGTGAGAACTGAACCTTCTCCTGCCCCCAGCTCCCTGCCAGCCTCCTCCCCTCCTCTCTGCTGGTTCCTTTCTCCTGACCTTACACCCTCATACTCATGTCTACAGAAACTTCTTTCAGATCTGGCCGCCCGCCTGGCCCTGGCATCTTGATCCTTCTCCCAACAGTAAGACAGTGGGGGGACCTGGCTCCCTGGGGGTGGGAGGGGAGGGCACTGTCTCCCCCCTTAGGTGGCCTGTCCTTCCTCTGTCCATCCTGACCACTGCCGTCTCTGACCAGCCCTCTTCCCAGGGGCCTGGTTTGATTTCAAATCCAATTTTCTGCCATAAAACTTCCTCTTTCTCTGTTTTGGCGGCCAGCATCTGTCACTGTCAGCCGGCAAAGCCATTTTTCCAGCCTGACCCTGACCCCAGGGTTTGGGGCCACCTTGGTGTGGAGGGAGCAGGTAGCTGTACCCTTCCACTCCCACCCAGGCACTCGAGGTCAGGCCTGTGCATCTGCTATGTCCTTGTGGGGCAGCCACACACACACAGCTGAGTTGCCCGTGCACACCTGTGGAGTCTGTGCCTTGTGCTGTGCAGGTGGCTGTGTACCATCTGTGTGCAAGCACGAGCAGGTGCCTGAGGACCTGGGTGAACACCTGGGTGCCCATGTATGGGTGGGCATGCCTGTTCCTGCTGTACACAAGCCTGCACACGTGAGCCCATACATGTGAGCCCGTGAGCGCTGCAAACCTCAGCCGTGTCTGCCTTCTGGGAGCTGTGTGCTTGTTTGGGTAGCACTAAGGTGGATTCCAGAATGGAGAGGAGAGGAAGGAGCCGGCTGGGGTGAGGTTCACTGAGTGATGCTTCCACAGAGAAATGCCAACCTCCTGCACCCCAGTCCTCCCAGCTGCTGAGCCTCCCCCTGGTCTGCAGCCTGTACCATGGGGCCACCAGCACCCGAAAGAAACAGGTAAACACAAACTGTCTCCCAGAACACTGCCCTGCATGAGGGGGCAGTGTGGGGTTGGGCTGGGTCCCAGGGTTTGGTGGGACCCAAACCTCCACCCGGCCATTGCCCAAGGGCTGTGCCTACCCCCAGAAGCCTCCTTGCCCCAGTTTACCACAGTTCCAGTGTCTCCTGGAGGGCTGGCTCTCTGGGCCTTCCAAGGAGCCTACAGGTGCCTCTGGGGACTGTGGGGGAGGGACATAGGGGAGGTCCCCCTCCTCACAGTGTGCGTGTACTGGGTTGGCCAAAAAGTCCGTTATGTTTTTTCCACAAAATAGAAGACACATTTTTCATTTTCATGGATATCTTTATTGATTTGGATATTTTGAGTATGTCGGCTATCTCCCACTATTAGCTTCTGGTGGGTAGAGGCCAGGGTGCTGCTAAACATCTTCCAGTGCATAAGGCAGCTCCACAGCAAAGAACTATTTGGTCAAAATGTCAATAGTACCAAGAAACTTCACAAACCACCTTTGACACATTCTATCAGTCACAGCACCTTCTCCATACACTGCACAAATTGTTTTTTGTGTTTCAGTTGTGTTTTTACCTTTCTTGAAATAATAAAGCATAGCATACTGAAAATGTTGTGTATTTTCTTCCATCTTCAATATTAAAATGGCTGCACAAAAATTCACAAAAATGAAGTTTTTTTTAAGTGCATGCTGACATGACAGCTGTCACCAAACAATCTAACAAAATTCTTTCAAATGAAGTTAAAGACAACTAAGCATTATTGGAGCCATCCTATGGAAAACAAAAAAAAAACCATAACAGACTTTTTGGTCTCCCTGTGCTTACCCCGGGTAGGCTGTCTCCAGGCAGTGTCCTGACCACTCCCTTTCCTTGCTGTACTCCAGGCCCAGGCAGTTCTTTAAATGCTCTGGAAGCACTTACCCCTTGCTCTATAGTCTCACTGTTGCTGCCTTAGTTCCACTCCTTACTGCCCCACGTCTCTGCCTGCTTCTACCGCTCAATTGCTCGAAGACATGCTATGGCTCCCCAGTGCCAAAGGGTTGCCTCTAAATACTCTAGTCTGGCATTCGTGGCCCTCCGAGATCTGGTCCCAGCGCTCTCGCAGGCTCACTGCTTCCTCTAGCCCTATTCACACCTTCTGCTCCAGCCAGACCAGGCCATGGACTTACACCCTCTGGGGACGCAGCCACCACAGCATATTAGGAGAGACACTGCCCAGGGAAGGCCCCCATGCACTGTGTCCCTTGCACGAAGCCCTTGCCTGTCTCCACTGTGCCCTGGGGCCCTGGGCTGTGCGAGCTGCAGGAAGATTCCTATGAGTGAGGTTAAGCAAAGTGTTTGCTCTCTCCTCAGAGCCTCACCTGATGCCCGGGTTTGTCTCAATCAAGTGTTCCCCCAAAGCAGAGGCACCTGCTACCTGAAACCAGAGGGGTAAGGACAGAGAAAGCCAGCAAACAAGAGATACCCTGACCCCGACTCCCATAGCCTACAAGCTGAGGGTCCACTGCGGAGCCCAGCCCCCGGTCCAGCACGCTCCTCTGGAAGCACAGAGCCCTTCATCCCTCCTCCGGGGGAGGGTGGAAGGGGAACCCGCTATCCCACTTTGCTGAGCCCAGGGCAAAAGCAGAAGAGGGCTGCCTCTTGTCAGGGTGGGGCCATCTTCCCAGGGTTATATTACGAACGGTTTGTCCTGCTGCTCAGAAGCAGGGGTGGGGTACCACATTCCCACCAGCCCCACCCATCTTGTCCTCAGACAAGACTGGAACCGCTGCACTTAGAATGTGCACGGCATGGTGGAGGTGCCCCTGGGGGTGCTCCACACCCAGTAGGAATCTCAGAACCTGGAAGCACTTGTAAAGGAACTTCAAGGCCATCCAGCCTCTCCATGACCTGACCATGAATTCCCCATTAAATGACCCCAGTTCATCTACAAACAGTAACTTAAGGCCACCACAGTTCCGCACATTCTTGGTACAGCAGTGCGAGTTAGCATGCTTGCAGTATTTACCTGAGACCTGACTTCCCCTTCGTGGCCCTAACTTCCTTCTTTGGAGCCACGGGAAACAAGCCCATTCCTTGGGGCCACCCTCGAATGACCATTGTCCCAGTTGGTCCTCCCGCCCTTAAACCATGTCACGTGTCACACATGTAAAGTCTTCCATATTCTGTCGCACACATTGGGGGACACTAGTGTCGACCAGCCTCCCTCTGGGTCCTGGAACTGGTTCAATGCACAGAGCCGAGGGGGCCAGTACTTCCTCTTTCTAGATAGGGCACGTGTCTCCGTTCTGTGTAAGGTGCAGTTAGGTGCCAGGGCCGCTGTATTGAACCGGAGACTCCAACTGAGCTGTCAACAGCTGCTGCGAGCCACACCTCTGTTCTGCGCATCTGCAGCTAGAATGTCCACCCCAAGCGAAAGGCCCCAAAGTTCGCCCTTTCGAACTTCACCTTGTCAGAGTCAACGTATCGTTTCATCTGCTGAGATATTTTTGCGTCCTTATCCTGTCACCTACTAGACGCGCTCTTCCTCTCAGTTTTAAGCCACCTGCGAATCCGGTCAGTCTGACTGACACATCTGCAGCCAGGTCTTGATGACAATGCAGGCTAGGGCAGGGCCAAGGGCAGAGGCAGGCTCCTTGATCCCGGGGACACCTCCCTGGGTTGATGCCCTCCTAAGTGCCCTAACGCCTTAGGAACAGGTCTGCAACCAGTTACGGACCTGGTTATCCTGTCATCCAGGCCTTTCTTTCTCCCATGTCTCCAAGATCCTCATGAAAACGTGCTGAGGGTCAGCCAACTCAGATCGACGGTCAGCGAAGGAAACCAGCGGTCCGGCCTAGCATCTCGGGGCGTCCTGGGTGGCCCAAAGGAGCACCTCTTCTCCCTCTAAGCACCCACAGGCCATGTACTCTAGGGTGGTGATGACTGAGATATTTAGCTGATTCGGGGCCCCAGGGAGAACTAAACGCTGGGGCCAGAGTTGGCAGAACTGGCCTGGGGAGGGCAGCTTTCAGACGCTCCTAAGCATGTTTTATTGTTTGTTTGTTTTTCTTTCTTTTTCAGCGTGCAGGGGGAGCGTGGTAAAAACAGTGCAGATAATAGAGTCTTGGAAAAAGAAGTGTTCTCTCTGTGGACTGGACTCTGTTCAGCAAGCCACGGGTGTGGCCTGTTAACGGCTGGGGTGAGGGATGTGCTAGGGGACACTGGAGCCCCGGCTGTCAGACGGTTTCCGCCTCGGAGACGGGATCCAACCACAGACACCCTTTACATTCCCTTCATCTGCTCACTCCTCGACGGTCCGTTCATGGAGGCTGTCGCTCCTACATCTGACAACAGGCGAGGCAGATCCACAGGGGGAAGGCGGTTCCCATTTCACAGGGATAGCAAAGGACCCAGAGAGACCACAGCCCGATGGGATCACACCTGGTAAGTGGTGGCAGAGCCGCGTGGAGGGGGGCAGCGGAACTCTGTGCGCCCCACCCACCCACCCACTGACCACAGACCCTGCCCCCTGGCACTGAAGAGCTACGTGAACAGGACAGAGTCTCTGACTCCTTGAGGAACTAGGTTGGAACACAGAACCCTGAAATAGTAATGGCGATGAACAGCATTCCCGGTGATCAGCAGATCTGTGTATTTACTCACTGGATTTTCACCACCATCCTGTGAGAGCACCACTGAGTCACCACTCCACAGATGAGGAAACTGAGGCACAGTCGCGTGCCCAAGACCACCCAGCCTCAGAGCTGTCCCAACACCTCCCCGCCCAGGGTGGAAGACTAGTGCAGCCTCCAGGGGCAGAGCCGTCTCTGGGAGGAAGTGGAAATGTCAGAGTGGGTAGGAGGTGGGGGGCGGAGAGGAACGGAGCAGGCCTGCCAGGGGGCACCCTGCCAGCAGGTGCGGAGGGGGCGCAGGAGTCCTGGGCATGTGTGCTCCTGCCGGTCTGCTGTGGTCTGCTGCGGACGTGAGAGGCCCAGGTGGGCAGGTCCCTCCCAGCCCCGCAGCCTCAGGCGAGCTGCCTGTGGGATCCCAGACGGGAAGATGATCTATAGCGGCAGATGGGGTGAAAGGCCTGCTTTAATTGAACAATAATATTGGGGAGCAGGGCGCCACCATACATCAGCTCCCACCAAATGAAAAATTCGAGGCAAGAACGTGGGAAGTGAGCAATGAACTGGGAGTGTGCATGTTACCCGAGTCTACAGCAATTTACAGGCTAGAGAGACAGCTGTTCCCACCGCTGAGCTGCTGAGCTCCCAGCACAGCTCGGCCAAGGAGCTCCCTGCAGGCCCGCCTCACGCCTCCCACGCCCTCAGCCAGCCCCCAGCAGGCTCAACAAGAGTAATTTTTTTCTTGCCTTATTTAAATTTTTGTTTTAAGTTCCCTAATGGCAGGGTTTTACTTTATTTTTAAATCTAAAAATTGTGGTGAAATACACATAACATAAAACTTACCATCTGAGGCATTTTTACGTGTCTAGTTCAGCGAACTAACCTTGAAAGCAGGTGGCTGGGCTGTGAACCCTCTGCCTAGCCAGGCAGGGGCCTGTGCTGCCCCGCACAGGTGACAGAGGCATGGTCCTGGCTATCTGTCTCATCATCACATCTGTTGCACTTTGGCCTCCAGCCCCTACCTCCCATAGCTGGGGGTGGTACCCACATTCCCTGCCCTGCAGGAGGTTGACCCTTGCCCTCACGGATCCCTACCCTCTCTGGCCACCATGCAGCTCCCTACCTGTTAGGGGCTGCTCAGGTCTGAGGCCTGACCATGACGGGCCAGTGTACAAAAGTTGGCTCTCCCTGGCTCTTGCCCCCACTTGTCCACAGGTCGGCCACTCTCCCATCAGGGGCTCTCAAGTCTTGGTGTAGGAATGATTGCTCTGATTCAATCCTGATGGACAAGGCTTAGAAAAGCCAGCCTGTCCCTCTTGCCTGGTCTCCTCTCCTGCAGAGGCCAACCCCCTCATTGGAGGAAGGCACAGAGTGAAGAATGTAGTCCTTGCCCAGTGCTGACCCCAAACCTGCCTCTGCTTCTTAATGGCCATGTAGCTCTGGGTCCCACCCTGTCTCTCCGAGCCTCAGCCTCTCCTCTGCGGGGTGGAGATGGAGTGAGCTGTGGTGGCTGCTTGGAGCTGGTGGCACGGGGCCCAGCTCAGCAGATGACGGTTGCATGTGGGTGTACCGTGTGTCTGTGGTGTGGGCCTGTTCAGCCTTGGACGCGTGTTTTCAGGTTGAGTGTGTGCATGGGTGGCCATCACTGAGCCACTGGCTACAGCTGGTGGCCTGGGCAGGGGGAGGGGGGCGGCACAAGGACTGTGTGTGTGTTTGTGTGTGTGTGACCTCCAAAACCTCCTTGCCGCAGAGTATAAATATTTATACGGATACCTGCCATAAATCTGCCCGCCTGGCAAACAAATGGATTGCAAAGGTAACTTTGGCGGGGGGGTTTGCAAAAGTGCTTGGCAATGCAGGTGAAGAATGAAGGAAAGGAGCATTAACATGACGAAGCCCTTGAGTCCGGTCCCAGGGCAGCATCCAAACTCTGGGCCTTCAGGGCTGGCTGGTCCCCTCAGCAAGGAGGGAGGGACATGCCCCATGGAGCAACCCCTGCCCCCACCGCAGACTGCACCATGAGGGACACCTGCATGAACTGGATGCATGAACGTCCCATGGTGAGCGAGCCATCACCGAGCTCCAGCCCTGGACAAAGAGCTCGACTCCCAATCGCTTATGCACTCCTCCTCATCCCTGAGGTGCTGAGAGGGAGTGGCTTCCTAGGTGGTGGACTCTGGTGGCAAATCTGAGCCTGAGTGAGGCCAGACCCGGCTGCAGCTGGCACCCAGAGCTGCTGCCCGAGGCTGGACAGGGACTGGAGGCCTGCGTATGCGGATGGGGCCAGGGCTACTTCAAGCTTCCCTACTCTTTCACCCCAGACATGGGCTTCTGGTGACTGTCCTGGGCTCCCAGGTCCTAGGCTGTGGCCCGGTGGAGTCTGCCCCATCCAGACCCTCCCCACGAACTGGACTCTTTAATTGGGTCCACAAGAACTTTATTACCTGATAGCTAGTTCCTTTGCTTTTCCTGTAACAAATTATCCTAACGACGTGACCCGGGACCAGATGTTAATTGCAATGGAAAGTAATCAATTTTCTTTACTGAGCCCAGACTCGGGGGCAGGTTATTCAGGAGCAGAGACGAGGTTCTTAATGAGGAGTGTACCTGAAGCATCCAGAACACCCCCATTTCTACCTCTGCTTCCTCTTCCTCCCTCAGTGCTCAGCTGTTCCTACAAGGACAGCCCAGCCCGGCCCAGTGCAGCCCAGGCCAGCCCTGGCCTGGCAGCCTCACACTTCTCCAGGCCATGGCCCTCTCGGGTCCACCTGCCTCTCAGGAGCTCCTGTGGCTCTCTGACCCCCATGCCATCAGCTCAGCCCTCCTTCCTCTGCAATCTTCCCCAGGCCCCTTCTTGGCCTGGTTGTCCTTCCCTCTCCAGCCCACCACTTGCAGCCCAGGCTGGGCTTGCAAACCCTGCACCCTCCCTCCTCTTGCTGTCTCCTGCAACTCTGCCCTGCCTTGGTGTGCTCCCTGCTTCTCCATCCCTCTGGCCAGAACACAGTTTTCCTCTGGCCTTCAAGGCTTCCATGTGTCCGTGCTAGGAACTGGAGAATTGCAGGAAGGCCATGAGGAAGACTTGGCTGCGATAGAGCCCCTCTCCACTCCTGTTTTGCATGACTCATCATCCCTGGGAACTGGGGGCTCTGGGTTGAAGGCCAGGTATCTTGGGGCCTGACTTTGCCTTGGTTGAAAATGGGCCAGACCCCTGGGGCCCCTGCAAAGCAGGCAACAGTGGCCTGGCTCACCTACCAGGATGCAGAGAAAGGACGGGCCCAGCCTCCCTTGGCGGCCATAACCTGGACTTCAGGGCATGGTGGTGGACATGGAAATTTGAAAGCAGCAGACAGGGCTTGCCTACCTCATGGGTGCCCCTGCGGTTTTATATTGAGCATTTGCTCTCGGCAGGGTGTGCAGTGGGCAGGGTCAGGGGAGTGAGGGGGGTGGACAAAGGCTGTCCTGACAGGCAGGAAGGCAGAGCAGTCCAGGTGGGAGGGGCAGGGCTGGGAGAGTGAGGGGTGCACGGCTGCTGGCCCCGGGTGGGCACGGGCAGCATTCTGCCAACAGCCCATCAACCGACTGAGTCTCCAGGAGCTGCTCCCCGCCCCCGCCCCAGCCCCGGCCACTGAAGGTCCTGAGGGCTACACCACACAAAGGACTGTCTCCGGGGGCTCCAGCCCGGCTACACTGAGAACCACCAGGGAGCTTCAAGAAAAGAAAACAGAAAGAAAGAAAAAGAAAAAGCACCCACTCCGGAAGACTTCAGTGGGAATCCGTATGTGGGACCGTGGCATGGGGTGTTTTTTAGCTCCTCCGTGGTTCTAACGTGCCAGCACTGGATGCTGGGTGGGGTGGGCAGGTGCCGGCTGAAGAGCCCTTTCTGAAGGGATTAGAGATGGGGGGAGGCACCATGAAAGTAGCTGAGAGAGAAAATGGAGAAAATGACATGCATGTTCACAGACGGGCTTTCGGACTGGGCTGTCAGAAGACCTGGGGGCTCATAGGGAGATGGCTTAAGTTATTCAAAATGCCTCAGGGGCTCTGTTAGAGGTAGACCCATCAGAGAGGGTGCCTGGTTGGGTTGGGGAGGTGGGCAGCACAGAAAGGGACTAGGCAGTGTGCACAGGAGAGGGAGTAGAGGGGCAGGAAGGACAGTGGGGAGCTTCGAGGGCTGGGGGAGAGGAGGGGTGACAGACAGCCATGGACAGATGGAAATTCGGAGCCAGGGGAGCGACGCTGAGGCCATGAGTAGGATGGCATAGGTCTGGGAGGGAGCAGGGCCCTTCTCTGCACACCCCAAGTATTGGCAGGCTGGGCTTGCCGGAGCCTTGCACTGGGTAGGGGAAGACAGCCACAACCTGTACAGACCTCAAGAAACCAGAGAGGTCAGCTGCCACTCACCCTGCCCCTGGCGCGGCAAAGCTGGCCCTGGAATTTTCCCCGTTTGCCCTACTTTCCCCAGTACATGAGCCTTCCTCCTCCTGGCTTTGGGCAAAGACCCCTCAGAACGCTCACCCCTCCCCTGGGAGTGAAAGGGCCCTGTATTCCTGGCCATCCTTGCTTGGATCTCAGAAGGTGGGGTCTGGCTTCAGTGGCTCTGCTGGGCTGGGGCAGCCGGACTGGGGGCACAGGGAGTCCGGTGGGGTGGTGGGCAGGCACTGGCAGACCAGAGGGGTGGCCAAGGACAAACTCCCCTGACTTTACAATTTCCCTGTGAGTCTACAATTCTATTAAATAGGATAATGGATTTTAAAATGCCCCGAAAAGCAGAGAGTGCTGTAAGCTGGGCGGCATTATTGTTATTAACAACCGCATCCTTCTCAGAGCGTCTAGAGGAAATAAATCAGACAGTGCTCGCGAGGAGCCAGTCCCTTGGAAGCATTCGTTTCCATGAAATAAACGCGTATATATTATAAACCCCAAATTAAAGGGAAACAGCACTTGGGGGTTAGCTGTGTTTTTATATTTTAGGGTCTTATGAAAACCCACAGATGTTGGGAAGCTCTGCAAGGGTCCTGACACCACAGCTGGGCATGCTCAGGTTTGACGCAAATGCGGGTGCACTGGACCCAGAGTCAACTCGGCGGGGGGGCATCACGAGGGGTCACGGATGGCCCCAGGCAGCCAGCACCTCCTACAGTACCCCTAATTTCATGGCATCAACTCGTTCTTTGCACTCTCAAGGCTGTCCTCCACAAAGTCCCCCACTGTTCCCACCCTAACTAACCCACTGCTCCGCTTCCTGCTCCTTGGTCTTCCTGTCACTGTGTTCAACCAGGCCACCCTGTTCTCCGTCAGCTGGTGGCCCATCCTAGCCATGAGACACATCTCCTGCCTGCCTCCAGTAGCTGGTGCCACTGAGGAAGTGTGGTGGAAGCCGGGGTGTGGTGACCATCCTAAAAGGGACCATGGATATTATTTTTCTCTCTCTTACCTCATTAAGCTTAGCTTCCAATTACCTGTTAATGATGCTGGCTGCCTTTTGTAGGCTGGAGTTTACGGCAGTGTCTTTAAATTTAATCACCTGCATAATGGCCAGCTCTGGAACCGCAAATAAGAGGCCGAGAGAGAGAGAGAGAGAGAGAGAGAGAGAGAGAGATGGAGAGATGGAGAGAGAGAACAGTTCTTGGCTCCTAAATGAACTGGCAAGATCTGGGGCCATGGAGGTCAGAAAAGCCTTTCAATATCCCCTCATCCTAAGGAAATTCTAGAAAATTTTGAGAACTGTCTTCTAGGATCTCCAATTGGACTCCCTCTGCTTCTTTATTTATAACTGCACCAAGCGGGATGGAAGTCAGACTCAGGGAAGGACTTCCTGCCTACGCTGGGACATGCACACAGCTGGAAAGGCTTCTCCTGTGAGAGTGCACTCATGAGAGATCCCTTGGTCCCTGTGGGCCCTCCCCTACTCTTCCCCTTTGGTGCAAGGTCCATTGTCTTGGAGAGAGGCAGAGGGGTGGATTCAATGTCAGGCTCTCCAGGAGCCTCAGCAAGGGAGGCTAAACTCCCGTTCTGCTCCGGGCCCTTCCCCCTGGACCCACCCTCCCACTGAAAGAGCTGAGGAGCCCTGGGGCTCTGTGGTGGATTCACTACTAGGCCTCAAGTTCACGGTTTCCACATTAGTGTGGACTTGAGGTTCCTTTCAGCTTGGGTTGTTGCCTCCATCCTCCTGCCCGGTCCTGTATTTGTTTGATCCCAAGGGTGACCGGATTGGCCTTCCCAAAACTGTTGTGATTTTGATGTAGAGAGAAAATCCCCTGACTTTACCCCCTCTCAGACCAGCTGCCCTCCCTCCTACAACCTGCCAAACACTGCTCCCCGCACTCTCCACTTTCTCTGCAACTGTCCTTCTGGGGAAAATCCTGTCTTCCCCAGTGCCCTGTGGGGCTGTGGTCTCTTCTCCCGGGCTTCAGGCTGAAGGTCTATGCACAACCTCCCTCTCCCCACTGTTCCCACCAAGCAAATCCCCACAGTATCCTTGCCCAATCCCACACTAACGTCCTCCTCACTACCCTGGCCTCTGCTTCTCCTGCCACTCATCTACAAGTAATTTGCTCATTTTCCCTCCACTCGCCATCCATTCATCCATTTCAGCCACCTGTCAATCCATCCATCTATCCAGGCACCCATCTATCCATCCGGCATTCACCCAGTCATCCATCTCCCCTCCATCCATCCATCCATCCATCCACCCATCCTATAACCGCTATTGAGAACCTACTTGACCACACCCCCTGCACTGGTGTTGGGGTAAGGGCCAGTCTTGTTCTTCAAGGAGCCATATTGGAGTGAAGAATGCAGGCAGCGTATCAGGCAATTGTGTCACAAAATCTGGGAGGGCTTCTTGGGAAAGGTGAGCTCTAAAGAACAGGTGGATAAAGTCCTCACCCTCCGTCTGGGCTCAGCTCAGGCACCCTGGCTCTGGGCTGCAGTATCCCAAAATGCTGGAGGCTGGATCATACCAATGGGGGCTTCAGAATGCAGGTGGGCTCCCTTAGGTGGGAGCCTTGCAGGTGCCCCAGAGTAGGGGCTGACCCTCCGTCACAGGAGCACTCCCTTAGAACGGGAGGAGCAGGAGCACCTTGCTCCGCCATTTGAATTTGTCTCCCCCATGGCAGGGGTGGCACCCTCTGTTCCTCCCCATCTCTTTCTACTGCTCAAGCCGGAGCTGACGTTTGTAAGCAGAACTCAGACGGTGTCTTGTAGCTCATTTGCTGACCTCCAGCTGCCAGCTGGGTTAAGGCTCAGCTTCCTGCTGGCCCCTGCCGTCCCTCCTGCTTGGCCCTCTTCTTGCATCTACAGAGAATTCATAGTAAGACCCTGTCCTGTCCCAGCCTGAGCCTGAGCTCTCTACCTCTCGTCAGCACTGACCAAATATGTACTGACGGGCCCACTGGGGCAAGGAAGGGAGAGGAGGGGCAGCCCAGGGACTTGTACAGGAGGCCTCCCTTTGCTCCTTAGAGCAGGAGCCTCGGGCTGGGAGGTGGCCCAAGGGTAATAACTAGCACTGAAGGACCACTCTTTTTTATTTAAGGTTTTATTTATTTATTTTTAGACAGATGGGATGGGAGGGAGAAAAAGAGGGAGAGAAACATCAATGTGTGGTTGCCTCTCATGCACCCCCAACTGGGGACCTGGTCCATAACCCAGGCATGTGCCCTGACTGGGAATCGAACCGGCAAGCTTTCGGTTCACAGACTGGTACTTAATTCACTGAGCCACATCAGCCAGGGCTGAAGGACCACTCTTGACATGAATGCTTGTGGTCCTTAAAATGACCTGATAAGGAAGTGAAAGCAAACATAAAAACAGTCAATATTTACTTGGAGCTTATCACGTGCCAACGCTGACTGTTCTAAGCACTTGCCATCTGCAGCAGGTTATCCTCACAACGATGAGACGGGGGTGGGGGGCTCTTATCAGCCCATTTTACAGGTGGAGAAGCTGAGGATCAGAGAGGCGAGACAGCTCGCACAGGCCCACAGAGCTGGTATGAGCAGTCGCGCCTGTGTAATCTGACTTGTGAGAATGCTCTAAGCACTCTTCTGCTCTGTCTCTCTCGGAAGAAGCTTTTTGCAGAGAATGGGAAATGCAGATCCGGGGAGGTTTAGGCCACCCTACCCCCAAGCTGGTTCATAACTCATCCGGGCTCCATCTCATGCATGGCACCCGCAGACCTGGGGCTCCTCCCCCTCCCTCTAGTTCCAGGTACCAGCGAACCTGTGGCACCTGCTGGGCCCCTGCTTCCTGAAGTCTGTTCATTCCTTCCAGCTGGCAAAGATCCAGTGAATTTACACTCACACGTGCGCACACTCACATAATGACTTTTCCATCTGTAACACAACTCACTAGCAAGCGAGCTTCCTTACTCTTCCGAACACGAGGGAAGCAGGAAGTAGGTCATAAAAGCCCCTAAGGTTTATTAATCCCTTCATTGATTCGACAAATGTAAAATATTTACAGTCCATGTATTAAAACTCCGCACACTTTGCTCGTAGAAAACCCGCTCTAGGGCTATTAACTGCTGGTTTACAAACACTGTGGACGAGTACTCCCTGCTCCCCTCCTCAAAAGTGTGAGTGCCCCGGTCCCGTCACTACCATTTCCTGTGCCAGGAACACAGTCTGGCACACACATACTCCTGCGTGACCGAGTGAAGCTTAGTGATTCCGGTTTATGTCACCAAAGCTGATTGGCCACTGATTTCATCAAGAGCACCGAGACGCAGAACAGAGCCGCCACCACTGGGAGTAGCAAGACCGAGCAGAACTCAGCAGCAGGGGGTGCCCACAGCCCGTGCACCACACAGCTTCCCCTCTGGCATTCTTGATGCCCCCACCTGCAAAAGACAGTTTAGGTCAGGGGGCGACTTCCGGTGATGTTTTCACCCTGAATAAGAAAGCAGGGCATTGGAATGCATTTTAGAAAGATGTTCCCTCCAAGCAGTTGAAATGGAAGTTTAAAAGTTTTGATGCTTGAAGGAAGCAATCCTCAGCCAGCTGAAAACTCTATTATACATAATCCTTAATTTCCAGATGGTTCATGTATAATACAGAAGTCTGTAATACACAGCCCCAGCATTTTTCTCTCCCATGCCAAATGCCATGTGGCATCTGTAAGCCCCGCCTTTCTTTTCAAAGCATGTCTGCATCCTTTATCTGGTTTGATTCCCATGATAGTCCTGGGATGCGAGGGGCCAGGTATTAACCCTATTATTTTACAGAAGAGCAAATAAAGGCCCGCGTCGATGCTAGCTCTTGTGCAAGTTATGGCTGAGACCCGCACAGAGCCAGGGATCCTGGCACCCAGTCCAGTGCTCACGCTGCCTCCAAAGCCCCTCTCCTCACTGGCGAAGAAGCCTGGGACCCTCAGAGTCTCTGGAAAGAATGGATTCTCTCTCAGCCCACCATGCCTGTCCTGTTTAGGGGTAGAGACATCCTCCTCTGGCAGACTGTCCTGACACCCTGGCCACACTGGATGTACCTCGGCTGCCCTGCACGCCCCCATTCCTGGTTCCATGCTTGTCCTGCCCCCTCCATGGCTAACTGTGAGACTGGGCAGAGATGCTGGAGGTGGGGCGCAGGGCAGGGGTAGGTGACACTGGGATAGGTAGGTAGATGGATAAATTGACTGCCTGATAGATTGATGGGAGGAATATGTGCAGGTTGGGTGATGGGAGGGGGACAAATTTGGTTTCTCAAGTCTTATTATCTCGCTTATGGGAGTGGGGGAGGGGAGACTCTCTGTCCTTCCTGAGCTGCTAAATGCTGTCACAAAAACATTTATTAATATGCAAATTCTAAGTGGCAATCTGGACCCAGTCGGGTTGTGCTAATTTGCACATTAATATCTGTCTTCAGGCAGGCCTCAGCTCTGGAGAGGGAGGGTGTAGGGCTGGGAATGGGAACTGGGGAGGGGGGAGCAGGTGGGGCAGGGTGGAAAGGGCCCTGCAGGGGGCCTGTGGCTCCTCCCAACAAAGGCAGGCAGGAGCCAAAGCCAGCCTGCAGTGGGGGACTGGAAAGCAACGAAGCTCAGCAGGTCCAGTCTACGGTCAAGACACACGGGGACTTACCTCCCACTGGTGCGGGAGGTCCCCAGAGCCATGTTGGGAGTCCTGCGAAGAAAGGGAGGCTGTGGAAGCCTTAGGCCAGACGGGGTGCTGGTGCTGATGGACAGCAGAGTGAGGGTGCTAGGGGAATGATGGGACAGCATGGGGCACTTTGGCTGGACAGAGTGGCTGCTGTTGCCCCCTGCCCCCACAGCAGCAGCAGCTTTGGGGGGGAGGAATGGCTAAGGAGCCCCTCCTCACTTACTTGCTCTGTCCTGGACCAGGGCCTGTCCTCCACACCCGGACAGGTGGTCTCCTCTCTCTGCCTGTCCCCCAGCCACCGGTCCTCCTCAGTGGACTCAGACCCCCCATTCTGCACATTCTGCACTAGCGAGTGCAGAGCTACGCACCTCAGATTTGCTGGGTCAACCCCCATTCAACCCTCTCGTCCTTTGTCCCCATTAATACAGTTATATTTGTCAGACCTGTGTCTGATTATTTGTTTAGAAGATATGATCACCTCTAACAGGTTCGGCAGTGGTGATAGTAGCTGTGATGGATGTCAAGAGAAGAGCGAGCCTTACCTTAGCTGGTCCACACCCTCGAATAAGCAGACAGGCTATTAGCGATGAGAAGCAATGTACCCTCTCCCCTCAGCCCACAACAGCTTCCTGCTGGCTGGCTATGTGCTAATTAGATTCATTATTCAAACCCTGCCCTGAGTATGAAGCTCTCCCTGACATCCTGTCCAGAATGCTTTTTCTGTCAAACACTGTGCAATCCACCTGCAGTTCTGAATGTTTCTCTGATTGTCTCATGTGTGAATCTCGTTTCCCTAGCTACATAGGGAGCTCTCTCCTCCATGGTACTTGGCAGGGACAGATATGTGGCTTGATTTCAACAAATACGTATCATTTTTCCAAAGTAACCTCATCAGCTAACACCTTTTGCTGTTATTTCCAGATACTATGCTCATAGTGCTCAACTGTGACATGTATTTTGTTAGTTCACAAATTTAGATTTAGGGATTCATTCAGTTAAGCAAAATAAACTAAACTTGCAATTCTGAAGATGGCCACCAGGTGGTGATATGTGCCTTGGTACATTGTATATCCTTTTTGCTTTAAGCATGTTTTCCAGAGACCATGAATTATGTATTTATTTTTCTTACCTTTATACTACTTTAATTTACATGCTCTTGTGTTCCAGGCATATCCTCCCCAGCTCCTAAAGACTCCTTTAGGAGTCTCTGCTCTGGTGAACTGATAGATGCACTGAGGATAGCAGACAATATCACGTGATGTGTGTCGTAACAAACCAAGTGCTCTGAACGCTCAGAGAAAGAAGTAATTAGCTTAAAGAAGGGGAAGCTGTCACGGAGGTGGGAAAAGAGGAAGGCAAGTAAGGCGAGAACAAGAGTTTGCCGGGATTGTGAGCCTCCGTGGGCAGGCAGGGGCTCTCAACAGAAAGAGCGGAGAAGGCACAGAGCTAACAACAAGGGAGGGAGGAAAAGGGATGCGGCGCAGAATCTCCAGAACAGGAGGAGCCCAGGTGCTTCCGCAGCACCTGCGCCAGATCGCAATGGGCCTGAAACACCTTTCTTTCATTTCTCTTGGGCAGGAAGTGGCGGGGTGGGGCATAGAGAGACCTGCAGGAGTGTTTGGCGTCTGGGGCCGGGCTGAGAGGGGAGAGTGCTGGCCTTCGGAGGTGAGGAGCTGAGCTGGAGCGTGGCAGGGTCAGGATGGTGGGGAGAGAGGGAGGATGGTGACACAGAGGGCGGGGAGGGAGGCCAGGTTGATGAGAGAAGGGATGGGTGAGGTGGAATCCACACCAATGATGAGGTGTCCTGATCAGGAGGCAGCATAGGTGATGAAGCCATTAACCAAAAGAGGACACACGTGTTCCCACTAATTATCCTTAGAAAAAGTCAAAATAGAACTTTTGATTGAATTAAATTAACTTGAACATGGCGCCATTAAACAGGAGATTGGAAAGTCTTATAAAACAAGCCTATAAAGAAAACACCACATAAGTACAATTCAGTCCCTTTCTCAATAATCTTTAACTGTTATGGTCCTAAATAGTTTCTATTTTCCTAAATAGTTACCCCTCCAGGGTTTCACAGAAGAAACCCTTGACTACACGCTCGCCTCCTTACTTTGCTCTCACACCTCAGGCTGGGTACAGAGTTGGGTTCTGTGAATTCTCTGCACTTTGGAAAGGTTTTATTGCCTCCTATAAGTCTGCACTCTCTTGCAGTGACCTGAAGAAGAAACTACCAGCAGGAAAAAAAAAAGGAAGAAAGAAAAATGCATCTCCCATCTGGACTTTCTCAGCTCTAAGTGGTAGCCCCAGAGACAGGGTTCATGGGGCTGCGTCTGCAACGACTGGGGCTCCCCAACTCCTGCTTACCTCACTTTGGGATGTGCAGGTATTTCTGTGATCTTTGCCCAAGGCTCAGGTCCTAGCAGCTCAAGGAGAGAAATAACCCCAAGTTCCTCTGGTTCCTTGTGTGTTGTTTGTGCTTAAGGCTCTTCAGCAGAAACCTGGACATCGGCCCTCCTTTCCTGCCTGTGTGTTGGTTTCCACTTTGCCGGAAGCTGGGGGCCTCAGAGGGTGGCTTCCTCAGGGAAGCTGAACCCACATCTCTGCACCAGGCCCTGCTTCCTACCCGGCAGTGGGGCTCTCAGAACCTGCTTCTGGGCTGTGGCTGGCCTCTGCCCTGTGGTCTCAGCCCTGGATGCTTGGAACCACAGCCAGCCAGCTCCTTCCTTCACCTCCAAGTTGTGGCTTGTGTCCAATCCTGGAGGTCTAGGACGTGTAGCTTCCCTAGCGCTGGACTTAGGACTGAGCCAGGCCAGGCTCCACGCCCAGGGGACCAGATTCATTTGCTCCTTCTGAACCTCTTTGGAAAGACCTAGAAACTGGCTAGAAACCCAAAGACCCTGAACTGGGTCCTTTTCTGGCCTCGAGAGGCTGGTGGAAGACTTCAGGGCTCACCAAACTCCAGGTTCTTCTTGCACTTGTGGGCTGAGGCCTATTCAGCAATATCCTGAGCAGATTATCAGTATGCTGTGCTTTTCCATCCCAATCCTTTGTTCCTTCTACCTTGAATCTTCACAGACCTTTGCTGGCCCACACACCCCATGTCCCTAAAGCCAAGGCCTGGCAGTGGAGTCCTGTGTGGTGAAGGGCACCGGCACCCACAACCCAGCAGAGCCAGGCTCTAGTGGCGGTCGGCCTGGGGTTCCTGCATGGTCTCCATCCAGACCCTTGCCTTTCCCACCAGCTGGTGACACTCTGCCTCCTGAAATGGCCTTCACAGTCCTTGTCCCTGCTATAATGCAATACCCACTGGGAGGCACAGCAGTGTGAGTTAGAGAAGTCCTTTCCTTGGGGGAGATTTTATTAAGGGGAAAGGGGAGAGGGACCCACCTGGGGTGTGAGAGGGGTCTTCTCTGAAGGAGCAGAAAGGTGAGCATGAGGGTTTAGGCCAACCTTGGCACATTTGTCAGCCTTGATCCTAAGGAGCCAGAGGCTATGCACAGAGAGACAGGGAGGGAATACTGTCCCCCTCCCCTAACTGGTCACCAATGGGCTTTTAACTGCTGCTCTGGCTTTTCCCTCTCCTTTCTTCCCTTCTCCTCCTCCTCCTCCTCCTCCTTCCCCATCCCTTCCCCTCCACCTCAGCCTCCTCCCCTCTCGCTCTTCTCTCCTTCCCAGGCACCAGCGCTGCCCCAGCCCAGACTTGACCCTGCACTGTTCTCTCTCCCACGTTCCTGTTGCATCCGGCCCTCTCCTTGGTTACTAATGAGCTCAAGGTGGCAATACACACCTATTGAAGTCTGTTGCTGTAATTCATTAGCATAATGGGCCATACAGTGAGCAGTTATTGCCATAAATGCTAGTGGGAGGGAGGAGCAGCCAATCCCCCCTGCGCTGGAGTGGGGAACCTTTCCAGGGCCTCCCCAGGACACCCGAGGGCCCCCTTCTCTAACCCCCTCCCCACCCTCTGCTTCTGCCTGAGCACCTCGGCTCTCAGCCTCCTGGCCCCTCTCTCCTCAGGAGACCTTTCCCAGCGCCCTGGAGGGTGACCAGGGTCTGTTCTGTCAAAGGACAGGGACTTCCTGCTGTGTGCAGGTGCTGTGGCTCCCTCCCAGTGGGTCTCCCTTAGCTTCCGGTGCAGCAGGGGTGGGGGGTGCGCGCTGACCCACTCTCCCATGGGGCAGAGCCAACCCCTCATGAACAGGCCTGGCAGCCTGTGCTGGAGAAACAGGGGGAGCCCGGCCCCTCAAAGTCCTGACGGTCAGATTAAAGTGAGAAGAAATGAAGCAAGAGGGGTCAACAGGTTGAGAGTTGGGGACATACCTGAAACACTAGGCTGGAACCAGCAACAGCCCTAAAGCTGACGCTGTCTGACTCAGAAGTGACAGGGACACAAACAGGGTATGACATGGGGGAGGAGGCTTCGAGTCTCTCAAGCAGCCCAGACCTGCTCCCAGATGTGACAGGAGCCCCCATCCGCAGGGCGGCCAGTCCAGCGGCTGAGCATCACAGGCCACAGGAATGCAGGGCCCCTAAAATTTATGGCTAGACTTTATGACAATGGAAATATTTTTTTAATTGAGGTTTGCACCACCATTACACTGCTAATTTAATTATTCCCTATATTTCATCCATCACCATCTGATCCTCAGGAAGCAAATAGCTTGTCTTCTTGACAAGAAAGCACCGAATTGATTAAAAGTGTGTGAGGGAGGGGGAGTCGAGCTGATGTGTTCACTACGGCAGGACCTCTGAGTGTCCAGGGGAGTGGGGAGCAGGAGAAAACGGAGAGCAGGTGTCAGCTAAGCACGGTCGCCTCCCATTAACCTGGGAGCCTGAATGCCACAGTCACACCATTGCACCAGAACGTCGAACACTCACACGTGTTTGTAGACATAGCCTCAAGTGTACCAGCCGAACATTCCACCCCATCGGGCCCTCATCTGTCACGCAGGGCCATGCGCAGTGAATCTGCACTGGTCCCAAATACATGCAGCCACACCTTGCAGAGAGACACCCCCGGCTGTCTTGCAGAAGACAGTGTCAGGAAATGGTCATGATCCGAGGGTCCTTTGGGTGGGCGCCTGCTGGGTTCTGGGGACCCAGGCTCACTTCTGGCTTCTAGGACTCAAGGCTTCCAGCCCACCAGGACCCACCCAGGAGAGGAGACAGCAGCCCTCCCCTGGGCAGCACCCTCCTGACCTGCTGGCCTCAGCACATCCTTGGAGGGGCTGCTACCCAGCTCCACCTTGCATGCAGGGGGCATGTGTGGGAGCCCACAATGTGGGTTTTTGGAGGTGCCCCCACCTGTCACTCATACCACGTCTTGGCCCACATCTACCCAGGCTTGGCTTGTTTTTCTAATGGTTTTGGGCAGGTGGGTCTTTTCACCTCACCTAGAGGGAAACTCTTTAAGGGCAGTCACTGTGCTTTCTCCTCTGTCTTCCTCTGCTGGGTACACAGGGCCTGATGGTCAATTAAAAGTGAGAAGGGGGCCTTTCTACGTCAAGCCGTGTTTATGGGGCCGATCCCACTGCCACACAAGTGAGAGCACCTGGAGCTACTGGGGAGGATGAGCCTGGCAAAGTGCGGGGAGCAGTTTCAGCTGGGGGTGGGGGATGGAGCAGAAGTACCGAAGGAAGAAATGAAGGGAGGGAGGGAGGAGGGATGAAGGAAGGAAGAGCTAGAGCAGGAGCTATGGAGGGAGGGAACTGGGCAGGGCTGAGGGAGAGGAGCTAGGTGGACGTGAGGGCTGGTGGAGGGGGTGGTGCCGCCGTGGTGGCACTGCCATCAGTCATCCTGAAAGCTCCAGGAGCCCGGTGCAGGCCCAGTGGACCCCTGACCCAGCCTGATCAATCCTAATGGAATGGAGCAGAGGGGCAGCCACTGGAGGGAGCGGGCCACCCGTCCTCCCTGACGCCCGTCCTTGTAACATTGTCAGCTGTCACAGAAGCCTGGAGTGAGGAGGCTGCCTGCCTCAGTCATGTCTGGTCTAGTCTAGCCAGGCCGGGCTGCCACTGGACAGAGGACAGGGGAAGGAGAAAGCAGCGGATGGATGGCCTGGGGAGCAGGCACTAAATCGTAGCCTGTATGTAGGTGGCCAGATGTAAAAGCAGAAGGAGCAGACAGAGAGAGAGGCTTGTGGGCAAAAGACACCTATGCTTTAATTCCCACTTGTTTCCTGAGCGGGGCAGAGGTCCAGAGACCCCCAAACATTCCCTAACCATCTAGAGCACAGGGACACACCCTCAGGCAAATCTTCGCTCTTCACGGTGCAGCGCCCACACCCACAACCGCGGGATGCACCCTGGAGTCCCTCGCCCAACAGTTCTCTCCTCTCTGAAGCCCCACAGCAGCTGCTGCCTGTCCTGCTTGCTCTGAATTCAGGGGGCACTTCCTGCCTCTAAGTTGCGCTTGACAAAGTCCCTTGTTCCAGAACATTCTTTGTGTTTGAGTGGCCATGTCTTCTCGGCTGGGAGGCCTGGAATGTTTCTGCCATCGCTGTGGTCTGCTTAGGAGTCTGTCTGCCCCGCCCCATCATGGGTCCCTCAGTCCTCCCTCTCAGCGCTGCAACTCCTAGCTCAGTGAGCAGACCCTAACTGATGCTTCATTGACATTGGCTTTGTGGGTTCTCTCCTGAGTCCCCCTCAGGTTCCTGCACAGGGCCAGCCGCATGGAAAGGCTTGTGTACCGAGTCTCAGAGGAGGAGGGTGTCGGGAGCAGAGGGCAGGGCACCCAGGGATGGGGCAGGAGAGAGGGGGAAGAGGGGTGGAGAGGCAGAGCTGGGCTGGGCGGGGTGTGCTGAGCACAGACAGGAGGCAGGCAGTGAGGTGGGCACTGTCAGCTGCCGTGTCTGCCTGCCATCCCCACCCTGAGAGCCCAGATCCGGGGCACAATTGGTCCCAGGGCGGCTTTTCGTGTGTGGAGCTGAGAGCGTGGACGGTTAAATGATGCTGCCTGCAACTGGGTCACAGGAACCGAATTCAGACCCCAGGGGCTGTGGGCTCTCTGCTCCCCTTCAACCAGGATTACTTCTGTGATACAGATCCAGCTTCCCGTGTGCGCATCTGCTTATCTCTGCGGTGGGGGAAGCCGAGAAAGAAAGGTGGTCTTCGAAGAACAGGCTGGAAGCTGAGTCCAATGCGAGTCCCTCACCTATGACAGGACCTCCATCCATGTTGCCCGCCGGCCCACACCCCAGGGGACCCACACGAAAGTGCTCTAGAACGCCACTCGTGTTTTAGCTGCCAGGTTTGCACCTGACCATCTGTTTTTGCATAAGGGGCACCCCAGAACACACCATTGAGATGCTTCCTATTTCTGTGCACACCTGCGAGCGACGTGGACTACGACGAAGCGAGGTCCCCTCTGCTCCGCACATGTCATGTTAGATCCGACTGCTGACCATGCTGACCGCTAGGAGCCCAGCTAAGTTGAGAAAAGAGAGGAGGAGAGACCATTGTGAGGCCAGGCTCTGCTTTTCTCAAAACAACAGACTGTTTCCTGCACTTGGAAAATTCCTTTGTGCTCACAGGCAGACCGGAGAAGTTACCCAGGGCAGGCGGGCAGCCATCGCTAGTGGGCCATTTTCCAGAAATACCTGGTCCCCAGAGCACTGGGCCTGAATGCACAAATACCCATTCTACAATTCACAAACTCAGGCTGATTTTTGTCTGTTCCAGTGATGTGCCAGCGCGCGTACACACACACACACTGCATCTTCTGCTGCCAGGGAGAGCTGGGTCTCTGTTCTCACACATCTGAGAGACCTTCTGAAGAAGGAAAGAGCAAGGTTCAAAGAGGTGAGGAAGGTAATTAGGAGGTAATTAGGTTCAGATGAGGGCGTGAGGGTCCGGCCCGTAATGGGCGTCGCGTCCTATAAGAGACCCTGGAGAGCTCGCTTCTCATTCTCCCCGACACCCGAGGACACAGGAAGAAGGGGGCTGCCTGCATCCCAGAAAGAGAGCCCTCACCAGGGAACCAACCCTACTAGCCACCTTGATCTTGAACTTTCATCAGCCTCTATAATTGTGAGAGATGAGTTTCTGTTGTTTAAGCCACCCAGACTGTGGTTTTCGGTTATGGCAGCCGGGGTTGCCTGGGAAAAGCACTACGTCTGCAGTGGACAGTGGGGTTCGGGGAACGGAGCAGAGGCTTGGCTCTGGTCTTCTTGGGAAGACCCTGGTGCCCTCCCACTCACTCCTGCCTGGGCAAGGGATGACAAGTGTGGCCTGGCCTCCAGCAGGGAGGGGAGGGCCCACCCAGACCACAGACCTCCCTGATGAACACATCTGGGACTTGCTCAAAGCCACTCAGAAACATGGAAAGAAACCCCATGGGGTAAATGTTACATTCTTTGCTACAAGGGATTCACTAAAATACCTTCTGAGAACCAGCTCTCTCCCCGCCTTCTGTGGTAATCTGACACAAAATGACCTTCTGGGGCCCAGCTTACATCACCAGGAAGGGCTGCCCAAAGACACGTGGAGAGCTTGCGCCAGATCTCCAGGGATCAGCGCCCTGGACACTCAGGCCCAGGTGAGTGTAGGCAGGACAGGACCGTGGCTGCCAGGAGTCCCAGGGAAACACATTCCCCACGGACTGCAGGCTTTGGCAGCAGGCTGAGGTCCCATACCCGCTCCTCCGCAAGTCCTCAAATGGATAAGCCCAGCAGAGGCGTGTGCTGAGGTGGGGGGAGGGGGTTCCACTCTCAGGGGGTTGGCTTTGGAGTTGGGCTTCAGGGCCCCGCCCAGGTGCCTGGGTCTCTCCTGGTGATGGGAGTGTTCCTCTAGACAATTCTTTCACTGCCTCATCAACAAGCCCCCACACCAATCTTGGCAACCTCTGATGTGAGGGTGCATTGGGGAGCTACAAACCCTAAGTACAAATGAAATTAAATGAGTAATATTTTTGCCTGCCTTATACATTTTTTTTTTAAAAGCAACGCTAACAATTGCAACGGCAAAGGCTAAGGGAAGAAAAAAATAAAGCAAAAACACCCCACCTCCTCAGAGCTGCGCCGGCGGCCGGCTCTGGGATTTGCATGACAAAAGCACTCAACAAACAACAACAAATTGCCAGCTTGTCGGGGGCCGCGGGGCACGCGCGACAACTGGCGCACTCCTCTCCTTGGGGCTGCTCTGGCTCTCGGGCCCCGCAGGAGGGGCCAGCGGCGGCAGATGCTGGGGACCAGCGGGCGGGGGTCGGAGCGGGGGAAGTGGGCGGGGCCGGCCTCTATACCAACCCAGCCGTGACAGCGGTTGGAGCCGCTTGCCAACTGCTGCCACCCACTCGGGACCAGGCGAGAAGGGCAGGATGGAGGGCGCGTGTTGAATGGCCAGCAAGGGGAAGGATGAGGGGAGGAATTGGGCCGCTTTTCCCGCCTCCGGCTCACACATCACTGCCTTGCCTCTAGACCTGGCCTGGATCCTGGGGCACACTACAGGGTCACCGCGGGTCCCTGCCCTATGCGGGCCCTGGGACAGTCCGAACAACAGGCCGCCCTCGGTCCAGTGTCCCCGCCTGATGGGTCGCCTCCTGGCAATGCGTCCAGCCCAAAGGCTGGGCTGGGAGGGGAGAGCGTGCAGGCATCTCCCTGCAGCATCTGGCTCCCCCCACGTGAGGCCGGGACAGATGGCTGGCCAGAGCTAAATTGATTCATAATGATTTGTGTCTTCCCCTGCCCGGCAACGGGCAACTTTTCATTAGAGACACAGATGTCTTAATAACTCTATGCCAGGGTCCTCCTATGGCAGCCACTCCACTCCACTGTAGATGGGGGGGGTGTAGAGGGGTCAAGGGGTGGGGGGACTGAAAAGCCCACCCCATGCCAGCCCAGCAAAGTGTGCTATCCCCAGACCCTAAAATGTCTTCTGCCCACCTCCCACGGTGGAACTCCTGACCTGCCTGTGTTCCAGCCACGGGGGCCACCTCCCAGCCTCCGGGCCCTGTGTGAGTGCCCCCAGCTTTACTTTCTCTCCCAAGGCCCCTCTGGTGGCCCCTTGCTCCTTCTCAGCCTCCTTGCCGTTCCCATGGTGTGACCCTAAGTGAGTCCTATCACTATTCCCAGGGGCTCCACTCCTGCTCCCCAATAATCCCCAAACTCTAGTCCCCAGTACCCTTCACGATGAGTATTCTCCATAATGGAAAATGGCCCTCCAGCACCAGGGCTGCAGGGTTATGACACCTGCCTGGTCTCACCCATTATCTGTCTAAATATGCCCCCACTGCGTCACCTCCCCTAGGGAACGTCCACTCTTCCCAGCAGATCCTAGTGCCGGGGGAAGTGGGCTCACTCCCTCCTGTGACCAGCCTCCAGCTGACTTTCTCCTGAAGCGTTTATAGCCCTGGCCTTGGCTGGAACGGGTCTGGCTCATGCCTGCCACAGTTTCCTCTCCCACACCTCTGTTCAGTGGAGGATTCCCACTCCACCGAGGGCTGGGCTGCGTGCAAAGGACCCGACACCTTCAGTCCTCTCACTTACATCTTGGGAGTGAGGGCCTGGGCTGATGTCTCTGCACCCTGCCCCATCACTGCGCCCCACACTTTGTGCACGCCAGGGGCTCACTGCAGCTTTGTTGAGAGAATGAGTGACAGTGTCTTGGTTTTCCCCACTAGCAAGTCATCGTTCTAAAATTAGTAGTCCCTCTCTGGGCCACCCTTGTAAAACATCAAGCTCCCTGAGATGTCAGGTCAGGGAGGGGTGATTGCCAAGGTCCCCTCCTCCAGGTGTGACTATGTTACCTGGAGGTTTCCAGCCTGGGGGGAAGACTCTTTCAGCGAGTAGAGGTGCTGAAGCCTACCCAATGGACCTCTAGCTAGGCTGGGACCAGCTCTGCCTGCCAGATTAGAAGGACTCCAAATAGCTCACCCCAGTACCAGACCCCGTTCAGAAGTCCACGTGTGGGGCTGGCATCGGGGCACTCTGCCTTCAGTGCTCCCACTGCCCACGGTGTCCAGTGTGGGCTCCCAGCCTGAAGTCCAAGGCCCCCAACCGCAGCCCACCTCCTGCTCTCCTGTTGCCCCATTCCTTTCATGGACCCAGCAGTTTCCTCTCACTCTTCCTCAAACTCTTTGCTCATCACAATTCCACCTTCTGACACCTCTCCTGGTTCTTGTCTGTCTAGGTAAATCCGGCCCACGGTCCGAGGCCAGGCTCTTATTATCTGTGAGGACCTCACTTATTTGTGAGGACCGTATCCTCACAAATAAGATGTGAGGGTAAGACCTTTCTCTCCGTCTGGCCCACAAGTGCAGAACGTCTGACTTCTTACATTTCCCTAGGGACTCGGCAGAGGCACATTTGCATGAACTTAGGGCGCGCTCCTCCGCTCACCCCACTCACCACCCCGCCCCATGCACCCCCTGGACACCACCAGGACTCCTGGCCTCAGATGCCCTTGTGCAGCCCCCATGGGTACGGCCCGCCAGCCCCATGCCCATACAGCGAGTGCTACAAGCCTCCAAGAGCTGGTGGCTCCAAGGCTGGAGTCCAAATTCTTGTCCTATCTGTGCTGCCCTTTTCCCATCTGTAAATTTTGGCTATTGAGAATGTTCCTCAAGATGGTGGATGTGACTAGGCTTTGAAAAGGATTAGAAACAGACAAACACAAACAAATGAAAGAGTGGATGAGTCACGTCTGAAGACACTGAGCTTGGCACTGAGTGTCCTCTGCACCGAGCTCCAGCTTAGTAGGTGCTCAGCAAACAATGGCTGAGGGGATGCAGCGTCCCTGTCACACTGGCGTCCCTGTGAGAGACAGCGTGGACGAGGCAGGGGGCTGCACAGAGCTCGGTCACTTGGAGGCTGTGGTTGGGGTCAGTCTGGGACAAGGAATTTGGGTTCTTTTCCTTGCTTGTGGGGTGTGAACCTGTGACCTCAGCCTCGCTGACAGCACAGCCAAACCGCTAAGCGTTCCTCACAGACAGCCCTCCTGGAGGAAGCCAAGAACCATCCCTTTCACCTCCCCCGGGCATCTCCCCGGCAGGCTTCCCTGCTCATGTCTTTTGTTTTTCTTAATTAAAGTAGCAAGAGCCAGGATTCCGTCTCAGAAGGTACAGCCTCGTGTCTGGATGTCTTCATTGTGGTTATGCCATCGGTGTGCCCGCCTGCGTTACAGCTGGACACCGGGCCTCATGGGGCTCGCTGGGGAGGAGAGCGAGGGGGACCTGACCCACTGAAGCTCAGCCACATGCGTCTCCACTGCCCTGTCACCCCGGCTTCCCACAAACCCTCACCCCTCCCAACCTTACAAGGCCTGCAGGTCTCCCCTCTGTGAAACGCAGCAGCTGTTCAGGGCTCAACACCTGGCTGTGGCCCTAGATTTCCTAACCCCTGCAATGCCTGCCCGCCCAGCCCCTCCCTCCTCCATTTAGAGAGCCTGGGTGCATCTGTGCACAGGGAGCCTTGACCGTCCCTTCATCTGTTCAGGGAGATTTGCTGGGCTCCGTGGTCAGTTTGGTGCTGGACTGGACAACTGCCCTCCTGGAGCTTCCAGTCTAAACTGGAGAGGGGGAGGGCATTGGAGGCCTGAGGCAGGGCATCCTGAGGCAGGGTAGCTCTGGGAGGGCCTCCTGCCCACTCTAGGCTTCTGTTTCTGCACACGCAGCTTGAAGGCATTGTTTGGGATTTGCACACGGTGCACTGAGGAGCCCTGGGGAGTGTGTGTGTGTGTGTGTGTGTGTGTGTGAGTGTGTGTTTGGCAGGGTCTGGACTCTAAGCCCCTTCTGACCACTTCCTCTTGAGCGGCATAGCTCATGTTGTCCAGAAACCCGGCCCAGCGTGGGCAGTCACTGCCTGGTCCAGGAACACATCCTGGTTTATGGCTCTCTCTGTATTTGTAAGTAATGACTGCCCAAGAACCCTGCGAGGCAGGTATCGCTGGCTTTTTATCAGGGAAGAAGTCCAGTTCCAGCTCTGCAGAGCCCCACTGGGACGGGGACCACTGGGACTGGAATGGAGGTGTGTCTCTGAGCCCTGCCCCTCCTAGGAGTCCTGTGCCGGACCTGGGGGCTCCTTGGGGGTGCTTTGCTCGACACAAGGTTGGCTCTGCCCTGTGAGGCGGGGCATCCTCCCGCCCTCTGTCCTGATTATGTGCTGTGTCCTCTCTCCCGGCCCTCCCTGCCCAGGCCTGGGCCAGGCGGCAGGGTCGTAAAGGGGCCCTGGGCCCATCCAGAGTGTGAAGGGCAGGTGCTTCAGGGAAGACGCGGATGTGCCGGGTGGGGGTAGGCACTGCCAGCCCCCACTGCTGGGAGGCAGGGAGAGCTTTTATAGCCTATGAGGGCTGCTTCCCCTTCCCTTTCAATAACAGTCTGGCCACATTTCTTTCTCCTGTAAAGTTCTGGAGTGTGGAGGCTAGGAGGGAGCGGGGGCTGGGAAATGTGTGCCGAAGAGGGGGGAACGACAGTGAAGAAATCCTGTCCTGGGCAGACAGCTTGGTGCACTGTGGGGCAAGAGGAGAAGCGTTCTGTCGGGGACGATGACCTTTGCTGGGAAGGAGTCCTCCCTGCTTGGCCAGGCCCCCCACACGTGGCTGCTCCACGACCTGGCTCTGGACTGTGAGGGGCGGTGGGAAGCAGACCTACTGCTGCCTGTCTTGGGGAAGAAGCTGGCCCAGGATGGGTGGGAGGAGGCCTCTTGCTGTGGCCCAGCACTGGGGCAGCTGGCTCCCCAAGAGGGCCTCCCGCTGAGGCAAGGCTGCACCAGCTCCCTCCATCTCCCCCTCCTCCCTGGCTCTCTGGGGTCTTCCTCCTAAGGACACTGGTAGGTGTAGGGGGCCAGGAACGACCACCAGCCATGGACACCGCGTGGAGTCCCTGGTCTTGGTCTCTGAGGTGTGGGATTCCCGAGAGGGGTGGGCTTGGTGGGCAGAGCACTGTGCTCGCAGTTGTCTGAGCTTTGGCGACGAAGGCCTGAGAACCACCATCTCAGAGGATCCCTGCTTCTGCCAATTCCCCGTGCCCTTCAACCATGTTGCTTCAGGGGACTGAGAGGATTAACAGAGACTGCGGGTACGGCTGGCAGACTGCTCAGCCTTCACACGTGTGTGCTTTGTCACGGGTATGACTGTCCCACCTGTGTTAAGACCTGCCCCCTCTTTCAAATCAATATCTACGGGGCCCCATCTCTGCCAGATGACAGGGCACCAAGCTGATTAGTGTGCGGGAGAACAGTTCACGGCTGTTGTTAATTAGAAATACTTGATCACCAACGGGATGCTATGTATTCAGGGCGGGGGGAGGCTTTTACCAACAACTGAGCGATGATCAGTCTAGAAGCCCCCAAAGAACAGAAACACAAGGTGCCCAAGACCCACCAGTCATGGTCCACTTGCCCCCAGTTGGCTGGTAACAAAGCCACACGCCCGTGGAGCCCTTGTTGCTTCCTGTGCCTTCCAAGGCACGTGGCCCCGCCCAGGATCAAAGGCAGGCAAAGCGCTGGGTCCAGGTGGCTGGTGAGAACAGTGTGGTCCTGACTCCTGAACACACCTGCCCAGCCACCAGCCACCTAACTAACCTGCCCAACTAACGAGCTTGGGCAAACCAGTTCAGCCTCTTGGCTTCAATTTCCCCAGTCACATCCTCCCTGGGGCCCCAGAACTCCAGGCTCAGACATTCCCAATGCTTTGCTTCCTGCTCGTGCAGGTGAGTCTCACTGATGCAGGCTGGTCGGCAGCCAAGACACCAAAGGCAAAGTAAACACCAAGGTAAACCTGGAGAGATGGTTCATTTTGTACATCAGCTGGCGAGGCTACAGCACCCAGCTAGTCAATGAAATGCTAATCTAGGTGTTGCTGTGACATTTTGAAGATGTGGTTAGCTGACTTTAAGTAAAGGAGATAATTCCTGATTATGTGGGTGGGCCTCATCCAATCAGTTGAAGGGCCTTACACACAAATGGAGGTTTCCCTGAGGAAGAATAAATTCCGCCTCGAGACACAGCATCAGCGTCTGCCGGAGCGCTTCCAGTCGGCTGGCCTGCTCCACAGATTTCAGACCTACCCGTCCCCTCACAACCTCATGGGTCAGTTCCTCGAAACACATCTTCTAGTGTGCATTGATACATATCATGCATATATTGAATATCTATAAATATAGATGACATGTGTTTGTATGTCTTAGTGTGTCTGCTTGTCTGTGTGCATCTCCTGTGGTTCTGTGTCTCCAGAGAAGTGCGATACTCCTGGGCCTAAGAACATTTCCAAAGAAACACGTTTGTTGCTTTCATGTCCTTTCAGCAAATACTACTTAGAAACAAATCATGCAGCTGACTTCAGTAAACGGAGCCTCCTCTGCCGTTAGGCGCATCCATCGGTCTTAAATATGCCCTCTCTGCGCTGAGCTGCCCGCCCAGCCGCCGACGCTCAGGTCAGGCTTGCTGTCTCAGTTTGCATCATCCGCCCAGATTCACAAAAGGCGACCGGATGCCTGGGTCTCAGACCCCAAATGCATGATGTGCACTGGGCTATATATTTTTTAAAAAAATTTGACTGGTGTCTATTTTACTGTTCTGAGCAGATGATGTTCTTTGTTTATGAGAGAAATTAGGCCAAATTCAACTTTTCCACAGATGGAGAAGCCTGAATTATTTATCAGAGGCTCATGAATTTGGTTCTGGCAAATGGCAGGGCCGAGGGCGGCTGATTTGTGCTTCATTGTTGGAACAGCTTGATCCCAGCAGGTCCTGGGCCGTCCTGACGTACTGCGGGGCCTGGCGGGGGTCCCGGGATGGGCTCAGGGCAGGCAGGAGGAGGTGGTGGGGACCCTTTCCCAGTTGCTTCTGCTGGGCTCCACTGGTTCCCGAGGTCGTGGGGAGGGGACCCTGACTCGGACTTTGGCTGCTGGGATGGCTGGGTTCACTGGGGCCCCTGGGGACAGGTCTCCACTCAGAAAAGAAATAGATGAAAATGGGAAAGATGGTCATTGTCACTTGCTTTCTCCCACCAGGCCATTCTTTCCTTCCAAACTGAACTGCAAGGCCATCGGCTAACGCTTTTGTGTGGTTGGCTGTGTCCGGCAGCTCACAGCTCAGCAAGCACCTACGATGTGAAAGCCTTGTCCAGGGCTGCTGCCAGGTACAGCAGCACCATGGAGAACACAGTGGGCTCTGCGTCTGTCAGGGAGGACTCAGGGAAATGTCTTTCAGTGGGACCCGGGCCGTCGCAGGTACTAACCTGAACTCGTGCTGACTGACCACTGATCACGGGCCACGTGCTGTCCAGGCCTGAACTCAGTTGGTCCTCAGACAGCCCAGTTTAGGACGTGGTCCTGACCCCACATGGCACGAAGCTGGGGGTTCCCTGGCACCAGCTGTGGCTCGGAAAGCCCCCAGGCTTGAAGGCACTTGTAGTTGATGGGGTGTTACTGATGGTGACCATCCAGCATCCTTCTCACCCAACCTCACTAACACAGGCTGCCTCTTACCTCCCTGGGGTGCAAGCTGTTACCCAGCCTGGTGAAGACGTGAGAGCGTTGCCCTTCAAGAGCTGAGTTGGCCTCACTGGGGACCTGCAGTGACCACAGCTCTTTCTGCCTGTCCAGAGGTGTCATTCCCTGGCCATGCTCTGCTACCTCCCTGGGGCTGTCTGCTCTTCAAACCTAACTCTGTCCATGCCACTAGTTTCCTGGTGGCTGGTACAAATCCCCGTACTGCTGGGCCTCGTCTCTACCCAGTTCCCGGTCATCTGGACTCCTTGTATCTGGACTTTCCTTTCTTTTTCATTTCCAGGACCACCTAGAGGAGATCACTTGGGATAAATGATTTGGTGGGAATGGGTAAGGAGGCTGCAGAAGTGAGTTTTTAAGTGTTTGGCGTGAACCATTTTAATTTGCATTTAAGTTTAACTACTGTCGTCTTTAATGTTGCCCACGTGGGAAAAGAGGCATTTGGGCCCCAAGATGCTCATTCCTGTTTCCAAATGTTCCTTCTATTGTGCTTGCCCGGGGTGTATGCCCAGTGACCTACCTCCTTCAGGCCCCTGGAGCTGCCCCTCCCGACCCCTGTCCTGGCTGCCACAGCTTCGCCTGTCCTCTCCCGTGCTCTGAGGAGGGCCTCCTTCCTACAGATGGGGTGCGGATGTGGGACAGGGTTGGGGGAGAAGGTCTTTGTCATTCATTATTTCAGCAAAGATTCAGGGTCTGGGTGGCAAAAAGGTGAGGAAGAAAGACAATAAGTGAGAAAGTAAATCAAAGTTCAAGTGGAAGGGAACTTGTAAAATTCAAAACAGTCTTCCTTGCTTCTAACAGAACTCCCTTATCATCCCCCCAACCCCACCCTGATGCACGCGCACGCGTGTGTGCGCGCGCGCGCACATACACACACACACACACACACTCAGCTTTTTCCACTCTGGGGACTCCTGACACTGCTCCTTCTCTGGTAGGTGGTGGAAGGGCACCAGGCTGCCCTTCCACCACCTACCAAGTTCAAGGTCTGTTTCAGGCCTAGCTCAAGACCTTCTCCTTGGTGGAGCTTTCCCCAGCTCCACCCCCATCACAAACTTACTCTGGCCTCCCTCCATCCATGTATACACAGGACTGTGTAGGGCTGGCTTTTCCCCTCACTGGGCTTGCTCACCATCTCCGGGGGAAGCACTGGAAGGCATTGGGGTACCCAGGAAAGAAGGAGGAAGGTGGAGAAAGATGCTTGGGCTGCGACAGCCAGAGTGAGGGGAGAGAGACATGCAGGAGTGAGGGAGGCAGGAAAAGAAGATGAAGGTAACGGAGGAGGAGGGCGGGGCGAGCCAGCCAGCAGTGCTTATTGGACTAAATACAGTCCTGGGACAGCAAGTAATTCGGGTCTGAGTCAGCAAGTTTCACCCATAAATTCTTAAGCATCTGTCAGGCCACTGCTCCCCACCCCCTGCCGTTAGGAGCAGCCGCTTCAAAGGGAGCCTGAGTGAAAGCCTCATTTAGCAAATGAGGGGAAGGTTTAAAAATAACACCAGGAGTCACCCTCCATGAAGGCGAGGCCACCCCTTCTCCTGCTGCTCTATGCAACCCTCCCCCAGTCCAGCAAGACCCACAAGCAAGGCTGGGGACAAATGGCTAGAGTGGAGGAATGGGGTAACAGTGTTTGCATGTGACAACGTGCGACACTGTGTGACCGGGGATGATCGTGGTGAGGGAGGGTCATGTGCTGCTGGGACAGCCCGCTCTTGCTATGCAGGTGTGTGGTGGGGCAGAGGACTGAGGCCTGGCCCCGCCTGCGTGTGTGTGCCACCTTCCGGATGTGGGCCTGAGAGATGGGGCTTGTGACAGACAGCCTGTGACCTCATGGACCGGGGGGTGGCGGCGGGTAATATCCTGTGTGTTCCGATCTGGCAGAGGGGAGGTATTGGGTAGAAGTGTGAATGACACGTGTCGGCATCTCCCTAAACGCAATTCAAGTGATGTGTGCTGGGCCCCGTGTTCGAGAGACACAGGCACGTGGACCTTCTGGGCTGGGGCTGCTCTCAAGAAGGAGGCCATCGTCTCATCCTCTGAGATGTTCTCAGCAGCAGACTGCCCCAGCTTTGGCCTCAGTTCTCACTTCCTGTCCTCAGGCCACTCCCCACCGCAGCCAAATGCCAATGGCTGGCCTCGCCCTGGCCTTGCCCCTGCCGCGAGGCCATCTGTCCAGGAGGCAGAACCCTCACCAGGCAGCCAGGGTGGTTCAGAGCCAACATCTTCCACCTCAAGTGGGATCTAGACCACCGTCCACTCCTTCCTCGTTCCCTCCCAGGGCCTGGCCAGGTGTCCGTGTGCCTCCTGTCAGTTACCCCCACAGAGGCCTATGACCAGGTGTAATCAGCTGTATTTCGTGGATAAGACAGCTACAGCTGCAACTGTGGTACACCATATGGACCCACCTCACTTCTGCCCAGCTCGTGACCTGTCCACTATGTCATGGAGAAGCAGAGAGTCCCAGTCACATGGTGCTCTTGGGACCACACCCCACAGAGGAGGAACCCTCTTTTTCCCTAAGACCTCACCCCAGGGCTCCTTTGAGTAGGGTGCCTCTAGACTCATTTAAGTTTTTGTTTTCAGGTTATTAACTCGCCGATAAAGAGGCTGGATGGGGCCTGGGGCGTGGTGATGGGGAAGTGCAACTGGAAAGCAGGAGTCCAGGCCTGACCCAACGGGGCATGCGCACACCTGGCTGCCCAGCAGGGCCTCTTACACCTGGGTGGTACCTTCACCTCAACGTCGGCTGGCCCTGCCACCCCACACGCTCTAGTTCTTGGTGAGTTAGGCTCACAGAAGAATTGGAGGTTTCCTGAGGAGGCTGAGAGAACTAGGATGGCCAAGGCCAATGAGGAGACCTGACACCTTAGCAACCCCTGCGAGTTTTGTTACTAAGACAGGGTACTATCTTCCCTGTGAGTCTGACTTGGAGACTGATATACCACCATTAGCATTTAATTTTGGGGTTAAGCATTGCCCATGTCTTGCATGGTGTTTTTTCTTGCCTCAGCATTTTTATTCATTCTGCTCCATCTAAAATGTATTCTATTCGTCCCACCAAATGCACCCTCCTTGACCTCACCATCCATTTTCACCATTGAATATCTAGTCATTTTATAGTGTTGCCTACAAATCCCGCAGGATTAAGTCTCCTGGTGTGGGGGGAATTTACTCAGGCGGGGGCATGTTCCACAACATGATCTCACAGCCCTTGCTAGTTCAGATCTCTGCACACAGGCAGGCTTGCTCAGCCTTAAGTCCAAATGCTAGGTGAGTTCCTGCATTCCTCAAACCCCCATCCATCCCTGTCCTTTGCTTTCACACATCATTTCCATTGCTTTAGGCCAGGCATGGGTTGTGTGGGGGGTGGGGGGGCTTTGGCCCTCCTCCAACTGGGAACAGAAAAATCCATCACACACCTAACATATATTTTAAAATAACTTACACGCATAACACCCCCACGCTCCCATTTCTGTGTCTCAGATCTGATTATCTGCAGCTCTCTCTCTCTCTTTTTTAATAAAAAATTGCTATAAATCTTTTTGTCACAGAAGATATAAGACGCAGGTTTGCTGGAGAAACTGCCTGGCTGAGTTGTTTGGTAGGTGTTTTGGTGCCTTGCTCTGTTTTTATTTTTAAACTCCCCTACAGCTCAAGCTGAATTTCCAAGAAGATGGGAGTAAAGGAGAGCGGTCCCTGGTTGACGTTAAATAAGGGAAAGAAGTCCCAGGTGTGACAGTGCTCATACCATCTGTACCCCCAAGGTATCCCAAAGTATGCATGCTTCCTACACACTGGAATCTGCTCGGTTGGTGGGACCAAGGGGAGGGAGGGGAGATGCACCAGATAAGCCCCCTCGAAAAAGCATTAGAAACACCCATTCCAGTTAGAATCCTTTGCCTTCCATCTATGTCCCCATTTTTCCAGCCTAGGCTGACCATCATGTGCTATGGGCCTGTTGGGAATGGGAGGGAGAGAGGGATGGACACTGGGGAGCCTGTCAGTGGGGCCATCAGGGATCTGGATGATAGATAATTCCCAGGTGAACAACTTGGAAGGTGACTGTTTGCTGGGAAATTGCCCCAACACATCTGACCCACCTGTTACCTAGGCCACGAAGCACTGTGAAAGGAAACAATATCCCCTCAGAAGCTCCACTGGAGGTCAGGGTGGAAGAAAAGGAAAAGTCACTGATGCATGTGGACTATGGCCCTTTGAGCGCAGGGCCCTCCAGACCTCATATTCAGCAGGTGTGCAGCAGGTGGACCTCTGGAACTGCACGCTGGGGAGGGGAGGTCTAAAGTGTGCCTTTGGAAGAGAGGTTAGGCCAGGTGTCATGGGAAGGGAGAGTGGCGTGAGCCAGAGAGTGGAGGTGCATGTGTCTGGGGAGTGGTGAGAGCCCAGTCTGAACAAAACGGAAACTCGGAGGGGTGGCTACTAGTCTGCATTTCAGTCCATCCAGCCACGAAAAGTGGAATGCCAGGCCTCACGCTGGTCCACCTCAGGGAAGGTATATGGTTTAGTGCAAAGAACAGGACGCTTAGGGTTGGAGAGATCTGCCTCTTACTACTCTTGGGACCTGGGCCATTTCCCTAACATCTTTGTGCCTCATTTTCCTCACCTGCAAGATGGGGATGACAATACTGTCTTTGCAGTTGCTATGGGGATTAGAGGCATGGGGTATATATAAAGCTGGTTTCACAGCGGGGGACTCTCAGCAGATGGTGGCCTGCTTCCCAATGTTACTCCAGAGAGGGCGCTGCAGGGTGTCTGCTCCAGTCCTGCCAGGCCCTCTTTACAACAAGGCGCGTTTTGCCAACACAGCATAAGGGAGCAAGACACAACGCTGCCTGGCCTGCCACGCTCTCGTGGTCTCCAGGGCGGCTGCCAGAGGAGACGCATCTATTTGTATTTAATAAAATTCCGTAGCATGGCATTTTATGAATTACAGTGTAATGCAGAGAATGGATACCAGATAAATGTATATGCATGTGTGTGTGCGTGTGCGTATCGGTATATACACGCATGCACAAGTTTATTGGTATTTTGAGGCCCACTGTGTTATTAATCTGATTCAAAGCCTGCAGCCCAGTTTAATATATTAAGTGAAATGGCAAGTCTTTATCCATCTTCCCCTCCTACTGCTCCCTACCTTCTGTCTGCTCTCCAGGACAACACTATGCACATGCCATATTAGATTCCATTTTGGTCCTGTTCTGATAAGCAGGAGATTAAATAATGAATGAGATTCCCATTAGCTCAATTTTTTTTTGGCATATTTCAGGCAACCTTTTCCCTTTTTAATTAAATCGGCTCTGTACCGCAGAATATTTTTACATTGATTTGGAAGAAAAGGATTTTTTTAAAGACCTGGTTATACTGACACCCCTGTGTGTACCCAGACTTGCCCGGCACCGAGTATCGATGAGGGAACGTGGCTGGGGTGCAGCTGGCGGACAGAAAATGGAATTTGGTGAAGACCCTGACCTCCCTCGCCCTGCCCCACTCCTTCTCTCTGCCGTTCCAGGGTCTCTGCTCTCAGACTAATGGGCTTGCAGAGACAAGCGACTCTGTTGTTTTTATTAGAAAGCAGGACTATTCATGGAAATGTTAGCTCACGCAAGGTAAGAATCATGAGTAAGGTGCCCATGAGTTGAGAGGCTTCCCACGCTGAACTCAGGCAGCTGCCTTTTTCTCAGGAAGACTGGAAACTGCACTTCGCCCTTTCAAAGGGCAGCACGAGGGACTCAGCGCAAATTGCCTAAGAATCTCGATCCTCAACATGCCCTCTCCACACAGGCTGCTTCTCTTCTGCCCTGATTTTAATGGGAAACTCAAAAATGGTGTTTTTTTTCCAGGGGGCTGCATGTGAGATGAAGGGCTCAGAAATTCCACATAGGTTTGGAAAATCTGGAGGCTTCTTCACATGTCACTTTCTGATTCCTCCCTTTTTCTAGACGTGGAGGCAGAGTTTGGAAGACCCAATTCCAGACTCCTTTCCCCTTGGGCCCTTCTTTCGGGGCTCCTCTCTACTGAGTCTCAACGATGTACGAGGCGGTGCAATAGGCAACATAGTGTGAACCCTCTCAGCTACGCTTCAGGAGGGGAATCATCAGCGTTCCCACTGATGAACCGGGGGCTGGGGCTCGGCACACCTGACTCACCTGTCCACAGGCCACAGCTAACAAGTATGAGTGTGGACAGGCCCCCAACAAATCTGGGGTGCACATACTCTTCCCTGACACAGGCCTTGCTGGGGGCATCCCATAGTCTAGTTCTCCCCAGTGCAAGGTCCCCATTGCTCCTTGCTCTGTGGTGCTTGGGGGTGTCTCTGTCCCCTGCTCTGTTCCACACTCCCTCAGCTCGGGACTCAGCTGGGCTCAGAAGGGGCCTTGGTCTCTTCTGAGTGGATGAATGGAGGCGGTTGGGGCTGGTGGTGCACAGCGGGGGGCGGGGTGAGGGGCGTCTCTGGAAGCTGCAGTAGTCATGTCCTAGTCCTGCGTGGGCCCCCCTAGACAGCCAGGGAGAGGTCTGTCCGATTCCCCGTGGGACCCCTGCACCCAGTGCTCAGTGCACATGGGTTGACGGACTGTAAGTGAAGGCTGAGGGGGGCTAGGGTGGTGGCTGCCTGCGGACTGTCCTCAGATACCCGATACCCGAGGGGCGGCCATGCAGAAGGAACCAGAGCCTGACCTACATATCTCATGTCGGGGAATGTGGCTTTCCCCAGAGGTGTGATTTCCTATGTGAACAAACACTTTCCCACAGGCTTCCAGAGGTGACTGAGCAAGCCCAGAATGGTGTTAGCACCTCTTTCCCCCTGGCTGAGTGCCCCAGGAGCTGGGGTGGTGGGTGTGCAGTGGGTGGTTGGGGGGAGGGTCCTCGCTAGTGTGACCTTTGATTCCCACTGAGGGGCACACTGGGTCCTGGAGACAACTTGCCAAGTGTTAGATTTGGGAGGAATCTTGGGGTTATCGAAGTCCCCTTGGGGAAGCATCTGGGGCTGGGAGCTCCTGATCCCTACACAGGAGGCTGCCTGTGTCACGGGATAACCTTGCTATTAGGAAGCTTTTCACACCAAGCCAAATCTGCCTGTTAATATCTCCTGCACCCTGGTCCACTCTAGGATACCCTGGTAATGGGCCTGGCAGACCCCAGCCCCAACCCTGCCATGGAGGGTCAGCAAGTCTGAGACGGGGGTGCATCCAGGGAGGGCCAGATGTGGAGGACTACATCAACCGACCCTGGGAAGCCAGGCCCTCCCGGCCTTCCTTACCCTGTGAAAGTTCACAGCTGGTGACATAGAGGAGGGTAGCAGGGGACAGAAGGAGCAGGCACTGGGACTCTACACCTGAGCCCTACCCCAGGGGATGTGACGTGGTTTACATAATTTCCTCTTGCTTTTCGCTGCCCAGGTCTGACACCTTCCATCCCTGGCTCCCTCTGAGCAACCGAGACAGAGTGTGGTTTAGACAGCGACCCTTCACACCCAGTGCGTCAGGGCCCTGCGCACCACTGGGCAGAGACAGTGGCTTAGGCCCAGCCTGAGAGTCGTTCCCTCTCTAAGGTTTTGGTTGGTTGTTAGTATTGGGGATGAGGAAGCCTGACAAGGGTGTTGGGGGCAGGGACGACCTCAGGGCCATTTTCAAGGGTCGATTGGACCAAGAGGCTGCCCCTGCCTGTGAAGATGTGTGTGAGGTCCTTGGGAGAGTGTGACAAGTGAAGGACAGGAGAAGGCGATAAGAGAAGTGAGTGGTGCCCCCCCACCCCCTGCTTCCCCGGCAGCCTGGACTTACACAATCCCTGGCTCCTGTTCCAGGTCCAATTAATCTACTCTCTCTCCTGTCTCCTTCCTTCTCCTGCTCCTGAAGACAAGGGAAGGAGAGTGTGCCCTTTTGGCTGATGCCTCCGCTGAATTATTTGAGAGACAAGACTTTAAATTGATGTTTAAAGGGCCAGAGGCCCAGGCCCCGGTTCCTGGTCACAGGAGGGTCTGGGCCTGCAGGTAAGTGTAGGCAGTCCCTGCCCTCTGCCCACCCCCAGCGTGCTCGTGGGCATGTGTGGGCATCCACAGACGTTTGTGTCACCATGTCTGCACACAGGCCCATACACAGCTTGGGCGTGTGTGTACGTGTTGGGGAGGGCGGGGCCTGGCGTGTGAAAGCTCCGTGTGTGCCTAGCAATTGCCTTTTGTGTGCCTGCGTGTTGGCACAACTTCGCGATTAGGGTGTGCGTGAGTCCGCACACTCTTGCATGCTCCCTGACCCGAGCAGAGAGGAGGAGAGAGTGCGGGTGGCCGGACGTGGGCGTGTGCCCGTGAAGGCCCCAGCCAGGGGAGTGGCCTCTGGCTGTAACAGAAGCTGGCCTGCAGGAGTCGCTGCTCCCTTGTCCCTGGACATCCAGAGGCAAAGAGACGGGCTGCTTTACCAGAGGCAGAAACCCAAGCTGCCTGAATTTTAAGGAAAGAGTCTTGAAATTCATTCCAAGTTCAGAATCTAGAAAGAGTGGGAGGTATGTGCGAGTTTCTGTGCGCGCGTAACTGCACCTGTGGGACCGTGAGTTTGGGGGATTCTGATGCGTATTCGCCACTGGCTCCTGGCTGTGTGTGTGCTGAGAAGGAGGAGAGTGGCGGTCCAGCTTCAGTCAAACCATCTCCAGGAGGCAAGGCACCGGGGCAACTTGTCCGTGCAGGTTGCTGCCGCGCCTTTCCTCTCACGCTAACCCCCGTGGTCGGGGATGGACTTTGGGAATCCATGGGCATTCGAGACATGTAACATTCCTGAAATCCTACAGTGCCCCCCAAGTCCAGTCAAACTGAGGGTCTCTGAAGCCCAGAAAAACAGCCAATACTGAGGCAGAGCTCTCCCCAGAATCAGAGATGAGCACCTTATCGAGAAGCGTGGCCAGAGGGGCAGAGAGGAGGCTGGGGCTGCCTGAGGAGCTGGCACAGCTCCTCATGTGTCTGGGTCGCTGCCCTCAGGATTAGTTCAGCAGTAGTGACTGCCTCACTCCCAGCCAGGAGCAATGCCCATGGCCTCCTCCCTGAACTGCTGTTTCTCTACGTTCCAGTGGCCAGGAGCGATGAGAGAGCACCTCCTCCACTGAGCAAGTCCTGCCTACTCAGCACCCCTTTCTATTCTGTGTGTTAGTATTTTCAACTTACTCTCTCATTCCCGTACTACTGATCAACCATAAGCACTGAGTGCCAGCCAGGTGCAGGGGCATGAATTATGGCAAAACCACATAAAACCTCAGGGTCTGCCCTGTGAACTCCAAGTCAACCCCGTACAAGTTCATCAGGCATTCACTGAGCACCTACTGTGGGTTAGGTGCTGATGGCCCATTGCTGGATGATACCTTCCTGCAGAGAACTTACAGCCTGGTGGGGGCAAATGCTAACAATGTGGTTATAAACCTACATGTCTGGTGCTGTCTGGAGACACAGAAGGGATGGTTGAAACACAGGGAAGGTCTCCAGGCTGGAGTTCACTGGAACATATGTCCTACCCCAATCAGAGTAGAAACTTCTGGGCTTGGGACAGGGAAAGCACTTTCTTCTTGCCATCACCTCCATAGCCCTTAGCTCAGGTCTGTTTGGGTTTTCACAGAATAGAGAAACATGGATGTAAGGATGAATGGTTGCAGGGATGGAAGGATGGATGGGTACATGGATGTCACTCCCATCACACTCTGATCTCTTACTTTGGAAGCATAGATTTGTCAAATGAGTCAGGACTCAGTGCTGAGGGTTAGCAGTGACACTCAGTGCTGCCCACGGCTCATCTCAGGCCACGGGGGATGGGCAAAGGAGGCTCCCCTCCCAGCCCCAGCTTTGCACACACAGTATTGGCTCGCTCCTCAATCATGCCTTTTCCAGCTAGCTGCTCCTGTCACAGCACATCTTGTTAGCCCTGGAGGCTCAATGAAATGGAAATTCATGTTTAAATTTAAAAACAACATATTGACCCTGGGAGCCAGTGATGTCTACATTTTTAATAACTTACTCAGAATGAAGGCTTGGATGAGCGGGTGTGTTTCTTCATGTCTGTGTGTCACACGTGTGTGTTTTATGGGGTGCGTTTCTGCATTTGTTTATATTGGTGTCTAGAGCAGTTTTACCTGCGTCAGGGAGTATCTCTGTGTCTGTGGGCGTGGAGCATCAGCATTTGCTCTGGAGCGCTGTGTGTGTCTCTTTGTGGTTCCGGCTGTGTTGGGTGTGTTGGAGAGCTTTCATTTGATCAGGATATGTTCAGATGAAGGGACTGGAGATGGGCGGACATGACAGGTGAAAAAAGACAATCCTTGCTCCTGCTCCTTCACGCCCCTCCACCGCTGTGACATCTGATCTGGGGGTCTCCCTCTTCTGCAGCCCCTCTTTTTAATTTTTAAATTGCTGTACTTGACAACTTTTATTTACATTTTTTTAATTTATAAAAGTTTTTGTCCCACCATCATTTTGTAATTCCCATCCCCACACCCACTGCAGTCCCTCTAGTTTGGGCCCCCCATCCAGAGGACCTCATGGGAAAGGTGTGGGAACAATCCCCGTCAGCTGAGGCTCCTCGAAGAGATCTTCACCCCATTCCCTGCCTTGGAAGTATCAGCATAACTCCTTGAGACAAGTGCTTCCTTCCCACTCAAGTCCCACAGCTTACCAGAACCTCGCCCTCCTCTCTAAAGGGCCCGTCATCCTCCCTTCTGTATGTTGCCCTCTGGTGTGAAGGAGGAACCATAGTCTGGTGGTGTGGAGGCCCAGGAGCTGACCCTGCATAACCAGCTATGTAGTCAAGCTAAACGCTTAAGCTCTCTGCACCCCAGGTCTCCTTGCAGGGTGAGGGGCCACGGTGAGGCCTCCAGAAGGTCCATCCTAAGGGTCCATCAGCTGTCATGCTATGATTTCCATACTCCACTCCAGTCTGATCGAAGTAATCTTATTTCAGGCACACTCAGTGTCAGGTACACTGACACTGAGGTACACAGCAGGGACTCAGCAAACACTGGCTCATGGGCTGAAAACAGCATGATGCCAGTTTCAAGTTTCTTGCCTCTCCATCCATCCACCTATTCTTCCATCCATTCATCTGTTCATCTGCACACTCTTGCATCTATCTACCTATTTCCTACCCGCCCACCCACAATCTGTCCCTCTATCAATCCATCTATATACCTATCTACCACATACCCTTGTGGCCACCCATCCATCCACGTATCAATGGATTCACTGTACAAATATCTCTTCCTTTTCCATTGTATTAAGAGATATAGAAAACACCTTCCATTCTTGAGATGGTTGTGGTGTACTAGGGAGATGTGAAGAGAAGAGCCATGTAAAAAAGGGCCAGAGTACTCTGGGGAGGGTTTATAGGAAGAGAGACCAGGTCTGTCTGGCAGTATCAGGAGTCGGGACAGGTTTCATGAGTGAGGTGTTAGCTGAGCCGAGTCCAGAAGGTCGGATGGGTCACATAGTGAAGAAGGAAGACCAGAAGGGGTCCTCCCAGCAGTAGGCACCTGGAAGGCATGTTTAGAGAAGGTGAACCACCTGACTTGTCTGGCATGCAGTGAATAAGTCAAGGGCAGTAGTGGGGAAAATTCAGCCCAACTACCTGTCAGTGGCCCAGGGCACCTTCTTTCCCACTGCCTTGCAGTTCTCGTGCCCCAGGACAAGAGCACGGAGGTGCTATCGGCTCCCGCTCAGAGATGGGAGCCTTGGTGCAGAATGGCTGGATGTGTGGCTCAAAGCCACGCAGCGAGCATGTGGCAGAGTAGCGACCATGACTCAAGGCTCTGAACTACTTCACCTGGGGGTCCTCTTCCCAACAATGGGACAAAGAGCCCATCCTAAAAGTTTTTAAAAAGTCTCATTTTTTTTGACTTCAAGAGAAGTAGGAAGGGGTCTGCAAGCACTTTGTTTCTATTACCTATTGAAATTTGACATAATGTCTGGCAGTTCCCCCTTAATATTCTGTTGTATATGGAGCCTGACGATTTCCACCATTGAATGTGACAGGTTGGGAAGATTAAAAAGAGGAGCTAAACTAGCAGCAGTTGGAGATGAGGAAAAGTAGCACATTTATGAATAATTTCAGCTGAATCCTCACAACACGACACTCCCTGGACAGAACACATTCATTATCTTATTCACCACGACTACTGCAATATTAGTGATTTGTTACCGAATCAATTATTAATTCATACAGGAGAACGAGACTCTGTCACTTAACTCTTCTCTGAACGTTGGGTCCAGAGTGGGCAGGGAGGGGGAAGAAGCCAGATTTAACCTCATCCCCCTGTTTTGTCTCTTCTAGAACGTGGGAGGACAGGTAACGGTGGTGGCAAGTGGGTAAGGGGTCGGGTTAGGGGGAGTGTGTCATGCCCCTCAAAGCCCTGGCCGGAAAACACAGATTCCCAATACACCAGCGTCATGCACAGCCCGGCAATCTGTGGGGGCCAGCTGAGGCCATCCATCCATCCATCCAATTTATTGCCTGCCATTTGAAGTGTCTGACTCGAATAATTTGCTCTTGCCTGTAATCCTCCCCCACCTCTGACAACCCATGCAGAGCCTCTCAACTGTCAGAGCCCAGCTCAAAGGCTCCACCTCCAGGACCCGTTCCTCCTGCGCTCCAGCTCTCATCCTAAAATTCCCCAGCCCTCAGCTGGAGGTGAGTCCACAATTGACCGAACACAATTTTCACGTGAGTGTCTTGTCTCCTTAGCCTGAGATTCCTCAAAGTGTCTTGGGACCTGTTTCATATCACCTGCTCTGCTCTTTAAAAAGGTAGATGCTGAAGCCCCACCACAGGCATACTGAATCAACTCTGGGGCTGGGGTCTTGGAACTAGCCTGTTAAAAAAGAACCCGGGGGCTCCTGGGGCACACTGCCAAGCCAGCCGGGGAGGCCCCTCTGCCTTCTAATGCATCAAGCCCAGGGCTGAGCCCTCGAGGAGGTGCGGGGCTGTGGAAGTTCAGCGTGTTAATGGACTGTGGCCTTTCCCTCACTCTCCCTCCTCACTTCGCACATCTCCTGTTGCACATATGCTGAGGAGACAGAAACACAGAGTTCTGAAGTCAGGTAGGCTCAGATGCAAGGCAGGTAGAAATGCCAGGGACAGCAGCGTCTCCCTGGGGAGTAAGAGAGCGAGGAGGAAGGGAGAAAAGACAAGGGGGAAGAGGAGGATAGGAAAGGGGATGAGAAGGAATGGGAAGAGAAGAATGGGGGAAAGAGAGGTGAAAGGAAAGGAGAAAGTAAGGAGGAAGTGAGTGAAAGAAAAATGTTAATGGAAAAAAGAAAGGAAGGCAGCAGAGAGGGTTGGAAGGAAGAAAGAAAGTGGGAAGGAAGAGAGATACAAGATAAAGAGGCCTCTTCCTGTTACGTGAGGCTGCCCTTAATCCCTGGGGCCCGCAGCGTTCCAGCTTTCTCCAGGTCACTCTGGACAGAGAACCTGTGGACAGGGTTCCGGGGCAGGAGGCCGGGCCGTCTGGGGGCTGCTTCTGGGAGTGGACAGCCCATCCACAGGGGCGGCTCAGGACGAGTGGGGATGGGGGAGTAGGCTGCTACCTCCAACTGCTCCCGTGTCTTTGGCCACAGCTCCTTTACAGCCAAGTGGCCCAGAGACAAAGCACTAGATTTTCCCCTACATTTCCATGCTTCTTGCCTGCCTATTTCTATGCCTTGGCCTATGGGCAATTCTCCTTTTCCCCAGGTTCGGGTCCTTCCCCTCATCTTCCCAGGGCCCCGCCCAGCAAAGCGCAGCAAGCCAGTGGAGACGTGGGGGTAGTCTCATGAGGTGCTTCTTGCAAGGTCTGACCAGTAGCGGGAATCCCCTCAGGAAAATGTCCTGCCCCGGAGCCACCAGGACCAAAGGGAGAGAGGTAAAGGCAGTAGGACAGGGTTACAAAGCCATCTTCACAGTGACCGAAATGCCTGATCTGATCCTAATCTTGGCCATCCCTGGACAACCACCCAGCATCCTGTAGCTGTTGTCAGGCCCTCCGGGCCTCCCATTCCCCCTGCAGAGATGCCTCAGAGCCACGACCCACAGGGCGCGGGGTCAGAAATGTCACCTGGTCACATGAGTTGTGTGGCTGATAGGATAGTCTGAATCGTGTTTGGGGGACAATTCAGCCCCAGGTTTCTGTACCTTTGAACTCCAAGGTAGACACCTGTCTGCACCCTCGGTATGCCTGAACGCACGGAAGTACCACCAGTAAGGGACATCATGGAAATTCTCTTCTTTCCTTGGAGGAAAAAGGGTCTGACCAAAGGACCCAGTTGTGTCCCCTCCTGACTTCTCCTTCTGTCCCCTCCCCACGGAGCAGGAATGCAGAATGGTAACCATGCACTTGGGGAAGGTGAGCAGTCCCAGTGCCCAGCTCCGCTGGCAGTAATTACCGCTGGATAAATAAACCAGAGGGGGAATGTTGTCGAAAAATCTAATTACTATGCCCTGTGGAGGTTTCAGCCTTGCTCAAGTACGGGCAGGTCCGGTTTCCGGGGAGTCAGAAACCCTGCGCGTTCAGCCCGTCCTGCCTGACCGCACACTCCTGGTGGCTCGTTGTCTCTTCCCCGGGACCACCAGCCCCTCTGAGCCTCCGACTGTAGTTCCCGCTTTTCCAGATCGGGCTCTCTGTGCACTCCCTGACGCAATCCCTTTGAGTCATAGGGTTTTCAAAGCCAAAGAGACTTTAAAGACCATCAAACCCGACACTGGAAAGAGCAGTAAAGGTTGAGGTCTGCTCACTCCTCCCATTGTGTGACCCTTTGCCTCTCTTACATTTTCCTCATTTCCAAAGCTTAATGTGGGATAGTAACATATGTTCTGCCTGTCTCATAGGGTTGCTGTGAGGATAATTAAACAATATTGCAAAACACCCTCAAACAGGAAGAAGACCATTGAATAGCCTTTTTAGAGGAGAATTAATGCCCAGAGAGATTCAGTAACTCGCCAAAGGCACACAGCCTCTCAGATCATTGAACGGGCGCCCACTCTTAGTGAGTATGTGGGTTTCCTGAGAGCCAGGCTTTCTGAGCAAAGGGTAGGTGCACTTGACAATTCCTTCTGGAGGACTCAGCTGGCTTTTCATGCTAACCTCCTGTCTAGTGTAGAGTTGGTGCCCATAGATCAGAGGGGTGGATGGAAGGGACCTGCTGGAGTCCTTTGACATGGCTGCAGCTCCTTTGACAGGGGTCTGGCAGTGAGCTCCTAGGATGCAGGGTCCCATTGTCCCCAAGGGTGGGCATTGACCAACTCCTTTTATTTCCTCAGCCCCTAGTGCAGGGCTAGCACCCAGGAGGGGCTCAATCAATGTGATGGAACATATAGGCTAATTGCTAATCAATATTGGTTTTACTTTTCTGTGTTTGATTACATGGGTTTACAAATGAATTGCACTTTTAAGTGATGAAACTCCATTTCTTTAAAATGATTCCAGAAGTATCTTCATGGTTGAAACGCAAGAAGGATGTACTAGGGAGGGGGTCAGTCCTGCTGGAACGTTCTGTTTGGGAACCACAGGCACTCTATGAATCAGGACAAGAGGCAGGGAGGGAGGGCCAGGGTTGAGGTCTGTGAGCCCAGAGAAACCTCCTACCCAGGGCCCCTGCCTCGGGGCTCCTGGGAGCTGGAATGGAGGCCAAGTCTGGGAAGGACTCACCAGATCCTGGAAGATAGCTAGAGCCCCCCATCCTACCCTTCCTGGGGTGGGGGAGGAGTCTGGGAGAGATAGCTTGGTGTCCTCACTGGTGAGATAGCCAAGGAGCCGCCTCAGGGTGTGGTCAGGGTAGGGAGGTGGCCACGTGGCCTGGAACACTTAGGTTCCACCGCTGCTAGTTAGGAAGTCCGCCTGGCCCCCCTCTCCCTGGCACGGTGGATCTGGTGGAGGGAAGACAATAAAACCCTCAGGTACCAACAGTAGAGGACTCGGGGAGAGAGGGGTCCACGCTATATGGGGAGAATCCTTACAGGATTGTTTTAAGGACGAGGGGAACAACAGTCCTGCTGGGGTTCCTGAGCCCATGTGTTCCTCCTCTTGAACCCCTCAGCCTCGGGTGTGGCCAGTTAGTTTACAGGAAGGATCCTGGGAGGAATCAGCCCTGTGGCGCCACAGGGTCAGCAGGAGGCCCGTCCCTTGCGAAGGACTCACAAACTGGCCGCTTCAGCAGCTGCATCTCATGCTCCTGTGAGCCGTCTGTTCTTCTGATCCAGAAGCACATTGGTCCACCAGGTTTCTGCACCCGGCTGGGAGGCTTGGAGTGGATGGGTGGGAGGGCGGACTGACGACATCCAAGCCCTGGCCTTGCCTGAAAGAGGCCAGCCACGAGCGAGGGGACACTGGCCCCCATTTAGGAGCTGCAGCGGCTAATTTGGGGTCAGAGCCTGCCAGCGGGCAGCAGTGTGAAAAACAGTGTGGCCTCATAGTTAGGGTGCAGACCCTGTTGCCACATGGATGGGGTTTAAATCCTGGCTCCGCCCCTCAGCAGCCCCATGACTCTGGGATGCTGCTTCACTTCTTGGCACCTCAGTTTCCTTATCCGGTAAAAGGGGTGACAGCACTTACTTCACAGGGCTGTTAGGAGGAGTGAATGGAAGCGTGAGTGTGATGTGCTGAGAGTGTAAGTGCCGGGCGAAGGCTGCCTGTGATGGGAATCCTCAGGGAAGGCTTGTGTAGGAGGTGGGACTCGAACTGGATGATGAGAAAGGGAAGCGTATGGAACTGTGTGAGCAGAGTGTGGAGGTGGGACAATGCTGGAAACACGGCGGCGGCGGGTTCTGTGTGTTCCTCCTCCCCCCCACAGTGAAGGTGACGTGAAGATGCTCTGTCCAGCAGGACAGGGGCGGGGGGTGGTAGAGGGTCCTTTAGCTCCTGGCAGAGAGCAGGGGACAAATGCTTGCTCCCTGGGCATGAGGACCGGGGCCTGCCTAGTGGTGTAATTACTTTAGCAAACAGGCAGAAGCTTCGTGAACCCCACTAAGTGAACATCTGAGCACAAACGGCCAGACAGGGGGAACCACCACTGACCACGAAAAGTGCTCTCTAGCGCCCCCCAGTGGACGAGAGGCTCCCATCTTCCAGGGCTCGGCCTCCTGTTCTACTTCAACTGTCTGGAAGACTGTGAGGGACCCAAAGGCCTTGCCTCTCCCCAGGAAGAGCCTGATGCCCTGTTCTGGTTCTACTCGAGTAAGGACGTGGTTTGAATCGAAGATACTGCATGTCTCCTTGACCAAGCGTCCCCCTCCCCCAACCCACTCTTTTTTTTTCTTTCTCACCATTTGATCTGAGTGTAGAATCTACGGGATCTTTGGCCCTGACTCTCCCACCTCTGACCCCATCTCTCCCTCCCATTTCTCTCAGGCCCACCCCAGTTCTACCAAGAGTCTTCCAGCCCGAGGCGGGGTGGTGGCAGGACCTCTGGACTCCCTGTTAGTAGAGGAGGAAACTGAACTTGGGGGGTGGAACAGGAAGTGAAATCAACAAGGCTCTAACCAGAATACAGGTCTCTGGCTTCCAGGCCAAAGCTCTTCCCATGCAGCCTCTCTCCTTTACCCTGCTGGGCTCTGGCTGGCCAGCCTCCAGGGCGATGGGGTCTCTGCCCCTGAAATACAGGAGGCCTCGTCTCGGTCACCCTGGGCCCACACAAAGCTTTCTTCGCTAACCACGTCAGCTCACCCGCATCTCTGCCTGTGCTGAAGCAGGCAGCCCCTGGAGTCCGACCCTACCTCTCCTGTTCTGATTGATGGCTGCCCCCTGCTCTCCATTGTGTCATGTGTGTGAGTCATGTCTCTGCGGCCAGACAGCAGCCTGGCTGCCTGCCGCCTCAGCCACGTGCTCCCTTCTCCAGAAGCCCCACAGCCTGAGTGCACAGTGGGGACACAGCGGGACCTACGGACTGACACATGGCTTGGAGACTCAGGTGCGAGGGTGATGGAGGCTAACCTTTGCTCGGTCTGTGGAGAAAGGGGCTCGTGGAGCAGATTCACCATCAGGCCACCCCAGGACAGTCACAGGCAGCCTATGAAATGTGAGTGGTAAAGCGTGTGATGTGATCGTAAGCCTTCCTCAGTCAGTGAGGATTAGCATGGCCTGATTCTCTCTGGGAAGGCAATCCTCACACCTCCCTCCGGTCACCCACGCTGGTGTCTTTTTAGAAAGTGGCAGAGTGTGAGCAAACACGGAGAAAAGATATTCCTGGATCCTTGCCTTTAAGAACTCCCATTTTCAGAAGCCAGTCCTTCCTGTCTAACTCATATCCCTCTGCTCCAAGAGATGCCATTCAGTTGCTATGCTGTGGGCGATAAATTGTTACCCTGAGACAGGTGGGGAAACTGAGTCTACATGGCAGGTGATTTCCCTCAAGAGCAGACTGGGTTAGTGCCTGAGCAGAGGCCAGACTCCCGGCCCCACTGGGCACTTGCAGCATCCCCTTGTCCATCTGGGAGTGAAGCAGGGTGGGAGGGATGGCGACCTGCCTCACTGCTGAGACGGCCAGGCAGTGGCAGCCCTTGTGGCCCATTAGAAAAGAAAGCTGCCTTCTCCCCGCTCTGGCCAGGTGGCCAGTGAAACAAACACAATATTCACTACGGAGAAAAATGCAGCTCTTGGCTCCCAGCGGCCCCTGCCCTCCTACCCCTTGCAGTTTTGATTCCAGACCCAGCCCTTATGAAGTACACCACTCAAAAGGAAAGTCATCCCTGTGAAAGTCAGGAATAAGTGAGGGGCCCAGAGAGCAGACTGGAGCTGGGAGGAGGGAGCAGCTGCACCTGGAGAAGAATGTGAGCGGGAATGTGTGTGTGGTGCGTGTGGGAGCGGGCAAGTGTGAGCGTGAGTGTGATTGTGCGTGGGCGCACACATGATTGGGAGTGAGGAAGAGCCTCATGTCCAAGGAACGCTGCCTTTGACAGTTGCTCTGGTGATAATCACGGCCACAATGAAGCCTACCACGTTTTGCCATGGAAACCGTCCAGAGACCACCCCCACACCTGATTTTCTCAATGGAAAAACCTCCTAAGTCCTCCCTTGCATTAATTCTCCAGAGGAAATGACCCACAAATGCTCCTGCTCTTCTTAGCTTCTGCAGGGAGCCCTGCCCAAAGCTCTCCTGGGTTCTCCACAGGTCACACAGTGCCATCCCTCTGCCTTGTTTTCCCAAGCCACTTTCTCTACTGCTTGCTGGGGCTGGAAAAGGTATAGGAGCAGCCATGCTTCCTAAACAGTGCATGGGTCCTGCAGTTAGAAAGGATCTCCCCAACACACATAAGCCCATGAAACACCCCGATGCAGTGCTGAGAGTTCCAGAAGGTGGGCTGGGGGCCAAGGAAGCAGACAGGCGTGGGCTCTGTCCTCAGCTCAGCCAGGTCCGACTGGGCTGGAGGCATCTTCCTTTGCAATAAATGGACTAAGGATTTGACTGAGAGTCCTAGGTCTTGTGAGGTGCTGACTCAGTGGGGACTGGCTTTCACAGGCAAGGGGGTCCCTTTCGGGCGAGAATGGGATGGTAAGGTTGCCTGGAGGAGGTGGGGCTGGAGGCAGGTTTGCAGTGGAGTTAGGAGACATTGCTGGCAGAAGATGGGGCCCGACTGTGGCATCCGTGAACTCGCTCCTGGCAGGGAGCAGGATGACTGCCTCTGTATGCTCCTCGTGTCACTGGCACAAGCTTCCCATGGCCAGCGGCCTCATCATCCTTCTCCAAGCCCTAGCCCCAGGGGCAAACCTGGGGATGGGAGGACAGGTGGGGCAGTGGAGGTACGTCAAATCTCAACAGGAGCCATGGCCTTGGGCTTCTGAGGCCACCCCTCTCCCTCATCCCCAAGCCCCATGGAACAGGGGCAGAGAACTACCAGCCCTCCTTTCTGTGTGTCTCCACTAAAACTTGCAGGAGAATGGCTTTGGGAGGCTCCAGGGGGAGTGACCATGGCTGAGACACACACAGATCTTTCACTGGGCTTCATCGTGCTAGCCCTCCTGGCCCCCAATAATAATAAGTGTGGATCCTTGGCCAGATGCCAGACTGGCCATAAACAATGTCTACCTCCCTGAACAATGACGGGAAGGGTAGAAGGCATGTTGGCAGTTACAAACAGCAGCCCCTGGAGTTGACGCAGGACATAGCCCTGGAGGGAATGCGGTCCCAACTCTGGCTATGGGCCTGACCCCAACAGCAGAGGATGGCACGTCAGTTCCTAGCTGGACCTGCCCCCAGGCACAGGTCCTGGCTATGAGCATGGGGAGGTGGGCACTCAGTCCCTCACCTGGCTGCCAGGCCTCCTCTTCTTCCCACCCCTGGATTTGGCCCCATGGTTCTACTATGGGAGAGCTGTGATGTGTGCTAGCAGGTGACAGCCCAGACTGCCATTTTCCGTGTCCCCAGAAGAGGGTGAGTGGATAGAGAACTGAGCAAGAGATAGAATATCAGGACACCCATCCTCTGACTGCCACAGACACTCAAGGTGATGCGGGGAAGTCAAGTTCCCTTTCTGGGCCTCAGTTTCCCCTTATATAAAAGGAATGTGCTGGCCTGGATGCCTGCCTTTCCAGCCCCCAACTCTGGTCCTCCGGTTTGGTGGTGGGTTGGAGAGCTGGACAGGCCCTCTGTTGACAGAGACTTAAAGAGGGGCTCAGGGCTGCACAGGGCCTCACTGGTGACCACATGGCACTGAGCCATGGGAGAGCCCCGGGGGAGGCCACGTCAGCCCGCAAAGCCCCTGACAAACCTGCGGAAAATCGAGAGGGATGACCGCCTTTCCTGAGTGGGCCGAGCGGGGGCGGGCTTGGTGGTTTCCAGGGAGTCCGCCTCTTTCCCCCTTCAGAGAGGCCCCGGGACCTCTGGGCTAGGGCCACTGAGGAAGGAGGCTCCAGGGTGCGGAGGGCTGAGGGTGGGGCCCTTCTGGGGATCCTGTTTCCTTAGGAGTCTCATTAAGACACGTGGAAAACAATTTGCCAAGCCATGTTGCGTCGCCGCCCTGTGCGGTTTGCTGCACATGAAATTCATTATTTTAACAGGTCAATGCCTCTGACAGATACTCATTTGTGGGAGGTGAGCACGGCTGCTTCTTTAATCCCCATGGATTACTTGGCTCTCCCGAAAAGCAAAACGATACTAGCACTTTGAAGAGACTTTAATCCCAATCACTCCAGACTGTTTACAAGGAGGAAAAAAGCCTGCCTGCACGGAGCAGAGGACCCGCCTCCCAGTCCTCTCCCAGTCTGGCCCACTCTGCCCACAGCGGCTCGGCCTTGGCAGGCACTGGCAGCAGTGGGGATAAGGGCACGTGAGAGAGCTGGGGCCCCCCACCCCCAGGGGAAGCCACGGTCCCAGCAGCCCAGAGCACCTCCTGGCAGAGGTCTGGAGAAGATCCTTATTCTGGAACCTGGTCTCACCCCCTCCAACCCAAGGTGGCTGTGCAGGATCATGGGCCAGGGTGGGAGAAGAGGGTGCTGGGGTGGCATTCTGAACACATTACTGTTTTAAAAAAATTTTTTTAATTTATTATTTTTTTAGAGAGAAGGGAAGGGAGGGAGAAAGAGGGGAAGAGAAATATCATGTGTGGTTGCCTCTCACATGGCCCCCATTAGGGACCTGGCCTGCAACCCAGGCATGTGCCCTGACTGGGAATCGAACTGGCGACCCTTTGGTTCGCAGCCCACTGAGCTACACCAGCCAGGGTCACATTACTGTTTTTTGAAGGTCTCAGTAGCCTGAGGTGGGAATTAGCGCAGGGAGCCGTGTTTGTGAGCGAGGGGCTTTCTTCCTGTCTTCAATGGCAGGTACTTAGCTCCCCAAACCCAGCTCCTGCCGGGGCTGCGTGGGGATCTGCTCTGTGGATGGCACGAGACCGTGATGGACCTGCCGGTGTCTCCAGCTGGGCCCCTCATGGAGCTGAGTGCCTCACACAGTTGTCTTCCCCGCTGGAGAGAAGCCGACCTGGACCTGATGCTGGACGCCTCCTGGGTCAGGCTTCTGCGGGCCTGGCTCCTCCCCCTCTGTAGCCCCTCCTCTTGCTTCCTCTTGGCTTCCTTCATGTGTTGACATCTCTCCCTTAGTTGGGCCTTCAAGGGCCTCCCTTCCCTCTCAAGGTCCTGGGTTACTAGCTCCAGCTGCCATTCTTGAGAACTTCCTCAGCTCTGGGCATCTCTGCTTAGTGTTGCTGCTCCCCGGGCACAGAAGGGAGAGCAAAGAGAGCCCCAGTTCAGCAGGGTTGTTGGTGTGACAACAACAGGGGCTGGCGTGGTTCCAAGGACCACCAATGCAATGCTTTGCTTTTCTCCCAGTCTCCCAACTGAAGCCCTGACACGCTCTACCCGGCCTGACTTCCCCTGGGGAAAATGCCCAACATGTGTGCACGTGTGTGCGTGCATGCACGCACATGCTCACACATGTCCATGTGCATCTGCTGCGTATGAGGCTTCACCTGCCTGTGAGGATGTCCATCCATGTTCTGGGGGCAGTGGCTACCTGTCCAGTGCACGAGTAATTAATTGGTGGGTGATAAAGCAATTAGCCCCAGAGCTTTCAAAAAATAATGAATGAGGGTCCTGTAGATGTCAATATTTGAAAATACTAATTTAAGGCCTATTAGCTGAAACAAATTTTAATTAAACAGGGAATAATCAGGGTGATGAGAGGAAAATAAAAGCTTGGGCCAGTGGCTGTGTCCTCGTGAATGCAGAGTGAGGGGAAGGAGAGGGGTGGTGTGGACCTGGATCTGGGGCCTGGCCAGTCATCGCTTGGACGATGAGCCAGCAAGGGTGGCCAGGGGATGGGTAAAGAAGGCGATGTCACCTGTACTGTGAGAGGAGAGGCCTGGGGTTGTCCTCAGGCAGACTTCTGACGGTCAGGAGGGAGGTGCTGGGCACAGAGGCGGAGCAGAGGTTTTCTCTGGGAGTGTTTCCCTCCGGGTGTGGCTGCGTGCAAGGCGTCACCCCACCCTAGCTGGGACAGTGCCCGTGCATCCAAAGGAGCTTGGCCAACTCCAGCCCAGTTGATGGGACACAAAGCCTTTGGAAGGACTCATTTTAGTTTTCCCAGACGGGACTGTCTAATTCCCTAAAGTCTCAGCTTTGTATGAATTTAAATCCGCACCCCAGGGAAGACCCGCTGTCAGCAGAGGGTGCATGGGACAAGGGGTCAGACTTCATGGGTGGCGACCCTCTGAGTATCTGCTCGAAATGGTACTCCCCACCCTGCCACACGCTTTCTCAGGGAGAGCACATGCGTTCGCATTCCCAGTCCCCACTCTCTAATTCTCCTTCTCTTGGGGGAAGGACAGGACCACGGGTGTGGCCAGCCACAGAGGGAAGCCTGGGGGCCGGGAAGGTGTGTGAGTGTGTGTGTGTGCCTGTCTTGTCTCCACTTGTGTCCAAACATATGTTTGTGCGTGCAGATCTGTATGCACACATGCCTATGACTATCTACATGCATGTTTGAGTGTGTCTGTGTGTGCAGTTGCCCTATGTGTATGTTGGGGCCCTGGAACTTCCAAGCAGGCAGTGCTGCCCCACACAGGACTGCTCTCTCCCCAGGGACAGCGCTAGCGGGCGGAAGAAAGAACTTCAGCTCACACCACTGCCTCTTTGTTTGGTTATTTATTTATAAGCCACCACGTTCCACAAATGATCGGAGGTGAAGATCTCAGTTAGCCTGGGGCTGCCCTCTGGCTGTGCGCGGAGGCTGTCCTCTAAGGTTCACTTCAGCAACCCAGAGCGACCTCATCTGCTCTTTGGACTGAACTCGAAGATACCACACTCGGGGCGCATCCTCTTCCCCTCTGTCACCTGAGTCAGCACCCACCTGCAGTTTCTGCTTTCCCCTTAGGTTCTAGCATCCTTGCTCAGTCCCTCTGTCTCCCAACTCTAAAACCAGAAGTCCAGGGCAGCTGGTTCCTCCCACGATGGTGCCCTTCCCTAGGGCACCTCCTCCTTCAGCATCTCCCTCCATGCCCCTGGCTCTTTATGCCCGCTCCCCTTATGGCCACTCCGCACAGGAAGTGGACTTTGGCTGCACCCTGCCCCTAGCCACTTGGCCTCAGCTTAAGTTGGCTTTGTGGGCAGAAACCACATGGCCTTCTGCCCAGTCCCCTGTTCCCCATTTTGCAGCTGAGCACGGGCAGGGGACCCCATGCACTCAGTCAATGCTGCTGGAATTCAAAGTTGCATAATAACCTGGGGCCCCTTGGAAACTTTTCATTTCAACACGGAGACTGATTAAATAGCAACAAAAATAAATTATGTATACACAGGGTTGTAAAAGCACCCAGAGACGGGAGACTGGGGGTCTGTGCCTCATATAAATGCAAATACTGTAATAGCATTGCAGTGGGTCCCCACTGCCACCCCACACACACCTGGGGTGGGGAGGCTCAGAGCCAGGGAGGATGGAGGATGGTGTATATTACAGCAGACAACAAGCTCAAGCCCACGGGGGCTTTAAATAAGACCTAAAGCCAGACTCAAAACCCAAGCCAGTGCAGAAACTAACCCAGGACACTATGGTTTAGGCCTAGTGTGCAAACAAAAGGCAAGAGAAGCAGTTTGTGTATCAAGAGTCTGCCGGGCGGGGGGTGGGGGAAGAATCCCAGAAGTGTGATAGAGAAGCACTGAGCAGGGAGTGGGGGTGGCTGGGATGTTGCCTCCTGGCCTTGGCCCCCTCCTAGTGGGTGAGGGGGTGGCATGTCAGGCAAGCTTTAGCAAAGGGCTTCCCAGGGCAGAGCCCAAGTGCCCACCCCCTTCAGGTTGCCCAGCCCATGCTGCTCGCCTCTCTGCCCCACCCCTCAGGGGAGGTGTGCACTGCTTCCCCTCACCCCCTGGGGATCTTGGCAGGGTGCTCATATCAGCAGCTCTCACTTGGTCTGCAGGTGGGGGCAGGAGCTTTTTATAGCTGCAGGTGTCTCTGGTTAGGGCTGCCTCCCCCCCATACACCTCCATTGCCAGCCTCCTCCCTCGGCCTGGGTTCTGGGGAACGCATGCCCGTGCTTGACTGCTGGAGGCCTGTGCAGCTGCGTGTGGCTGGGGTCCTGGCAGGAGCAAAGAAAGGAAAGGACTCCAGACCCCATCTGCTTTGTCTGGGTATCCTGGGTGTGCTAGGAGTGGCATGGGCGATGGAGACCTCTCCGTGCTCTGCCTGGGACCATTCCCTCCCAGGCCTCTACCTTACCCGTCACCTGCCCACCATCTCGCTCACTCTCTGGCATAAAGTAGGCACAGGGTTAAAAGTGGCCAACTGGTTGATAAAAAGCTATTATGCCAAGGGCCAGTGCTTCTTTTCCTAGTGGGCTCTCAAGTCTTCCTATTCTTTGTTCTTGTTCTGTTATTATGCAGCCACTCTCTCGCCCTTCAGTTATGTGAAACCTGGGGAAAACAGTCACCACGATAAGCTTAAAGTGCCAACTTCCCTGGCAGGTGAGCATAGCCCGCTATGCCTTTCAAAGTGCTGTCTTATTCATTCTCTCATCTCAACCTCCTAACACGTCTGCACAGCTGTCCAGCAGGTACCATCATGCCCAATCTACAGACGGGGAAACTGTGGCCCCTTGGGGCAGCTAGTGCAGCTCATATAAGTAGGCCTCCTGAGTCCTAGGCTTCTGTTCTGTGAAAACCTGTGAAAGCATGAAATAGGTCTCCCACCTTGAACATTTAATTTTCCACTGATTGCAAGTAACGAGGGCATGAAGAATGCCTATCTGTCGCTGCGTCTGGGCCGGAGCTGGGAGGCTAGGAGGCTGGGAGACTAGGCACTTCGCCTTGGGTCCCACCTGGTCCTTTCGTTGGGTCCTTTCCTGCTGGTCCCCAACCTTCAGATCACAGTGGCTGAGGAGCAGCCAGCACTGCAGGACACTGGCCCTCAGTGGACACCACCTTCTTGTCTGTGCATTTCATCTCAGATGGGGGATGCACAGGGTGGGGACCTGATGGTGTGGAGACACAGCCTCCAGAGTCCCCCTGACAGGCCTCATCCCAGGAACATCTCCAGCCCCCGACTTATCCCACGTAGGCCCAGAATGGGGAGCTGGGAGGTGGGGTGGGGAAAAGTGTGTTCGTTCTTCTGCAACTTATTTGAAAAGTCCAAATTAGAGAAAGAAGAGAACAACCAATAATGTCAGGCCATGCCATCCTCCAACTTTATGAACGACGACAAACCAGGGGCAAGGGAGGCTGCCTGTGAGCCGGGCAAAGGAAATCCAGCACAGAGGGACGGGGAAGAGCTGTAGCGTGCTATGTAAGCGTGTTTAGGATGGAATATGCTAGAAGACAACTTACTGTCACTTACAGTTTGGTAAAAATATCTGTACAAAGAGTGCCTCTATGGGTCAGTGCCACACCTGGAAACGAGGGGCCACTTACACTCAATGCTTCAGGGTTAGTGGCATTGTTCGAGGCAAGACCTGGACGCCCCCTGGAATGCCTGTCCTCGGAGAATGCAGGCCCGTGTGGTGTTGCCACCTTCTGAGGCCCCCATGGAGAGACTGGCTCTTCTGTCCCTGAGACATGGCCATGCCTCCCACTTACTGCTTCCTGCCCTCCCTGTCATTCTCCTCGTATAGGAAGTCTTCTTGGATCGACCTCCTGCCTCTGGTGATTTTCTTACTACGCCCTCTAAGAGCCTTCGTAGTCTTCATATTTTATGCTCTTTTGGTCTGTTCCTGGTTAGCAGTGAGCTTGCAAGTAGTGCCAAGCTTCTTACTAATACCCGGCTCCTGTCCCAACCCACAAGAGATACAACACAGGAATTCTACTGCCAGGCGCACGTATTTCCAACGCTCTGTGAAGCCAGTTGATGGAGTGGGTGAACCGGATGAACTGCCTGTTGGAAGTGGGGAGTGATGTAAAGTGTGGCTGGGACGTGTCCCACGGCGGTGCCACCCCTCTCCCTTTCCATCTTCAATGCCTCCCAAGCTGATCTCTCCCTGAGAAGCGACTGTGCTCCCATGAATATGAGGACCAGAGGGACTTGAGAGGCCATCTGGGCCTGCCCCTTCGTCTATAGGTGGAGAGACTGTCTATAGGAAAGGAGCCACACCAGGCTACCCAGCATGGGGACAAGACCTAGAGACTGCGTGGCCAGCAGTCCCGTGCTCTGGTCTTGCTAACACAATGTAGCAGTTAATGCTTTTTCTCTTCTGTGGGGCCATTTTTCTAACAACTGGCCCCAAACTAGACCAGATACTGCTTGAGGCAAGAATCACACCTCCCACCCTGCCTGTGCCACTAGGGTGTCCAGCAGAGCACAGCACACACAGGAGGCAACTGCGATTGCTGTTAACATCAGAACCGTTTTTGCTCAAAACTTTGGTCTCAGAGATTATCTCAGAATACCATGCTATGGCCATGACCATCCTTGTCTTAGAAACCTCTGGTAAGCACTGAACAACCATGGAATGGGCCACCTGGCAAGTGGGAGACTACAACTTGCTTCGTAGAAAGCAGTCTTTGAAATGGGCCAGCTCCTTCAGGACTGGAAATGCCTGCCAGAGGCAGAGGTTGGAAGGTGTAAAATAGAGAAACATCCGTTGAGTGCTCATTCCATGAAAGGCATTATTTAGAGTGCCGGGTGCCAAGGGTAAGACAGAGAAAAATCAGGCCTGGTGTCTGACTTCACCGAGCTTAGAGTTTTGTTGGAGAGAAAGGAAGCTGCACATAAACTCTAAAACCATAAAAAGCAAATTAATAATACCAGAGTTAACTAATAGTTCTGAGTAAATAGAGAAGTGATGTTTTAAGGCCACACGCTATTAGCTGCCCAATGATGGATATAGACAACAAGGCCTCGGCTTGCTCTGGGGAGGAGGGAGCACCCACTTCTGGCTGCAGGGCTCATGGAAAGGTCTGGAGGCTGGTTTCGGGAATTTGTGGTCTATTAACTGCAGTCGTGATGATTGGGATTTGACTTCCAATGACCATCTGAGAACCCACATGGTCAGAAGCCCAGAGTCTCTCCTCCTGTTCATCCGGGGAGGGGGTGCTGTTACCCATCATCTTCATTGTGCGTGGCGGGGGGAAGGCTCCTGTGTGGCTCTTGTCCCCAAGGGCAGAACAGGCTGACCAAACACAGGCTTTGCCAGGTCTCTCCCTGCCCTTCCCACCAGCTGGTCTGTTGATGGCAGGAGACCACAGCTGCAGTCAACAAACATCTACTGGCACCAACCTGTCCCAGGGCAGGGAGTGGAGAAGTGACTCTGGTCTCTGCACCCAGTTCCCCAAATGCCCCCAACGCCTGCTTTGGGATGCAGCTCCCTAAGTCCACCCTCGAACACCCCACCCCTGGCCCGAGCCGAAGCCCTGAGCAGGGAAAATGGACACCTTCACCCTTTGCTGCCTATTGTCTTCCCTGGGGGAAGATGGCAGCTTGGTGGTGTTGGTGAGGATGCAGATCTTTGGACCACTTCCTCCCAAACTCCAGGGTGGGAGGAATGGCAAGTCCACGGTGGTGGTGAAGGTGGGGAGGGGGACCCTAGGAGATGTGGTGAGGGTCCACAGCAGGCCCTACCCTGTTTTAATGGCTCCTGCCTCTCCCAGCCCTTGTTAGGCTTCCCTTGGGCCCACTCTGGGGGCTGGGGCTGGGGGGATGCTGCCCTCACCACATCCCACGTTTCACGGCTCAGACCTTCGGCATCTGGGCTGCCTTGGACAAACCCTGCTTTTAGCTGAGCTGAGACGAGGGCAATTTTTCCAGCTGAACTTTCTCCAAGAGAAGGACATGAGCATCTAGCAGCCACAGGGATGGCGCATCTGGCAGGAGGCCCAGGGCCTGTTTGGTGCCCCCTTCCCGCCACAGCCAGCGGTAGCTCCTGCTTGCCTCTTGTCTGATCTCAGCTCCCTTGGCCACTAGGTTTCTCTCCCTTAGGAAGGTCTCCAATCCTCAATTTTCCTTGCAGAGCTGCGACAACTGACAGGTTTTGAACTTAACAAATGATCAAACTCATCTCAGCTCAGGATCCCAGCGACACCCACTTGCCTGGGTTCTCTGCGGTGATTCATAACTCAGGTGTCACCCTGTGCCCCCTCCTCATCACACACCTACCACGTCCCAGTTCTCAGGAGGCTCCCAGCCATGGCCTTCGGTTCAGCCTCATTTGACACCCTGGTCCTCCAGAGGGGCAGAACCCAGGAGGACCCTGATCTCCCAGGCAGAGCTCCACCCCAACCTCAAAAGTGCCTACAGGGACAGGAGAGAAACTGGTGGATACGAGGACAGAGAGCCAGGAGGGCCAGGGAGTGGGGTCATGCCAAGGGCACAGAGTGGAGGGGTGGCAGGTAGGTGGGGCGCCTAGGGTGCTCCAGGACCCCCAGGCTACAGCCCGCCTCTCACTTGCCTCTCACTGACCTCTCCCCTGGGCTGGAGCAGGCGGGAGGAGTGAGCTGGAGGCAGCGGGAGTGACTTTACATCTTTGTTGCTGTAGCTGCTGGGCCGAAAATAGTCCTCTCTTGGGCAGGCTGGCTCAGGGTGTGAAAAGCTTCGCTCCCAGGGAGCAGCAGGAACCAGCCAGGAAAAAAAAAAACTAACCACGGTCTCCGCGCTTGCTAGCTTAGCTGAGGAACACAAGCATCAGCGCAACCCTACTTACCACTAAATTTGTTTAAGACGGGTTAACCGCAGACTCACCCTGAGCGGCTCAGTGCAAATCAAATGCTCCCACGCTCAGAGCCGAGTCTGCACCACCTCGGCTCCGGAGGGCCTCCTGCCCGTGGGCACTGTGCTAAAAGTTGCACACCTTACAGCATCGAATCCTCCGGCCACGCTGGACACAGGTAGTTAGCACCCTCATTTTATAGTTGTGGAAACTGAGGCTCAGAGAAGTTAAGTAGGCTGCCTGAGGTCACACAGCAATGAGGTGGGGTCTTGAGTCAGGGCTGTCTGACCCAGACCCTCTGGGGAATGTACTCTTAGTCCCATGTAATTGCTGCCCCCCCCAAACCCTAACAAACACTTCAGGCTGTAAAGAGTCTCCAGTTCCCATTCCTTATCTCGCAGGCTGCTGCCTGCTTCCTGTACAGGAGCACAAGTGATATGAAAAGCTGTGTTCTGGTTGCCCCTGAGGGCAGCAATTTTCAACCTGGTGCTGCAAGATTTTTAAAACATGCAACACCTGACTATTTAGTTGGGGCACTGACCTCTTTGCCCTGAGACAAATAAAAAATGACAACAGCCTACACAACAACAGTCATCCGGTGTGAATGAATCAAAGGTATACCTATTTTTTTGTCAGATCGGCAAAACTATAATTTTTTTTTGGTGTGCCGCAGAATTTTAGTCATCAGTGTATGAGTGCCGTGAGAGGAAAAGGCTGGAAATCGCTGCCGGAGGGGATGGTTGGAAGCAGAGGCCCCTTCCCTGGTTGGGGGTAGTTTCTGGGCTAGAAAGAGTGGGCCACTTCCCTGCCTCTGTCCAGGGGCCCGGCACCTAAGTGCCTGTCTCAGCGTGATTGCCAGTGACTTTGTCTATTCCCAGCACGATCCCCAATCTTCGTTTCCACCCTAAAGTATACCAGATAATTAAGTCTCTCTCAGGCCTCCTCAGTATAATGCAGATTAATTTATTATTTAAATCTGAATAGAATATTAGCTCATTGTCTTAATAGTTCTGATAAATGCTTGGGGGGGCACAGGATGGAAATCCTCCCACTCGCCCGTTCCCTTGGCAGATTACAAAGACCCCTCAGGCCTGGCGAGCAGCTGGTGGGGTGGGTGCACACCATGGGGCTGGGGGTCTGCACTGGGGACCCCAGGGCGTGCACAGGTGGGTGTGAGCACACGTGGGGCCAGGCAGGTCCCGGAATAGGCTCTCTCAACGCAGCCCCCTCCTGACCAAGACAGGAAGAAGACGGTGGGGAAAGCAGAACCAGAGAGCAATTTCTCAAGCAGGAGGCTTCGGTGCCGGGGAGGAGGCCCCCCTCCCTGCTCTCAGGATGGGGCCCAGTGCTCTGGGGCCAGTTTTTGAGCATCCACAGACATGACTACAGGGTCTGAGAGCTGGGGACTTCTCGACACCTGTCTGCCCTTCTCGGAAGTCGCTCAGGGATACAGACGTCCTCACCAAATGATCTGGTGGGAGCTTTTAGTGGGGTTGGTTGTGGGGAGGTCCCCCAGAAACCAGGGGCATGGGGTGCAAATGGCACCCTAACGTGGGAATGGTTGGTTTAGGGTCATGTTTACCCTGGTGCCCCCGGCCTCCAGGTCTGGAGTCAAGCAGGAGCCCTTGGCACAGAAGGTATTGAACCCAGCCAGGAAAATATATGGGACACGTCTCGTGGCTGTGGTTTCTTCACACCATCCAGTCGTACAGCTGGCAATTAATTTCCCCTATAAATGAAACACCTTTCATATCACTTTATCTGGAGAGCTTGAATTGACAGCAGCGGGTGTAATTTATACATACTTTTTACCCATCTGTTAGCATTCAGGCTTCAGGCTGCTTGCGTTTTTTTTCTTCAATTCTCTCCCCAAATTGAAAGGATTAGGTTAGGATTAGGTGAGTGTTTTAACCAGATACTCACAAAGATGGATGGCGGTGTTTCCAGACGGCCGATGCCCAGGGGAGGCCCTCGCACAATGGTGGCCAGGTGGGGCTCAGTGATCTGGGAAATTGCCTCCACCTGAGAGCCCAGCAGCCCCTGCTGTTCGGATGCTGAAGCTGCAGAGGGCCTGAGGGACGCTCCAGGCCCGCCCTTCGTTTTACAGATGAGAAAACTGAGGCTCGGAGAAGCAAAGGGACTTGTGCAAGGTTGAGTGGCTGGCTGGAGGCTGAGCCAGAGCTGAATCGGGCTCTGGATGCAGGGAGCACGGGAGGGCAGATAGCTCCGTTTTACCTTGAGAGGGGTGGAGGGGGTATAGGCGGGACCTGGTAGGACTTGGCTGGCCTGCGGACAGTCCCTCCTGTTCCTTGGTGTCCATGGAAGGAGGGTTTCCATAAACTCAAAGAAGGACCAAGGTAGGGCAATTTCTGGAGGCCTTTTTCTAATCATGCATGCATCTGTGTGTGCACATGTGTGTGTGTGCACACGTGTGCATGTGTATGTAATAACCAGGAGCCTGCAAGGGCTGCACCACTCCCCTCTGGACACCCACAGCCCTGTGATAGTGTCCCATCGGCTGTATTTCCTCTGGTGTCCTGTGCTATCTTCCCTCAAGGAGTCTTTCCTTCCGATCATTACAAGGGCCTTGGGGGCTAGGGCCATGCTGGTGACTTGGGGACCTCCGCCCATCTTCACAGGCTTCTCCAGGAAGCTTTCCCCCACCAGATCCCCCATCCCCCAAATCCCTGAAGGTTCCAAGTCAGGGTACAAATGAAGCCCTTCAGGCAGGTCTGGGAGGCAGGGCTTAGTTTGGCCAGGCAGAATTGTGTCATTTCTGACCTGTGCTGAGGGCCTGGGGGAAGGTATATGTCCATCTGTGCACATCACTAGGGAAATCTCTGCTCCCAAGACCCCTGAATATTAAGCACAGAGGCCCAATTCATTCACACATTCCTTCAGCCACCATGTATTAAATGCCTGCTACGCATAAGACCCTGCCTCAGGGTCCTGAGACAGAGAGAGGAGCACTACAGTGCCCTGCCTTCAGAGGCCATGTGCAGACCCTCAGCCCTGGGAATGACCCTCCTCTGCCACTCAAGGCTGGAGCAAGGTGTCAGTGGCCACCACCTCCTTCGGTGCCTCCTTCCTGCCTGGCTGGGGCCTGGAGCCACTGGCAGCATGACTCTGTCAGGTTAGAAACAGTAAGATAGTTTGGTATTAACACCGGGCCTGAGGAGATTTGGCCATTAAATGTTACATTAGACCCGAGGTGTCCTGTACACACTCCCGGTGCAGTTTTTCAGGCAGCCTTGGCTGGGGGGCCTTGGTGATAGGGCACGTGCTGGAACTAACAGCCAGGTGTAGAGGAGGGATGCTGGGCTGTGCATGCCCCCCACCAGGCCCCGGAGCTGCGAGGACATCCTACAGAACCGTGGAGGAAGGACAGGCATGTCCTTGCCTCCTGTTCAGCCCCGGCAGGCCCTGCTGACCATGGCTAGGTGCCCAGTTCGTCCAGGACCCAGTGGGGCAGTAACCAAGCTCACCTTGCAGCCTGGGGGCAGCTCCGATTTCACTTCTCCTACCGTCTAAGGAGCATTTCCTCCTCATCAGACCAGATGTCCTGAGCTTTAGCTCTAAAAATACAGTCACGGGAGTGATGAGAGAGACAGAGGAGAAGCTGGTTCCTCTTCCAGGGAGGAGGTGAGACCCTGGGGGAATAATTAGTGAACTGCCGCTGGCTTCATTTAAAACACAACTAACTGCATCCTGTGGGGCAGGTGATTACTGCCCTGAGAGGCCTGCAGGGGAGAGATGGGAACTGGCTGCAGTCATCTGGCCTTTCTGTCAACCTGATCACCTGACTCACCCACCTAATCGCCTTCCTCACACCCTCTCAGTACCCACCCACCTAATGCTCCACCCACCCAGCTGGCCAAGTAGCCCTCCGTTGCTGAGGATAAGCAAAGGACCTTGGGCAAACCACGTGGACTCTCAGAGCCTTGGTTTCCCTGTTGCAAGTAGAGATAAGATTCTCCCCAATCTCCTTAGCTTATTTAGAGGATCTGATGGAGCTGAAGATGACTTGTAGAGTGGTACAAGGAGTGCGAATACCAGATGGTGGGTATATTATTATTGTTGTCACATTACTGCCACACTGCTCGTATCTAAACCCTTCCCGACCTAAGATATTTTTTGACTTTCCCCTTCCTTGGATCAGTGACCGCACGTCCACAGGAGGAAGAGCTGAGGTTTGTTCTTTAAGATTCCCTCTCAGCCCTGGAGGGTGGGGCAGATCCTGGAGGAAGCTCCGGAGGCCCAGTCCCCTCCCTGTTTTCCTGCAGTTTCAGATGCTGTAGGTAGAGCTGGCTTCTTCTCACCTCCCCGAACTCAGCCACAGGAGGAGGAAGAGATGCGGGAGGGTCCGGGGGAGGGGCAGGCCGTGAGAGCGTCAGTGGCCAGCCGTTTGCAGGGAGACCACAGGCAGATGCCGGATGTGTTTGCGTTCCCAGCATCAGGGCCTCAGAACCAGAAAAAACAAACTGGGAGCTTCAAAACCAGGAGGCTAATCGATCGGATGGGGAGGTATTATTTACAGTAATGGGGCAATTAGGAAGGAGAGGGTAGAAGGAGCCAGGGTGGTTTGGCTGAGCAGCCCAGTCCACCCAACATAGATGATGGAGCAGTGAGGGGGCCAATATCTTGAGCTCGACTCTCTGCCTGGTAGCCACCTGCTGTCTCACAGGAAGGTGCACATCAAGCAGAAGGGGACACCTATCAACCCAGCGGCTCCTGGGGTGACACCCGGTTCACCCCCTTACCCACCACTACGTGTTGGCCCCAGGGAGCCTTCTGTTCTTCCCAGCTCAGCCCCCCTCCCTGGGAAGCCCTCCTGACTATTGCAAGTTGCACCCCTGCTCCCTCCGGAACCCCCTGAATCTCCAAGGCTGCACTGCAGAGAGAGAGAGAGAGAGAGAGAGAGAGAGAGAGAGAGAGAGAGACCCTTGACCACAAAGCACCCTCCACCTGGAGCTTCTCCTCGGCGGGGCTCCGCTGTGCCAAGCTGCTGGGCCCAACCAGACTGCGGAAGTGACTGAATTACACAGGGACTGTGGGAAAATGATTGGAGGGGGAGGCACACAAATTAGCAGCAGCAGTTCAGTTTACGAAACAAACAAAAGCATGAGCAACACGGCCTCTATGGGGCCCCAAGCCTCGGGTTCCTCATGTGTCTGCCAGCTCACTGGGTCTGGTCATAAAGAAATAAAGATGGAAGTTGAGAATCCACACTCAACATGAACCAAACTCTCAGATCTCAGATTGATTTTGGCTAGTCATTTGAGAATACTTAAAAACTGCAGATCTCAGGGAAAAGAAAAAAAATCTTCCCTTTGAAGCAGAAAATGGCCCATTTGCAAATTAATGGCTGGGTGGGCCAAGGCCCCTCTAGGAAGGGAGAAGGGATGGCCTTGTCGATATCTCAGGAAGGGCGGTAGAGGGGAGGCCCGGGTGATGGTCATGGCCGGCACTGCTGAGCAAGGCTTGACCCAAACAGCACTGTGAGCTGTGAGAAGGCCCGGTGGTGACTCTGGGGAGAAGGAAACTAGACACAGGCGGCTTTCGGTCGAGAGAGTGCGTTTCAAATACCAGGAAACGGATTGTGATGTGTCTCTCCTCTGGACATTTATTGAGAAGTGGCTGGGCAGCTGGTTGCAGAGCCGGCTGCATGACTGCAGGGCGGTGGGAACCACATGCATAGGAATGGAGGCTACTTGGAATCTGACTTCTCCAAGGAGCATCCAGCCAGGGCTCCGTAATCGCCCCTCTCTGCTCTGCCGAGTCTCCTGCTCTCCTGCACAATGCCTGCTGGCAACGACACTGCCTTCTCTGTCCCCTGATGCACTGAGTTAGTTAACACCTATCGTCCTCGTCCTGCCTGTGCTCCAAAATTCTGCCTGATCCATAAGGCCTCCCTGACTTGCACAGCGCACGTGGCAAACACTGGGTGTGCTTCTGTTTCCAGGGAGCAGTTCTTGTCTTCCCTCAAGTGAGCCCCTAGGGGGTGAGAACCCTGCTTCTCTGTGACACCCTGTGACCCTTGGGCAGCCTGGTGGGTTGTGAGGCCCCCTCTCCTGTGAATTAGCGTCAGACTGTAGGGCTTTGCAGGGGGCAAAGCCCCTGCTTGTCTCTGCTTCCAGGCCTCCTGGGATTTCTTTCCTCTCCTTCCTTTCCTTAGAAAATTGAAGGAAGAAATGAAAGGCATCATCATTCTGCTTGTTTAAAAGTACATGCATGACACAGGCTCTGGGTTAGCAAAAGAGATGAGGGAGTGTCTCCGACGCCACCACTGCCCTGCCCCACCCCATCCGGATCCCAGCACGTGGTGCCATCACGGGGTGGTGGAGAGAGGCTGCCACGCTCTGTCTCTCAGGAAGAGGACCAGGCTGCCTGCTCCTGTAGTCGTGAGTATAGGAGAGTAGGGGACAGAACTCTGGTCCTTGGCTTCCTCTCCCTCGCCATGGGGGTCACCAACATGGAGTAAGCCTCTTACTGAACTCACAAGCTCAGTCTCTTTTGGGTCCAATTCACCTAGCCTTCATCTACCAGATATTTACTGCCCACCACAAAATGCCCAGAAGGCATCAATTCAACAAATACAGATGACCCTGACCTTAGGATGGGGTTACGTGCAGATAAACCCATCATCAGTTGAAAATGTGTTTGATACACCTAACCTACCAAACACCATAGCTTAGTCTAGCCTACCTTAAATGTGCTCAGAACACTTAAATTAGCCAACAGTTGGACAAAATCATAACACAAAGCCTATTTTATAATAAAGTGTTGATCACATAATCTATTATGTGTATCACTTCCACACCTTTGTTGAACCATTGTAAGTCAGAGACGTCTGAATTGATTCCGTGTGCCTATTCTGAGTAAGAGCTGTAAAACAGATGCTAAAATTTAGAGGCTCATGTAATTGAATTCAGGCCCAATGATATATCTCACGTATGTCTGTGAGGTTCCCCTCATGATCTGCAAAGCCAGCCTGGAATCATAACACTGCCATGTACTGCTGGTGTGACTTGGGGCCAGTTAACTTCTCCCTGCCTCAATGTTCTCATCCATAACATGGGTCGTGGTGATGATGAGATGGGTTAACATATGTAAGGGGTTAGATCAGAACCGACTGCATTGTTATTTCCTGAGTCCCTCCTCTGTGTGGAGCTCAGGTGAGATGCTGAGCCAACACCCCCTGAACCCCACCCTGCTTCCCCTGCACTCTGTGCCCTCACCCCATACAGACCGGCTGTGTGGGCATGGAGCACATTTAGGCATGGAGGAGACCAGAGCCCAGGGCTGGTTTGGGGACACTGTGGGCAGTCAGTTAGTCAGGAGCTGCTGCTCGAGGCTCTGATGGACTCCCCAAGAGAGGCGACGGTGAGAGGAGGCAGACCGCATCAACGATGAGTCTTTCAGGGGCGCTGGAGTCCATTTACGACGAGGTCACATATGAATATTAAATTCTTTGCTCCAGGCTCCAAAGAGTCCTACTGCCCTGCTCTACCCAAAAGTCAAGGTTACAGCCATAATAAACAAAGCTGTCCTTCTCCAGGAGAAATGTGCACACACAGGCACGCACGCAGTGGCAGAGGGAGAAGGAAGTGCGGGGGTGGGCTCACAGGAGCAGTTCCCACGCCCCGGCTTCCTGGGCATGGGGTGCTTCTCTGCACTGCCTGTGACCAGACTCACAGCCCCTCACAGGCTCAGGATGGCCCCTCCAGGGGAGGCCCCGCCCCTTGTGCCTCTCCTTACTTCTCTCCCTTGCCCAGCTCTCAGAGACACTGGTATAGTCAACAAAAGCAACGGGAATTTGACTCTCCAAAAACAGAGCTTCCAGGAGAGGGTGCTGTTGGAACATCCTGTGAATGGGACAAGGGCTCCTGGTTGTGCGGACTGCAGCCTGCAGTGGGCACTCACTCAGCCTGCCCTGAAGCAGCAGCCTGGGCTGGGGCCTGTCACGTGGGGAAGAGGGAGGGGCCATGCAATTCTAACTTTGGTGCACTCGTTACAATGCAGTGTGCCTGAGGGTGGGACCTTGGGAACCTGGAACTTGTCTTCCAACCAGTACCTCCAATGCTGGCTGATTCAGGCAGTGGCTGACGACAGGCTGAAAGAGGTTGGGTGAGACAGTAGTATGATGCGGTCTCCCCTCATTCCCCCCACTGAACCTGAGGCCCCAGGGTCTGGTCTGACCCCAGCAAATAGGCTGCCTTGCCCCAGTGAGTGTACCTGAGGCTGCTTCTCCATCCCACCCCTATCCCTCCTAGAGAGAAATAGAGCCGGGAAGGGTCTACCAGCATTTCAGAAGGCTGAGTCCCAGAGGGGAGCTTGGGGCCTGTTGAGAAGGGGTCCACGGTCTGGCAGTTACCGTGCTGGCATCCAAAGGTGTGTGTGACTCAGGGTTGTCACCTCATGGGGTGTTGCTACTGCCAGACATCCAGGGCTGAGTTACAAGGACACAATGATTAAGATGATTAAGCAAAGGAGAGAGAGTTCGGGGGGGGGGGGTGCGGCAGAAGGGAGCAAGAAACGCACACAGCCCTGCTGACGGGGTGGCAGACACAGGGAAAGAGAAGAGAGAGAGGGACAGAAGGACAGAGAGACAAGGAAGAGGGGCAGACACAAGGACAAGAACTAAAAAAGGAGATTTGGGAGTAAAGGGAGGGATGAGTCTGATTCATTTCAAATCTCCCACAGAGCTTCTCCTGAGGATCTGAAAGAGGAGAGAACTGCAGAGCCCACAGACACACGGTGGGACAGAGGCTGGGAGCCTCGCTGGCCTGCTGGCCTCCAGGTCCCTCTCCATCCTCCGTCGCCACCATCACCATTGTCCTGCTCATCATCATCTGCCCTGTGAGTGACTACGCCGTGCCAGGCACCACATGCACATCAGCTTTCGTCCCCCTAACAGCCCTCAAGGCTGGTCTTCACAGGAAACACAGAAAGGGACAGGGAGACCCAGAATGGAGAGCACCAGCTTTCTGGCTGATGACTTCTTAGCACCATCTTCCCCTCATACTTGCTGCTGCTGCCGATCCAAAGAAGCTTCCAAACATGGAAGGTTTGCTTCAGCAGTAAGAGACCACCCTGGCTGTGAGGCTCTGTCCAGATGGGCTGGGACTGGGGTGTGTGTGTGTGTGAGATGAGGAGGGGCCTGGGGACTCTACAGATACTATAGACATCTGCCACTTTGAACCCTCACTGTGGACAGCGAGGACCTTGTACTGTAGGCCAGGGGCTCCCCAGGAGAGTGAGAAGTAAGGTGAGTTAGGCAGCTCCTGCCCACTCCAACCCCAGCCTGGAAGGGGCAGGCCAGGCCTGGGTGACTAATGCCAGCTCTCCAGGGTCCTCTCCTGGAGATGCTCCCCTGGAAAGACATGGCCAAGAAGCCAGGTGGACCTGAGATCAGAAGATGTCTCGTCACTCCCAAATGCAGGCTGTAGGTGCCTACCGCCAGGCTCCCGCATGATGAAGGGCAGGGAAACCTTGGGCTGTTGATAGCTTAGGGTCCGGTCTGAGTCTTGAGTCACCACGAAGGAGCTATGTGCTCTTGGATAAGGTTCCTCCCCTCCTTGTGACAGCTTCACCACCTGTAAAACGGTTCTGGACTCCAAGGCACGCAAACAAATGAGAATCTATGTAAAGTACCCAGCACAATTCCTGGCACATAGCAAGTACTTGGTAAATATTCACTGACTTTTCTTTAATCATTGACATAATTATTTATTCTCATTTAACTTCTCCCCCTTCCTTTCTCCCCATCCCTCCCCTGCTCCTTAGCCCCAGCCCCTCTCCTCAAACCATCGAGCCTGTTTTCAGAGGGTCTCCTAGGGGTCACATCTCTACTAGGCCAGGAGCCACTATGGAACAACCACGGTGTTGCTGGAGTGCAGATCACCACTCCTGGGCATTTTCTCATTGCATAGCCCTATGGTCAGTACAAGACGCATCAGCCTTTCTTTTCCCTTCAAGGAGCTTCCGCCACATGGAAGAAGCATGTCAAGTGCACAAGTGACCTCATTCACTCACTCACTCACTCACTCACTCACTCACCATTAACAGTTCCTTCACTGGCTACCCCGCAGTGTGGGATCAGTGGCAGCAGTGAGGAAATAACGCAAAATCCTGCCATGGCGCTAAACCTAGGGTTTAAGTAGAAAGATCCAAGTCCCATTATTGTGAGGCTATGACGTGACCCGGGGGCTGCCTGTGCAACCAGCTGGCAAGGGGCTCTGGAGCCCAGGAACCAATCACCAGGCAGACTGAGTCGGAGTTTACACAGCCCTGAGAGTGTTGCGAGTGGTTTTGCCCTGATTATACCCCACACCCTCCTGGTTGAAGCTTGTGAAGGGCTTTGTGTGTGTCTTTTCTCTGCACTCTCTTGACAGCCCCGGGAGGGAGCCAGGTTGGTGCTGAGGCCCGATGTCATGACAGACATGGCACAGGGAAGGAAGCAACTTCCTGCATTCTCCCCACACTGACTGTCCCAGCTGACTGACCAGAACCCCAGCCTCACTTGCAGCTAGGGGCTCCCTCCAGGCCCCATTGTGCCCACCCCGGGCCTTCCTCTCTAGCTGCTGGACCGAGGAGGCTGCTTTTGTTTTTCTCAATGTGTGGGCTTGTCCCCCAGCCCCAGGAGCTCTGAGCAGCCCTGGCCCACCCAGCACGTCCTTGGGGCCTGTCAACCTCCACTCCTCTGGGCTTTGTATCTACCCCAGTTTCAGGTTTGGGCCAATACTCCCGACTTCTTCTTGACTGATTGTCTTTTGGGGGAACACTCCTTCATTTATTCAGCCCCTTGTCCCACCACTGTCCACTCACAAGCTGATGGAACACCTGACGGCCAGCACCAGGGGCGTGTGTCCCCCTCGGCTCTGCACATAAATCACCTTACCTCCCCCCCAGAACACACCAGCAGAATCCTGTCTGCTGACAGGAGCATGTGGCCTCTCAGACCCACCCTGGGGAAGGCTGAGTCTCAGCACACGGTGGAATTCAGTGCTTCCCACATTAAAATTAGCCAGAACCGTGAGGTGCTCAAATGGCCAATTGTGCAGAACACGGCTTGGTCAGTACAGATAACTTCAGGATCTAAATGGCATCATAGCACATCTACTTCTGGCCTTGAACCCAGAGACGGTGAGATTCTCATCACCAGAGTCCCTGGGATCCATGGTGGTCCTTGGAGCCCCAGGCCTGGGCAGGTCTTGAAGATCCTCTCTTTTTCCCCTGGGAGGTCACAGGTCCTTCTCAGGAGGATGGGACAATGCTCCAGCCAACCTCCCCCTGGAAGCCTCGCTGACCACCATGGCCCAGCCACGGCTGACCCTGCCTCCCACAGATGGCCCGGTGTGCTCCCCTCAGAGCTGAGTGGGTCTCTTATTTCCCCGACTCTGTCCTCAGTGCCCACACAGAGGGACGTCCAGTGAAGAGGCATTTGTTGAGCAGCCAGGATGGGAGTGGCCACCATCCCCATGCCCTTTCTCTCCCGCTCTGGCTGTGGGAGCAGGCGCTGGCCCCCAACAGTGCTCCAGCATCTGGGAGGCTGGCGGGAACTGCCACCAGCCGCTCTGACCGCCTTCAAGGGCACTGCCAGGAATAGATGCGGCCACCCCGCCGCCTGCGTGGGTCTGGCAGCCCCAGCATGCCCTTTCTCCAGACTCTGTGCACGTCACAAGGAGTGCTCAGCCCTGGCTGCTGGTGCTGTAGTGGTGAGAGCTCAGTTTGGCCCCTAGTTGTGGCTCCTTAGAATGTGTCAGCCACCTTCCCACCACTGAGCCCAGCAGATGCTGCCCTGCCCACCTCTTGGCCAACAAACTTCAGCCACTGGTCAGTCAACTGGATGCAGAGACAAACTGACTGCTCAACAACAGCACAATACAGGCTAACAAGCCCCCCAGAGGATCTGTCCAAATGGGAGCCCTTAGAGTTTTATCCCTTTAGTTTGTAGCCAGGAAACTGCCAAGGTGTTGAGGTGGCTTGCCCAGAGTCATAATTTGCTAGCAGCAGAACCAGGCCACCAACCTGCACCTCCTCACCCCAGCCACTAGCCTAGCTGTCCATAGGAAAAGCCAGCTCCAGAGTTAGAGGAGGGACAGTTTCAGGTAAAAGGAGGCACCTAAACCCTGTGGGACAGGTGGCATTCAGGTCCTAAGAGAAGAGGAAGGACATCATCCCAAGACATGGAGAAGAATGGGTTACTTTTAAGTGGCAGTGAATAGATCAGTGTGACGTGGACAGTGGGCTCGTGGGGGACAGGAAAGACAGAGGGCAGTCTGTGACCATGTGGAACTGGGGAAAAGGGACATTGGGACACTGGGTGCTCAATCTCAACTCTGCTACGAGGTTGACTGCGTGACTTCAGGCCGGTTGGATAAATTCTGTCACCCACTGATTTAGTCTTGCAGAGTTCACTGAGTGGGCCCTTGGCACCGTGTGACAGGTCCTTCCCTGGATCTGGGGACAGAGCAGTGAACAAGGTTCTCGCCTTCATGACGCACACAGTCCCGTGGAGAAGAGACCAGCAATGAACATGCAAGTCAGGGCATAACGGGTTAGGGGGTGATGGAAACAGCGAAGCAGTGTGAAGGAGAGAGGACGTCGGCTCTGGGGCCAGGGGGTAATTATTCCATATAGAAGGACTTCTCTGAAAAAGGTGACATCCAAGACGAGACCTGAAGGCAGTGAGGAAATGAACCAAGCGAGTAGGAGGAAGAAGCATGTTCCAGACAGAGGGGGTAGCACGCACAAGTCTCCTGAGGCAGGGTGTGCTGGCCCGGCTGGAGGAAGAGCCGTGTGCAACCCATGGGAGGAAGGAGACCACTGGAGTTTCTTAGCTCGCCTCCTAAGACAGCCTGCTCAAGTATGCACGGCCCCTTCCTGTGCCTCGTGCCCAGTGAGTAGGGTTCTTCTCTCAACCAGGAGGAGAGCTGGGTCACCTTTGCTAAAAGGTGATACAAAGATGAAATTTGGAATCTGTGACCCAGCCAGGAGTGGAAGAGGAAAGGCCCTGTTTTCTTAACCTCAAGGTGTGTCCCTAAATTAGTGTTAGGTTCTTCTCTCTGAGGTTCATTCTTTTACACACAGGCCCTGAGCAGGGACCCTATGCCAGCCCCCAGCAGTGAGAAATTGGGTGAGGGGGTGGTAAAGTCCCTGCCTAAGGTGGGGGAAGTCCTGGGAAAGGCATGAAGGCTTCTTGGAGAAGGAATCCAAGGAGTGTAGGCCTTTGGAGTGACTGAGGCAGGACAAGAGAGAAGCCAAGGCTTGGAGACTGGTGTGTGTGTGTGTGTGAGTGTGTGTGTTTTGGGAGAAAGAGGGAGGCTGAGAGACCCCACTGTGGCTGGGAAAATTTTTGAGTATGGGAGAGGAGGAGAGGGGTCGTGAGGTTCTGGCCATGTGTCTGCTTCCAAGTTAGGAGTTGAGTTTGTTGTCTTTTTCCTTCTCTGTTTGTGTCTGTGTTTCTGCCTGAGTCTCTCTGTCCGTCAGTCTGTGTGTCTGTGGGAACGTCTCTCTGTCTCTGTCTTACTGTTGGTCTGAGTCTCTGCCTCTCTGTCTCACTCTCAGCTGCCCCTTCTCTCTCCCCCGCCCCCTTGGGCTGTGTCTCTCTCGGTCTCCCTCCTCCCTGCCCCCTCTCTTCTCTCACAACAGGAAGAGGCCTGCGAAGGACTGCGATTTGCCTCCCTCCCCACCCTTTTCCCTCCCCAGGTTTTTTTTCTCTCACTCCTTATTCAAGGCAGATAAAGTGCGCACAGCTGCTCCCAGCTGAAACGGGCCTTAATTGCACCCCCGTTGCCATGGCGATCCCTGATGATCTCCGTGGCTGGAATGATGCCCTCCGAACTCCCTGCTGGGGCCTCGGGCTGCACAGCCTTGCTGGCCCTGGAGCTGACCTCACGTAGCACCCTGGCAGGGCGGCAGGGGCAGGCACCACCTCACCACATCTCACGGTCCCCCCCAGTGCCTCTCCCCTCCCCCACCCTGCCTCTCCCACTCCTTGGGACATCCCAGGGTCTACTGGAATAATGCATAGGCTCCTAGGCAGGGACAAAGCATTCCTCTGTTACAGGCCTAGGCCCAGGTTTTGGGAGTGGCAAGGAGGGGACCCAGGTCAGAGTTCTGTGCTTTGGACTCCCCTCCCCTAACCTGTGGACCTGTCACAGCCACACCCACCATGGATATGGAAGGCTTATTAACGAAAAACAGCCCATTTGTGACAGTTTCTATTTGAACAAGCCCTGGGTACAGGGAGGAGGTGGGCATTGTAGAGGGAGGGACTCCAAGACACCCCCAAGGTGCCACAGTTCTCCAAGGGACCACTGCAGAATCGGGCTGCCTCTAGCCCCACTGCAAAAGATGGCAGAAGGGCAGGGAAGGAGGGTGGAGACCCCAAGGGGCACCTCAGGAGGAGAGGGACACTGAGGAAACCCCAGTGGGGACCTGCTTCCTGGTGCCTGGAGGGCCCAGGCAGGGTCCACTGTGGTCCAGGGATGTGAGCCCGATCCAGGCAGCTGGGGAGGCTGTGTGTGTGTGTGTTTGTGTGGTCTGTCCCATACCCCTGCTTCGAAATCCCCTCCACAGCCCCCTCCCATGGACTCCGAGCTGGGCTACATTAGAGTATATGTTCACAGCTCAGTGGGTCCTGACAGGGGTCTCGGGGAGGGCAGCGTACTTAGCACCCCAGTCAGCATACCCCGAGGAGCCATCAGGCAAGAAGCGGGCTCGCTCTGAGCTTCCTAAGAAGGCCTGTCACTGGCTCTGTTCCCTTGCCATCCCCCACACCTGCTGAGCAACCCAATCCGGGCTCCTGCATCTGTGGAGCCTGGAATGGAGTGGGGGCTTCCCAGGCCCCTCCCCCTCCAAGAGAACCTGGAGGCGAGGGGGGCGGTTCTAACACTTTCTGTCCACCACTTTGCTCAGCATCTGAGCCCTCCTCTTGCCAGGCAGGCAGGCGGTGGAAGGTTGGGGAAGCAAGGCTCTGCCCTCTGACCTGTGCCCGAGTCCAGGACTCTGGCTCGGCCGGCCCTTTCTGGGCTGGTGCGTGCTGCCCGGACATGGCCGGTAGGTGGGACTGTGGGATGCGGGGCAGGATCTCCCGCATGGGAGTGTATGTGAGAGCCCTGCTCTCTACCCGCAGTTGAATGCACACTACCCTGAGCCTTGGTAATACAATAATAGTAATAATAGCGGTTTAGTAGTAACAGCTATTGCTTATTAGGGGACTGGCATGTGCCAGGTGCCATGGCTAGAACCCTACACATACGGTGGTGTAGTTCTCTCTCAGCGTTTGAGGTCAGGACTGTGAACTTTGCACAGATGGGGAAACCAGTGCCTTCTCCCCGCCCAAGGGCACTCTACTCTTGGTGGCCATGCTCATGGGACTCTGGGGTGGACCCAGAGCCCTGGTGAGCAGTTTGCTGGTGGGCTGGTGGGCTCTCAGGCCCCAGTGCCTCCTGCAGGAGTAAGGCCACAAGTCCCAGGGGCTAAAATGTCACCTTCTGCAGCGCGTTGGAAGCAGAGCAGCTGCTGCTGGGGAAGGTGTTCTACGCGAAAGTCTATCAGTGGTGCCCTGCCTTTGACACACCCGTCTCCCTGTTTACCCCGAGTCCACTGGATATACATAGCTCAGGGCATCAGCCTTGCTCTCTCACAGACCCCCCATTAGTGGGCTTTCCATAAACATTTGCTAAATAAGGAAAAAAGTCAAAGAGCAACATTTCTTAACTTGATTTGTGGCCTCCCCTGACTTCTCCCATTTCTCAACCCCCAAATGCTACAGAATTCCAACTCCTTCTCTTTCGCATGGCTGAGACCACACCATTGTCTGTAGCCAGGTCCCTGCTGCATTGGGCCCCTTCCTCCTCCCCACAGCCCGAGGGTGTCTGAAACTGGGCTGGTACGTCACCTGTCTGTGCAAGTGTCCTCTGGCCTGAACAATCATGCCGCCTTCCGGCCTGCAGAGGAGGACTGACCCCTAGCCTCCTCTCCGATACCTCCTCCAGTTTCCTAAACACACTTCCTATATATACCTGGCCCTCTACCTGGATGCTTCCTCTCCCTGGACTGCCTTTCCTCCTTTTCCCTGCCCACAGAAATCATCTTCCTTTTTGGCCTGACTTATTTGTCACTACCTTCTACTGCACTCATTTTACTAAACCAACCACACCATGCTGTGAGCTATTGCTGTTTGCTGAATGAACAGATGAACAGCAAGGGGCAGTTCAGAGAAAACAGGCTGCAATTCTGGGGCACCCCGAACCCTTAGCCCAGTGCTAATACCCATGAATGTTCTCTAACCAGCCCCCAGTCAGCCCACGAGGAGGGGATTCTTGGTGGAGACAGCATCTCTCCACTGAGCTCCTGCCGGGTACCACTCCCCAGACAGGAACCGGTCCCTGCTAGAGCCTTCACTTGGGCTGGAGGGTGCTGTCCAGATTTTAGGGCTACAGGATTTCAGACAAGGGCTTAGTGAAGGGGCCGACACTTGAACTAGGAAAGATTTGGATGGAGAAGGAACATTCCAGGTGGAGGGGCCTCAGCAACAACAGCATGAGGTGGAACTGTGTATCCGGGGTCGCTAGCGAGGAGGCTGGCCAGCTGGGAGCGAGCTGAGGGCAGGACGCACAGACCAAAGAGAGCTTCAAGGCAGCCTGGGAACATTATCTTCAAACAAAATGCCCAGAGTAGCTTCTGCCCCTCCTTTTCTCCTAATGATAAATAAGGTAAAAGAGAGATGCTTATTTCCCTAGAAGGAATCACAGTCTCCAAAGACAAGGGCTGGTTTTCTCCCCCATCCTGTCCTCTTTCCACCCGTGTCTGGTCTAACCCAGGTCCTGTCACGCAGGCTGACTTTGGGTCTTGCCTGGACTTGGACTGGGGAGACTCAGAAGGCAGCATCTCCCCACCTCATACCCCCCGCCATTCTTTCCTGGCCCTTCTGTTTTTCTAGCCCCAAACCTATTTCCTTACCACCTGATAAACCTATCACATTAGGAAAGGAAAAGTTGCAATTCAGACAAAACAACTATAAGAAACACACACATACTCACATATACACAAAGCAAACAAACAAAACCCCACGCACTTCGCATGCCATCAGGTGGGAAGGAGCTTCTCACTGCCCCTAAAGGTGCTGCCACCACACAGGAGCCTTGCGGTTTCAGAGTCTCAGCCCATTCCAATGCTCCCAGTCAGAACACCTGCCTTGACTCCCTTGGTGACCCAGTCTTGGTTGGATGGGGAGCAGCGGCCCTCAGCTGGCCTCATTCCTGCACCCTTAGCCCCTGCATGAGAATGGTTGGCCCCTCACGTGCTCTCCCTGGTTCTCACTAGTGCGTTTTCTGCGCTTGCACTCCTTGAAGGCAGGGTGGTGGCTTAATCTTCCCTGCTTCCGGCCACATCTTTGCTCACACCCCAGCAACATGCAAGGTGTTCGGTAGAACCACATAGATACGAGTTAGGGTTATATTGTGGACAGCTGTCAATGCGGAGATGACTGTCAGGAATAAGAAATGGAACCAGCCTGCAAATGGGGGCTTTTCTCTTAATGTCATGCTTTAATTAACTGTCTCCATTGGGGCTGTCCACCCACTAAAAGATGTTTTTAAAAATCACATGATTAACCTTGGGAATGAAAGAGTCAACTAAACACATTGTTTCCGTCTTATCAGGCCCAGGAAATAGGCTCTAGATGTGCTAAGGCCCTTAATGAGGAGAGCGGCCATCAGTTAACTAACAGCCACGGCCCCTTCCTTGCTGTGGCCGCACTGGGAGGCCACAGGCACCGGTCCCTGGACTCAGCCTTGCCCCACCCCTGCTGGGGAGAGCATTCTCCAGGGCTGCCCAGGGTCTGCATTGCTAAGTGGTACTTTGGGAGGAAAAAAACTACATTCATGTACATTTTTCTCTCTCTCCACTCAAAATCTCTGGGCTTTTTCATATGAGAGCCTTTTATTTCCTTAAAACAACAGCTGCTTTCATTTAGTTTGATGGATTTAATCATTTAGAGGCGGGAGGAGCAGGTAGAAAGCAGTGGATTTCTCAGACCTACCTGCTCACACCGTCCAAAGGGTGAAGGTACTGGGTGTGGAGCATCCTGCACCTGGGGGGAAAATCCTCCCTTTCTTTGTCTTAAGGTTTAAAATTTAACTCATTCCGAGGGTGCTTGTCAATGAGATTCCCCTTGTTAAAATTTCTCTGCCTCTTCTCCCTCCCCTCCTCCTCAGTTCTAGCTCTTGCCTTTCACCCCGTCTCCTCATTTCATCCTGGGAGAGCACGGCCAGGACCTGGCGTCCTCACTACGGCTGTCCTGGTGGGATGGAACGTGCCTGGGGATCCCCAAAGGCTGAGAGCACCTCCCTTTCAAGATCCGTAACCAGAGCTGGCAGATCCGAGCCCAGAGAGCTCTGTCTGCGTCCCGTGAAATCAGAGCTGTGGGTAGAGGCTCAGAATTTCTAACTAGGTGATGGCAATGGTGGATGGATTGTGAGTCCTTGTGCAGACCCAGACTCGTGCGACACTGGATCTCAGGTCGTAGATAGGGTCCTCGCAGGGGGTCTTCCCCAGAGAATGGCAGATCACAGACTCAGAGCTCAGGAGGGCTGCCTCACTGCCCAGGGCTCTGAGGGGGGACCTCCCCGGACCGCTCCAGATACCGTGTTCGCTCTTGTATCTCCAGGGCCACGAATCAAAATGAGTGAGTGCTTGTGGGCGATTCTAGGCCCTGAGGCTCCTGCTCTTGTCCTGAAGGTCTCTGGAGTGTCTATGACGTCCTGTGTGGACCTGTGGCAGAGGGGACCCCAGAGTCTTGGTCCTGCCTCTGTGCCAGCACCATCCAGCTCCCAGCTGCCCCCGGGCTTTTCGCATATGGAGTTGTCCCTGGGCTTTCCTTCTCCTTCCCCAGGGCACATACTCCAGCCTTTCCTTTCCCTTCTGAGGCCTCATCTCCATCTCTATATTCTGAAACCCACCCTCCATCATGGTGCTTGGTAAGGACTCAAGAAGGGGCCTCAGTGCAGGTGGGCCCTGTAGTGCAGGTTTGTGGAAAGAACGAGTCTGCTTCCAACGGCCGGGGCTCTGCCCCCATGGACACACTGAGGAGGTGGCTGAGGCTCTGGCTGTACAGCCGCAGGCCTTGGATTAGTGACTGGCCCTGTCCTGCCATGTCCTGCCTGCACTCTGAAAGCATATGGTCCCTAAGGGAACCCTCTTGGAGGGCTCAGGGCCACCCAGCTGCTTGATGAGTGTGACTCTGTTACCTACAGGGCTGCATCCTGCTCAGAGGGCTTCTGCTGCCATCTTCTGATTGGATTCTCTTGGGTCAAAGGCAGGTGGATCTTCTTAGCCCCCATTTACAGCTGGGGAAACTGAGGCCTGGGTGATCATGTGACACACAGCCTTGAACAGCAGAACCAGGGCCGTGCCCCACAGTGGGTCCTCACTCTGGGGCTTGTTCCTGAGGAGCCACAGACAGCCACGCCCTGGTGGGAGGCACAGATCGAGGCCCACTCTCTGGACTGCCGGCCTAGTGACTGCTTTCACCAGGCAAAGGGAGTGGCCTGCGACCAGACCTGGGGGATCTCCTCCGACCCCAGGGCTCCATGTTCGGGCATCTAGGCTTCATCCATTTCTCCGTTCCCTTCCTCACCCGTGGATGCGACAGTGTCCCATCCTCAGGTGATTGCGGAGTGACCCCAGCCCACAGACCTCCCTCTCCCAGGCCTTCTGTCATTGGTCCTTTCTGGGAGCATCCATCCCTGGGTGGTGGCATCTCTCCTGAGGGAACTGCTGACACCAGCCCCCATCCCGAAGGTGCAGTGTGATTGGGCGGGGTCTGGATCCATTGCAGGAGGCAGGCAGTCTCCTGAGGAATAAAAGGGCTTCTGAGTGCTTGTGGTTTTCCTCATGGGGTCAGGAGCTGGCTTTATGTGACGTTGGTTACCTACACAGTCTGCCTCCAGCAGACAGCCAATGGTGGCTCCTAGCTGCCACCTGGGACACTTGTGAAAGTACCTTCTTCCTCTTCTGAGGGGTATTCTCTCCTAAAAGCCCCATTCCAGGATACTCTGCTAGCTCTTTCTGGGACCCTCACACCCTGAGACCCAAGCCTGAGTCCTGTTCGGCTTCTGGCAGTGTGCAGAAAACTTGGAGAGGGGTGGGGGAGGAGGCTTCCCCAACCCACCTCCCAGGCAGCCACTGAACAAATCCAGGGAGTTAATAGGAGCCACACAAAGCCCTTGATTTGCTCCAGAGATCAAGGGTCAACCTGAATAACTCATTAATTAACCGAGCAAGGCTTTCTGCTATTGACAAGGTCTGGGAGCTCGGCCTGGGAGCAGACCTCATATCCTGCAGCCAGAAGACCATGCTCAGCTCCCCCCTCCCTTTCTTTTCTCCTACTAGGCACGCACTGACCTGGGAGATGCCAGGTGTCTCAGATGACCAACTGACCTCAACTTTCCCAGGAGGATCTGGCCTAGAAGGATTGTGTAACCTTGACCTTCTGCTTTCAAGACTGACCCACCTGTTATCTTCTTGCTCCACCGCTGTCCCCCCTCACTGGCATAACATCTGATGCTCTAAGGATCCAGGCATGTGCTGGCTCCCACACACCTTCCGATGCTGCTCTTGGATGTCTGTCACCAGGGAGGGACATGACAAGCTGATTCACACTGAGGTGGCAGGATGAGGGTGTTAGGAGAGTGGGTGGGTACGTGGAGATATCATTTTAACAAGGGTCATGCTTTGACTTGAGTAGTGTAAGCTCTTTCATGGTGGGATTTTAGGCATTGGAGATGAGCTACGTGGCAGGATTATTTTGGTCAAGAGTCCTTCCCAGTGACCACTAAAGTTATGGAGTAGGGGATGGCCACCTTCTGTGCCCATGGCTAGGGCTGCTCTGTCCTAAGCAGCTTTTCCTCCTGTTAGTGTCCAGCTTCTTCTCCAAGAGTATGAATGTCTAAACACCTCTGTACCCATCCCTGGCACCACCTCTGAGTTTTCACAGTGCATGCTGGAACTCCCACATCTGGGGGTGTTCTTTGCCCCAGGATGCACCACTACAGCAGACTTCTTCATGGAAGAGACTGGCCATCCCACCTAAGTGTTGCTGAAAAGAGAACCCTGTGGGCCTACATGAAAAGAGCACTTCGTGACGAGGAATGGAGAGAGCTCTCTTGGCATGGACAGGACTTCCCTGAGCCTGCTATTTCTGGAGACTAAGACATGGAAAACCTTGATGCAGTTCGTAGGACCTGTGGTATTACTTGCGAAGCTCATGCCTGCCAAATGACATTTGCAGAGCCTAATGCTGCTTACAGGGTCAGCTGTTTTTGCAAGGTCTCATCACTGGCTTTAGAGCCTGTTGCTGTTTGTAGAGTCTGTTATTAGCAGAACCTGGCACTGCACGCAGAACTCATCATTAGCCACAAAGCTTGCTTCCACCTGTAAAGTTTCTTGGGGTTGCAGATTCTGGTATCATTTGCAAAGCTCATTAAAGTTTGCAGAGCCCATAACAGTTTGTGGAGGCTGTTGTCTGCAGGGCCAGTCCTTGTTTGCAGAGTTTTTTCAATGGCCTCAGAACCAGGTACTGTTGGTTGAATCTATTGTCTTTAGACGATGCTGACTTTGTAGGCTGAGCTCATCAGTACCCACCAAGCTTCTTGCTGTCTTCAGAACTTGGCTCTGCTTGTTGAACTTTCAGTGCTTACAAAGCTCCTCTTGGTCAGAGAACCTGGGCTGTTTGCAAGTCTGACATTGCTTGCAGTGTTCATCACTGATGATGGAGTCCTTGGACACTTTGTGATTCTACTGGGTTATCTGCCTTGTGGTGAGTTTTTAAGGATGTGTGTCCCCACCATTGGGTGTTGAAGTGTTTTCTTGCATGTATGGGTTTGGATTCTCTCCAAGATAGCTGCTGGCTGAAGTCTCCACATCGTTCCCTCTGGTCCCTGCATGTCCCCATAGTGCTGGCTCAATGCTTAGACTCAGTTTCCTCTGTAAAGCCAAGATGCTCTACGTTCTTGCCTTCCCAGCACTAACAGTGCATGTAGCCAAACTTCCTATAGTCTTTGCTCAGTGTTCTTGAAATTCCAGTCAGGAACCTGGGTTCTCTTCACCTTTGGCTCAGTATGATCTTATGTCCTTTGGTCAACTTGTGTCCTTAGGATTCTGTATGCACAGATACTTACAGAATTTGTGGACTGATGTCCTGGCAGGGGAGGAGTGAGGACTAGACAGGAGAGGGGTGTTTATCTCACAGGTCAGCCCTAATCTCTGCCCTGGGGAGCCACGGAATCTTGGCCTCAGAGTGTGAAAAGACTCATGACTATCTTTGTCAGCTCTGTCTTGTGGGCCTTTGTGCCCCATGAGGACTGGTGTGGGTCTTGGCGTTTGTTGTGCAAGGCTGTCCTTGGCCACACCTGGCACACCCTGATTAATCCAGGTCACCTTTGGACACATTTGGTTCCTAACACCACACCAATTCAGGAACCCTGTGCTGTGTGTGTGTGTGTGTGTGTGTATGTGTGTACCTAGTCTTCTAAATACACATGACCTTAAAAGACAGGGTTTGGATGACATGATTCTAGGTACTTCTTACAAAATTCTAGCAGTTTAATTCTAAATGGACAAACAGTATTGGCCAAGAGGGACAGAGAAGAAGGAATCACCCCAGATGTCACCAGTGCTTCTTCAGGAATTTTCTTAAGTATCACTACCACCCAGGGCTTGACATGTCTTAACACAAGTGGGCCCGTGTAGAGATCTTAACCTGAAGCGTTTCTGCTCTCAGTAAGTCTGTGCGGTGAGAACTCAAGGCAGGAGGTGATCACTAAACTTCAAATAACTCCTCAGACATATTTAAAATGGAACATGCTCCTCTCCACAGCCCAATTAGGAATCCACCTTCAGCTGAGCTAAGGGCTCCTGAATTGTCCTCATTTCTTCCTCAGGAATACCAGGGAGATCCCAGCTGAGGACCTGGTCTAGACCAATGTCGAACAGTGATGAGGTCTGGACCTTCCTAACTTTTTCTGCCTTCATGCCTTGGGATGGCCTGGAGTTCAGCATATGGGAGTGAGTGTAGAGAGTGAGCTTGAGGCACAATCTTCCCTTCCTTAAAACCATTTTCTGTTCTTTGTTCTTAAAAGAAATTGAGCTCTAGATGCCTTTCACTGTTGGCTTTGTCCACAGGGCCCGAGGCAAGTGCTGCTGCTCAGGAGATAATTCAGAGTGCTAATGGCATACAGATGCATGCTAATTCATGTGCACACACACAAATTAGGCTGCAATTATCACAGGAACTATTTGCTAATGCTGGTTACCATTTGAACCATTATTCAGCATTGGTTACCACAGCCGGCTGGTCAATATGGCTCAGCATGAGGCCTGCCTCTCAGGCAGTCTTGGAAACTAACAGAACCTTAAGTCAACATCAAGTAACAGCCATGTGTTTCTTCAGTGTGGGAGCTGCGTATCCCAAGGCTGGCTGTGGGAATGGAATAAGCCTGATGGAGAATGACACTGAGATCCCATTGGGGGAAGAAAAAAACAGCAACAAATACCGGACAATACAATACATTCTATGTATGGAAGACCGAGAGTGTACACACAAGGTATGAACATTCCATTCAACATCTCCTCCTTGGCTCTCTACCGTGTGCCTGGGTGCATGGGACTCAAGGATGGAGGTGCAGGCCAGTAAGTGGCTTGTAAGACAAGAGCCACCCACAGAAGTGGCCAGTTAACCCAACAGACATAGAGGCTGATTCACTGTTGAGTCCTGTAGGAGTTCATCAGGTCCCCTGGACGAGTCAGGGGTTGAGGTTTGTTGTCAAGGATGGGTGGGTTTTAGCGTAGGCGAGAAGAGCAGTATCTCTGGCAGCCAGAACCGCTTCATCAAACCATGTTATTGTATATCAGAGTGGACGCCGCATCACAGTAGCTGCTTCTACTTGAAAGGGCCTGCCCTCACCACCTCCTCTCCACAGCCCTTCCACAGAAGGCTTCAGTGTGTGCGTTTTGCAGGAAAGGAGACAGAATCCCAGAGCACTTAGGAGATTGGCTCCAAGGCTGCACAGCTGGTCTGGTTGGGCTGGAATTAGAATCCAGGTATGTCTGACTGTGGGTGAGGACACTCAGGACAAGGCAGAACTGGGGGTGACTGAGAGGGGGCAGTGACAGTGTCACTGCTGAAAGGGGTCCTAGGAGGACCAAATTCATTCCACCAGCAAAGGAAATGTGGCCAAGGAACGCTAAGTGATACAATGTTTGGTCCACACAGAGTGGACAACAGAGCAGGACAGGTGATGAGCTGTGGCCTTTCCATGAACACTTGATCCCTGAAACTCCCCCTCATCCCAGCTCCCAATCTAGCAGAGGTGGGAGTGGATCTGGGTGTTACCCTGTACCCCTTTGACCACACCTGTCCCAGAAAGGTTTCTCTGGTATTGCCTGGAGGTTTTAGGCAGGAAAAAGAAGAAACAGGGTCACTGATCTCTTGGGGGTGTCCTGCTTCCCTTCTGGCAGAAAGCTGGGGCTCCTGCTGCTGGCCCTGGTGCCACACCCCCTCTCCCACCCTCCCCTGTGCTCCCCTGGAGGCTTTCCTGTCTGGCTGGCTGTCCTCGGGCCCTGCAGGCAACATCTGCCTTCTCTGCTAATCCCTCCCTTGTGGACGTGCGGAGATCTCTGGGCTGCCAGCCTGGCGGGGGCTCCTGGCCACCGGAGATTGGAGTCGACAGCGAGGCTGGCAGTGTCCAGAAGCCAATGCTGAGGCAGGCGCTGACATCCACCCTTCTCTGTTGAGGCGGGAGCTGGGGCTCTCAGGTTTGCTGGGACAGGGGAGTGGATGGCTAGAAGATACTGGCCAGGCCCCTTATGGGGAAGGAAAAAAGGCAGCGTGCACAAATAGATGGCCCGATGTGACTGATCTTGGACAGCATGGGGTGTACACTGTATGAAAACCAAGTAAAATGGTGGAGCACTTCACAGAGCCCAGCCTGCACTCTGGGGACAAGTCCAGAAGACCCAACCCTTATCCTTAGGGAGCTCCTTTTCCAGGAGACACCATGAACACACAGGAAGACCCTAGAGAGTGTCAAACTCATTTTCACCGAGGGCCACATCAGCCTTGCATTTGCTTTCAAAGGTCTGAATGTAATTTTAGGACTGTGTAAGTGTAACTACTCCTTAACAGTTAAGTGAGAGCTCGGTGCTGCCGCCAGGTAGAAACAAGGTGCTGGGCCGGATAAAACAAGGTGGAGGGCTGGATTTAGCAGGCGGGCCTTGGGTTTGCCACCTGTGCCTTAGAGGACATACTTGATGAATACAGGGTCCATGTGTGACTCAGTGGCTCCCACAGGACTGGTCACATAATCTGTGAGTGCAGATTGAAAACGTTCAAAAATTAAGAATTTCAAGATGGTGACATAGCATAGCATTAAAGCCAGTGCTAGGCCTTCTGAGCACAGGGCTTTGTGTGACTGAGCTGCACAGGTCCATGAAACCAGCCTGGCTACAGCAGGTCAGCTTCCAAGCCCCGTCCGCCCTCTTTCCTCTGGACCCTTAAACACTGCCCTCCGGGACTACAGTGGGATCACCCACTGGGGCTGGGATCCTTCCTTCTAGAGAGATTCTCAGGGTGGTGATCTCTCCACTTCCCACAGCCCTCTCCAGACCAGCCTGGCTCAGCACTCCCCTGGAGATCAGGGTGGGCGGGTCCCAACTGCTGCCCTGCACAGCACTCATGCTCACTGAGCATTCCTGCCAACCCAGAACTTCTTTACTTTTGTGGGCCATTTTCTGCTCCACCTCCATGCCAACTGACTGTGACATTTGACAGTCAGATTCCTGCCTCCCTCCTGGCCAGGCCATCCGGGCTTATAATGAGGTCTCCCCTAGTTGATGTTGATGGAGCCTTCTGTTCCATCCCCCACACCAGCCACTCCAAGACACCCAGGTCCCTCCTCCTGACCCCTGGGTTACCCTCCCCGATAGGCCCCCAAGCCCTGTGGCATATTTACAGAAATGCCACTCAGCAGAACAACCCAAATCAAATGAACGTTAACGGGAAAGCTGCTAGCTTCCAAATTAGCGGTGCATAATTAGTTTCATGCATAAACCTCTCGAAAGCACCGGGCAGGCGCAGGCTGGTGAGAGAGACAATTAGTTTTTTCCGAGGATGAAAAGGAAGAGCAGGGAAGGAGTGGGGGAAATCAGGGAGGGGGTGGTGGGAGAGGGGCGTGGGTTGAGTGAAATACAGATTGTGTTTGTGTAGCCCAACCCCCCACCCCCCCCCCCC
>CM052547.1:24222851-24351160 GCA_028533065.1 Trachops cirrhosus | reverse complement strand
CTGGGTGTGGAGGTGCGTTTTGCAGATGGGCTGGCTGAGAATCACAGCCCCTTGTGAATTTCCGAGCTCCTGGCACTCCCTGATCTCAGCAGCCCCATAAGGGGAGGTGTCTAACAGATGGGGAGTATTGAAGGCCCTGGCTGCAGCTTGCCCTGTCTGGTTAACAGGGAGCCAGAGCTTATAGCGTGATCTCAGACTCCAAACTTCAGCTCACTCAGCCCACTCCACATTGGCGAACTTCCCAGAGGAGGACCCTGAACTAATACACTCTGAGGTAGTCATGTGCACCTCCAAGTGCTTCAGGACACAGGCAAACCCCATCCCCTAGGACCTCTCTAGCCACTCAGCTGTACACTCTCTGACCCCACACCACAGAGGGCCTGCATTTGCCTTGGTGGATTCACAGCTGTGACCTGTCCCCAGCCATAGCTCCATAACTCCTGCCCAGACCCAGGTCACCACCTTCTCCCTCTGCCCACCCCACCCCCCACAGCCTCCCCAGGCCTAACAATGGTGGCAATCTCTCACTGACTCAATTTTATCCCTGAGATGGAAGAATGGCTTGGGGGAGCGGGGAGCTCCGGCATGATGATGAGTGGGGAGAGGCGGCTCTGTGAGTGTTTACTTTTCTCTCTCACATGAGAGCTGAATCTGAGTTTGCCCTAGGAAGGATGGCAACACCAACCTCATGCCCTTGATCGGCCTACGAAAGGTTAAGAGGCATGAGGTGGAACGATGGGGTCCTAGTCTCAGCTGCCTCGCCCTGCGGCTCTGGGAAGGTCTCTCAACCTCCACGGGCCTCACCTCGTTTCTTCGCCTTTCAGCTGGAGATAATAAACCTGCCCCTTGCTTCCTCAAGGTTCTGTGAGGATCAGTGGCAGCAGAGACTTGAAGGTTTTCTGTCAACACAGGCGCTGGCGCTCATCGGAGTTGTGCCTGGAGCACCTGGAGGTTCATGCTCACCTTGCTGGTGGACCCGGCCAAGACTTGGGATGGCCGGTGTGTCTCTGACTGGGGTTCTGCTGGGTCTCCAGGCCCGGCTGTGAGGAGATGCTGAGGTCTGCTCGAGGGGAGTTCTTTACATGGAGGCGTGCGGTCATTATTGCTTATTATATATTATTTATTTAGTCTGAATTTATAATTGCATGATTGCCAGAGGATCTTAGTGCCATAGGGACAGAAATGTGCTGCCCGGTCCTCAGTAAAGAAAGCTTTTCCTGCCATAAATAAACAGAATATCCAATCAACTACCCATCAAATTGCCTGGCCCTGGCACAAACAGAATGCTGCTAATGAGACACAACACGCATTAGCTTAATGCTCTACCAGGGGAGGCAAGCTGGCCTCTGAGTGCCAGCCTGGGCCATGGCGGGGGCCCAGAATGGGGGAGCTTCCTGCCGGCACCCAGATGCCAACAGGCACCCTTGAGTGGTAGGGCTCATCTCAGTGCGGTCACTGCTGTCGATCCACTTTGCTTTAGGCTTCTTGGAGGAGAAAGGTGTGAGTTCCCTTTCTGAGGACAAGCAAGACATGGGGGATAGTTCCTTCAGATGAGAGGCATAACATGGACACAGAAGCAGGAGGAAGGATGAGACAGAGTGGGGGTAGCAGAGATGGGGACTAAGGGGCTAGGGAAGATGTGGAGGCTGCTAGGAAAGACAGCGGGACACTGAAGGTGGATACCTGGGTCTGGGCAGGAGCTATGGAGCTGTGGCTGAGGACAGGGCATGGCTGTGAATCTACCGTCGTCAGGGACTGGGATTGGAACCTGGACTTTGTTTGGTAGCACCAGGGAGTCACGGCAGTTCTGAGGTTCTGGGAAGGTCCATATAAAGAGTCAAAGGCCACCGCAGACTTCCTTTTACAAGGTTCCGTTCCCAATTCTCCTCTACCATCCCCCTTCCCAATCTGGTGGGGACTGGGCTTCGGGGAGGCCCGACACACCTCACTCTTGCTCTGTCTGCTCTTAATCATTGTCAGCTGCTTAAAGCCAAGCCTGAGATGGCCGCCCTCCTCAGAAGAGCTGAGCTCCCAGAAGATAAGATGAATGTCTGCAGGCCACAGAGCTGAGATGTTCTGGAGGAAGTGGAAGAGGAGGAAGAAGGAATAAACACCTGTCACATTAATAAGAGTTTGGGAGAAGTGAGGGGCTGAAGCCAGGAGTCTCCAGATGGTGTTTAGTAAAATGACAGTTTGATGCTTAAGAGAAAAATGGAACTGTGGTATGCTGGAAGCTTCAATCTTCATGGGGTGGGGGTGAGGGGTATGGGCACATGAGGCCTGGTACGAGGCCTGTACTCACACAGGCCTGACCATCGTCCGTCCTAGGTGCTAGAAGAGAGGGCAAAATACTTCCAGAATGTCCACTGAGGAGCCCCACAGAGTGGCTCTGGGCCCAAGTAGGTGCACACCCACATACATTTAGCAGCCAGTCCTTGCAGGGGCCACAGGGTGGATCTGCCCTCCAAGAGCGCATAGTCAGGGGGAGCTGCTGACTGATAGGTCACGTTCAACTCTTGCGACTGAGGCGGACTCCAGAACACCGGAGGAGCATCTTAACCAGCTGTCAGATTGAGGAAGGCTTCCTGGAGTACATGACATCTGGGCTGAGTTTGGAATGTTGACCAGGGACTGGACTGGCAAAGAGCTTGGGTGTAGGAGAATGCCAGGCAAGGGGAAGCAACGAAGCAAACAGGAGGTGTGAGGCTGCATAGAAGGGAGAGTCATGCAGGCTGAGTGGTCCTGGATCCTGGTGTCAGGTGGGAGTGGTGGAGAGAAGCTGGACTAACAGTCAGGGATAGGTGGGGAGGACTCGGATGTCACCTGGTGGTGTAGAGAATCAGTGTGGGGTGTTCACCAGGAGAGTGCATGCCAATCTCCCCTGAGCCCATTCCCTTGTCCATAGACGGTGTCATTAGGGGTGTCAGAAAGTGTCTGCCTGACCTGACTGCTACAGTGTCTGAAATTCTAATCCTTCCTTGGGGTTAAATAGAGAGCATGCTTGCAGCATCCATCCTTAATCAGGCAGGCACTTTCTCTGCTCTCCCCCGTGGGGAGAGGTCTGGAGCCAGTAGGCCTTGTGGGGCCCTGGGGAGCAGTGGGGCCAGCTGGTGGGAGGCTGTTCTTCCAATGCACTGGGGTAGCTCCACTGGAGGGAACTTAGGATAGAGCCAGAAGGGCAGTGGCTTTGTCAGCACTGGGCAGCCATGGTGCTCTTGGAGGACCAGTCTGGAAGAGCCGGAGCCACTGTGGCCCCGGCTGCAGATGAGAGTGCAGAGAGGGTGGCATTTGTGGAGGTGGTGGGGGGCAGCCAAGGAAGGGGAGCGGAAAGACAAAGGAGAGAGCCAGGCAAGGAGAGTCAAAGAGTTCCAGGCTTCTGAATACATTCTGTTTCGATTTCCCCCCAAGTCACACAGCTGCCAGGGTTCAGACAGATGCTGTGATTAGCATTTTAATGCATTTCAGAGGACCTTGTCCGAACTGCTCTGGAAATCAGAAATCAAGAGTTTATCTTCAGCTGTCCCTGTAGAGCTACATTCTCTTTCAATTCCAGAGGAGCCTGAGGAAGAATGTGCATGCATGGCTCTGTGTATGTGTGTGTGCCCATGTGTGGGTGTGTCGTGCGTGCCTGTGTGTGCATATGTCTTCCTATATGTGTACATGCACATATATACACATACATGCCATGGGGCCCTGGTGTGAGCATGTGTGTGTTTGAGTGTTAAATGTGTGCGCACAGCTGCATCTATGTGTGCACAGGTACATTTTGCACGTGTGTGCTTCTTTTACACGTGCCTTTATGAGTGCGACTTCATCCAGGATCGTTCATGTGGAAGAGAGAGAGCCTGACGCAGGCTGAAAACAGGTCAGTGCTGAGTGACTCAGGCTGTCAGGACGTCTGGGCCTCAGGTAATGGGAAATGCATTTCAAATGCGGGCGGCTGCCTGGCTTGATGCCAAAACCATGTTTCCAAACAATACAGGCTAGCGGAATTTTCAGGATTTTCGAACAATGTGGAATATCTGGAGTTAGAATTCCACACCCCCTGGACAGTGCTGGCACCCTGGGCTCAGCTCTGAGAGGTTTCTGAAGCATCCAGTGGGAGGTGGGGCAGCTCCTTGTGGGTCAGGGCAGAGGGTGGGGTTGGGAAGTCAGGGGCCCCTCGTGACACAGCCTGTGTTTGGGGGGCACTCTTTGTGTCCCCTCTACCTGCCTCCCAAGGTTCTCCTACCACCCCAATGTGGCTGCAGGCAACATCTGTCCAGGCTGTCCTGCTTCCAGCTGGATGTCACTATCCATCCAACTAGCTTCAGATGGAAGGATTTCCTTCTCCTTCCCTTGTCACCTCCCTGGACATGCCTGCCCCCTCCGCACCAGGTGTTGTAGCTCTCAGCCTAAACGAAGATTTCTGGGACAATATTTCCAGCTTAGAGGCAGTGGACCCATAACTTGCCTTCCTTAGGGGAGGAGCCTGTTCAACTCGGAAGACTGCACCAGCTTTAAGGACCTGGGCCATGTTGCTGGCCTTGGGGCTTCAACCCCCGCCAGACCAGCTCCCCTTACTGTCATACTACGGGGGATCTACTTAGGGCTTCAGGGGCCCCGCAGGGTGGCCCTGGACTCAGCCTGGATGGCATGGACTGTGACATGGGTTGGGGGGATGGGGAAGCAGCAGACTGTTGTTCCTTGTGAATGTGTTTAATGTAAATATTAATACATCCTCTATTTATCTTTGGCTGTTAATAAATTCATGCATTATTAGAAAATCCCTCACACCAGCAGACCCGCTGTGCTAGATCAGCCCGTTTTAAGAGATTTCCTGTTGGCAGGATTCAAAGCCCACACCTGCAGCCGGCCCGGGCACAAGGATTTAACTGAACGCCACAGATAATTAGATAAGTTAACCTCACAAATTAAAACAAGCACATCGTATTAGCTCAGTTTATCCTAAAAGAAAATAGTAAGTTCCCCCAGATAAATCGTTTAATAAGAATAGAGGAAGATGGCACACGCTGTCTTCCCAGAACCTCAGGGCAGGAGCGGGGACGGATCGGGTTCTTGCCGGGTGATCTAACAGGGGTGGGAAGTGTCTGACGAGTCCCAGGCAGGGTGTGGGCTGAAGCACACGAAGCAACGCAAAGCCGCATGGGGTCTGAGGGGAGGGAGGGGCGTCGGAGGGATCTAGCCTACTCTGCCACCGCATAATACAGGACAAGGCCCAGGGACACCCTGTGGGTGTGTTAGAGGATGGGGTTCACTCCCTCAAGGGAGGCTTTGTGGAGGGGCTGTGACCCACTGTGAAGTTCCCTCCATCTGTGAGATGCTCACCACTGAAGGAGCTGGTTGAATTCTGTAAGTTTCGAACCCAGCAAGTGAGAAATGAAGGTAATCTTAACTTACGGAGAAGTCAGACTTGGCAAAATCTATGGCACAAAGAATTAGGATCAGCAGATAAGCAGTGTAGACAACATTACCATCTGCAGGAATTTGCTGCCTACCTAAGAGGAGACGGCGTTTGCAAGTGGCTCACGACTTCTGTCATACCACCACTGTGCTGACTGCACGTGCTTTGTATCTGTTCATTACAGCAGCTTGGCAGGACATTAACTTGGAAGCGCCGTTGAACTGTCTCCTCAAAAATAATAAAACCGCACCGAGCACACCCCATAATATGGATGCTAATGGAAATGGGTGTCCTCCCCAGCTCTTCTGAACTAGATTTCTCAGTGAAGGAGCCTCTTTGAGAGAAAGGCCATGTTTGCAAATGAGAAAGGACCCTAATGTGCACCTCGGCAGAACTATGCCCAACATCTGGGCACTTTTGCAGGCTGTGTCCCCTTTGGGCTTCTGAGTCTCCCTTGCAAAATTGGGTGTGCAGAGCAGGTGATGCTAAGGCCCTGTCCCACTCTAATTTCTGAGGTTCTCTGGCCCTTGGGGTAGTTAGGGGAGGGGGATGCCAAGTTCCCCTCACCAGTTGCAGCATCCCAGACGGAGCCAATTGCCCCCTGAACCCTCCTCCGGCAGCTTTCCCAAGAGTGAGCCGCCTCTGCCAGCCTGTGCCCCAGGTGTGCCAGCTCTGTCCACTGAGGCTGCTCAGTGAAGGGAGATTCCAGGAGTCTCTCCACTCCCTGCTATTCCCATTCCTGATGGCTTCTCACTGGGGCTGGCACAGACCTTCCCCCGTCCACCCACATCCTGCCCATCCTTCCAAGGGCAGTGCCCCTGGTGTCCTGCGTGATGCGCTCGTGGAAAGCACTAGGTGAACACTCGCTGCCTTGCTGCTCCCACACTACTCAGACCGCTCAGTTTCAGTCCAAAGTCTCAACCCATTTTCCTCTATGCTTGGCATGTACATCTCTTCTCCTCTGTGGGAGGGAAAGCCCCAAGGGCAGCAGGGTCCTTGGCCTCTCCTGGCTTCCACCTGTCAGCCAGCACCTAGCACAGGACCATGCTCCTGGTGGGGGCTCAGGAAGCACTTTCCAATTGAATTAAAAACCTTCTCTCAGGCTCCAAGCAGTCCCAGCTGTTGGATGCCAGCTGTCAGGGCTGCTGGGAGAGGCTGAATGCATATTCACTCCAGATCCCTGGGTTGCCCTGCCTTGAAGGGCCCCCCGGACCACCCCAAACCACATGGGTGTTAGGGCATGACTTGGCTTCTGCTCTCACAGGTTAGAGTTTTAAATTTCCTGGGCTGCCCTCACCCAGCATCCAGGAGTGGTCGTCAGTGAACGTGAAGTAGAGAGGGAGGTATGAGAGTCTCATGAGGGGACTGTGCAAACCATTTGGACAAACAGCCAACACCCTTGTGGGGGTATGAAGTGGTGATCTCAAACCACCCTCCTTAAGCACAGCCAGGCTTTGGCAGGGAGAGGACCAGCAGCCTCTAGGGACGTTCCTGCCAAGCCCATACTTGGCTTCCATTCAGCAGGGTTTGTCTGTCCCTCCATGTGGCCAGCCCCAGGCTTGGCCATGCAGCTGGAGGGTTTGCTGTTGTGCTCCCTAGGTCCATTGTCCTTCAAAGCAGGGCAGACAGGGCCTGGGGTGGATCAGAAGGGGCCAGACAGGAAGACTTGCTCCTCTGGGGAGAGAAAGAATGGCTGAAGCAACAGCAGCAGGAGTGGAGAGACCATCGCCCATTTCCGATGAGTACATAGGGTGCTCAGCACTGCGCATGCATCACTTCATGCTGTGTGTAAGCAGCCCTGGCTAAAGGCACTATTGGCATCCAGGGTCGAGAAGAGGAAACTAAGGCACAGAGAGGTGGAGTGTTTTTCCCGAGGTCATGCAGTTCTGAGTGGTGGAGCTGGGTTGGCCGAAGCTGTGGCCTGAACCTGCCCAGCAGCATGGCGGGTTTGGTCTCTATGTCCCGAGGGTCTTCACAGAAGGGAGAGGATGGGGGAGGGTTGGAGTGGTCGAGGACTTCCTCCTGGGTCAAGGCTGCGGAATGCAGGGCAGCTGGGTTGGGCGGGGGTACTGACGATTTGGATTGGTTTTGTGGGGCTTTTTATTTGAAGAAAAGGTAAAATGTGGATATAATCATGGGATCTTGGCTCACCTCCTAGAAGCGACTTGGTCCAGTGTAGGAACTAGCTGTGTTGTCCTCAGCCCTACCCCACAAGCGACTCAGACTCTACTCGAGCACCTCTGTGGCCAGAGGCTCAGTTCCTCTCGGGACAGCCCATGCGATGCTGCTGGGGGGTGGGGGCGCTTGGTGGGCCTGGGGAGCGGAGGACAGCCCAGGCCAGCCCTGGGGCCATCTCTGACCTTTTCCTTCCTGGCTCTCAGTCCAGCCAAGCTGAAGCTTTTCAGGGCCTGTTCTCATTTCTCAGACAGGCTTTACACACAGCACACACCTCACTTCACACCCCCTTACCCAGGCTAGAAGTGTTATGTTCAGTCTCTGAAAAATAAATTTGTCACCATGTTGCTGGCCCTGAAATTGGGCTGGGCCTCTTTCAGAAGGTATGCACCCCCACTGCGGTGGTCCCAAAAAAGCGAGTGGGGAGATGGCCATGGAATACCTGTGATATGGGACAGCTGTCTGTTGCCACAGTGGCCTTTGGTTCTTTAATATTTAAGCCACATGCAGAGGCACAGAAGAACAGAAGTTTCAAGAAAGATACAGATGATAAAAATTCATCCCCCCCCCACTATGAATCCCTTGGAGCTAGCAACCATGTCAGTAGTTGGATAAATGTGCTGAGTTGGCAGCTGAAGAAACATCTCTGTGAAACTACTCTTTCTGACTCAGCCTCCTCATACAAGCATCGGGTCATGATCTGAGCTGAAGGCAAGCAGCGCGTGCGTGTGGGGCGGGGCTGCTGCTCCGTCCGCCTGCTCTTCTGTGACCCCTGCCCCTCTCTGTGAGGCTGGTGCGGCGGAACGTACGGCTGTGATCCATCATCTGTCCCTGCTTCTCCTTCACTAACCGAAGCACAATTTTGATCATGACAGATATGTGCCTCATCTTTGGCAACATATCCCTTTCCCCAGCCTCCCTTACAGCTAGGGTGGTCAGGTGACACAGTTCTAGGCAATGAGACACACACAGACGTCTCCTGGGGAGGGCCCGGGGGAAACTTTTTGCGTTGCTGATAAGGAGCTGGACTTACTCTGCTTGAATGCAGAGGTGATGCGTGGAACCCAGGCAGCCATTTTATAATCACTGGGAGGAGACTCTGGTGCTGACAGGACATGGTCAAGCTGTCGAAGAAACATCAGACCCCAGACTCTGTGATATGCAAAAAACCAAAGCCCTATTTGTCGAAGCCAATGCAGCTGAAAGTATTTCTTAATGACAGGGTAACTACTGAGACAGGTTCAGAGAGATTAAGTGGCTTCCCAAGGGCACATGGTAAGTCTTCAGGAAGAGCTGGGGCTGGAATATCACTTTGCTGTCCCTGCAGGACGAGGTGGGTCTGCTGTACGGTGACACCTGCCGGGCCCCCTGGCCGTCCTATTGGAGTCTCCCATGAGAGTAGCCTGGTCTTGGCCTTGGGGTGACAGGGACTGAGGAAGACGACACTATTCCTGCCCCTGTGAAGCTCGGGGTTTCCAAGGGTTGATGCCACAGGATGCAGTGGAGGGAGCGTGGGCCCTGGAGCCAGACTTCTCCTGGTCCTGTGGCCTTGAGCAAGCACCTTCACCTCAGTGTCCTCTTCCCCGGTTCGGCACTGGCAATGTCTCCTTGGGAGCACCTGTGCAATGCTGCCTTGACAGATAAATAATAGTTGTGCCGTGTCTGGCCCACAGCACTACTTGCTGAATGGTAGTTGTCATCGTGGCTGGAGGGACAGGGTTTCTGTTAAATGCCCCCCCGCCCCACTTGGGAATCTAGAGTCAGGAGTCAGAGTGGATCTGGAGCAGGTTCAGGTAGAACTTTGTCCGTAGCCCCTTGTTGTCCTCACGGCAGTGACGCAGTGACGGTGGCCTGACTTCCAACTGCCAGCACCTGCACTTGTTGCTTGAGGGCATTCTCTGGCTTGGAGTCCATTTTGCCAACTGTGACCAAATCAGAAGAGCTGGGAAATGAATGATCCCTGCACACACCCTCAACCAAAGACTGGTGGGAACTGGTGGGAACTGGTGAGCAAACACTCCTGCTCCTTTGCCTTTGGGTGGGTGATGACTCTGGGGGCTGTGACCCACATGGCTCTAGAGTCACCAGTAGGGTTAAGCGCTGCTCAGAGAGGAAGCTGGTCTGCTCAATAACACAGCTTTTATTCATTTCTTTCTGCCCTATTGCACTTTCCCACTATCTCCTCATGTCTCCTGGGTCACCACCCCAAGAAGCCACTTGTACTCAAATGCTTCTGGGATCACTCAAATTGAAACAATACTTTTTAAAGCCCAAAGTTAGGCCAGTGGCCATCAAACAGTTTAGTGAACATGAATTTCCCAGGGATCGTATTAAAGTGCAGTGGGTGAGTCTGAGTGACATGACTCAGACCATCAGAGGTGGGGCCCAAGACTGTATTTCTAATAAGCACTCTGGTGATGGTGCAATGCCAGGTCCCCATGTTCACCAGTGTTTGGGCCTTTGGTGCTGTTGACCTTGCTCAGACAAGGGACAGATGAATGTGGGTTAGAGCAGCTTGGGAGAGCTTCGTCGAGGAAGGCGTGGACTTGGAGCTAAGTCTAGAAGCTCAGGGAGGACGGTGGTGGGTGTGCAGTGGGAGGCAGGCCTTACCAGTGAGGAGGGAAGCTGGGGATTGCTGGGGTCTGAAGCCACGCCCAGAGTGAGCAGGAGGTCGGTGACTCACCTGCCCGGAGTTGATTATGGCCTGCAGGCTGCACGGAGCGGCGCGGCGGGTTCTGAAGGGCAGCAGTGTGAAAAAGGCCTGCTTCATCCTGCAGCTGCATCTGCCCTGTTCTCATCCTTAATTCTGGGAGGAAAATCCAGACTTTCATGGCTCTTTCCTTATTATTACCTTTCGAATTTCCTCTCGTTTACACACATCTGCACTCTGTCTCCCCACTACAGACCCCTTTCTGGTCATTCTGACTCAGTCATCTCCCTGTTCTGCAGTGTAATGGGACATGTCATCCAAATTGCACGTTTGATCATTTTGTATTTTTATTGTGCTGTGATTTTTTCGTGTATGAATTAGGAGTCAGCAGATTTTACTGTGGCAAAGGATCCCGAGGTCATCCACACTCACATCATTGTTTTGTCATTCATACTAATACCTGGGTTATTTATAGCACTCCACGGCATATTTGGGATTTACATATAAGGTTTCCATTATAGACTCAAGAAACCAGCCCTGAAAGGTCAGGTGGCTTGTCCCAAGTCACCCAGATAGTTGGTGTCCTCCCTGGACAAGGAGCATTTGGTATCCTTTTACCTCTTCTGTCCTGGGCACAGAGTTGGGCACACCAGGTTCACCAGGAGATGAAGCCTCCTGCCTGGCACCCCCTGTGGGTTTCATCAAGAACACCAACAAATGCCTTTGTCCAAAGCACACCCTGGAACCACAATAATCTGGGGCCCCAAGGGACCTCATTCTCCTGAACTCCAGCCCTTTTCTTTACAACAACTATTTTCATAAAGAATTGAAGGCTAAAGGACCATACCACTTTCTGCCATCATCACCAGGGTGGCCCATCGTTGATGGGGCATGACAGCTCACCATTCAGGAATGACGCAGGCCAGCAACACAGACGCCTGGCTCTCCCCTTGCCCATGCACACACTCTTTAGAAGAAACGCCTCCAATCCTAAAACACATCCACCCGGAAGCAGGAGCTAATGCAGACGTTCCACTTCCCAGCCTTTTATTCTGGCAAAATGTCAACAGACCCTTTAAACGCCTCGCCTGGACTCATGAAGCCATGACCACTTTGGGAGCCTAGGACACTCTCTCTGGCTGATGCACACGTGCAAGAAAGTTCCCCTAACTCCTGTCACTGCCCACCCAGACATCCACCTGGGCCAGCTGTGACTGCCCAAGCCAGAGCACCTTCTACACAGAGTTTCCTTTCTACAGGCATAACTGCAAAGTGAGACCTTGTCTTCCCAAATGTAACCCTGCAGCATGAACTTAGCTGAAAACTTTGTAAAGGGGCCTGGGGATAATGTGGATGGGACAGGAGCCGTGAGAATGGATCTGATGTAATGCCACTGGGAGGTGACAAGCCCAGTGAGGTCGATGAGCAGAAAGAGAAGCCACTGCCGCCAGCTGCTCTCCCCGCCTCCACCAGCTCTGAATAGCTGCAGGCACAGGAGCAGGTACAGCGAAGCACTGGGGTCAGGGACACTGAAAGGTGAAAAGTAGACTTAACCAGAGCAGCGTGGGACCAAGGGGGCTGCGCCAGGTGCCACGGGGAATTGGAACGCTTTTGGAGGGGGCCAGAGAATATTTAAAGAGAAAGTAATATTGGACTCGGGCCTCCAAGGATGACTGGAAACTCTGCAGGCAGAGGCAATGACATGAAAAAAAGGAGCCTGAAGGAGCGTGATGTGCAGGCTCCGTGGGTTTGAAGAGTGTGTGCCAGGAGAGGGAGTGCGCCACCCAGTCGATTCTTAGTGGGGACAGGAAGGCTGCAGGGTGTTCAGGTGGTCAGATCTTCATGACCACCTTGGGCACCCTATGAAGAATGCATCAGAGGGGCGAGAGTCTGGAAGCGGGGTCCCCGTGGTGGTGTGGGGTCCTCCAGGACACTTGAGTTTGTCACAAGGTCTCTCTCATCTGAACTCCTGGGAACTCCCATCACTACCCTTTTTCAGCACTGAAAGATATTTCTGGATCATGAGCTGTCTTCACACTCTCCTCCCAAACCTGACTGTAAGCTCCTTCAGCAACGAGCTGTCTCACCCATTTTTGCCTGATGCCAGACACCCCACCTCCCACAAAAGAACTCTGCAGGGGGCAGGTAAGCCATAAACATTGTTGCTGCTGGTGTGGGTGACGGCAGCCGTGATCCAAACCACACCAGGACAAGTGCTGAAGAGTGCTGTGAAACACCTGCCTGGTTTTATCAGAAGGAGACTTGAGCCGAGGGCAGGAGAAAGGCTTGGCCAAGGGGCAGGGGTGGACGTGCCATGGGGGATCCAGTCCTTCACAGCAACCCTGCCCCGTGTCCGGTCCTTAGGGGCCAGCAGTCTGGCTGGTCTGCGTCACGGAGAGACAGAGCTGACGCGTGCTCCGCTGTGCTGGTTACAGATGGAGTCGGGCAGTGGAGAGCAGGAGACACTCTTCCTCACCCTCCCACTTTCCCCTCGTCTCTCTGTCATCTTAAGTAATGTGAGTAATGCCAAGTCTATTATTCTTAGAACTTTCAAGAACGTCAGAGCTAGAAGGGACTCCAGAGGCAATCTGCACCTCTGCCTCCTTTCATCACCTAGAAGGAGAAGGCCCAGGGAGGTTCCAGGCTGAGTGCTTTACCCAGGACACGTCTTGTTTGGGGCTGGACCTGGAGCCCAGGTTCCCTGACCCTCAGCCAAGTTCTGTCCGTGATCTCACATGGGCCCTTATTTATTTCTTTCAAGTGAGATATGATGGCTGTGGACAGGGGGGCTCTCTGAGTCTTTCAGACAAGTCAGTCAGTGGGCCTTACTGAGTACAGGCCTTGGCCAGGCCTGCGCTCTGTCCGGGGGAACACAGAGAGGATGTGGTTCCTGCGGAAGTTGAGAGTTTTGCTTGAAAAATGGGGACACCTTCCCACCTGGCCAGGGTAGGCAGGAGCAGGGAAGAGGAGAGGAAAGATCTGACAGTGTCCCACATGTAGCCTCTGTACCCATGTGGCCCTCGGTCTCTGGATTTAAAACATTTCTGACTTCCCTCTTGGAACCTTGGTGTTCCCTTCTGTATAATGGGCCCAGCACAGGTCCCTGTGATCTCAACCCGAGCCCTCCTGTCCGTGGTATGTTCTAAGTCACTTGTTGAGGGACTGCCAGGCTGGGCACATGCCTGCCAGGTGCCTTTCCTGTCAGGATGGTGACTCTTCTGAAGGGAGGGACTGAAAACCCCACACTCGGGCTGGCTGTGGAGGCCTTGGCTTTTGTTCCTGCTCTGTCACAAGCAAATTCTCAGCTCATTTCACTAGGATCAGATCCCATGTGGGTAAACTGAGGGAAGTGAGCAGTAAGTGAGTGCTGAAACTGGCAGCCCTTGGTCCAGTTCTGGCCCACAGATATGAGGGTGTGTGACTGGCCAACAGAAATGGTCTCTCTTGCCTGGAGACGAGCTCTGCCCCCTTCTGCTGCCCAGGGTCTCCCGGGGCCTCGTCCATCTACCCTTGGCCTTAGCACAGGAGTTCTCCACTTTGGCACTCTTGGCTTTTTGGGCCAGGCAATTCTCTGTTGGGCTCTCCTGTGCATTGTAGGATGTGTAGTGGCATCCTGGTCTCTACCTACCAGATGCCAGTAGTGTCTTCAGATAATGTCAAATGTCCACTGGGAGGCAAAATTACTCTCTGTTCTAAAAGGACAGCTGAATAGTTCTCTTCAGGGAATATGGGAGAATAAGGAAGATAGGTCAGTCATTTCCCCAAGACAGGAAAAAGAAGCATGTGGTCAGGGATCTGGAGAAAGGGCTGGTGGGACTGCTTTTCCTCACCCTACCACCCTACCCGGGGGACTCAAACACCATTGAAAACTTTTTTCTCTATGCCATGGAAGAGCAATAGGGCTGCCCATTTCTCACTGTTACGGGTTTAGTTGGGTTTCCCCCAATAGCATTTGAAGTCCTAACCCCTGGTATAGGGTCTTTGCAGATGATCGAACTAAGATGATATTATTAGAAGAGGGTCCTTATCAAAAGGGGAAATTTGGACACAGAGACTGACATGCTTGCAGGGAAGACGTTACAATAACATAAAAACACCGTTTATATGCCAGGGAATGCTGGAGGTTACCAGAAATGATGTGAAAGGCAGGAAACAGAGTCTCCCCCACAGCCCTCAGTAGGAACCAATCTTCTCAACACCCTGATATGAGACTTTTAGCCTAAGAACTGTGAGACAATAAATTCTTGTTATCTAAGCCCCCTTCCCAATTTGTGGTACTTGGTTACAGCAGACCCCAGAATAATACACTCAGCAAGAAGAAAACCAGCAGGACCAGGTTGTAGGAAGTGGGTCTGGTTTGGTGTGTGACTCCACTATATGAAGCAGAAACTCAGAAGGTGGCAGGAGCTGGGAGAGAAGATGCACATGCTGAGGGGACCCAGATTTACCATATAGAGACAAAAGCCAGCACTGTGCCCACAGGACAGACAAGTGGAAATACAGCACATCTCCAATCACTAGAAGTTGGAAAACTACCCCGAAGAATTAACAGCTTCCGTACATGCTAACTATATCCATCATAAATTCGTCTTTAGTTTCTGTTATCATATCACTGTCTCTGGGGACCCCTGTCTTGTCATCATTTGCCCTTTATAATTTATTCATCTTGTTCTTGCCTGCATCCTTTCTACTTATCATTCATCTTTACAAGTTGTACATAAAATTAGATGGATCCTTCCATGGCAGGGCTGTCAGGAAGGAGATGGGCTTCATCAGGGAAACCCCAGGATAGCTGGTGGAGGTCTCCCTAGAGTCCCCATGGATGCCAAATTAGAGGTGGTGTGGGCAGAAGGAGAGAGGGAGAGAGGAAGAGAGTAGACAGAAAAAGCAAGTGAAAAGGATAGAAGAAGAAAGGGCAGAATGTGCGAAAGGAAAAGCAGAAGCAGAAAATGACCAGAAGGGAGAGAAAAGAAGCATAAAGAGAAAAGGGAGACAAGGAGAAAGAAAGGAAGACAAAATAGGATGCAAGAAAATGGAAGTGAGAGGAAGGGGGAGAAAGACAGAAGAGACATCCTCGGACAGCCAGAAATTCAATTGAGGGTTTGTTTGTTTGTTTTTTAATTTTCCAGTTTAACATCTTTCCTGGTAAACTCAAAGAAGGTCACATTGAATTTCCATGGAAATGACCCGTCCTGAGTTGCAGCGACCTGAGTCAGGAGGGATGATGGCAGCGATATTGCCTGTGTACTGGGCTGAACAGAGGGGGTGGGGCAGGAGATGGCCCAGAGGAGTGTGCAGGTTTGTTTTGTATTCTCAGGTTGCCAGAGTGAGGGCACAAAAGCCAATCTTTAACTACTGAATTGGAACTTTAATGTTTACCAAGCAGATACATCTCTCACTTTCTCCCCCTCCCCCATTCTCCCCTCTTCTCTGCCAGCTCCCTCTTCTGCTTCTAGGCCTTCTGCTAACTGGACCCAACCTTCCCCTCAGCAGCCCTGGTGAGGAGCCCTTTCTGCTGCCAGGGGCACAGGGTGCTGGTCACTGCTGGCCACGTCTCCCGGTTTTCTCTAATCAGAGTCTTTCCCATGAGACCCTACTTTCCTAACTTTGGAAACAGATGGGTTCTTCCTGGAAGACAATTCCCTGCAAAGTCCCAGAGGTAGGGAGAGCCGAGACTGAGCAGCAGGGACCTATTTTAAGGAATAGAATTTTTCCAAGAGGCTTCCTGTGTACAGCCAGCCCCAGGGAGGTCTCCGTGGATATCTGCTGCCCAGCTCACAGCTCCTGACCTGCCATGTGTGACTTGTCTCTAGGCTGGTTCTCAGACCAGCGCTCCTATCTGATACACCCATCTTCTTCCCAACTTTCTATTTCTACCTTGCCAATGTCATGAACAAAACCTTTGAGAAACGCCTGCACCCTACAGTTATCTGTGTCCTCTCTAAAGCAACTGGTGGTACTAGAAAAGACAAATGGGCATCCTGGGTTTTCATAGTAGACCTGATGTTGGTCCTAGCTTGGCAATTTATTAATTGCATGACCTTGGGCACATTGTTTAATCTCGCTGAACCTGGGTCTCCTTGTGTATGAGGGATAATCATGATATCTCCCTCGTAGAGTGGTTGTGAGGATAAAATGAGACAATGGAAGTAATATGTTTGTATCATGCCTGCCAAATAGGAAGTGCTTAATAAATATTATTAAGAGGGGTGAGGATGCATTTTTTAAAAAAAATCTCTGTGTCTGCCAGGTCTCTGTTCAGAGTGCCCAGCACACACTAAGAAAATACTTGTTGATGGATTGAGAACTGCCCCATATTGGCTGTACCCTATAAATAGTGGAACAAACATTAGGAATGAAAGAGAGTGGGCTGGAAAGGGGCAGGGGCCAGGAGATAGAGAGAGAGAGAGAGAGAGAGAGAGAGAGAGAGAGAGAGAGATAGGGAGAGAGAGAAAGAGAGAGAGAGAGAGAGAGACTTAGAGTGTGAGGAAGAGATAAAGACAGTAGAGAGAAATGTGCAATCATTCTGCCTAGATGCTGGTGGAAAACACTGGTCAAAAGGACCCTGGTGACGGTTTGTGGTTTACTAATTTCATTCTATTGAAGTCATGCTCAACTCAAAAACAAGAATCCATTTGTGACACTGGTCCAGGGATGACTCTACCAGCCATCCAAGGGACTTGGGCTAGGCTGGTTCCCAGGCACGCTGCCCTCTGAATTGTAACAACAGCCACTGTGGTCTGGTTTCTGAGCTCCCACTTATCCCAAGAGAAATGTCGGCTCCCTCTCATCCCCCAAACGGGAACACATGTGAGAGGTGCCTCTAGTTCTTTGTTGATGTTTGGGTTGTGGTAGAGTGTCTATGCATAACAACAGCAGCATTGTTTTCCTTGCTGCCAACAGGATGCTGGCTCTGTAACTTGCTAGGAAAGAAACAGAGTGGGCTGCCTGCACTATCTTCTCTCCTCAGTGAGAAAGTGGAGAGCTGGTTTTTAATGGATTGACTTTAATGGATTCTGAAGTCTGGAAAAGTGCCTAAATTGCTGAGGTTACCAGTTTTCCAGTTCTTTTTTCATTTCTTTCTCCGTATTCAGACATACGGTAAGCTCACTGGGGCACCTACTGGGCTCTGCCCCTGCCTCAGCTAGCAGGAACACCTATTACTAGGTTGGTTTGGAGCGTTTTGCTTCGCCCTGTCCTTGCATTTGCTAGTGGCACACATTCTCTGATCTCAAAGGAGAGAACCAACCAACAATAACTACACCATTTCTGCTTTCTGGAATCCAAATGGCTCCATCTTAAAGCATTTCCTTTTGTCATCTTATTTTTCATTTGTCTCCATGTGAGTTTGTGCAGGGACAGTGTGCCCTGGGAAGTTTGAGCTGCAATCCTGTCTCTTCTCCTTGTCCCTCCCGCTGTGGGCTGTGCCGGCCCTGAGAATTGTGAGGAGGTCTTTGAGGCCATGAGTCTCCCCGTGAGGCCTTTGAAGAAAGGACGGCATTCCAGGCACCACAAGGGAACTCTAGGCTATGTTTTAGCTCTGCTGTTGAACTCTCTCCTCACCCCTCCCATGTCCCAACATACATTCGCATTTCTTTCTGCTCTTTTTTCCAAACTTGCCAAACTCATCTTTGCGATTTCAGAAAAATGCCACTGGATCTCCCAGTATGAAGGATTAGCACAGATTATGGGGAACAGTGTTAATTATTGGTGGAAGGGGGGGCTGGCGCGTCGCTCCAATGTGCTCCTGATTTCCCCTGGGCCTTTCTGCCTGGTAATAAGCCTTCTTTAATCTGGCAGGCCCCTTAGTGAAATCAGCACCACGGACAGTGGTATTGATTGCTTCTGAGAAACCATCACAGCTGCTCAACCAAATTACCTTTGATATGTGACCTTTAATGTAATTACTGCAACATCAAAGTATTTCTATAAATTATTAAAGAACTAATACACTCCATCATTTAGCTATTCTGTTGTATGTAAAATAAACAACCACAAGTTAATGTTAGATCCCGAACCATCCACACTTGCTACTGAAATTCCCCCAGTCCTGGGCCTCTCCCCCTTCAAAACCCTAAGCCTCCCCCTCCCACTTTCTCTTTCTGTTTCCCCATCTAATTCCAAGCTTTTAGCCATCACGAAACTCCCCAGCAATCTCTCTCAAGCTGATGAAGGGCCTCCCATAACAATGTGGTATTTTCTATTCCATTCGGGTGGCTCTAAAATATCTATCACAATCTCCCCCAAAACAAAGTACCATAAACAGTTTATTAATCAGCACAAACCTTTCTCAGAAGCTTTGATTATCTTACAATATGGCTTTATGCTTCACATCTAACATGGGGCGATGTGGAGCATATTTCTGCCATCTTACAGAGGGCACCCAGAAAGTAATTACTATAATATATGTGCATGTAGCTGTGCCACTAAAAACCAACTGGGGAATGGCCACCGTGCCAGAGCTGGGCTCCACATAAAAAAAACCGGTGTGCTGTACCATTTCCATACATTTGCATGCGTGGGTATATTATTAAGATGATTCAGGCCCGTGCTTTGCAATCACAAATAGCAAAATACAATACAAAGGCTGTCTTAATGGAGGGCCCTCCCCACCGCGAATGGGGAAAGGAAGGATCTTTGATACAAAGAAAAGGCTGCCCCTGCAGGAGTTGCTTTTCTCTCTGTCTACCTGGTTAACCTTTCCCGCTGTGGGGCAGAAACGGATATGTGTGTTTACATACCACTGACTTGGTAAGAATGTAAACATGCATGTGTAAACATTGCCGAGCATACATACAGAGCACACGAACTTCCCTGCGGTGTCCATTGTATAATACGGCTTAAACATGGTATATTTATAAATTCTTTAAATTATGGCCACAAACACGCACATCTTTCCATTTATCTTTTAGATACTCAGTGAGCTGTATATCTTAGCTCCCATTCCACACCCCCCCCATCTCTCTGAACCCACAGGAGACACGGCACAGACCCTTGACCTGAGGAACACTTCTTATTTTATGGTGATGAACTAGCCTCGATAATAGCCATGGCTGATATCACACCCAGTTAGGGGGGACATAAATAATTCTCTTCTCCCCAGCACAGAAGCAATAAACCAGGGCTGAGGCGCGATAGTTTATCAAAGACGAGGGCTGGCTCCTTAAATAAACGTGGTGATCTCACTCCGGCGCGGAGCCTGGATGGGGAGGCGCCCCCTCCTGCCCGGACCCCTCCCCTGGAACAGCCAGTGTCCGACGCTGATCCGCTGGTGTTCTGGCGGCCCCGCCAACGGGAACCCCGCGGGGTGGGCAGAAGCAACTCCCGGCTCCGGGGGCCCTGGACAACCAGCGTGCCTGCCTCTGGCAGCCTGCATAGGCAGTGCACGGAGTAGACACCCGATCAGCAGGGGAGGAGCCCCGCCCAAGATCGTGGCCGCGGCCAAGTTCGCCCCTCTCAGGAATTCCGCTGGGCCTGGACGGCGGAATGTGGAGCCGTTTTGCTAGGTCTGAGCTCAACGCCCAGGAGTCCCAGCCACCGCTCAGCGCCTCGCAGCTTCTAGGAGAGCTAGGGCAGGCTCGAGCTCCCGAGCGGAGGCAGGCAGCACGCCCGGCCCGGTATCCCCCCACGCCCGCCACCTCGCAGTCGGGTCTCCCGAAGTCGCCCCCTGTCGGCGCGTCAGTCGCTCGCGCCTCGGCGGGCGCCACTTACCCCGGGCAGGGTCTTCTGCTCGTGCAGCGCGCTCTGGGCCTTCAGCGCTGACTCACGCTCGCAGTAGGTGAGGAAAGCGCAGCCTAGGGAGGGAAGCAAGCGGCGAGAGGGTCAGTGGGGCGCCCCCGGGCCGCCGACGCGCCTTCCCGCCGCCCTCCAGTCTCCAGCCCCTCCCTGCTCTTGGTCCCTCTCCCCACCTCTCTTTCTCTCCTGTGTTCTCTATACTCCAGCCTTCCTGCCTCTGCGTTTTCCTGTCTGTCTGCTTCTCGTCCCTCGCGTTGCTGTTCTGTTTTGCTCCTTCGGCAAAATCTCCCCACCCTGCACCGCCCCTTTCTCAATGCCCCCTCTCCCCAAGGGTCTCTTCCTGTCCCCATCCCCTGGTGCCTCATGTGCCTCTGCCCTTTCCCTTCCAACATCTCTTTCACCCTCCCTTCATCCCTCCTTCTGGGCGCTGTTCTGTTTCAGCTCCAGCCCCAGTACCTCCCAAGGGCAGCTTTCACCCATCACCCCCAGCACCTCTAGTCACACTTGACCATGAATTTTTGTTCTGGCCTCCCTTAGGAATGCTGCTGGTTGCTTCATCAAGGATGATGGAAGGACCCTCTTGGCCTTTCAAATAAAGGCTCCATCTGTAAGGAGGACCCCAGGCCAGGTTGGCCTAATAAAATGAATGGGGCTCCATGTGTCCCTGCCCTAGTCCACTGCCACATTTGCAGTGAGATCTTCACACCCCTCCCAGTCAGAGGGCTTCCTGGGCTTACCCAGCCCGCTAGAGAGCAAGGCTAGGCCTGAGGCTGACCCTTGCTCTGCCTCTAATTCCTGGGTGACCCCTGCAAATCACATCTCCTATCCTGCCTCAGTCTCCGCGTGTATCAACTGATAGTTTTGACCCATTGGTCTCTAAGGCTGTCTAGTTCTCCCCTTGAGTGATTCTGACAGTGAGTGCTTCACCAAGAAATTTGGGTTTTAAGAGCACTGTGTCCAACTCAAGGGGTGACTTTTTAATGCTGGCTTTTAGGCACAATGACAAGGCAAAGAGAATGCTTGCTGGTGGGGGAGTCTTTCTGAAAGACCCCTTACACTGCCCAGTGTCAGGGGCCTCTTCCTCTGCCCGCAGACATGGCTGATTGTGACTTGGGAAGCCTGCAAAACTTGGGACCACAGGGAAAGTAAAAAAGCCAACTCTGGCCAACAGTAGGTTTGACTCCTATGGGGAAGTGGCCTCAGACTTTCCAATGCCACCCATGACCCCAGGGAAGGCATCCTGCAGGCTGGCTACTTCCCTAGTTTCACTGTTTCTTTCCCTCCCTTGTTTCACTCTCTCTTATTATCTTATCTGACCTCCCAACCACCTGTATTCACCACCTCCCCCACTTTCCTTTGTTCTCACAGTCTCCTCACTTGGGATGCCTCTCTGTCCATTTTCACCTTCCCCAATCTCATCCATCTTTCAAGAACTGGACCTTCTCCAGGCAGCCCTCCTTGACTGGTTTAGTCCATCTCAAGCCAACCTCCTTCCTTAACTGTCCAGAGCTGACCATTTAGTCATTCTTATGGCCATTTATCAACTGTTTCCTGAGTGCCCATTGCGTGTCATGTTCTGTGCCAGGCCTGGCAGCCCAGACCCTCTTTTCATGACGTCTGTAGGCTGGTGGTGCCAGTCTGGTGCCAACACCAGCACTTGTTATCAGGCTTGCTCCGGCCTCTTATTTCCCCAGATGGAGAGCTCCCAATGTCCTCTCCAGTTCCAGACCCCTCAACCACCCAGTGAAACCCCTTTCCTGCTCTTCCAATATAGGAATTAGTCCTGCCCCCCTTCCCTTCCTAGCTTCAGAGAGGGTGTGGAAGGGAATATATGTGTGATGGAGACACAGAAATGGGAGGACAGAGCAGGGAGGCAGAAACCCTCAGCTCCCTGTGGGCTCTTCGCCCTTCCTACCTCCAACTCCTGTCTAGGGCCGGGAGGGGCTGTGAGTGCCCAGGAGCGAGGAGCCTCGCTCTGCTCTGTCTCATCCCTCCCCATCCAGACTCCACGTCACCCCTCCTCCTTCCCCTCCCTATTTCTCCCTCCTGGTCATGGCAGACGGATATTGATGGAGACACATGGGGGACTGAAATGAATAGCGGTCAGAGGCCCCCGTGACGTCTTCCCTCGTGCTGCTGCCTGCCTCTCTGGGGGCCTTTTTCCTCCCGTCCCCTCGCTGGCCTTGTCCTCTGCCTGTGCCTGCTTGCAACCGGGAGGCGGCCACTGTCTAGCTGCATGCAGGCAAGCCAGCTCGGGACAAGGTCAGGGGCAGGTTTGGAGAGGGAGGAGGAGGGAGGAAGAGGGGGAGAGAATGACCACATTGTTTCCATGGCCCAGGATAACAAGAAAAGGATTCCAGAAAAAAGACAAATAGAATCTGTTGCTTTTGTCTGGCTTTCAGGAATTTCTGTCAGTTTTGTTTTGTTTTGTTTTGTTTTGTTGAGAGCTCACAGCTGCATTTTGAACTAGAATCTTTAAGGGACCCCAGACCCTGTGTAACTTCTTGACCCCACCTCCTTTCATTCTGCTCCTTGCTCACCCCCTGGCCTCCTTCCTATTTCTCAGCCCTGCCAGGCATACTGTCTCAGGACATTTGCACTGGTTGTGTCCTCCTCCCAGAATGCTCCCCCAACTATCTTCATGGCTTGCTCCTTCAGTCCCCTCAGGTTTCTGCTCAGACGCGACCTCCACAGAGATGCTTCTCCTGACTGCCTCCTTTAACACAGTAACCTGCCGCCCACACGTGCACTCTGACCCCTTGTCACATCGACTCTTCTCATTAGCGCCCTCACCCCTGACATATTAATATTGTATATTTGTTGCTTGATTAGCCGTCTCCCCACGCTCAGATGAGGTTCTGTTCATGCTTTATTCTCAGTACCCAGAACAGGGGCAGGAACTCAACCCATATTTGCCTGGAGCACTGAGTCCTGAACACCTCAGCTGCTTTGGAGGGGACCAGTACGGGGGTGGGGGAGAACACAGAAGTGGTGCTCGGAGGCCGCTGGGAGCTGACCACGGCTCTGAGGACACAGAGGCACAACGGACTCCCGGAGAGGCAGGGGAAGGAGGTTGCCATGAGAGTTGGTAAATGGCACCGGCTGGGAGGCTCTTGTCCCCAAGGCTTCCTCCAGCCCAGAAATCCTTGCAGTGCCTGCCGTGCAGTAACTGTCACTCCCCTGCTCTCTCCTTGAGGTGATTGTCTCCTGAACAGGCTGACATGAGGTTCTAGACAGGAAGCTGTGCCCAGATGGACACTTACTAGCCAGGGGCCACTTACTGATTCCTCTCTGTGAACCCAGTTTCCTCATCTATAAGCGGGTACAGTCATCCCCCTCAGTGGCATGTGGTAGATGTACTTGCAAATGAGTATTAACAACCTCCGCAGAGTTCTCTAATTGCAGAGTGCAGTGTACACACAAATTCAGTCTTGTGCAGGGGGAGGTCAGCAAGGCAAAATTCCTCCTTGTCTCCCCAGCCAGGAGAGACCAGCCCCACACAGGGGCGACCCGGGGCCAACCCACCCTGGCCTTTTCAAACCGCCTCTTCAGCCAGTGTGATGTTGCATCTGACAGTCTACCTGAGAGATGAGTTGCCTCACTAGGGCTCTTTAAAAAGGCAGATACGGATAAGCCGTTACTATCCGCTGATTCCCAGATGCATGGAGGGACTCCATCTGCTCCCTTGCTGAGGCACAGCCCTGGGGGAATGGCAGCTTGGTGGGGAGGGGGTAGCTTCACAGGGAGAGTTTGCCATCACAGGGTGTTTCAGAGCATGGTGGGCCTGGGGTGAAGGCCAAGGTGGAGGCTCAGGGTATCCAGGGGACAGAGAGTGCCCAGGCTTCACCCATTGGGCTCTCACTGACTTTTCATGTAGGGACAGTGGGTAGTACACACAGAACTCCACCCAGAAAAACTAGCTTTGACTTCCTGTTGCTCACTGCTGCTCCTTGCAGGGGCTGAGGAGGGGCTTTGAGCTGTGAGGGTGGTGCAGGGACCGCAGCTGAGTAGTCACTGACTCTGTCAAGCTCACCCTCCTGTGGACGTGCTGAGGTGTCTCTAGAGATGTGCCTGGTGAGACCCCTCGGGAACTCACTGTCTGGCTGGGAAACGGGTTCTCTCAGGGAGCAGCTGCATACCTATGCGAGACTGTGTGGGAGAGCAGGCTGGCACAGGCCCTGAAGCTGAAGTTCCGAGGGGTTCTGAGAAGGAAGCATCCTTTCTGAGGATGGGGCTCGTGGCACAGAAATCTCTCCCTTCCTTCGGGCCCCATGGTTTTCTTCCAAGGCCTGGCCCTACAGGTATTTTCTCATTCTTGTGTCCACAGAGGAGAGAGCAAGGGTCCACTGTAGCTGTTTGGAATAGCCAAACTTGAAAAACACCTAAAGGTCCCTCAGCACAAGGGTGCTTTTTATACTGTAGCCGTTTAAAAGGTGAAATGGTCCTACATGTACCAACATGAAAAGACACATTGTCCGAAAGGAAAAGCAGACTGTGAAATCACATATGACATGTATACAATGGGGACACATTCTCAGAGTTCTAGATGTCCTCAACCCTGGGTTTCCACCACAGCACAGTCTAGGAGGGTCACCCCAAGCTGAAAACAGGGAGTATAGGGGCTGGGGGATGTCTCCCATGCTAACTCTTTTTTGTTTTATTTGACACATCTGGACGTAGAATGTATTCACGTATCACTTGCATAATTAAAGATAAAAATATCTTTGCTGAAAGAGGAGGCTGGAGTAAAAAGGGGATGGATGAAAACGGGTGAGCCACACAGGAGGCAGCACCCATAGTTTGTTTTGAACAGACAAAGAGCACTGGGGTATCAGCTTCCTGGCAATTTCTTCATGAGGGAAATTGTCATGGGTGGGTTATGCTGTGCCCTTGCTTCGAAGCTTCCTTTGAGCTCTGAGAGTTGAAGCAGGTTCTCTCTGCCCAGTAAGCTGTAAATGGCATTCATTTTGGTCCATGGTCCAAAGCTCCAGAAGCTGATGTTTGGGGAATGGATCCACAGTGGTTCACAGAGCCTCCCCATCTCTGCGCTCCCATTCTTCTTGGGCCCTACCAGCTATGTGACACTGAGAGCAGGATCTGAGAGGAGAAGCCGCAGAAATGACTCGGGAAAGTCTGGGTGAGGAATGACCTTGTCCCTGAGCTCCCACCTCTTTCTTCCCTCTGCCCTGATGGTTCTCCCCAGCTCATCACCTGAATCTCCCAGCCCTCAGAGCCCGCGCTTTTTATCTCAACCCCTTCTGAATCATGGACTGGAACAGAATCGAAGTGCAGCCTGGTGGGGCAGGAATGGACTTTGAAAATGATTGGGGGTGGGACTGGGGGATGAGGGATGTCAGAATCCAAATTACACCACAGTGCTGCCGTCAGCAGCTGATGCGCTCAACTCTGTATTTGCACCTGGGCTCCCTGCATGAGGCAGACTCCCATGCCCACCCCTCTGGCCCACACAGGCTGCCTTTCCTCTGCTACTCAAGTCTGCACATGCACTGAACACTGGCCTGCACTCACATTTCTTTGCACTGCCATTTAACCTCTTCCACTCATCAGTCTTGTCCCTTCTATTTAACAGTTTCATGTCTTGGGTCTCTGAACAAACTATCAACTTCATGAGAGCAGAGATGGTGCCTTGTAAATGGAGAGCTGAGCTTCTAGCTCAGGTATCTGAGGGCTGGGAGACCCAAGAGAATCCAGTGGGACTAGGGGAAGGAGACCCACAATCAGGGAGTTGAAGGGAGAGCAGGAAGCACTGGGTGCAGAGAAGGGAAGGAAGGGAGAGGTGGGTGTGGCCAGGAGAGGTTAAGAGTGGCTGTTGACAGGCTAGGGTGTAGGCGGGTGGCAGACACCCTTCTCCAGCAGGGTAGCCTACAGATGATGGTGCAAAGGGTGCTTCTGATTCCTGAGAACGTGGGTGGGCACTCTCTCTCACATAGGGGAGAACAGAGCACAGCGGCAGAATTAATTGCACAGAGATGGCAGTAATTTACAAAGCCCTGTGTGCGAGTATAAAAGGCCCTTGTCATTGTGAAGTGAAGGAAGTACAATTTCCTGCCCAGCTCCTGAACAGGGCTGAAGCCTGGGGTGTAATCACAGAGGGGAAGGCTTCCCATATGCTCCCTCCTCCCACCCCAGACAGGCCTTGGCTTCCTACTAATTGAATTACAGAATTAGCCAAAGGAAGGTGGCTCTAGAATGCAGAGATCTGGACTTTAATAAAACATCAGATCCTTCAGGCCAGATCCAGGCCAGTCACTTTTCCGGCCCTAAGGAACTGGGAGGAAGCTGGGGTGTGGGAGTGAGGGGGCAGGGAAGGGCAGGAAACCTACCACCCAGCCAGACCCATGGGTCCAAGGGGGCCTCCCTGTTTGATGCAATCTCCTTAGAGGGCCCAGGAAGGCCTCCCTGTGCCCCAAATCTCCACCCATTGACCTACCATGGTACCTTAAATCCCACCCTCAGAGCATCTTTCCTGATTGGTTCTCACCGCAGGCTATACCTGAGAATCACCTGAGGACTTAAAAGACATATTTGGGCCACTGCAGAGAAATTGAGGCAGAATCTGTGTGTGTGTGTAGGGAGAGGTGTAGGTAGAGAGGGGGAGAAACAGAGGGAGCTCTGCCAGCATCCCTGGAAAAAGGGTTACTGGTGTTCTAAGGCCACATCTTTCCCCTCATCCAGCTTCTGTCCCCATGGTCTGGGTGGTCAAGGACAGCCTCCCAGGTGCCTCTACAGCAGATGTCCCTTCCACACATATGTGGGTAAATCAGCTGCAGAGGACTTCTTCACGCCACACCCTTCCTCTAGGAATGTCTTCTCAGCGCTTCGCCTGTCTGGGGTCTGCACCTCCTTCAAGACCCACCTCTTCAGTCCTGCTCTTCAGTGAGATGCAAGCAACTTCCTCAGCCATTCCGGTCTCACTTTCTGTGCATTCCCATGGGGGCCATGCCCTTGTCCATTGTCCTTAGTCTGCCCCAAGGGTGAACCTAGTCTGCACTTCTAATCTGTGAGCTTCTTGAGAATGGGCCCTTGCAACAAGCAGAGAAAAAACCCCTGGGGCCCTGCCCCTGTTTCTGCCACTCTTCCCCAATGCCCAGGCACTGGGCGATCCTCCTGCCCTCTTCCCAGGACCTGTCCTGGCCGTTCCAGTCCCCCTAGTCTTTTCTACCTGGACCTTACTTCCCCTCTCCTCCCTTTTTCCACGAGCGCTCCCTGCTGGCATTCCATCCCTAGGAGGGGGCAATGATCACCCACCCATAGCACATGACTCCGACTTCCTTTTTCTCCTCCATCTCCATGGGGAACCCAAGCCTAAGAACAGTAGCCTTTCCCCTGCTGCCTTCACCGAACCTCCCTCCTCTGAAGCCCTCATGTCCTTCTAGGAGTGACTAAGCCTCCCTTTCTCCAGAAAGCCTTCCCTGACCTGACTACCCCAACCCCCAAATCTCTTAAAGCCCTTAGCAATCACCACTCTCACCTGGCAGTTGGAATACACATCGTTGTCTACCTCACATTTACGTGTGCTTGCCCAAGTGAAAATGCTCTATTATGGTAGCTGCTAACTCCAGGAACCCCTTCTCCCCGCAGTGACAGACACCACTGAGTGCAGTGGTTGCTAACTGCATTCTGCCCCTGGCTGGGTGACAGTGAGCTGAGTGTCTAGGGAGGGGCTGCTGGCTTCAGGGACATCAGGGTTTGTGGAGAGCATTGGCGATGTCCACCATGGGCTCAGGCCCCGGTGGTGGCAGGAGCCATCCGTCTTCCCTGAGGAGGACTGGGGTGCGGAGACGATGGGGCTGCCAGCAGGAAGGGGTGACGGGCAGCACCCTCAGCCAGTGAATCGGGACTGCTGGCCTGCTCACCTCCTCAGGGTGCTCCAGGGCTGAAACCCCACCCTTGGCCAGCATCCTGCTTTGGGGCTCAGCACTGGCCTTCTGCGTCAACTCTCTTTAAACCAGAAACTCCAGAGGAGCGTTTCTCAGAGTTAAAGCAGAGTGTAGGAAATGGGAACGTGGACCCAGCTCACTCTGACTCTAATGTGTCTCGACTTCTCTTAGCCCTCGTGTCCCTTGTGGCCACAAGACAGAGGTGGGCACAAAGGTGGGGGGTCCAGATCTGCCCTGACCTAGACTGGGAACCCCCAGATACAGCCCTGTTGCTCTTTCCCTGCTGGGCACAGGGCAGCGCCCAGTAAGTTCAGACCGAGGGGTAGGCAGTGCACCTGAAAAATGAAAGCACCCGCGAGCAGTCTTTTGCCAAGTGTCTGTCCCTGCCAGTTGCCCTTGTTTACACCCTCAGCGCTGGAGAATTACATGTCTGGGGTGCACTGCAACACTGTGATGGCACTACGCAAAAGGACAAAAAGTGGACATGATATACTGAAGGCCTCTCCCCTTTCTCAGCAAAGAGCTTTTGGTCTGCGGCGGCAGGAGCTGATGGACCCACGGGGCGCGGGGCAAGTGTCAGCCTTTCTAAGGCCCAGCCCACGGGAGAAGTCAAACCTGTTCGGCTGACACGTGTGCTGGGCTTTGTTAGCACGGCCAAGGGGCTGGCCCTGCCCCGCTCTGGGCCGGCAGCGCCTGATGGTCCCCAGCACAGCAGGAAGCACTCCCTTCAGTCGTGCAGAGGATTTCTGCTTGTCCAAGTGCTGTCATGCCCGTGAGCTCATCATTCCTTCACGTCAGAGTAGGCCGGGGGCACGTCATCAGCGCCTGACAACTGGGGAGCCTGTGTGACTTGCCTGGTAGTGGAGCAGACACCTGGGCCCCCCGGGTGGCAGGTTTGGGGCTGGTTTCCCTTAGCCTCCTCTAGAAGCCCTGGGGAGGTGTCTCAGGGGAGTGCCTGGGGCCCCTGGGTGGGGGACGCTCTCCCTCCACACCCCCACCCTGTGGCCTGCACTCGCATTCAGGGTCTCAGGAATGACCTCATTCTTGTCCTACAAGAACCCAGGGGAGTCCGCTGAGGTCCCTGGGGCCACAGGCACCTGACCTCCCTCTACCCTGGTGCCCTGTCCAATGTCAGTCAAAGTCAGACTTCTCCACAGAGGGCTCTGAGTATCCGGGTGGAATTTAAAATGCATGTGGTCATTCGCTACTCACACGAATGCTGGGATAAATGCTAGAGCCGAGAAACTGAACTGTGTTCCCTTTTAATTAACCTGGTCAGGGAGTTTGGATCTTCCTATTTTGAATTTTCTCAGACCAGGGTGAACCTGCTGAGAAGCCAGGGGAGGGGACCGGGAGGGGGCTGGGCGGGGCGGGGAGGGTGTGACTCCGTTGGAATGGACCTGGGCTCACTGAATGCCACAGTGGAGCCGACGGTTAGGGGCTCCCTTGGTGTAGCCTCACTCATTGCTAAACTGTGGGAATGGGGAACAGGCAGTTCTCTGAGAAAGCAGGGACATCTTAGCTTCTGGGAGGGAGCTCATCTCCTGCCCTCTGGCTTGGCCATCTCTTTGCCTGTCTGCTTGGAACTGCTTGGAGCCTGGCTGGCTGACTTCGGCCACAGTGCTAATCCCCAGCCAGACATGCCAAGCTCCTCAGCTTATGGGAATGGCACAGCGAGGTGGTGTGTGTTCCTTATGCCCACAGAGGGAGCTCACTAAATTTTTGAGTTGCATAGAATTCCCCTTGTTGGAGCTTTTCATGGAGGCAGGTCTGGCTAAATTGTGGTTGGGTCATTTTCCCTGTAGGATCCCTTTCCCCAAGTAGTGGGAAGTGTGATGGAGTCCCTCCTGGGCATGCCCCTGCAGGCTGTACCCCCAGCCAGAAACTGTCCCCACCATAGCCACAGGACTGCCCTCAGGAGGGTGGGGGATCTGCCTCTCTGGCTCCTTTCTCCCATGACAGGAGAGGATATCATACCCGCAGGACAGGGGACTGAAATGTCTTTTTGTCCATGTCTCAGGCACACTGAGCAATACCCTCCCACAGCACGCATTCCCACATCACTTTGCTCAGGCTCCTTCCCACGAGGCCTTCCCTGCTCCCAGGTCCTCTTCTGGATCCTCACTCTGGGAGAGCCCTCCCCAGCTTCCCAGCCCTCACTGATTCCCCTTCCAAAAAGTCCTTCAGTTCAAGGGCCTGAAGCATACAAATAAGTCCTTGGTTAAACAGAGTTTTCTGTTGGTTTTCACAGATGGGAGCTGTGTGTCCCTGGCTGGACTACAGCGTGTGGGCTGTGCCTCCCTCTGGCATCCCCAACCAAGCCCCAGTGAGGTCCCACAGAAGATGTTGAGACGCTCAGAATTGGGGGACGGGGGCATGTGCTCCCCTTTGACTGTACCTGGACACTCAGGAGCTGCCAGGTGAGGTGAATTAATCTCACCCCTCTCTTCTGGCTCATTTCTAACAGGCCCTAACTCACTTAAAGAACAACAACAAAAAAAATAAAATAAAAAATAGAAGCACACCAACCAAGAAATTCCAACCTCAGCATCCAAGACAGGTTATTTTGAAAAGACCAATAGCCAGGAGTCCTATATTACAGGATCAATGTTTGGAAAATGTGATTTTCTTTTTAAAAGCAGAAAAACAATCTCACACAGCCCTGGCAGGCCACGGTTCAGCTCTCATGGAGGGTGTCTTTCCCTCATGATCTTGGCCACTTACACCACTCTTCTGGCTGGGCTTTGGGCTTCACCCAACATCAATAAGATAGGTTCAATCACAGGCATTTAGCAATATTTAACCTGAGGGCTGCGGCAAAGAAGTAGTCAGCAAAGGTGGCGGGCTGCTCATCCCTGGGAGGCAGGCCCTGCAGCTCCCCCGGCCCTGTAAGAAGTATCAGGTACCGTTCCCATTTTAGGAGCGGTAGGCACTCTGGCGTTTTAGAGTCCCCATCCTGGGCAGGGCCAGAGCCACTCGTAGTCACCATTCCTAGCTGACCTTGGGAGTGTCCCAGGTCGGTGAGAGGCAGTTGGCTAATGAGGAGGGTGACCTATTGGGTAGGGGGACAGAGCACGGCATTCAACTCAGTTTCTTCTCTTCCCAGAGACCCATCCACATGCTCTCAGAGCCCACCCAGAAGACTGAACTAGTTAATTCTTTGACTGGTACACAAGACTCAAACTGTGTGAATGGGATTAGATGGAGTACTGTTATCTGTGGATGGAGTGAAAGATGCTTCATTCATTTGTCCCTTTATTCATTCACAACCATTTATTGGTAGTTCACCATTTGCTCCCTGCTTTAAAGGAGACCCTATGTAAACACACTTACAAGGCCAGGTGATCTGCACACAACAAGCCTACCTACAAAGTTCAAGTTTGTGCAGGGCTCATCAGTGGCACAAATGACAACAGCAAACGCCACTGATGTTTGGTTATAGGTTGGGTATTTTTCTAACTGCTGTACATGTATTGAGTCACTTAATACAATAACTCTGTAAAGTGGTACTATTATCATCCCCATTTTACAGGTGAGGAAGTTGAGGCACCCAAAGATGGAAGTCTTGCCCAAGGTCTTATGGCCAGGTCCGTGGTAGGGCTGGACTGTGAATCAGGGCAGGCTGCCTGCAGAGTCCATGACCTTAGCCATGGGCCGTGCCACCTGATGGTGGAGAAGTCTCAACTCTGTCCAGGGAGTGAACCAGTGTGGGCCCCCTGAGTGAGTCTTGAACCTGGAGCCGCCTCAAGGGAAGGATCGCTGGGGAAAGGGCTCTACATGTACAAAGGTGAAGAGCCGTGGGGGCTGCAGGGCGAGTTCCGGTGCAGAGGCTGGAGCCCATTCCCGTCCCCTTCGGAGCTCCTGCAGACACTTCCGTGACACCTTTCTTTGCCTTTCTCCCCCGTCTGTTCTTCCTCTCCTCTTCTTTCTTTTCCTCTTCTCCTTTCTCTCCCGTTCTGTCATTGCTTCATTCCTTCCCCCTTTTCCTTCTTTCTTTCCTTACTTTCTTCCTCCCTCTCTCCTTCCTTTCCTTTTTTATCTCAGGGCTGGAACCCCATATTCTTCCTTGTCCACCTACTTAAGTCCCACCCTGATGGCTCCAGGATGCACTGTTTTCTCCATCCCTAAACAAGGGTCACATCCGACCCCCTGGTTTTTGACACCAGCCAGCTGGTGCCTCTGGGAGAGCCATTTAACTCTGTGTCCTCATTGTTCAAATCAGCCGGATGTCTGGAGTCCTGGAAAAAGGCTGCCTCCCCTGGGAGGGAGTGGCTCTGGTTCTGCAGTAGCCTCTGCCCTGTTGTGGAAGCACCTGGGTAGTTTGGCTTTACATAACCCTCAGGATCCTTACCCAGGAAATGGGGATAAGGACACTTACCTCCGGGGTCATGGGCGTCCAGCAGGATGCCTGCCGTATAATTAATGGGAGGATTACTATTGCTGTCGTTGTCAGTGGCGGCAGTTGTAATGTGACGCTAAAGGTTCCCTACGGTGTGAAAAATAGCTTTGGCATTTATACTATCTGGTGTTGTCTGCTTCCCTAGCATGGGACCTGCACATTTACTTGATTACACCCACCCCCATCCATTACCACATGGATAGGGACCCTGTCTGCGCTTCCTGCCCTAGCACAGGCCAGCACACTGGGGCCTCAGAGCCACTGGGGGTTTGCATTGAGAGTCAAGGATGCAACTGTGTTTTGTTTACCTTGTGTATCTAATATGCTAATGACAGGAGGCAGTAATGAGCTGGCAGGGACCTGAGTGACAAAGAGCTGGCTTCATGCTTCCCCTAAGAGGCACCTCTGTGTCAATTGTTTCTTTTGTGAGGGGAATTATCAAGTCCTGGAGATGCGGGCTGGAAGGGTGGGGGGAAGGAATGCTGGGGGTGCCTCACCCCGCAGCAGTGCAGGCCCCTGGCTGCACTATAGTGGGACAGCTGGGAGGGAGGGACAGAGGCCACAAGGGTGGGGGAGGGAAGGGATGTGGATTGACAGCTCTGACCCATGTCACTCACTGACTTCTCAAAGAGGACCCTGCTAGCTCTGAGATGGCAGGGTTGGCCCCATCCGCCCTGGACCCTGGAACGCCCTGCTCCTGACACAGTCTGGAGTGCTGGCAAGAAGCACCGGTGAGGGGTGGGGGACAATGTTTGGCATTAGAATGTCGACTGAAGGCAATCTCTAGACAGGCAAAGCACAGCTTCCAGCAAATCAACAGGTCCCTCTGGACCTCAATTTTGTTTTCTGTGAAATGGTTTTGATTTCCCTGCCTGTGAGTCTGTGTCCCCATAGCCCCGGCACAATGTGGATGAGTTGCAGGAGGCAGGGAGCGGGAGATGTACACTGTGCTTTTCCAGAGGAGCAAAGGGACGCGTCTGCAGGTCAAGGTGACACAATCACTGCAAGAGCACAGAGCTGGTCAGTGAGAGAACTAGAGTTTGAATCCACTGCCTCGCCTTCTGGGTTGAGTGAGAGAAAGTCTTGGAGAGAGCTGGGGAGCATGGCGCAGCCCTCTGAGTAGGAGAGAGCAAGCAGGTGCTGTGTGGTCAGATGGAGGCCCCGGACGGAATGTGCAGGAAGCAGACTGAGGCAACAGATGCAGGTGCGTTTCCACACCTTTGGACCAAATGGAAGGGACCAGGGAGACCACCTTCACTTGAGCAGGTGGGGCCAAGTCCATAAGTCCATTCAGTGCTCCTGCTCCTGTCCATGAAGATGATGGTCAGTGGGCAGGGCTGGGGTGGGGGGCATAGAGGGAGGGACAGATCTGAAAGGCTTGTGTGCCCTAAGGTGTGTATGGTTCTAGACTCTGTTCTCACTGCCCTTGAGAGGGTTTGGGGTGGGAAGGAGTGGGCTGAGACGGGACGCTGTGGGGAACCCAAGGCCAGGACTCACTGAAATGTGCTAGGTAGACCACCTGTGGCCTGACACTATCACCTCCATGATGGGCCTGACTCCCACAGTTGGCCATGTCTGTCTTGTATCCTCAAATTTTACCATTTCTCTCTGCTTCATAGACATTTCCTTTGGACCTTTGTTTTCTCTTGGCTGAGCTTACTGTACCCCATGGCTGAGAAGTTCAGCTGGGAGAGCTAAGGCCGGAAGGGGAAAGCAGGGGCTGGGGGTGGACAGGTGTGGCTGCCAGGCCTCCTCCCTGGCATTTCCACTCCCAGGCAGCGGTGGCCCTCATCTGCAGCTGAGCAGGGGCCCCTCTCTTGGCTTTACACGCCCCGTGAAGTGCAGGGTTGACCTGAGGCCCCCAGTGGTTTGAAGGGCCAGGCTATCTGTGAGCAGGGGGTCCAGCACTGGAGTGAACCGAAGGCAGAGTGACAGGAATGTAGACAGAGGGAGGCCCTAGATACAAAGGCCCCATGGCATGGAGGTGTGAAAAGGTACTGGGCTGGAACTGCAAGTTGGATCAGAGGCCAGGACAGGGCCCTCCTGGCAAGCCCCTGGCCTTCTGGGGACACTGGCTTCCTTATCTGTAAAATCGCACCTTAAGCAGAAGTTTGGTGCTGGCAAAATCCCCGGGAAAGAAAATGGGAAGAAAGATTCAGAGTTCTGGATTTTAATCCTGCTTCTGCTTGTTCCTCCTTCAACTGGAAAGCTCAGGTGGGACGTGGTAGAGTCCCCCTGCTCCTGCAGGTCTCTGAGGCTGCTGCTCCCCTCAGTTCTTTCACCAAGTGTCCAGGGTGCCTGCTCTTTGCTCAGACCTGGCCTGGGGAGGGAGGGAAGGATAGGAGAGGAGATGGGACAATGAACCTCAGGGCTGCCCAGCCTGGAGCAGGAGGACACTTTGGGCTGCAGAAGCAGGGACAGAATGGGTGATAGGTGCCCTTAAGGAGGCAGAGAGTGTCCCCTGGGGTCTTGACAGAGAGGAGGAAGAGCAAGAAGCAGGGGAGTTTGTTCCTCGCGGGTGGAGTGACCTTGCTCTGTGTGGGACCCAAGCGGGCATCTACAGTCAGACCGAGTGCTCTCTACAAATGCACTCCAGCATTGGCTAGCACGGGGCCAGCCCTCCTTCTCTCCCCATTTCCCTGTCCCTTCTCCTTTCCTTTCCTCCCTCTCCAAATTTCTGTTGGGGGCAAGCTGGGGTAGGGAGGGGAGGAGATGCCCAGGGTGCAGTGGACAGCAGGCTGCCTCTGCCTCCCACGATCAGCTCCCCCGTGGACTTCGAGCCACCGCACTGCCTGTTTTCGTCTGCGGGTCTATATATAGCGACTGTGAGGCACACTCTGGAATTGGATTCCATGTAGCCCTCTGGACTCGCGCTAACTTTTGGGGAGTAGCTTTCTTGGGAGCCTGCCAGTCCAGTTCCTCCCTCATGAACACTAATTACTGCACAGACCTTCTCCATGAAATCGGTGCTGAAGCCATTTCCATCCAGGCGGCTCTCCAAGATGAAATTTTTCTACTGGGAACCGACAGCCGCAAATAAACCTACCATCTACTTAGCAACAGAGAGCAAGGAAGGTGGGGAGGAGGGGAGGCTCGTGGGGAGTGGGAGGAAGGGAGGGGGAGGAGGAGAGGGCTTGGCTTCTTTTCTTCCTTCTTTATTTTGCAGGAAGGGTGTAATCAGCTTTCTCGGGGAAAGGTGGTATAGGGTGTCACACAGGACGGTGCAGTGGCCTAGGAGGAGGGGCCAGGCCACCTCCAAGGTTAGTACCTGTTCTTGTCTGCTTGAGGTTGACCAGAGCCCCTGCTGCAGTTCTGGGCACTGCTGGGAGGCTAGGGCAGAGCCCCCTGGTCTCTCCAGGTTTTATTCACTCCTTCCCCACCCTGGTCTTCTTCATGGCCTTATAGGCCCATGCCTAGCTCACCCCATCTGGCCGCACTGAGGAGGACCTCTGTCCACCTCTCTGCCTGGCGAATCCCCAGTCCTCAGCCAGGGACCCACCTCTGCCAGGCAGCACCTCCTGACCTCTCTAGGCAGCACCGGTCCGGCCACTCTGAACTCCAGAGGCCTGAGCCAGAGACCCCACAATGAGGCCTGCTCTGTCCCCTTGCCTCCTTGGAGTCGGCTCATCAGTAGCCAAAGAAGGGCTGGGCACTTGAGTGAACGGGGCCTCTTGGCACTAGGTCCCCCATCGTGTACACCTGCGAGGTAGGTACTCTCTCGTCCATTTCACTGAGGACAAGCCTGAGCTTAGAGATCAGGCAAGATGTTCATGGCCACTTGCTACCTAGGAAGAGGCAGGGCTGAAATTGAAATACCTGGGACTGTGTCCAAAGGCCAGACACTGGGCGCACTCCCCTGGGATGGGTATGGACAGTGCCTGCTTCTGCGCACCTCTGCCTCAAAGTCACTCAGCCCCCATTCTAGCAGTGCTTGCAGCCAGAGGGGAGGAGAATTTCCTCCTATGTTTCTCAAGGCACAGGGCAGGCTCAGCAAGTGCTTATGACCACTGGCCATTGGCCAGCTTCCGGCACTCCAGCCCATAGAGCCCTCCGAGCCTGCTGAGGGTCACAATATGCTGTATGAACCTTGGGTCAGCGGCAGAAGCTCTGCTTCCTTCCTTCGGAGGCCCCTGCTGCATCCTGTGCCTAGCTGTGTGCCCAGGGACACCCCATGCCAGGACCCCAGCTCAAAGTCACCTTGCCCGAATACCTCAACATCTGTTTTCTGAGACCCATGCCCCAGGACGGGGCGCTTTCCTGAAGTTGGTAAAAGGGGTCTAGCGCCATTTCTGCCACAAAGACTTGAGAGTCCTTTTACCTCTTTGGGTCTCAGTTTCTCCCTACATCAAATGGGCACTATGCCCCAACTCTGCTACCTGAGTGGGTGCAGGCATCAAAGGAGACAGCAGCAGGAAGTCAGTTGTCTCTCTAGAGGCCCCTGTTCTAGGCACCCGGCTCCATGCCCACGCTGGACTCTGCTGTGCCCACCCCCCTCCAGGGTGGATGAGTAAGGCCAGAGCTCAGCTTTCCTCTCCAGTGAGGAGCACCCAGACTCAGGGAGACTCCCATCAGGGCTGAGAGTGGCTTCCAGAGGCAAAGAGCGAGGAGCCCCGGGAACAGCCCTCTCTCAAAGGAGAAATCAAGAATATGGGTTTATGCCCAGGGTCAAGCCACCTTCCTGCTTTGGGCACTTGCGGCCTCATTTGTAGGGAGGGGAGTGGTGATAGATGAACTGATCCCTGCAGCCCCTTCAATTTTAGGCAGTGTGGTCGGGGGGTGGTGGTAAGAAAGGAGCTGGCACACTGCTTGGCTTTAGCTGTGTGACTTGTGGCAGGTTTCTTAATCTCTTTCTCCCTCAGTGTTCTCATCTGCAAAATGGGAGACTAATAGCAGCATTGACCTCACTGGGTTGATGAAGTTAAATGAGAGCAGACATGCCAGGTGCTTGAACAGCGCCTGGTTGTAGGAAGGGCACGCTCAGTCAGTGTTAGCTCCTAGTAAATAGGTGATACTAGTTACCGTCAGCATGACGAATCACTTCCTCTGTGCCAGGGACTCTGCTGAGCACCTTGCATTCATTTTCTCACTTAGTCCACTTATTCTGCTTGTGTGTGTGTGTGTGCATGTGTGTGTGTGTTTATGTGTGAGAGACAGAGAGAGAGAGACAGACAGGCAGACAGTCAGACATGTGGAGAGTCTTGAGGTGAGACCAGAGTGTTGCCTGGAACTATAGATATCATTTGGTGTCCGCAGAGTAAGTGCCAGCTCCAAGCTCCTGGCTGGTATGAGGGGCTTCCTCACAGAGGACAGGCCTGAGCTACAGACACCTTGAGGGCAAGTGAGGCTGGTCACCTCCAGGCCAGGGCCCTGGCAGGATCACCTGTCCTCAGGCAGCTGAGGGCCACCCGGGCTGAGCCTGGTGAGGTGAGGGAAGGAGCCAACTGTGTCCTAGCAGGAAGTTGGATCCTCACTTAGTCCCAGATCTGTCAGCAGCTTAAGTCAGAGTGGCTTCACCTGGCTGAGACCCTCAGGCCTGGTGACAGGGGGCAGCCAGTCTGATTCTCAGGGTTAGGGAAGGCCCCTCGGCTCCACATACCCTTCCTTTCAATAGCTCCTATTTTCTAGTATTTTCTAGTATTTTTTTTACTATATTTACTATATTTTCTAGTATTGCTCCCCTGCCTGAATTCCTCGTTCATCTACCTTGGTAAAAGTCGAACCTCTCTTCAGCAGAGCTAAGCTGAAAGGGGCACATCCACCATGAGGGCTGCCTGAGGTGGGGGGGTGGCCACAGGCACATCTGTCTGGCTGGAGCTCAGGCACAGTGGGTTTTTGGGGGCCAGGCCCTCCTCCTAGGAAAGCACCCACTGGGGACATTCTTGGAAACAAGGAGGGCCCAGTAGCAGGCAGGGGAACAGGGCAATTAGAGGTGTGGACTTTGGCATCAGATAAACTCAGGTTCCTCTGGGCTCCATCATTTCCTGGCTGTGTAATCTCAGGGGAGCTCCTTAACCTCTCTGAATTCCACTCTCCAAACTGTTTGACGGAATCAACACAGGCTTGTTGTGACACATGTGAAGATTCCAGTGCAGCACCAGGCTCCACATGTGTCCCTTTTGTAAGACCATTGGGAAAATGTGTCCTCTGGGTTGCATGGCCCTCCCAGAACGGCCCTGGGACATGTCCTTTCCATGGGTCAGAAGGGCAGTGGCCTTGGCCGCATTGGCAGGTGTCCCCTCCTGGGCTGCAGGCAGGCGGCGCCTCTCAAAGCCTCAGCCCACATCTGTGTGTCCCCCACCCCGCTGCACCTGGCGCCGCCCCCCGTCTTTCAGCGTTCTCTGTTCCTTCTCTCAGGCAGGCAGGCGGCTGAGTAGAAAAACAAATCAAACTTGCTTGCATGTCTTGGAGCCCATGATGCTCCCGCGAAGTGATCCCTTGCTTCCCATTACCCACCCCAATAACTCTTGTATATGGAGTGTGAAATAATTAGCAGTGGCAAAAATAATTTAGGAAACAAGAAGAAACTAATTGTATAAGCTTGTTTGGGGAAAATGCAGCCGACCAAGAAAACCCACTGTGTAGGGAGATGTGGACAGACTGACCAGCACCTTGAGTCACGGCCCCCTCTCTCAGGACCTCCTTCCTCTACCCAGTCCTCCGAGAGTGGCCGACATGTGCTGTTGCCAGGACAAACCTCCCTCCTGGGCCCAGGGGTGACTTTCCTAAATGCATCTGTACCCCTATCTCAGGCCATGCATAGCATGGAGGCAGGTGGAGAGGGAGGCTTGAGACACCTGGCATAGCCTCGTGTGGTCACATGGGCCTGGTGACCTCTCTGAACTTGAAGTGGGGCCTGCCAGGTGGCATCCTGAGCCTGGCAGGCCTGTAATGTTTCTCTGCCTTCCCCGCCTGCCTCTGCCACTCAGACTCCCCAGCCCCAACAGACGCCCACTGCACGTCATTGTGCAGCCAGTGGCGCATTCACAGCGAGGCAGAGCTTCCCTGAGAAATGGGGAAAACGTCCGGTGCCTCCCATTCTATGGCCCTTTTCTCTTTGAAAAGTTTGCTTCCTCCTTGATCACTTTTCCAATTCCTAAGCTCCCTCCCATTGTCCTCACTTTCTGGAAGGTGGTGGTTGGGCACCCTTGTTTCCAGATTATAGATGAAAAGGAGGAAGGAAACTGCCACATTCCTGGACGGTTTGAAGGGAAGGGAATGAGGGAACAGAGTGGTGAAATAATCTGCCCGTGGTCACGGTCACAGTCACAGTCACCAGCAAGGCAGCTCAGGGTCTGACGCTGGGCAGCTGTTTCTCACATTCCCAGGCTAGACAACTGGCTTGGGTGCTGAAGGCGTCCAGGTGGCCCCCCGTTGAGCACAGAGGCCTCCTCAGTTCCCTGGGCCCAGGCCCAAGGTCTCTGAGACCCCAGACTCTCAGTTGAATGAGAGCTGGGCCCAGGGGCAGAGGAGGCCTCCGTCGCCCCATACCCCTCCCCTCTAGATGAGGTGTGTTTACATGCACCAGGACAGATTTACAAGGTTATTCGTAAGGACAGAAATCTTCCCTCTTTCCCTGGAAGCTCCTGCCTGCTATCTTCTCACCCATCTTCTCTTGGCTGAGCCATTACAATGCCTCCTGATTTGTCCCTTGACCTCCAGTGTTTCAGTCCCTGGCCAGCACAGTGACTGTTTTAAGGATAGGTTTGCATCTGTCATTTCCATGCTTTGAAACCTCCTGTGACTTTCTATTCCCTCTAAAATCAGCACATACTTCTCAGCTTTGTGACTCTGGTCTTCACCATGCCCCTTCCTTGAAATCTGGGCTCCCCGGTGAGAAGGCACCTCATTGAGAGCCTACCTGCATTCATACTTGGTTGTCCCTCCCCTCATGGTTTCCACCTGGAATCACAGTGGCTCCCATGGGCCCTTAAGCCACAGTGGCCGAGTGTCCATCTCCCTGACACATCACTTCCAGCTACACATTGCTACGTAGAGGGCTCCTCATGTCTCACATTCAACCCAGGCAAAGGGGCACCCATGACTTTGACTTTGCCCACGCCTGCCCGTTCTCCTGGGTTCTCCAACACCGGTGATTGGTGCTATCGTGCCAGAAACATGAGAGTTCTACATCTGCCTCTTCATCCTCATCCACCCTATAGAGATCTCCTGCCTACATCCAGGCTTTGTCATCACGGGCAGGGAGTGTGTTTCCTGCAGCTCCAAAGAGCTGCTACTCCTCCCCATTGTTCCCAGGCAGCCCTCACAGGGCCTCTCCTTTCTCCTGCTTCTTTTCTCTGATTTGGTTGAAATCTGGTGCTGGGTTGCACTGGTAGGTGAGAGAGGGTGGGTAGACTGAAACATCTCAAAGCGCAGCCTAAGACATCAGAGGCTGTGGAGCCAATGGAGACTGGCTGGTAAGCACCAGGCTGCCTGCACCATCAGTCTGGACTCAGCACCTGGGAGGAGCCAGGGGAAAGCATTTGGAGTCAGGAGGGCGCCTCCCATGAGGCAGGCCTCTCTGGGCCCATTTGCTGTGCTAATTGCCTGACAGAATTACAGGGCAGGTGTCCAGGACTTGGGTTGTGGTCTTGTCACAAACTCAGCAGCTGAGGTCTTTGGCGGGGTGGGTGTCGGGTGGAGTGCTAGGGAGATCAGTGTGGAGTGGTGGCCCCCCCCACCTCCTGCTGGGCTGATGGATGGCTCTAGGTATGCATAGGTAGGGCATGCCCGTTCTCCAGGCTGACAAATGCCACAGGTGCAGCCGCAGGGGACACAAGCCAGCTGCTCCCATCACATCTGCATGTATGCCGTTCAAGGTCATGCTGTGAGCTCAAATGGTCTGGTAGGCTGGGGGCTTAGAGCTCCATCACTGCCACTGGTTGGTCCCCTTAGCTAACCACCTCTTCCTGGCTGGGGAAGCAAGGGTGGGACATGGGGAGGGTCCTTTCTCTCTGAGCTAAGCCATCTCAGCTGTGCACATGCCGACAGCAACCCTGAGATTAGAGTCTCTGTTTTTGGGGAGAGAACAGCCATCAATGAATGTGTCTGTAGCTCATCTGCCCTTAGGGTCACCTCTTCTGCTGCCCCTACCCATTCTTCGGCCCCCTGATACTTCAGCTTACATTGCTCCGATGTGATCTCTTTACCCCAAAGCCCCATTTTTTCTGGGATACACAAGTCCCTCTCGCACTGATTGGCCTTAAGGTTTCAGCCATCAAAATGGACTTCAGCTTGTCTTTGTCCAAGTCACTTAAACAAAATGAATTTAATGGAAGAATGTTATCAATCTTATGCCCTTCCCTCCAAATGAAAAAAAAATAGTACCTGCAACTAATTGTCTACTGTGGAATCTGGAGGAGATGGATTTCACATGGAATTAAATATGTAGCTATCCTGAGTTCTGCAAAGAGCACCGTGAAGCTGGGACATCCAGGCACTGGGTGTCCTGGCTGCAAGAGAGAGCCATGTGTACAGTGGTGGAGAAACCCAGGAAATGGCATCTGAGTTTCTGTTACCTCTCAGTTGATTGACCCAAGACCTGATGCATCTGAACCTCAGCTTTGTCATCTGTAAAATGTGGATAGAACTTTTCAGACAGGGTAGCTCCTAAGATGAGTCAGGGCATGATGCGTAGGATACGCATTACACAATGAGTTCATCTGAATTGAGTTAAAGACCTTGCGACACACCCATCAGCTCAGAAATTTACGAAAAGGCACCAGTCACATGATCCAGCAATTCCCATCAGCTATACACCCTGAAGAACTGAAGCTAGGTATTCAAATAAATGCTTATCCACACATATTCACAGCAACACTATTCACAATGGTCCCAAAGTGTAAACAACCTGAATTTATATCAGCAGATGAATGAATAAACAAAATGTGAGATAGCCATACAATAGAATATTATTCAGCCATAAAAAGGAAGGAAATTCTGATTCATGCTACGATGTGGATGAATCTTTAAAACATTATGTTCAGTGAAAGAAGCCAGACACAAAAGGCCAAGTATTGCATGAGTCCGTTTTTATGAAACATCCAGAATACACAATCCACCGAGACAGGAAATTAGTGGTTGCCAGGGCCTGGGAGGAGGTGGGAGTGGGGACTGCTTCATGCAGATGGGGCTTTCTTTGGGGGTGATGAAAATGTCTTGAAACTTGATAGGGGTGAGGGTTATAGAACACAGTGATTGTACTAAATGCCACTGAATTGTACACTTTAAAATGGTTAATGGGTAATTAAAAAAAGAAGGGAAAAGAAAAGGAAGCATCAGGGGGAAATTAGCGCACTAAAGCACATAAGCATTGCCCTCCCGCTCCCACAGGATCCGAGTATTCCAGCCAGAAGTCTCAGAGCACACTCCTCAGTGCACGCCCGGCATGTCCTTGCCCCAACCTGACGCTACATTGCTGAGGCCCAGCTGGTCAAACTACTGCAGGGACACTGGCCTTCTTGCCCAGAAGCTGGCATGGATCCACCAGCCAGGGATGCGTCCTGGGCACATGGGGTACATCAGCTCTGGGGCTCTCCTACTTGCCCAGGCTTCCTTGGTGATTCCAGCAAGCCTCCGTCAGCCACAGATCAAGCTCTGGCCAAAAAGGTATCCCCCATTTCTTCAGGGGCCTCCCTTATGAGCTGCCCTGCTCTCTGCACCTTGAGGATGCTCTGAAGCCCCATGATTCACTGGGTGATGATGGCGGCTCTCTCCTCACAGAATTCTGTTTGCCCTGTGCTCTGAGGGGAGACTTCACACTGCCACGGCCCCTCCCTGCAGGACCACACAGCAGTGATTTCTCCTTCCTGGGCCCATTTCTGTTTGGGCTCATATGGCTCCTCCTTCAGAAATGTCCTCCCTCATTCTCTAGGTGCTCCCACCTGGCCTGTGTGCCTGTGACCCCACTAATTACATCGCTGAAACAGCCAGGAAGACTTGTCAGCAGTCAGCAGGCCGGGGGGCTGTGCCTGAGAGTGCGATGGGGCAGCCTCCTGGAGACGGCTCTGCCTTCCAGGACAGTCTCGGCTTTCTCTTCCCTTCACTGGGAGTGAATAGTGTATTGAAGCCTTTGTCCAGGGGCACCACTTACCACTCATCATCCCGCCCCCTGGGCATGGAGGGTTCCCTCCAGGGTCCCCAGTCCCCTGATAGTACTCTGTAACTGTTTGTAGAATGAGTGAATGAGAAATAAAAAAAAAGGGTGCTCATCAACCTCTCCCTTCTCTGAAGTCCCCACACATTGAAGCTGGAGCCACAAACTTCCCTAGTCACTCGCTCACCCATCTTTCCCACAGGCAGGCATCAGCTACTCTCTGCAGGCCAGGCACGGTGTGGGCCCAGCCCCATTGCGTGCTGCCCAGCAGTGGGGTGCATGAGTCCAGACTCCCCAGTCCAGACGGGGCTCCCTGGGGTGAGGCATGTCTCCCCTTCCAGGGGCCCTGCACAGAGCTCTAGCCCACCACTCTCAACTCCGAGGGCTTTGCATGCTCCGTGCTCGCCTCCCCCCGCTTCTCGCTGGCCCTTCTCTGACTCAGCCCATGACACAGTTGGTCTCACATACCCACTGGACACATCTCACACTCCTCCCACTGCCTCTGACCACCCACGTGTGAGCCTCCCCAAAATGCGAACCCCCAGAGGGCAGGAGCACGGCTCTAGTCCTCTCCATGTCCATGGCTGTCCTGAGCACTCGCCTGTCTCCAGCTTCTAAGGAAGGAGAGTTGCTTCAGAGATGAATTGCCAGATTACTCCTTTCCTGGCGGCACTCTGCCTTTTTTCTTTCTTTCTTTTTTTAACCTGGAGGGAATACAACTTCAGCATCTCCACCCACTTTATAAATACTTTGACAAATGGTTGCTCTCCCGCCATGCTTACCCCAAGCCGGGGTATCTGTCATTCTGGAAGGCAACTGTTTATAGCCCTCCGACCTTGAATGCAGAGTCAGCGCTTCGGGGTGGGGGTGAAGGAGGGGCAGTCAGGCCAACACAGTTCATCAGGCCCAGAATTTTAAAAAAGAAGGAAAGAAAGGCAGGGGGAAAAAAATCCCTACACCACAATGGAGTTGGTAACTGTGGTCTCCTTGGCAACAAAACAGCAGTCCCGAGCCCTGTGCCCCGCCACCCCTCCCAGGCGGGGCAGGCGGGACAGCCGGGAGGGAGTGTTTCCCGCTCTCCTGGGGCGTTCCAGAGCAGCTGGTTTCAAGCCGCTCCTCAGCCACCGATAGCATTTCCCATTGGCCTCTCAGCTGCAGTTCATGATTTTCAGACCAATGTCCTGGACAGAAAGAGCCAGACGTCTCTGTGGGTAGCATGGATGGGTGCATTGTGGACATGTGAAGTCCTAGACAACTTCCCACCAAGCCATGACACCCTCTGCGACAGCCCCATCGTGGGAGCTTCATTTAAGGAGGCTGCTGTCTCTGTCTTCCTCCTTCTCCTCCTCCTCCTCTCTGTCTTGTCTTCTCAGGATCTGCCCTTCTCCCTGGAGCTCTGCAGAAGAAGCGCTGTCTCTTGGGGCCCATGGGTGTGTACTGTGGGAGCAGGGAGCTGAGGGACTGGGAGTTCTGAGGTATGTGGGGATTGGAGGCTGGGACAGGTACGGTTTGATTTCACTGGCACAGGGACCTGGGCAAAAGCGAAAAAACCTGACTCCCCTAAAATTTCAGGAAAGGGGCAGGAAAGGAGAAAACTTCTATCTTCCCCACACCCGCTAGCTGCCTGGACTGGCTGTGTGTGGTCCTGCCGTGGACTGGGAATGGAACAGACGCCCTTCCTTCCCTGCCCCAATCAGGTATTTTCATCCTCCAAGGACAAGCTCTGCTCTTCCCTCCTCCAAGAAGACTTCCCTGGTTGCACCAACTCTAACACAGGCATGTCCTTCTCGGCTGCCTGCCAGGCCCACTCATTCAGTGCCCGTCTCATCTGGGAAGTGGGGTGGCACCCCACACAGGCTGAGGGAGCCCAAGAGTGGGAGTAAGACTCATGCTTATGAGCTCCTTCGTGGTCCTGTAGGTGTTGAGCAAATGAGTGTTCATGGATGGGCAGCAGGGTGGGCTTCAGCCAGTAGGAACTTTATGTCCCAGAGAGATTCACCGAGCAGGGCACGGACCATTCCTACACTTGCTCCAGGCCCTCCCTAACCTGGACCCACCTTCTCTCTTCAGTTTTTTAATTGAGGTATAACTGACATAACATTATATGAATTTCAGCTGTACAAAACAATGATTCGATATTTGTGCATACCATTGGGAAAGGATCACCAAAATAAGTCTAGTTAACATCCGCTTCACTCCCCAGTTTCATCTTCTAGGCTCTGCTGAGCAGCTCCTCTTACTCTTCCTGAGACCGTCCTGCTTGTCCCCATCAGATGCCAGTGCTCATGCTGATCCCAGCCCCTGGAATACCCTCCCCAGGCCTTGTGCTTATCTTTATCCGACCTGTGCTTCCAGGTCAAGTTCAAAGGCTTCTTCCTCCACAGAGCCTCCCTAAGCAGTCATGAACTCTCCTATCCGTTTTCTTGTTACAGCAGTTAAATCCCTAACTACCTCTCAGTGTGTCCTCTGATTGGTTCATGAGGACCTAAGTTTGTCCCACTCCCTTGCATATGGGTAGTGTGTGTGTGTGTGTGTGCATGTGTGTGTACACCTTGGGACAGGTATAGAGTGGGCACCTCTGAGATTATGGCTTTGTGAGCCCACAAATGTAAGAGATGCTCAGGGCAAGTCCCTGCAGAGATGGTGACATCAATCTCTCTAGCTTACAGCACCCCTGGCACCAATGTCTCTGGCCCTGGTGTTCAAGATAATCTGTCTTTGCTCCTCTTCCTCTCATGTGATGGGTCCTTGACTGAGAAGTGAAAACGTGACCCCCTCTCCACTCCCACCCAGGAAGAGGGCATTTCCTGTTACGGTAGCTATGTGTTCTGGCCTAGGGTCTCCACTCGTTTGGTGGGTCCTCCACAATATAGCACAAAACTAGCAAACACTTATTGAGCACCTGCTGGATGCATAGCACTGTGCTAGATGCTAAGGAGAAGGGAAGGGCGATTTCTTCCTTGGGCATGGGTGGCATCGCCCTCAGGGAGCCCAGAGTTCACTTGAAGAGCAAGGCCGATGATGCACGCATGGAGAGACAAATCACATGAGAAAGTGGGGAAGGGAAATGCCTCGGCCACTCATCTGAAATCCATCCATTGAGCTCCTGGTCCCCAGCCCAAGGAGCCCCCTGTGGAAAACAAACAGCTTAAGGGAAGCAAAGGGAATTAGAATTTTAAAAACCTTCCGGTGGTAATAAAATCTGGGGTGCAAAATGGGTTAGGAAATTTATTTTTTCAATATGTGATTTTTCCCCCCTCTCCTCTAAAATCCACATATCTATTCTGCTTCAGGTTGGGGCTCTTTTAAACGGTTTTATTAAAAAAATCATTTACTGTGGGCTTTTCAGTTCAACTTTAACTGGACCGGGTGGAAATTAAAAAAAGGATATTTTAAAAATAAATTATATAAATTACAGCCCTAATTATAAAGAAAGTTTTAAAAATGTATCCAAGCATTAAAAGAAAATATTTTTTTTAAAACGCACCATTTTCCTGTTCCATTGCAGGAGCATAATTTAGATACTTTTAACAAATCCTCATCTTTTCGAAGAAGCCAGCTCTCCAGGCCCATTTGCCTGTGTCTCTTTCTGCGTGCTATTATTATTTGATAACTTTGGGCTTAAATCTGCACAAGAGCCAATTATCTCTCTTTGTCATCTAGCAGGCTTGCTGTTTGGCAGTGGTTTTTATAGTACAGTAAAAGCCTTACGGAGCCTGGAGAGGAGGATGTGCAGTTCAGATTACGCTCCATCTTGCCTCCCCCATGACTCTCCTTATTCCTTTTTGCTTTTTGCATTTCATCATCCTCTGATGCAACAAGTTTTCCTCCCCCAGATGTATACCTCTCTCTGCCCCCCAACCCTTCTCCCCAGGCTGGCCGCCTTCCTTGATCCTTTCACCGTGTTACAGTCTTTCTCCCTTCTCCTCACCTCTTGCAGACCAAGGCTTCCCGTGCAGAGGTTGTAGGAATTGGCATGGCTCCACCCACCCTCCAGTGGGGCCTAAAGCAGGGTCACCCTCTCCTTTCCTCGCACCTAGTAGAGGTAGCATGGTGAGCACGGCGCTGGCGGGAGGCAGGGTTTCTTCCTTCGTGGAGCTCACGGTCTGACCAGGAGGTGGAGCAGACCCACCCGAGACGTGGTAGGGAAGACAGGCCCTGGATGAGGACCTCAGCGGGAAACTGAGGGCGTGAGAAGTGGTGGTGCTGCCCCGAAGCTTCCCAGAGGGGGTGGGGGACCCCAGCCCGACCCTGAAAGACTGGGTTGGGTGGAGAAAAGAAAAGGCATTCTGGGATGGTTGGGGGAAGGAACAGTCTGAGCAGAGACAGGACCCAGACTGGTTGAGGGAACTGCATCCCTCGGGAAAGCAGGGACTTGGTCTGCTTCCTTCCCTGCTGTGTTCCCGCCACCCTCCAGAGGTAGGCCCCTGGAGGCACCTGATGTGCTTTCATGGAGTGAGTGAGTGAATGGATGAATGAATGATGCGGGTACGAAGGGCAAAGGGTAGGGGGGCTGGAGATGCATTAGGAGGATTTAGGGTGTTAGACCTCTTCAGTTCCAGATGGCAAACTCCCTCTTCCAGCAATCAATCAATCAACCAATCAATCATTTCCTGACTTTCCATCATCCTCAGCACAGAGCCCCCTGACCCACACTCAGCCCCTGCTTGCCCTCTGTTCTGTTCCAGGCCCTGCTGTCTCTTCTGCTGGGGTGGCTCTGTCCACATCCACCTACCACTTTTAGACATCACTTCCTCCTAAAATTCTTTCCTGATCTGGAAGTCCAAGTCAGGTCCCCTGATTACTCTAGTTCTCACTAAATCTTCTTTCTCCACACCAATCCTAACCTAGTTCTTGGCCAGCAAAGGGGCACTCAGAGAAGGCAGAACCCTAACCCTGGCCACAGACTGAAACTTATCTGCATTTGGACATTTCACACAAAGTATAAATCACTTTTAACAGTGGCTAGAATTAACTATACGTGAATTTGGCACTGTGGTCAGCATTTCATATAAGTTATGGCATAATTCTTCATGCCAAGATCGGAGACAGTGAATGACTTACTCAAGGCTAAACTAAACACCATGGACATGGCAGAAAGCCGATTTTGAACCAGGCAGGTCTAGCTCTGAAGTCTCAGCTATTTCCATGACACTCCTGGCAATGAGGGCCTTGGGCGCAGAGAGGGTGGCATGGGCGGCTGGCTCCTGCCAGCTGCACTCCTTTCCTGACAGTTCAGCATCGGGGGCCACACTGGGGTTCTCCACCTCTTTCTCCTCCCGACCTACCTTTCTTCCTCCAGGAGCTATGCTAGGACAATAACATGGCCTGTGGTGTCTTGGTGTGAGACTGAGGGACTGTAGGGACTGTGCCTCCTACTCCGGGCATTACATACCCTCACATACGTGTGCACACACATACCTCATCTAGCATGGGGACTGGTGAGGGCAGCTGGCTCTGCAGGCCTCTGCCTTCCTCTTAGTCCTGAGAGAGCCAGGAATGCAGTGGGGACCAGTCTCTCCCTCCCCTTGCCCTGGATGGAAGGCTGGCATTGGAGACTCAGCGCCCTGCCCCGTCTCCCCGCTCATAGAGTGCCTGAGCTCTCACCATCCCAGCAAGCGGCCAGCAGTTTGCATTTGGAATTGGGGTGCCAGCAGGTACGTTCCTGAGGAGGGCATGTATTTTATTTTCAAAAGAATGGCTTCCTAGAAGGTGATGGGAAACTCTACGGCTTTTTGCAGGAGTTGTTTGGCTGGAAGTGACGTTGTCCCAGAGTGGCTGCCAGGCAGGGGCGGGCACACCTCCCGGGAGCTGCCTAGTAGAAGGGAGTTCCACCTGCCTTCTCTGCCACTCAGGGGCCACCTGGGCTGTTCCCTCAGTTGCACTCATCTGTTGCAGTTTCAGCACAGAAGGTCACGTGTCCAGGAAACCTCTCGGTCCCAGGAAACCAGGACTGTTGGTCACCCACCTCATCTAACCCATTTCTCCAACTGTCTCTAAGGTGTAGCTACTCAATTTGGCTGTGGGGGCACCCCTTTCCCCACCTCCTCTTCCTCCCTCACTGTGGGGTCTCATGTGTGAATGGCCCTTGGTGGTGCCTGATGGAGAGTGGCTGAGCAATGGAGATGGCTCCAGCTGTGGTTAGGGGTGCAGCATGTAGCAGCACCTTGCTCTGTGGAACCTCCTGGGACCAGGAAAGGCACCTCCAGTCCCAGGTGTGGGGCCTTCACCCTTACACAGGATTCCCTGCAGCAGATCTCCCGTGTTTTCCTAGAGGCGGTGGGGGATGGGGTGGGGGTGGGGTGGGGGCTGGAGCGTGAGGTGACTGCACAGGCACCCTGTAACTGGGGCAGAAGTGAGTCTGTGATGGTGCAAGAGATAATGCCAGGACTGTGGGGTCTCCGTTCCCCCCCAAGCCTCAAAGCCATGGCTACCATAGCCGGCTGGCTGGGGACTGGTCCCATCAGGCCCTCTGCTAACCCTTGCCTGGCCACCCAGCCCTAGGTTCAGTGCTAGCCATGCCTCGGAACTCTGCAGCCCCAGGGAGGGCCTTCTGGTGGCTGCTCCCTGGCCTCCCACTGCTGGCTGGCAGGCAGGCGGGTGGGCGGGCAGGCGGAATATTATCCTTAAGATAAATGAAGAAGCGTTTCAGCCCTTATTGGATTATAGTTTTTATTGAACTTTATAAATTCCAATTAGCAGACCCCTGGGCAATAAGCGACACGCAGCCCGTGGCTCACTTTATGGCGTGATTATGACCCTGTTTATCCTCCCCTGAACGAGAAGTATTAATGGAGGAAACGAAAGAAAGGAGACCCGAGAATACATAAAAACAGATATTGGTGACACAGAGATAAACAGACAGGGTCAGAGAGAGACAACAACCTCCGGGCGGGCAACAGGGGACAGGGGACCAGAAATTCGGAGAACCCAGGTGCTCAGAGACATAGCTAGCTTGGACACCCTCCTGTCCTCCCTCCCAGTGCAGAGATCCCCCTGGCCCCCGATAGCTGCCTGGCCTGGCGAACATCCGCTGCCTCCCCACCTTCCCCAGGCAATCTGGATGGAGTTGGTTTTCCTAAGCACAGAATTCTGGGCTGTGCGCTCGGCAGCTGAGCAGCTGGCAGGGCAGCCCAGTGGCTCCTTCCTGAATGCGTCACAGGAGTCTCTTGCCCTCTGGGAATCTGACGGACACTAAAGGCATCCTTCCTAGAACAATGTCCCCAGTGCATGCACATGCCTGAATGCACCCCCCACACATGCACACATATACACACAGACAATTTTACATACAATTTCAGGGGGCATCGGATCTCTGAAAACTGGTCTGGGGTCCCGCCTCTCCCCCAGGAGACTGCGAGCATTAGGCTGAGATTCCTGGAGTTTGGACAGGACTAAGACCTGTCTCCCGTCACTTCCCCCTGGAGGGGCTCAGAGCCCACAGAGAGATGAAGGCTTCCAAAGGTCTGGCCACAGGGGGCGCCCTTCTGACCCCACCTGAGTTTCCTTCCTTCCTGGGCACTTGGGTTTGTTCCTACCCACCCAGCTTTAAACCTTTAAAGGCTGCCAGGCAGAGCAGCACCTGGGAAGAAGCTGCATCTGAGGGAGGTGTGAGGGGAGCCTGCCGGTCTCTGAGCTGGCAGCGCCAGGGAGGGCCACGCTCTCCTGATGGAACACCTCCCAGACTTGCTGCATTTCCCTGGGGAGCGCAGCATGCCGAAGGATGTCGTGCCCTCCTCGTTTCGCCTGGCTTTGTTTGTACCTTCCTCCCCCTTCCGTGGGTCATCTTTCTCAGAGGCTTTGGTGAAAGATTAAATAAGAAAAAAAAATTCCTCCTATCAGCATTTTGCCATTGTTCGGAAGGAAGCACTAACACAGAAGTACCTGAGGAGGCTTTTGTAGTTTGAATAGGATGAAAAATGCTTCAGGTGTTTGGCAGTCTGCAGCAGTACGTAAATAAGATGCCGAGGTCTGTGGGCCGCCGAGCGGTTCTGTCTGTCTGGGCCCACTGGGACCACGCAGGAGCCCCAGCAGCAAGCGCCCCCACCAGTGGCCGGGGCCTTGCCCACCTCTGTGATTTATGGAGCCCTGACAGGCCTTGTCTTACTCAGGTAAGAAGTGTGCTGTATATGAGCTCCGTGGTCATGAACTCTCCCAGCCAGGACTTGCCTGATTCCTGTCCTGCAGAGGGAGAGTGAGCAAGAGAGCCACGGGGCCTAAGCAGGGATGGGGGGCAACAGACTCTCAGGCAGGCAGACTAGTGGGAGACCAGATGTTCTGCTGAGGCCTGGGAAGTACCCCCGGGAGAAAGTCACTGTGGACACTTGGACACCAGGGTATTGCTGCCTCCATCGCCCTGGGTAAGACGAGGGCTTCCAGAGAGAGTGAGGCCTCCGAGGAGGGAGAGGCCTGTTGATCACGGATACTGTCCCTCTTGTTCCTGGGTCTGTATTCTCTTACCCCAAGCCCTGGACACCCAAGTTAGCTGAGCCTGACCCCAGAAGAACAGGCGCCCTGACCCTTGGCCCAAGTCTCTGGGAGCAATCCTTCCTTTCTGCCCACATCCAGGACCCTTGGGCAAGGCCAGTAGCTGGTGGAGGGAGGGTGAAAGACTTTGAGTGGCTGTATGGAAAATAAAGTTGTTTTTTCCCTGCATAGTTGAAGCAAGCTGGAGGTGCATGGGGGGTCGTGGTGGGGGTAGTAAGGGGGATAGTAGAGCTCCCAGCTCTGCTGTCAGAGCTGAGAGCCCAGAAGCTATTGGTGCTCCCTGTTCAACTCCATTGAGCCCATTTCAAACCCCTTGGGGGCCACTTAGTGCTGCTAGCACCACCTTGGAGTAGGGCAGAGGCTTTAGCCCAGGTCCTAAAATGTCTTTAGGATTATCCCTTCCCACCCAGAGGAACAGGCTTATGATGTCATGCATTTCTGGCGGTTGGTCACTCACACTGCCATCACCATGTAGATGTTTAGTCCATGGCTTAAGTGAGAAGAGCGCCAGTGTCAGACCTCAAGCATTGGAACACAGGTGGGATAAGAAGTGGGGGCTTTGGGGCTTTTCTAGACTTCTGCAATCACCAGGAAAGACCCTCTGCACATCACCAAAGCCCCGTGTCACGGGGAGAAGTCCTTCACATCAGGGGGGCCCTGGCATCTTTGAAACAGATGAAGAAGCCATATGCCCTGGCAGTCTCCTGTAAATGGGGATGAGCGGGAGGACAGGAGTGTATCAGGGAGCCCTGGGAAGCGTGGTGCTGAGCGGGGAGAGAGGCAGGGCTGGCCTCCCCAAGGCCTGGGCTGTAGGCTCACCTTTGTTACCAATTAGGAGTGACTGTGACCCTGTCACTCGCCTCTCTGGGCCTTCCTTTTCTCATAGCAAAGTGGAAGAGTTGGCACAGGTGATCTCTGAGGTCCGTGCCACATCTAAAATCCTCAGATTCCCCCTCTGATGTTCCAGGTATGAACACAAATTAGCATGTATAGAGAACTGTGGCAAGTGGTAATGGCCCTCCCTCCCCCGCCCCCAGCACACACACGCTCTTTTCTCTCTTCGTGCCCCTGTAATAGATCATACGGGATGGATTACATTAATTTTCTATAAACTATATCAACTTGAGTGACATGTCCTTAAGGGTTGGCTGATTGATATCTACAATGCGGTCTTATAATCTAAAATCATATTAATATTAATATTAAAGATTTTCTGTCCTTTACGCGCACCATTAAATCCAGAGTATAAGGTGAAATTGACAACATACATTTTGACAGCTTATCTATAATAAATATGCAAATCTTGATGCCCACATGTCATCACAGATGCACGGAGGCTCTCTGAAGATCAGAGCGTGCCTGTCTTCCGCGTGACATTTTCAGCGGAGGATCAGAGCGCCCGTCTAGGTGGCAGGAGCAGTGCTGGGTGCGCCACTGCCTGCGGTGACCCTGGCCTCTGCCGGCTGCTTGTGAAAGCTTGTCCTTCATCCTGCCAAGCAGGCAGGAGGGCTTGAGGAGTGACAGTCTCAGAGAGCAGTCAACGCTATTCCACATAACCTCTGGAACACAGGAAAATCCAGCTTCCCTCTTTATTTTCCTTAAGTCACAAAGGGACTTTTGCTGTCCTCTCCACCCACCTGGTTATAGCAAGTCATTATCACTTAGCACCCAGTGAGTTTAAGAGTTGGGGCTTCTGAGTTAATAGCTCTGGGGTCAAACCCCATCTTTTCCACTAGTCTCTGCTCTTAACCTTCCATCCCCTCTTCTGTATCTCTACGTGAAGGAGATAAATGGCACCTCCCTCCTGGTAGAAATGTGAGGACTGAATGAAATCACAGAAGCCAGGTGCCCCGCACACACAGTGATACCTCAGAAAAACAGCAGTGTTTAGGTTATTTTCTGAATGAGTCTCACTTCCTCTGACCTCTGCAACTCCTGCCTGTCCCTAAACCTCTGCCCTTGCTATACAGAATCTACCAATCAGCACAGTGACCATCTCTATTCTTCTCTGCTTCTGGCCTGAGCAAAATGTGAGTTCCAGACAGCAGGAACCACACATCTCCCTGGGTGCCCAACCCTGACCAAGACCCAGGTGCAGCTAACATGGGGAATGGTCTAAGACTGGGAACCAGGAATAGGCCTCAAGGGGGAAATCTAGCCGTCTCTCCCCTGAGAATCTGCCAGGTCTGACAACATAGCTCTGTGTGTGTGTGTGTGTGTGTGTGTGTGTGTGAGTGTGTGTGTGTGAGTGTGTGTTGGAGCAGGGCAATGAACTGACCCTGTAAAATGCATTCTCCTCGTGCCCTGGCTGGTGAGACTCAGTGGATTGAGTGCTGGCCTGCGAACCAATGGGTCTCTGGTCCGATTCCCAGTCAGGGCACATGCCTGGGTTGGGTTGCGGGCCAGATCCCCAGTAGGGGGTGCATAAAGGACAACCTCACACTGATGTTTCTCTCCCTCTCTTTCTCCCTTCCCCTCTCTCTAAAAGTAAATAAATAAAATCTTTAAAAAAATCTGTAACGTACGGAGGCATTGTCCTCCTTACATTAACAGAGGTTGAGAGAAGGACTGAGGGAGGGGTGTGGAGGGATTTTCAACAGGCGCAGGATTGCTTGTTTGAGAAAGCTCCAGCCGTCTTGGTGGTCCCAGTCTCCTCTACACCGGCTGACAAGGTGGCAGGGCCTGGCAGATGCCCTGGTGCCATATCTCTGGTCACTGGCCTCTTCCCAGCCTCTCTGGGCCCACTCCGCTGGGCGACATGTCTCCCAGGTTTCCACATCGGTTTGTTCTGCCTCGAGTTTCTGGCATCGCATTCACCCCTTCCCTGTCCACCTCCCTTCACGCACCCATCCCATCAGTCCGGCAACATGGACTGCCTCCCTCTCCGAACTCTGCAGGACTTCCGGAGTGAAGAACCGCAGGACCACGTTCTTTGTCACACCTCCTTGCCCTGTGCTGTCATTGCTTGGCAGTGGACAGGGCTGTTTTCCATAACTAGATTGAGGCTGCTCTGCTTCCTCTTTCTGTTTTCTTCAGAACTCTGCATCAGAGTAGGAGTGGATGTGGGGGCCCCATGGATCTGGAGAAGTCTTAAGAGGTTTAGTTGTTGAGCATCTCTTGAAAGCTGAGAGCTGACCTGGATCCATTCTTATGCTCCTCTAGGCCTCTGTTAGGAATCCATTCATACCTCCTATTTCCCCTGCAGGAGTGGTCGGTGTCCCCCAGGAAGCTCTACTGTTTACCACCTATGTATGCCTGCCAGATGTCCCCACTCCTGGCTGCCCCCGGCTCTGGGATCCTGCAGTCCTGACCATGGGTAAGAAGTTTGGTGACTCAAGCTGGGGAGACAGGCTTATTGGGGGAATACCACTGGTGGGAAGGCCAGCCAGTTCTGGACAAGCCCAGGCTCAGTTCTGAAAAGGCCCATCACGGGATGTTCATCAGCCGACTCCTGCAGCTCAGGCTGTGAGTGAAATGGGTCTTGGGGAGAGATGCTGAGACCCTAAAGTCTGCTAAGAGCCCCATTTACAGGGATTCTCTTGGCACCCTTGCCCTTTGTCTCACAAATCTTTTGCCAACAATTCCTTCTGTTCCTTCACCCCATTGTGAAACTTGAGTCTCTACACTGTCTTTAATAAAGAACCGCCGATCAATCATCTACAATTAATCAGTCAAGAAGAGGTGGGGATGGGAGGAGGAGGAATGGTGGAGAGGAAAGAGTGTGTGGTTTTGGGCAACAGATTCAGACTGGCTGAGCAGCCTTGTCTGCCCTCCCCATGCTACGCCTTTCATTTGTACATTCGTTCCACCGTTCAACAGATTGTTACTGGGTATGAGCCACGGCCTGGGCCTGGTGCTGAGGATGGGGCTGTGGATGGGGGCTGGGGGAGCAGATCCTGCCCCACATCCATGGAGCCTATCTTCTGAGGCTGTGGAGGGGGTTAAATGAGCTAATACTTGATTATCACCTGGCACAGTGCCTGGCATACAGCAATACCTCCATAAATGTTAAGTGAGTTACACCTGGTTGGAATGAAAGACCACTTAAAGTAGGACCAGGTAATATTACGGGGGAAGAAGAAGTAAGGAAATGGGTCAGGCTGCTGGGGTGCCTGTGCTAGTGGTGTTGGTGGCTGCAGGGTGACAAGGTGGATTGGAAGAAGGAAAATGGCCAATTACAGATGGCTTCCAATGCCAACTCCAGGAGTAAGAATTCCATGGGCTTTAAAAATCTCTTTCTTCCAACTCATTCATCTCTTCCCTTTCCTGTCTCTCTTTGCTTCCACCTCGACTCTCCTCCTCCTTCCCGAAATTAACCCCAGGCTGCCCTGACTCCTCCCCGTCTGCCTTGTTGACGATTTTCTCTCCCCTTCCCCATACCCCCTCCACTTTTAAAAAAAAAAATTTCTGTTGACTTGACTTGACAAGCCCTAATCCCTGACTCAGCTCCCACTTCTTGTTAAACCAGAGGTAAATTCTCGGCCGGCGGGCCGGTCAGAAGGAGGATGTGACCGCGGAGCAGCCGCGGGAAATATTGATATTAGCGGATCTCGGGCGCCCGCCGCCCGCGGTGAAAATAGGACGCAGGGCCAATCAATTACCGAGCCATTAAGGGCAGGGCGCCGGGCGAGAGGAGAAAAAGACTGCGCTCTCAGCGCCGGGCATTGCCCCCTGGGGGTGCGGAGCTGCGACCCCCCTCCACTCCCCAGGCATTCGTGCTGCGGCCTCCGGCGGTCAGTAACAGTGACCTCATCCGTGTGACCCGGAGCCCCAGGGGGCCCGCTGAGGGGGGAGGGGCGCTTGGAGTCTCGGCGCTCGGGCCCCTCTGGCGTTCGGCTTCTTTCGCTTTGTTTGCGCCTCCCGTTCTCTCCCCGGAGCTTTCCAGCCCTGTCTCTCTATCATCCTGCCCTCCTCCTCTTTCTCTTTGTTACAACCTCTCCTTCCTGGGTGCCTGCCTCTTGCTTGTTGGACAACCCTTCTGTTGCGTTTTCTGCCTCTCCTGTCCTGACTGGCCACAGGGTGGCTGCCGACTCCCGTCCCGGGGGTGCTCTGAGAGCTGGAGCCAGGTCCCTGCCGCGGTCCCTCCCTTCGGAATGCATGCCCATTAGCATGTCTTCAACTACAGGAACCAACATCAGGCCTTTTTGATTCGGGGTTAATGACTTCTAGAACCCTTTTCATGTTTAATTTGCTCTTTTTAACTCAGACAATAGCCCCATGTTAGGAGAGGACCCCCACATCTAGACGGGGACCCTGCTGTGCTCCTGCCGCTGGGTTTCAGGCGGGTGTGGAGTGGAGTGGGAGCAACCGTGCCTGTGTGTGTGGGTGTGGGTTCTGGGTATCTGTGACCAGTTTTGTGCAGCTGGAGGTGAGGCGGTGGGGGCAGACAGGTTGTGGACCTAAGCAAATATTTAAGAGGTTCTCTTTTTTCTGGAGAGAGCCTTCTGGTTTCTTGAGCTGACATTCTTAGGGGGTAGGGAGAATTGAGGGCTCATTTGGTGACTGGCCAATTGGTCTATAGCATTTTCTAAAACTTCCATAGACAAGCAAATGGGATTTATGAAAGCTTACATTTCTCAGATATGGTGCTGGAGGGAATAAATGGTACTTTCTCCACTTTAAAGAAAGATCCTGCATTTGACAAAATTTAAAATAATAATAACAATCCCTTTCACAATTTCTCTGGATCACAGTTCTCAAAGTCCCCAGACAGACCATGGGGGCCCTGGTGATCACCTGGGAATCCTTAGAAATGCAAATTATTGGGCCGTACCCCCCCCTATTGAGGCGGAAACTCTAAGGAGGGGCTCTGCCATCTGTTTAACAAGCCCTCAAGGGGAGTCTGAAGAACACTCAGGTTTGAGCACCACTGACCTCAATTATCCCAGCTGCTCTGGGAGGTGGTGGTGGTGGGGAAATCAGTGTATCTTCTTTTCACCTCTGAAGGCGCAGTGGCGGAGAACCTCGGTGGCCAAATGGTGGCAGGGCCAGGTCTAGGACTAGTTCCTGGCCTGTACGGGTGTTAGAGGGTGTGTTTTATTTCATCCCACAAACACCCCATAATCAGGTAAATATTTTGTCTGCAGAGGCTCCTGGCACTTGCTTGTCTGTGCGTCTGCCTAGGACCTGTAGGGGTTAGAAAGCTTCTGGCGTAGTGGGGCTGCACTGAAGAGCGCTCAGCACTTGGCAGGGTGGTGACTTGGGGCGTAGCCATGTGCAAGAAAAGCAGGTTGATTCTTTAAGACTGATTTTTTAAATTGGACCCCTGGAAGCACTTTTTGTGGGGTAGCTTCTTTCACACCAACAGCCTGCCTCAGGGTCATATCAGGTGCCCTTCAAAATACAGACTCCAAAGACAGTTTTCAAAGCCAGGGAGGAGGTGCTTCAAGGGCCTCGGAACCCTCCTGGGAGAAGCTTTGGTGTCTACCGGATATAGTTTGAACCTGCTCTCTGCCTCCGTGGGGCTGTGTAGGAGCTTCGGCAAGTTACGCAGCCCGTTTATCTGGAAGGAGCCCCATTTGTCGGGTATGGTAGTCACCCTGGTTATCTGAGAGTTCAGAAACAAGCTGATCCTCTTCTCTGGGCTTCAGTTTCCTTATCTATCAAGTGAGCAGTTAAACTAGGCGCCTCTCTGGTGCTGACAAGCTGTGGCTGATACAGTTAATGTGCGTAAGCCCCAAACAGCATAACATCAATTTAGCAGAACCCTCAACCCACAGCAACATCCCCATACCCTTTTCAGGAAGATGAGCCAAACTGCCTGTGTATGAGCACAATTGTCAAGAAGAAAAGAGCAAACCCTGTGCTTTGTAGAACTGTCCAACCTCCAGAAAATGACGCCCGAGCTCCCTGACATCAGCTTCCTCCGCCCCAGTTCAACCTGCGATGCTCTGGCTACAGGAAGCCTAGCCTGTGAGGTGGCCCGGTGTGCAGATCCCACGTGGGCCTGGGCTGACCCACGCCAGTGAGGAGCTCAAGCCTCCCCCAAACCCTTTGACCCTCCATTACCCGGAAAACAGAATTCATCAGAATCCTCCGTTTTCTGAGAACTTGGGTTAATCAAGGTTTCTGTGTAGCACTTTTTATTCTCCCAGAACAGCAAACTGAACTGATGTTTCCGAAAGTACACAACACTTAGTGAAACGGCTGGGATGGGAACTGATCCTCACTGAACTGGAACGTCAAACCGTGCGCTGAGACAAACCTGATGTTTCACTCGGTTTCAATCCGTGGTGAGAAAACAAGCAGGCGTTGGCGGGGCCGGGGGGGGGGGAGAGAGGATGCCGGCTGGCTTTCCAGGCTGTAGGTGGGGTGGGAGAAATGTTTCCCACTGCCATTTCCAATCAAACACCTCTGTGCATTTTCCTGCTCGCTCCCTGCAAGCTCTGCCTCCTGTAAGGAGCTAAAAGGACCATGGCCCCTGTGATCACTTGTGACCTTCTTTCTATAAGCCCACAGATGAAACCGCACAACTATGCACTTGATTTCAGGCTGAGTTGCTCCTTAAATCTTCTTCGAGTGTGCTCCACTCCTCAGCCGGATTTTAAGTTTCTTTAGGCTGGGAGAACTCACGGGCCTCAGCACAATTTTAACACAGCAGCCACTTGGTAGACACTTAAAAAGCACAGACAGGTAGAGCTAAAAGGATCCTTACAGATCAGGCAGGCTAACCTCCAGTTCACAGGTGAGGAAACTGAGGCCTAGAGTCCTGAGGGACTTGTTCAAGGTCTCACAGCTAGTGAGTGGCAGGGCAGGAATGGAAACCCAAGTGTTGGGAGATGTTAAGTATTTCCTTACCACGGGCATGTTGTGATTTCATTCCATACCACCTCAGTAAAGCCAGCTGTAATCTTTTGCTGGTGGAGGGCCTTGCCTTCAACTTGTAAAAATGCAATAAAGTGAGGCACAATAAAATGAGGTATGCCTGTGTACACGATGTGAGTAAGGAGCTGGGCAAAAGAGGAATTTAAAAATGTAGAGTTTAAATTGATACAATGTCTTTGGAAGCAAATATCAATCAAAATATAGAATGCTCAAATCTACTGAAATAATTTCACTTGTAAGAATTTATTCTATAGGTGGAATCATACATGTGTGCAATGGATATGTAAGTACAAAATAGAATGAAGTAGGCACACCGATTTGGAAAGATCTAAGATCTACTGCAAAGTCAAAAATCAAGGTGCAGCCCTGGCTGGTATGGCTCAGTGGTTTGAGCACTGGCCTGTGAACCAAAAGGGTCGCCAGTTCGATTCCCAGTCAGGGCACATGCTTGGGTTGAGAGCCAGGTCTCCAGTGGGGGATATGTGAGAGGCAAACACACATTGATATTTCTCTGCCTCTCTTTCCCCTCTCTCTAAAAATAAATCTTTTTTAAAAACCAAGGTGCACATTAGTGTGGGGAGCATATTCCAATTTCCACAACAGAAAGTGTCTGTGGGTATGTTTGCATGTGCCTGTCTGTACTTGGCATATTTCTAGAAAAATACACAGGAAACTGCTCCTGCTGGCGAGTGGGATGGGGTTTGGAGTGGGAGGGAGAATCACACTTCACTGCATACCCCCTTGCACTTTTTACCACGTGCATATGTTATTTTTATAATTAAAAACGTTAACACTGCAGTCTGTCAGTTGAGCATTTTCCCCCACTGTACCAAGCCACTTCTCTTGCTTTTATTCTCCCCTAAATCGGTAACTTGGAGTCTAAGTGTCATAATTTTAAGTAAGTAATAAACAAGAAACAAGCCACATGCTCTTAGCTCATCCCTTACTTTCTTTAACCCCCCAAGCTGCTGCTTTCCCAGGGGATGGAGGCTCTAGGGTGGGACACCCCAGGTGGAGGCTGTAGAGTAGAGAGCTAAGAACCAGGCTCTCAAGTCCAGTATTTACAAGTCCCTCAAAAGTGCTCTGTGCCTCTCTTCATCTGCAAAATGGGGATAGTAATAGTTCTAGCCTCCTAGTATTTGTGGGAGAACAGGTGACATAAGGCACGTGTCTGGTCCTCAGAAAGTCTCGGATGGGTGACCCTGACTTCTTCCTCTGGTCCAACGAGCCTGCTCCAGGCCCTAGAGGTGAGCAGGACATGTCTGTCCAGTGCTCTGTTCCAGACAATGTGGGCAGATACTGAGCCAGCAGATATTGTCTCTGACCTCAGGGAGCCCAGACCTGGCACAGCAGACCCACGGCATGAGGGGGACCTAAGGAGAAGCAGATAAACAGGACACATGCAAACAGCCGGTACCAGCTCCCACATGGAGAAGGAATGGAGGCAGGGCAACCAGAAGGAGAAAAGGAGGCTCCAGTAGGTGAGAGAGCTGCTGGCTCGCCTTCCTGCAGGCATGGACGCCAGCCGTTTTGCATCTGCTTTGCAAGCAGCCACACTTTTTGAAGGAGACTGTGGTGTGGTATGGGTTGCAGGGCAGGAACCTTGATTCTATTCCCCAGGGGGACCAGCACCTCGCAGCCAGTCAACAGTCGCAGGAGCTTGGGCAGGACTCTGCCAGTGCCTGGTCCTCACCCCAGGACCCTGATTCTGTCAGTTCAGAGCGGGGCCTGGAGGGGGCTGAGGTCTGCAGCCTGAGTCTCCATGGGCTGCGATGGGAAGGTTATAAAAAGCAAAGAGATGAGCTAGGTCCTGCAGGTTTGCCGTGTGGTTCACTCACAGAGTGGCTGACAGTCACTGCACAGATCCCGGTGCTTTGGGTGGCATCGGTGTTGACAAGATAAATGCTCTTGTATTGTCTCTGAAGACTGCACCCCACCCCTCCATCTTGCAAAGAGAACAGTGGGCCACACTCTTCCTTAACTTTGGATAAAGGTGTAGTAATAATTATTTATTAATAAGACTAACACTTGGGTTCTTCATAAACATGACCTCATGGAAGTCTCACAATGACCCTTTAAGTTCTTACAATTATTGTGTCTGCTTGACAGAAAAGGAAACTGAGGCAGAGAGCCATTAAAATCTAAGGTCTCTGGTGGGTCACCCAGCCCCTGGGTGCCCTCCAGTAGACCCATGGTTCCCAATATTGGTCGGGCCTGGGCTGTGACCTCAGGACCACCTTCTCTGGTGGGTGTCTCCCAGCAGGGATTCAACTTTCCTTGGCCCCTGAGAAGATGGACACCCTCCCTACCTGGCCAGGCAGGTACCCTGAGAATGGAGAAGGGCAGCTGGGGGGTGCTGTGGCCATCACCACTGTCTCCCCACTTCACCTGAATTCCCATTTCCCAGGGAGGGAGGTGGGTGAGAAACTGAGGTTGGAGGCTCCTCCTTCACCAGATGGCCCAGGGACCGCATCTGCTTGCTGGGGCTGCCACCACCATTTGTTTCACTTCCTTTGTTCCTGTCTCTCCTCCTGCTGGTGACGTGGTCACCTTCCCAGGAGATAATGCCCCAGTGGCTCGGTCCTGACAACCCCTTTCGGCCCTATCTCCAATCTTCTCTGGGTTTAGGATTAATAGACTTTTTCCTCGTTTGGGATCAATAAGTACAGAGAGAGAGAAAAAAAAAGGAAGGAAAAAAGTCAGCAGGCTTAAAAAAAAGGACCGATAAGGATCTGGTCGGGTAGTAGAACCTTGATGGTGCTGTGGTATCTTTAAGCTAGAGGGTGGTGCAGGCTGGGGGCCATGTGGAGGCTTCTTGTCTGCTGCACTGGGAGCTGGGATGGGGGCTGCCTGTGGCAGAGTGGGAGTGGGGTGAAGTCACAGGCTTGAGGGAGGGCCCTAGGGATCCTCAGCCTCAGTCCAGGGCAGGTTCCAGCCTGAATCTTAGCCCGGGGAGCCTCTCCATATCCTGGGCTGCCTGTCCTGACATCTGTCCAGGTGCTGGAAGACCCTTGTCTCACAGCAGCCTGTCCCCACTGTGCAGGAGCCTGGTCCTCCAACTGCCTCTTTTCAGGCCCCCAGGATCCCTCGAGGGTGTGGACTGCTTAGCTGAGCTTGCCAACTTGGAGTCCCGAAACCCGAGCTCTTTCTCAGTATTTCGTGAAGCCTAATGGAAATCGCACATGTCCCCTTGATGAGGCTGCACTGGAAAAACAAAAATAGCACCTTGCTGCTTTTAGCAAGAATTATATCCACTCCGTGTGGCTAACACTGGTTGCTGCATGCCGATCTGCAGCTCTGATTAGCCTTTGATTAATAAAAAATGGGAAAGGGAATCAATTATTTATTTAATAACAGCAGTTTGTTTTAAAGGCAAAACCTTTAAGAAAGTGGTGGACTCGGGTGGGGTGGGGTGGGAGGGAACCCACTGAGGATCTTGTGAGTGAGAAGTTTGGGAAAGGGTGGAGTTGGTGTTCTGTGCCCTGGCTTTTAGGGTGCAGAATGCAGCCTTGAGTTGGGGGGGTGTGCAGGCCGCAGCACCCTGGACTCCTTACGTGCAGGGCACAGCTCTGCTTTGGTCACTGCTAGTGGGCGCCTGAGGCAGGCCCACTCCCAGCTTTCCTTGGGATCTTCCTGTCACCTTTGGTCTTAGTCTCTGGTGTGCCAACTCTGGGAAATCTCCTCAAGCAAGGACCAGGCTTCCAGGCCCTCGACCTCTCGTGCCGCCTTCCCTCTCCTGCCCCAGCGGGGGCCTGGGCCCTGCCCAGCCAGACAGGGCTCCTCTCCCCAGCCCCTCTCCACCGTTACTCAAACTGCTTTCTCCTTGCAGAGGGCACTTCTGCTGATCTTTGCATTTCACAATCATATCCATTCATCAAGGCCAAGATCGAAGGACACCCCGTGCAGCCGCTCCCCAAGTGATCCCCTCAGGACACAGCCTTTCTTCTTCTGAATGTTGCCGGCACTTTGAATGCGTATTCCCGCGGCAGTTTGGGAAAACACGGCTTTGTACTTTGTTTCTTTGTAGGTATTTTTCGGGCAGGGACTGGGTCTCAGCCACTTTTGTGACCCCTGTCCAGTGTGTGGAGTAACGGATGGAGAGAGAGATGCTGTCTTTGGGGGAGACTGTACCCCATTTACATCTGAAACAGCCTTCAGAGTAAAGAACACATCTCTAAGGAAAACAACAATAGCCTCTCTGAGGGACACAGAGGAAATGGGTGCTTTTGCACGTAAGATAAACGATTAGAGCAGTGCATGGGTCAGGAATCTGACTTTTTATTATCTGGAAGATAAAGCAGGAAATAAGAAAGAAGTCGAGTCAATTTTCTGAACCTAACATTTTGTCTTATTGAAATAGCTAGCCTCCTGCCTTGACAACAGTATTCAAACTCGGTTTTCTCATCTGCCTCCTGGGCTAGTAATGCCTGCCCCACTGCACTCATAGGACAGTCACACAGCCTGCCTGAGAGAAAGCGAAGAGACAACTGTAGAAGGAGAAAGTGCTCCATAGACAGGTGTGTATTACCTGTTTAGATAGTTATCCGTTACCTAAAGTTATTGTTTCAGTGCATTCTCGGGAAAGAGGGGCGCTGCACAATTTTTCAAGCACCAAAGTCTTTCCTCCCATCCCCATTATCTGGCTATCTCCCTTGTAAGTACAGTTTCCCAGAATTGTCGGGGTGGTTGCCGTTACTCTCCTCTGAGCTCGCTGGTGTGGGTGGCCACGGCCGGCTGCAGCGCCTGCTAGCCTGCGGCCCCACCGCTCCCAGACACCCTGCCCTCAGCCCTGGGCAGGGCTGGCGGCTGCAGGTCCAGGCAGACCCACGAGTTTGCTTATGCACAGATGTGTCTCCGACTGGTGGAGCGCTTGGGCAGACATTATCCTGTGAGCTCATCCCCAGTTTCTCGATGGGAGTCAGGGAACCTCAGAGAGTGGGCTGGCTTTCGGAACCACACAGAGCCTGTAGGACGTTTCTGCCTGCAGGAGGGCAGGTGAGAAGATTGGGACTCGAGGGTTCTGTCAGGGAGTTGATGTTCCTGCCCCCTGACCTCCCCAGCCACTGCCTCTACAGGAGGAGGGTGATGCGAATGGGGGTTTTCTGATTCAGAGAATAAATCACCTGGTAATTCAGCAGGTGGCGTTAAGAAACATGGTTCTGTGGGACCCCTGAGCTCATAAACCAGAAGAATTAAAGGGCGACTATTCACACAGCAGAGGACTCTTTCATTTCTAAAAGGATTCCTTATAAGGCTCTTCTGATGAACAAACACAGCACATTTCAAATAGGATTCATTGTAAAAAAAAAAAAGATGACAAAAAAGAAGATAACAATTTGCATTCACTATTTCAGGAGCAGCTCTTGTGAGAAGAGCAAGGCCCACCTGTTTCCCATCAAAGCTCCTGCAAGTCCCTCTCCTGGAGAAAGTGGGGAGCTGCAGAGACAGGGAGAAATTCGGGGGACAGAGATGAAGGCATTGCCAAGATCGAATCCATCCTTCTCTGACTTGGGAGGAAACCTTGTTACCTCCCCATATCAGGGAGCTGGGAGTAGGGATGGCCCAGGAGGTGGGGGCTTCGTCTGGCCAGCTCCCCCCTGAGCTGGCTCCAGGGGGCGTGTGTGCAGTTATTCCACAGCCTCCAAGCACAAACGCTGCACAGACAGAGCGGCTTACCCAGCCAGGGCCACAGGCCTGGCCATGGGCCCTGATGGACTCCTCCTCTCTCATTCGTTACCAGCGGGCTCCTGGCTTTGGCAATATTTGCCTTATGGCATCAGTGCAGCATTTCCCGTATTCACAGAGTTAAATTAGTTAGCTGGATAGAAACCTCAGAGATGATGTATCTAGTTGTCAGTCGTGACTTGGTGCTAATGGCACTACAATTTGGTTACAGCCCTTGCCGTCATTAATCATAGGCCCCCAGCCGGCTGCATAACAGGGGTGCTGGGGACAGGGGAGGGCGGGGCTGGCTTGGGCAGAGAGGTGCCCAGCACCCAGACTGGGTGTCTCCCTCTTCCTCCGGGCCCTGCTCAAGCTCAGCCACTGGGCAGGCTGCTGTCCCTTGGTCCCCACCGCCACCAGCGCCACCAGCGCCACACACCTCTATTTATTAGCATCATGCTACTTATGCTAATAGCAGACCGTACACTATTTCTGAGCATTAACATCTGCTCCAAGCAGCCGACTTTCACTTACAGAAACTGATTTCAGCTCAGTCAAGCAGATAAACAGAGAAATCAAAGCAGGTGGCTGAAAGTGAAGGAGGAATTCTCAATTCCTGCATTCAACCGATGAACTTCACTAAAGCCATAATTAATATTCAGATAACTATATTCCGACACATAGAATAAACAAGATCATTTAAAGGATGCAAAATACATCCCCAGGGCCAGAGGGGAAGGAGAGGGAGGGGAAGAGAGGGAAGGAAGGCAGAGGACTGAATATGAATGCAGACACTTCCGGAGCTGGCCTATTGTCTGCAGGGTTTCAGTCTTGGAGACAGGGGACATGCCTCACAGAGCGGACAAGCCGGGTGTTTACCGAGCCCCTTCTCGCAGGGGCTGAGGCCGCTCACAGCAACACTGAACGAAGCCAGGGGAGCCTGAGGTGCAGCATCTGGGAGGCCGGCAGAAAGCTGCCCTCTGCGCTCCGCTGCTCTTGAAGCCATCCGAAGGACCGCTCGTCCTGGGACCCCCGCCGCTCCTGCCTGCCTCCCTGCACCCGGCTGCTCCTTCTGTAGAACACCTGCTGGACATCCTGCCTGCCTGCAGTGGACAATTCTAGCATTAAAAACATCTCTATGATTTGGACGAGACCAAGTCCAATGCTTTCCACTCAAAGCTATAGGAGCGTATATCCCTTACTGGGTTTATTTACCTCTTGGGCTGTTTTTCCTAGTCAGTCATTGCAGAAATGTTAAAATAGGACTAATGCCACCACCTGCACCAAATTCTGAAGGCAACCATTCCTGTTCTCCAAAGAGCATTGGCCCCATGGCTCTGAGGTGCGGAGTTCGCAACCAGGGGACAGTAGCCCTGGGACTTGAGGTTGCATGGGGCAAGACCCTGAACCCAGCTCCCTCTGTCCTGTTAGCACAGAGGCATGGCGAGAGTGACAGGAAAAGTTAACGGGTCCCTTCACCCATGATGATGCACACTTGTGTTTGTGTGCATGTGTGGGTTACAGATAAATGATCTATACAAATGTACTGTGTAAGTGCAAACATGCACCATGAGCTCTGAGGGAGCAGGAGGTAACAGGTCCTGTGCATGAGATCCAAACCAATCCTGCATCCCGTTGGAGAGTGGGGCAGCCACCTGGACAGGAGGACCCAGAGGAGCCAGCACAGGTGTGCCCTGACTTCTCAGGGTTCAGCCCAGGGCCCCATCTGAGTCCCTCCTGGCCAAGCCAAGCAGACAGGGAGATTCATTCCTGGCAAAAGGCCCTTCTAACTTTTTCTTTGCTCTTTCTGCTTCCTTGAGCTGCAAGGGCCCCATGGCTAAACACCAGCAACAACAGAATGTCATTGATAACTTTAATTTCCACTTTGGGGAAACATTCATCTCCCTCCCCATGCCCCTGCACATATGTCCTGTTTATGTCCCCTCCTCTGAGAACAGTTTTGACAATGCTGGGAGCCCCAAGCTGTGTCCTGGGTGCCATCAATGCTCCTCTGGAACCACTTGCTTTGTGGTTGAAATTTCCCCTGACGCCTGGAAAAAAAAAATTTTTTTTGGTTTCCTTGGAAATGACTCTGTCTCTGAATCACAGCTGTTTGCAGCAATGAGGGGAGGTGGGAGGATACTCCCTGGAGGGGTGTTGGGAAGGGTCTGGGTGGGGCAAACAGGGTTACCCAGGGAAATTGAGCCCTGCACAAGCCCCCAGGGCTATGGGGTGAGCCTGGCAGTCTTCAGGATTCCTTGGAGACAAGTTTTGGGACAAGAGGTAGGTTGCAGATTGAACAAGCGAAGGGAACTCTTTCTTGCCTGGAGTCTCTCTTCTAGGTACTTTCTGGCCTGCCCACTCCTTCTCTATAAGACCTGGCTGGGCAACAGCTGTCTTCCCAGCCTGGGCTAGGTGTCCGTAGCTATAGGTCTATGCCGGGCACCTGTGTGGTTCAAATACCTTCCCTATACTTCCTTGCCTAAGTTGAGCATCACAACTTCTGTGGGAGGTAAGCAAGGCACGGGTTACCATTTGCATTTTCAGAGGCAGATATGGAGGCCTAAGAAATTCTGACACACCCGAGACGGTGGTGTGAGTTAATGAATGGCGGAGAAGGGGACCAAAACCCGGCGCCCCACCCGGCCCAAACCTGGCAGCTCCTTTCCACCACTGCACAACCCGAAGAGGCACGTCAGCCTCACCAGGCCACAGGCACACGCAGACAGCTCGCTGCCCAGCTTGCTGCATCTCTCACCACATTCCTGCCTGCAAAACTCCAGGGTCTAGAGAAAGATGAGGATGACACTTCCCAGCTGGCAGGAGCTGTGGGCTATGAGGGGAGGGAGGAGGCAGCCCACCTTGCCAGGGTGCTCTGGCTGGCTGACTTCACAAGATTCATGCACATGCAACTGAGGACAGACGTGACCTGATGTGGCATGGTGTGGGCCAAGCCTTGCCAGTCTGCTGCTGTCCCACAGCAGGACTGGCTGATGCAGCTGGTCACTCACATCAGCTTGATGTTCCCCAGCCCTTCCAGTCACCCGGCGCTCACCTCTGCTTTCTTCCACCCTCCTGTCACTTTCTCTTCTGCATCTACCTGCTCTGCACTCCGTCAGCACTACCTTCATCATTACTGTCATCTGAGTCTCCAACTGTTGTCTCCCAAACCAGACATGTGCTGTGCTGGGTCTCAGAGCAAGAAGAAAAACTGCATTTCAGAGCCCAATCCTTGGGAGTTTGGGAAATCTCACCCGGGCTGGACTGAAGTGGGCCTGTGTGCACTCTGAGGAACTGGGCTGCTTGGCCCAAAGGGGGACACTGTTCAAGAGAAAGAGTCCGGGGAAACCCCTGGGGGGTGTCTTTGTGAGAAGAGAAACCCAAGTGCCCACAGAGAGGGAGTATGGTCATTAGGGCAGGAAGACCATGCTTCTCTATGAAAGGTCACACGTCTGCAAAAGGACATGAAAACTGCAGTTCTTTGGGGACCGTTTCAGGATGTTCTCTCTGTCCAGACTCCAGATGCATGTCTTTCAGGAGCTGTTTCTATGCCGTTGGTTGGTTGGGGGTGAACCCCATAGGTGATGATAGAGGGAGAGTCCCCTCCCTTTGCCTCCTCTGAATGGAAACTACAGAAAGCACACTCCTTTTATGTCACAACTGGGAGCAGGCCCACCCTGGGAAAAATCTCTTTCGCTCAACTCCAGGTACAGATGTGCCTGCTTCTGGGAGGGCCGAGATTTCTTTTCCACACCCAGGTGTGCATCTGTGAGCCCCACCCTCCACAAGGCAGCTGTCCTGGTAGCTCTCCCATCTGGTGTCCCACAACAAGCACACCCCATCCAGGTGTGTGAGTGTGTAGAAGTCTGTGCCTCTGGGCCCCAGGCTCTGAATCCAGAACCAGGGGCGGCTGTGCAGTGGTCCTGGTGCCCTCTGCTGGCCACATCTGAAAACACAGACAGCTTGTAGCCCGCAGCTGGGTAGGACCTTTGGGGAGACTTCCAGGACAGACAGGGCTGGCAGAGTCGGGATGACTCTCCTCCCTCCCCTTGTGGACCTCTGAGGGCCAGCTCTCTGTGCCATCTGACTAGCAATCCATCCTCTTTTCCTCACTTCCCCGCGGCGGAAGGACCTCATGCCTGGTTCTAGTCTTTACTAGCTCTGTGGCCCTGTGCAAGCTGCCCGACCTCTGTGGACCTCAAATTGTTCTCCATAAGGTCTTACCCATCCTTTAAAGCACATTTCCAATGCCAGTGCCGACTTAACAAGCTTTCCCACACAGAACCCCACCCGCCCAGGAATGTCAGTCTACCCATTGGCTGTCAAGGCCTTGGGCCTCTTTCTCAGGCTCACAACCCCTTGAGAGCAGAGACTCATTTATAACTTTTCTCTCTCTCTTTTTTGAATCCCCCGTAAGGCTGTCTTTATAGCAACAAATACCTGTTGAATTGATTTGTGTTAAAATGGCTGCCTTGGACTAGAAATTCCCTCAGGTGCCTCCCCGGCTCTGATTCTTTTTCATTCCAATTGTCGCTTGTGGGCTGGTCTCATCTCCCAGGTGAGACTTTAGATCCCAGAGGGCAAGGTGGGAGCGAATCACTGTCCTGATGCTTTACTGAATTGAAAAAGCAATTTTGACATTGTAAAACAGTTATGTGCATGGTTCTCTTTCTCTCCCTCACGAAGCAGTACATTTTCAGGGCAAGACAGAAGATGTAAGCTATAAAGAACACGCCAGGGTCCAAGTCCTCCTCCATTTCTAACCCCGGTCCTCCCTGCACACCTCCTCTCATCTGCACTCCCCACCCCAGCTCCTGTCTCTGTCCCACAGCGTCTCTCACCACTGTGCCCTTTCCCGGGGCCAGTGGTGTTCCCTGCAGCTTCTCTCTCACCAGCCCTTTCCCAGCCCCTAACATCAGGCTTGAGCACGAGGCGATCCTCCCGTCTCATCAGAGTTCTCAGCGCACTCCCTTACATGATTCCTCCAAGGCTGCCCCAGCACAGCAAACATGTTGCCTCCTGGAAACATCGGTAAGAGCGAACGTTTATTAATAGCTCACAATGTGCCGGAAGCCACGCTGAGAGCTTTGCACGTATTGTCTCATGGAATGCTCCTAACAACACTCTGCCACGGCTCTATTATTATCATCGTCGTTTTACGAAGAGCGAGCTGAGGTTCAGGGAAGCGAGGCCACCTGTGTAAGGTCACGAAGCTCGAGAGTGGGAGAGCCAGGATTTGAACCCAGGCAGTTTGAACCTGGAGCCCTTGTTCATCCCATTCCTCTGGGCAGCAGGATGTCTGGGGTGGTGGACAAGGATGAGGCACCACTCAGGCACATCCCCCTATTCCTGGCTCATGTGCTAAGCACAACTGAATTTCCAATGAAGCCCACAGCTGCACACATCACAGTTCCACACTAAGGAGAGTGCGTGCACGCACGATGCTCTCGGCGCCTTACCGGCCTGCAGTCTCTCAGAGCAGTGCTGTCTAATGGGACTCTAGACAGGCGATATTCTAAGGTGATGAAGGTGACGAAGGCGATATTCTAAGTCTGCACCGTCGAACATGGTAGCCACTAGATAGATACTTGTGGCTCTCGAACACTTGTACCAAGGCCATAAGACTGAGGAACTGCCTTTTTAATTACGTCAAAGTAAAATTAGCCGCACATGTAAATAGCTACGCGGGGCTGGCAGCTGCCCAGCTGGCCACGACACGGGACGGTGGTGAGGATGGAGTGTGGCAGTGCAGCCCGGTGGGCAGAGCAGCCCGGCCTGTCAGAGAACTCAACAGCTGGTGCACTTTCACTGTTACTGCCTGGCCAGTGGTAAGGCACGTGCGTCTGCCTGTGCGTCGTCTCCGTATTTCTATCTGTCCTTCCATCCTCCTCCCCGTCGCTCTTTACAGAGGGGCCTTTGGAAGATCATCTGCTCTCCTGGCAGTGGCTCTGGCCCAGGCATCTCCAAGGCGGTGACAAGGAAGGAGCCTTGGCTCTGGAGTGTCTAGGCAGAGCAGTTTGGGTGTTGCAGGTTGTCCTGTGGCCCCTGGTGGGGGGCATTTTGCCTACAGGCTCCCTCGCCCCAGCCCAGCCTGCTCGAGTCTCCCAGGTGCCTGGGTGAATGATTTCAGCTCTAATTTGTAAGTAAAGTATCAGCTTATTTCATTGTGTGTTTTTATTAGTTTTAACTTGAAAAGGGAGAAAAAAGGGCCAGCAGTCTGCCTCAGGCATTTGGTGGTGGTTCTGGTGGCCAGATAGAAGTCCCTGCAGGGCACTCCTCTTCTAGGGGTTCAGAGAAGCCTCGGGCGAGGTCAGGCTGGCAGGGCGGCTGGGTAGGGGTGTGCAGGCCGCAAGGACCTGGGCGGTGGGGCAGGCAGGGTGGGGAGGCCTCAGCCGCCGCAGAGCAGGGAGGAGGAAGCTCAGCGACCTACATCTCCGCTGTGAATCTGGCTGACTCACCCCTGGACAGTTCCCACTCTCCCTTCTGGGTGGAATATAACCTTGGCATCCTGGGAAAGAGATGCTCCGAGGAAGGACAGTGGCTCTGGCAAAAGCCGGAGGGAATGAAACTATAGCAGGAGAGACTCAGGTGGGAGCCCGGGAAGGACAGAACCAAGTTAAGCTCTGGGAGATGGTGTGAGGTGGAATCCGGGTGGGAGGAATAGTCTCCTTTGCTACATTTCCTAATGACGAAATGAGGGTCAGCGGTGGCCAGTGTCAGTGAGCGCCTGCCTCAAGGTGGGGGCGGCAACCTGGGAGGGGAGGGCTTCCAGGGCCCTGCCTCAGGCTTCATGCATGCCTGACTCATAGTGTATCGCAGTCTCTGACCTAACTGATGCTCAGACCACACTAGGGAGAAAAACAATCACATCTATGAAGGCTTGTTTAATTTGTTCTATTATAAATGACTGTTAATTCCATGACACGTGAATGCCTCTCACATTTATACCTCCAGCCCAGGTCTTCACTCAGCTCCACATGCATATATCCACCTGCCTTCTTAATGTCCCCACTCAGGTGTCTACCTGGCATTCTGCACTCAGAATGGCCAAAACGGGATTTGGATCTACACCCATAAAACATGCTCCTTCCCAGAAAATGGCACCACATGCCCCTGACTGGCTCAAATCTTCCTGGGCTCCCCTCTTTCCCTTCACATCTAATCAATCAACAAGTCCTGGGACCCCTTCTTGCCCCAACACATCCTGAGCCCATTTCTTTCTTGCTCCTTCACTACCCACCCTAATCCTCACTCTTATCACCGCTCGCCTGGCCGCCTGCCTCTACACATGTGCTCCACACAGCAACCAGACAGGCTGTGTGAAATGTAAGAGCCTACCCCTCCCAGTTTCCCACTGTACTTAGAATACAATCCAGCAACACCCTTGACCTTTCGGGCCTGACACAATCTGCCGCCACCATCCTCCTTCCACCCCCCAAAACCCCCACAATGTTCCTGTCCCACTGGATTTCCTCCTGTATCTTGAACAGGACCTGCCACAGGACCTTTGCACCCACTGTTTCCTCTGCCCAAAGTGCTCTCTCCCTCCATCTCTGCTTCCGGTTTGGATCTCAGCTCCCTGCTCACACAGCACACAGAGCAGCCCCAGTCACTCAATGCCTCATCCATGCGTTTACACCCTCAGCATAGCACTTACTATCAGGCACTTAATTTTTATTTTTAATTTATCATCTAATTCTGCTCATGAAAGTGGAAGCTCCAGGAGAGACTGGAGTTCATCTTCTTTGGTCATTGTTGTATCTCAGCGACCATACTTGTGCCTGGCACAGAGTGGGTGATCGATAACTATTTGTGAATGAATGAGTTATTTAACCCTGGTGGGGTTTGTCTGAGAAGGCTTTTTGCCTGGGGTAGAAGCGTGAGTTCATGAATGTGTTTCCTGGACTGGCTCTTGTGTACGAATTGCAAGACTAATTAAACTCATACATATTTGTGGAAATGCAAATATAATTTTATTTACCAATGACTGTAATAAAGGTAAATGCTCCTTACTTAAACAAACAATTCACTTTGGGAATAAAGCTGTAAACAGAAGCAATAAATAAACACTCGTTATTGAGTGCTTACTGTGTATCCACCGAGTTTCAGGAGCCGGCTGTTCTAATCTTCCATCACGGTGTTCACACACATGGAGACCTCCTTGCGCCCAGACTCAGGGCTCAGCCACGGCAGGCATGGGCACTCTTCCCCGAGCCCAGGGCTCTTGAGGGCAGGCACTGCTCCGGGTCCTGGCTCTGCCATTTCCTTACTGCGTGGCCTTGGAATTTCCTTAAACTCTCTGAGCCTCTGTTTCTTTGTTTGCAAAATAGAGGTAGAAACTGAACCTTCCTCCTAGGTGAACTAGGAGTTTTAGATGAGATAGTACATGAGAATTCTTGGTATTGAGCCGAGCACATGGTAAATGATAAAGACATGGTAACCATTTTTCTCTTACCATTATGGTTATTACCATCATACAAGTCTATTGTAGATGTTTTACATATTCTCATTTAATTGCCACAACAGCCCATGCAGTCTGTGTTGTTAGTCTGATTTATGGGGTAAGAGCTCAGAGCTCAGGGACCAAAATGTCCGAGGTCATGGCCCAGCTCTCGGGTATTAAAACACAGGCCTGTGGACTCCAGATCCAGTGCTCTCCCCAAGGCACCCCTGCTGCCTCCCTTGTTCTTGGGGGAATTTGGTGCTAACAAGAGCCAACCTTCAAATTCCATTTCCATTTTAACCCGTGAGCAGCCCTAGTCACAGACTCTTCAATCCTGACTCGGACGTGCTATTCCTACTTACTTCTGTCTGACCCTTGACCGTGGTCTTTGAGCAGTTCCTCAAATCTTCCCAGGCCTGCCCCAGCCTCCAGGAGTCCCTAATTGTGCCACCCTGGACTCTAAATCCAGCACAAACTTCACATCAGAGGGTGACAGACTGTGAAACAGTAAGCATTCTTAGAGGTGATCAATTTTATCTCCATCCCCAGGTGAGAAAATGCAGATCTGGAAAAGCTCAGTGACTAAATCCAGTGGGCCTGAGGCCCTGTGGGGGGAGGTACAAGCTCTGGAGGACTTGGAGGTGATGAGGCTGCCACCACCACCGTTAGAGGCTTCTTGGGGGAGCAGGCTCTGGTCTGGGGGAAGCCGAAGGGAAGAGGGTGTACTGGGCAGGGGCCAGAGCAAGGGTGCAGGGATGGGGCTGACCTCGCAGGCAGGGAAGCGTGAGGAGAAGGGCAGCAAGGCCAGAGGGGTCTGGAGGCGAAGGCTTTTGACTTCTTTATCTTTCCCATTTGTTCTCTAGCTGCAATTTATTGCAGGCTTACCACATTCCAGGCACTATGCCAAGTGCTTTGCTTAGATTACTATATTTCATGCTCAAAATTCACCCACTTAGGCAGTTTATGTATTCCATTTGCTAGACAAGGAAACTGAGGCTTGCCCCGAAGGTAAAGTGACTTGCCCAAGGTCACGTAGCTTGTCGGTAGAAAGACTGGGGTTCGACCTCAGCACTGCCCAGCAGCCTCTGTGCTGCATCCAGGGCCCTCCACCTCCCCTCCCACTGAATGGCTCTGGGAGGCCTGGGGAGCCACAGAAGGGGCTGAGCGGGGCGATGACTCCAGGGGCTGGGAAGAGAACGGCCTAAACCATGTGACAAAGAACTTGCACATAGTGTATTACCAGATGGGTTGGTTGAGTGTAGGTGTGGGTGCACAATTCTGTGTGTCTGAGTGTATCAGTGTGTGAGTGCATGTGTGTGTCTGTATGTCTCTGTGTGTGAGTGCATCTGTATGGCTGTGTGTGTGAGAGCATCAGTGTTTGTGTATGTGAGTGTGTCGGTGTATCCATGTGTGAGTGCATCTGTGTGTTGGTGCAACTCTGTGTGTGTCTGTGTGTATCTATTTGACTGTATCTGTGTGTGTGTGTGTGTGTGTTAAAGTGAAGTGTGTGAGGGCAGGAATGTGAGGTTAGGAGACCAGGACCCACTTCTCACTGGTGGGGAAGACAGGTCCATTCTGGCAGTTATGGAGACAGCCTAAAGAAGGGTTTTATGGTATAAACACATGGTCCTGGTGGTCTGGGAGGTCATTCCCCTGGGGACAAAGACCGAGCCTTGGGGGCCATGAGCCAGGCACAGGAAGTTAGGGGACACTGGGAGGATGTCCAGCTCTGAGGCAGGAGGAAGCCACAGCATTCTTACAGTCTGGACTGGACACTGACCATGGGGCTGGGGGCAGCTGTGAGGGAGCTCCGGGAACCAGGTGTTGGTGTGCGTGGAGGCCCCTGAAGTTGTTCGCTAACTGCAGAGTCCCTGGCCCATCTTCAGCAAATTCCAAGGTCTGGGGCAGAGGCCAGGATCTGCATTTCTCACCAGGTTGCCAGGATCCTGACACAGGTGTCCTGGGAATGTCTAGGGAGCATCAGGATCCAGCCGAGGCCGCAGGGGGATAAGCAGGCTTCACCCAAGGGCTCTGTGTGCCTGTGAGGTCCCTGCTGAGGACTTCCAGGCAAAGCAAAAGTGTCAACCCAGGTTTGAGCAGAGGGTGCTGACCTTGGAGGCCAGCACCGCCGAGCCTCCCGGTGAGTGAAGGAAGTAAATGTTAGATCTGTGCCTGCGACCCCACGACCCCTGAGGGCAGGTAGGACTGGCTTTCCTCCTACCTCCACCAAGGAACAAAATGAGCTCAAGCTGGGTCCAGCTGAGAGAGGGCCCGCCTTTTGTGTCCCTACCCAGGAGCCGGACCAGCCTCCCAGTGGCCCAGAGAGGAGGCAAAGGACTGGGGTACCTGTAGCTAGGAGGCAAAGGAATGGGGCTGGGCTCAGGGGGTCTGTGTGCCTGGATAGACCCAGGTGGGCCGAGACGCAGTCAGCCAGAGAGCATTTTCTGGGGGCCCCCTTTGCACTGCCCTCAGGACATGCTGCTTCCAAGAGATGCCTCTGGCCTTGCTGGTCAGGTTGGAGCACCATCTGCTCCCACCTGGATGGAGGCAGTGGCGAGGGGGGCTCTCTCTTCCCATAGCTGCTGCCCCCCAGGTCCCTCTGTCTCTGCCTCGGTCTCTGTGTATTTCTCTCTCACTCACACACACACACACACACACACACACACTCACACACACACACATGGCTCTGCACTTCCTGTTGTCTCCAAAGGGAGCCGGGTGTTCAGGGCTACCTTCCGGGAAGTTGAGGAGCACCGACCCGACCCCCTCTTCTTCCGGTCTCCCAGGGGAATCTGTGGGCAGAATGTGAGAAAATGCCACAGATGGCTCAGCCGTGCATATAGGAAAGCAGGAGGTGTCTGGAGGACACCGTCTCACTCAGTGTCTCCCTCAGCTCGGCTGCCCCCAACCACACGTGTGTGGAACCCTCTCTTCTCACAGACCTTTCCCACACTCCTCTCCCATACCTGGCCAGAGGCGCCTCAAAAGACCCACACTCCACACATTGGCAGAGAACCGCAGGAGTGCCCACCCAGGGCGTTGGACCCATTTTTCTGCTGTTTTACACAAGCACTTGGTAGAAAATCTAGTCATAGATGTACACACAATCTGTCACTTAAAAACTGGCCCACGGGAGCCCATTACAGCTCCCACACGGCTGCCTGCATTCAGCATGTATGAGCACACACATTCACCCCTCTCCCTCCCCGAGCCCTACCGGCTGAGATATTCGTGTGCTCACGTGGCGGGGGTATATGTGTGCACGTGCACACACACTATGCACAGACACACGCACTGTTCTCGGAGCAGCCGCAGGGAGGGGCGCCACATCCTGGGCTCTGCTCAGACCCAGAGCGTTAGGAAATGGGTGTGAGAGAAACGGCGGGGCTCACCTGGAGAGCGAGCCCCAGACCAGGGAGCTCAGGCCTCGGGGAAACCGAGAGCCCTAACTGTTCCTGCCCGCCCTTTCCAGAGCCAGAGCAGAACACACGGCTCTCCTACAGCTGACACACACACAGGAGCCCCACGACACCAACACACTCATGCATGCTCACCGGAGACTCACAGGACATGTGTGGCTGCAAAATATAAGGAGACAACATGCATCCACACGCCATGTGCCGGAAGCAGAAGCCAAACACTCACAGCCCTCTCTCTGCCACAGTCCCCAGCACTGCCCATGAAGCCTCACCCCTCACAGCCCACCAGCACCGCATGCATGGGGGATGGGCGGCAGGCACGCCACCCCAATGCCACCCCACAGCATCTCCTGTCCGGCACCCAGGGCTCAAATCCACGCGTGACAATGCAGGCCTGCCCCGTTTTCCCAGAAAGCGTCAACCTCCAAATGGTCGGCTCAGCCTTCAGGTGGAGGATATTTAGTGAACTCATTCCCAGGTCCTCAGGATTTTATTCCAAAGAAAAGATAACACTAGGTTTCCTGTTCTCTGATGAGCTTTTTGCCATTGCTAACACTTTGTTCGCTGTGTGTGTGTGTTTTCTCTTAATACACATGTACAGGGCCGCTTTCTGTGCCAAGCCTGAGCCAAGTGCGATCCCATGGGCAGCAGGGGCTCCAAAGGCTGGGGGCAGGCTTGGGTGGATGGCAGGGGACGCGGTGTGCAAAGACATTCTTGCTCTGAGCCAGAGTGAGGCAGTCTGAACGCTGGCCTCCAGGACAGAGTCTGGCCGTAAACCTCCAAGTCTCCTCTCCTCCCTCCCTTCCCATCACCCTTTCCTGGAGGCACCTCTTCTGCACACGGGCCTGGCTTTACCTATAAGAGGTCTAGCCATAGCCAATGCGTGGGACTGAGGGGCCCCTGGAAGGCCTGCCCGAGATTTCTCCAGGACCTGCCTTCGGTTTTGGTCAGATGAGCAGAAATTTGGCCAGGATCCTGTGGGTTGACGCAGAAGGGAGATTGCAGAGGGAGCATTCTCAGCAAACACCTTCTGTTTATTTGTTTATATCTAATGAGATTTGGCCCTGGCCATTATGGGGCTCGGGCCAAACAAGTATGAGTGAGAGGACTTTTGGCCTTTGGCCTAGGACTGAAAGGTGAGCTGAGGGACCCACTGTGGCCCCTCCATGCCTCCAAGCTTGGTTCCTGTCATCCTTTTCTCCAAAGCAGCTGGTCTGACTTCTCCTTCTAAAGAGTTTTATTGCTAAATTGTGTCTATGGCCTTGTGGCTATTTAAGCCTTGTTAAGGAGTGGTGCATGAGTGAGTGTGCATCTGTGTGAGTATATGCCTCTATGTGTGTGCGTCTTTATGTGTGTCTGCATGTACTATGTGTATATAGTATACACATTGTGTTCATGTGTATCTGTATTTTTGAGTGTGTGTGGCTTGTGTATATGGGTATCTGTATGAGTGTCCATATTTGGGTGTGTTCCCATGTATATCTACTGATTTGTGAGTGTCCCTGTATGTCTGTGTACATGCATGTCTGTATGTGGGTGTGTCTGTGAGTTATTTTTGTGTCTGTAGTGTGTGTATATGTGTGTCCATGTTTTCAGAGCCTTCATATAAGACAGTGTGGAATGATTTAAGAAAACATTAGGCTATAATGTTGCAGGACTTGAGTTTCCCCATTTGTAACATGAAGGAGATGGAAGAGACAACCTTTTTATTTACTTCCATAAAGGGAGCTGCAGTCATGGACATGTGGTGGGCTTGAGAAATGACAAATTGTGGTGCAAATTCTGGCTCAGTGTCTCCCTAGCACATAACCCTCATCGAGTTACTGCTCTGAGAGTTCCATTCCCTTGGCATTCAAAGGCACACTGGGGCATCTCTGTCACAGTTTTGTCGTGAGGATTTGATGTGATACAAGAAGCGTGAGCCCTGTGTGTGCTGTGCAGTAGGTGCTTTGTCAGTGTTTCCTCCTGTCCATCTTGGAGCCCTAATGCCTCGGGTGTCCTATTTCTTAGTGAGCAGGACTGTCAGAGCTCCCTGTGGTCTGCTGGGGGTGCTGGCAGTTAATACATGACAACGACCCTGGAGAGTTTAACCTTTACACTGTGTTTTTCCTCCTCTCAGATCGTGACATCCCACAATGACCCTAGAGGTGAGATGAGCAGGTGTCATTGCAGTGATTTGAGAGAGGAGAAAGGTGAGACTGTGAGTGGTGTGGCAGTGCGGGGCGAGGACCCACTTCAACTTTGAACGAGATGCAGTGCATCCTTGGTGTGCTACCTGCCACTGTAGCAGACAGTGTCCAGGGGGTTAAACATTGCCCACTCCGAGAGGTCCTTGTGAGGACCCATGCCCCCGAGAACGGTCAGGTCCAGACTGGAGGAGCCCTCCCATGACCCCCAGATGCACGCCGACCATCCCCTGAACAGATGCGTAAAATCAGCTCTTAGCACAGGAATTGTGGAAGAGTAATTTCACTAAGGTGCCCAGCCACTCCCAGAGCCGAATCGGATCCCCCTGCAAGAAGCACTTTCCTCCTTCCCCCTAAGAGTCCAGGGTTTGGACACACAACGTCAGATTCCTTAGCCTCATCACCCACTTTATTTATAACATTTGACTCTAAGTAGTGCTTGCCGGTTTCCCCAAATTCAAACCACTGCCGAGCGGCGCAGCCTGGCCTACCGACAGGAGAGGAGATGACAGCCTCGCGGCACCAAACGGGTCCAGTCCCCGGGGGGATGTCTTGCAAGGGGGTGCACTCAGATGCACTCAGTTTCACTTTGGACAGGTTTGTGGGGGGAAACCTCCAAATGAACCATTTCTTAAACTATGGCTGCCCTTTGGTCCGGGGCTGCCCGTCAGGCCAAGCCCCAGGAATCTGCTTGTCTGGTGAGCGGCCTGGGCTCTGACCCTCGGATGCGTCCGCGGGCGCTCCCGGGCCGGTTCTGAGCCTGAGCGGCGGCTCTCTTGTATCCTGGCAGGATGGGACCAGGTTGTAATTTTCCTTCGTGATCCTTTTTCCATTTTTCTTTACAAAAAAGGAATCAACTGTACCTGGTTGCAATAGGGATAAAAGTGGTCATATACAAGAAAGCACTTTATAGATTAAAATGCTGTGTAAATGGAAGGCATACTATAATACAAATGAACAGATAAATAACATCTGTGATACAGTATAGAAGATGCATGGCTTGACTTTAAATGACCCAAACGCCTTGGTTCATAGTTTATATAGGTGTGGTGTGTAATATGGCTTAACTGGATACATAATGTGGTGTATAGTATGCACTGTGATCCATAGAATTATATAATATCTTACGACATATCATATTCCTAGCACAGAGGGAAGTAGAATAAAAATCAGTCAACATTAGGCTATTTTGGCATTCGAAACACAAGCTCCAGATTTGTGATTTTAACAGCTGAAGCTGGGAGGGAGAGACTAAAAATACGTGCGAATGGGGACGATATCTCCATCGACCAGCAATGCGGCCCGCTGGGCGGGGGGGATCGTGGGAAGGCAGAGCTCCCAAGAATAGGTCTGGGGAAGGGGAGCAGCGGGGAGAGGTTTCTCGGGAGGGGGTGTCGCACTCCGCAGTGATTGTCCCTACTATTTATGAAGCCAGATGAGGAGCTATAGGGCTTGCGGTAGCCCTGTGTCTGCTGATTAGCTAGAGATTATATTGATGATGTAATAAAAATTCACTTTGTCTATTAAGTTTCACCAGAACAATCAAGAGAGATTAGATAAAAATCAGAGGAAATGAATAATAGAAAGGAGGAGGAAAACCACGAGCCTCACTCGCTGCCATGGTCCCCGTCTGCCTCCCCTTTTCCTGCCCACACTGGGGCATGAACCGAGAAGCCCCTACCCCAGCACCCGTGAGACGCTGAACTGGAAATGGCCCCTGTGCTGGGCTGCTCTCAGGGAGGAACTTGGCACTTCCGATACGACGCTGGGATAAGTTTACTGCCCACGCTTAACATGTGATTAGACCTTTGGCACGGCCACCTCCCGGTGTGCTGGCTGTGCTGGGAGATGCGCAGGGTGACCAGGCTCTCGGCTGCCTGGGTTCCCCTGGTCCTGCAGTCTGGGAGGTTGAGTTCCATGTCTGCAGTGGCACAGATTTAGTTAGGCCAGGCAGGCCCGTGGCGCCCTGGGTAGCCAGAGGCCTCCCAGCCCCACAGTGTCTCCCTCTGGCTTCACTGTGCTGGAAATTCCTCTATCAGAGATGTTTCTTCAGGTTACAGCCCGGGCTCTAAAAGGTCCCCGTATGAGGCACGTGTCACCAGAAATGGTAACACATTTATGTCCATTAGCCGCCAGGGACACATCTGCCCAGTTTGATTTGTCAGATCAGCAAGGGGCAGGGCTTTGAAAGGAAAGGAAAAGGAGGTCATGATGTTGGGGGCTATTGTCCTGGGAAGGCTGGGAGGTCTGGGAGCATGGGGGCTTGGGGTTTGGGGCCTGAGGACGGCGGGGGGAGAGTAGAAGAGACTGGATGACAGTGAGCTGGGAGGGTCATGGACCCCCTCCCTCCCGGGAGTGCAGTTACTCCAGCCCCCCCCCCCACAGCCCAGTGCTGCTCCTCCCTGGAGAAAGCCCGGCCGAGAAGATGCCAGGGGTCAAGCTCTATGGAAGGCCGAGAAGAAGGGAGTTCCCTCCTCTAAGGAGTCAGCCACAAAACATCCTGTGTTTGCGGCCCCGAAATTCAGCTCATCTCTTACTGTTCCTCTGGGCTGGGTTTCCCTCCCAGGTATGGGAGAGGCACCTCGACTGCTCCCCTGCAGTAAATGGGCTGCCCAGGGGCCTGGCAACCTTGCCAGGGTGCGCTGTCCACACTGGGAGCGGTTCTTCCTAGGATCTGCCAAGATCCTTCCAGCTTCAAGACCAGTGTCGCCCTAGGAAACACTACTCCGGCTTCGTCCCCGCTGCCTGGCTGCCTCCAGCCACTCCTGAGCTGAGGGCTGGCACAGAGGAAGGGCAAGGGCAGAGGGTATGGGGAGATTCTAACGTCCAGGACCCCACAGTTCATCACTCGGGACATTCAGCTGAGTGAGCCTGTGGGGATATTATGGATGCCTGCCTTGGTGACGGGGAGCATGGACACAAGTTTAAATATTCTGTGAGTAATTTCGTCAGCCCAAGTGGGCTGCAGTTGGGACAGCTGAAGGACACTGCAGCCCCAAAGCAGGTGAGGCCAGCCCTGGCAGGTTCTGTGCCACTGGCTTCCTCGGCCATATCTGCAGCCCATTCACCTACCCCTGACCCCCACCTCTTCTCAGCCAGGCTGGTGGTGGGTCGAGATTTATTCAGAGTTAGAAATTCCTTTGTCCACCAGCCTGAGAATAAGACTTCACTGCAGTGGGACAAAACAAAACATAATGGAATGAAACGAAACAAAACAACCGGTCTTGTCAGCATTCCAGACTCCCTGTGCTCTTTCTCATGTGCCCGCTTTGGCTCCTGCCCCCCACCTCCCTGGCCTGCCCCTTCTGTGGGAGCCTGTATCTCTCTCTGAGTACTCCGATTTTGGGATTCCTTCATTCCCCACATGGGACATTTGCATTGAATAGTTTTATATTTGTGGGTTTGCTGCTGTCTGTCACAGGCAGTTATTTCATGGTGGTGAGGGTGTCACCTTCCGAGGAGAGACCTTGCACATGAATCTGGGACCCCTTGAGGGAGGTCCCTATCTGCCCTATCACACCCAGGGCTTCCCAGTGGGGGGACATGGTGCATCTCCCCCACAAAACTGTAATGCCCCATGTTCTCTGCTTTGCAGAAACCTGCCCTGCACGGGTGGGGGGGTGAGTGTGGGACCCTGCTCTCTACGTGGGGTTGGTGGGGAGGGTGTCCCAGAAGCCAACTGCAGTTGGGTGGACACCGCCGCGCTGCTCTTGCAGCAGCTCAGCCGGCTTCTCTGCCTGCCTCTGCCTGCTATGGGGACGCTCTCCTCCCTGTTGTGTGGCCTCCACTGGGCACCAGCCTTGTAAGCACTGGCTCAGCTGAGATAAGTCAGAACATTTAGATTTAATGTTTTGCCGAGAAACTTGAGCAACTAGGGAGAAACAACCAAAGTGTCAGAAACAGACAAGGGGTGGGGGATCTTGAGAGCTCCTGTGTGCGGCCTGGGGCCCTGTTCCTGCTGGCTCCCGTCCCGGTCTGCCACTGTGACCGGGTCTGCCAAGTGGTCGCTCACTGCAGCCTAAGGGCACGCTCCCCCTGCGCTGAGACACTCCCTGCAATGTGGACTTCTCTCCTTTCCCTGGGGACCCACTCAGCTGCCTGGCCCCTGGCCTCACTTTTTACCCCTCATTCCAGTGGATTTTTCAAACTTGCCCAACACGATTATAACAGAGTTCACTCTAAAATAAATCTAATAATTTACTTATTGAAATAAGATGAGAATAAAAAGGAAGGTCTTATGTTTTAATTAAATTTTTTTAATTGGAAGTAAAAATGAAGCCTTGAAAGAAGCCAGTGGTAGCTCTCCTGCTCTGTGCCTCTCTTTCTGAAGACTGGCTGGATTTAGGTCGCTGCCCTGAGGCCTCGGCTTGGACTGGGGGGTGGGTGTGCCAATTTTTCACTGACTGATCAATCCTCAGCCCGGGTCTGTTTCATCAGGCACAGGGTTGTAGGTGTGGAAGATTTTGGTGCCCCAACATGTGGAATTAAGAATAAAAGGAATACTAAATCATACACTGTTTATTCATTTTTGAAACAAAACAAAACTCACATTTGTACTGCAGCTACAATACAGTCTGGATTTTCTCATTCTCATTGCTTGTTTTGTGGGTCTCTGCTGGTGGCCCAGGCACAGGGTGACTTGTCCAGTGAGGGGTGTGGCCCCAGGTCCCACGCTGCCGGCTCACGTGGGGTGGGTGGGGGGCAGGGGGTTCCCATGAAGAGGAGGAGTGAACTGCCCTGACCCCTAGGGGTGCGGGAGAGGTTTGGTGGGCCACTCCTGGATGCCTACCTTAGGCGGCAGCAGGAGCAGCATTTGGGCATCAGGGGCCCTGGCTTGAGTACAGGAAGTACCCCCTGTCACCGTCAGAGGGCAGGCGATAGCCCTCCCACACTCACTGTCTGGGGTAGGAAAGGGTCTAGAGGAGGGGCCTGGCTTCTGGGCTGCTCTAGTGTTCCTAGACCCAGATTTGGGGCTGAGGAGGGGACGGGGCACTGTGGGGGGAGGATGGCCTCAGCAACGGATGTGCCCTCCCCATGTGCCCTCTGTGGCCATGCCCAGCCTGTGACGTGTTGGAAGCAAATTCTGAGATCTGAGAATTGTCCCAGGTGGTCACAGGGGCTGGGGCTCAGCTAGAAAGACTGAGCCTTTGTCACTCTGGAGGGAGTACAGAAAGTGGCCCAGACCCTTGGTCTGAGGGCTGCATGTAAGCCCCTGTGGGGGACTCTGAGTGTGCGTGAATCGTGAATCGTGAATCGATGGGACAAGCTTGCTCCCTGGCAGCCTTGGGGTGGGAGGTTGGGGGTTGGGGGAGGCAGATCAGGTTAAGAAAGGATCAGGTGTGGCCTGTTTGCTGAGGCCTAAGTGCTCCCCTATGGGAAGGGGAGCCCCCGGCCCTGAGAAGCCTCATCTCACATGCCAGCCAGAGGCAGCATTTCCTCGCCCTCCTTCACAGTCAAAGGCATCTCCCCTGCTCCTTAGCAGCCCCTCTACTATCATCCATCATCACCCCTCCATGGGGCCTGGTCTCCAAGGCAGGCTCCCTTCCAGCTGCCTTAACAACAAGCTCTGAGGTCAGAGAAAAGGAATGATTCAAAAGCTTACTGGGCTGTCCTGGCCAGCCCTGTTCCCTCTCTCCCTCTCTGAGTAAGCCCCCAGCCACTGGGGTTCTCGCCTTCCTTCTCCTTCCTCAGAACAGCCTGCCAGGTGTTGCCCAGGCTGCCAAAGAGGCTTGGGAACATCTGGAGCCGAGTCTTCAGAGGGTAAGGGAGGGAAGGATCGGGGTGTGCCTGGAGGGAATTCCAAGGCCAAGGACCCAGGGCCTTCCCTTTCCTTCCCACTCACTGTGACTGGAGGTGAGCCTCAGTGAGCAACAGTTTTCTGAAGTCCAGAATATTCCTGCTCCCACCAGCAATGATGATGGGGCAGGGCCCTGAGGGGCTGCCTCTGCTGGTCCCAAGAACCCAATCATAGTGGTTGATTTGATTAGATGCTTCTCCTCCTGGGACCCCTAAGTTTTAGAGTACACACTGGCATCTCCTGGGGCCAGAATCTTCTCATAGAACTAAGAATGCTGCTTCAGGCTTATGCCACCCCCTCGGAGACAGACCTCGTCACACAGCGGGTACAAGGATGCTCTCTGTGCCTCATCCGGTGAGACCAAACCAAGCCAAGTATTGATTTGAGAGAGAGATACGGATATGTTGGGTGGATAATGGTTAGGGGATCCTGTTTCTTTCTTTTCCTGTTCAGAGAACACCTCTCCTCTGCCTCACCCCACTGGGAAGCAGAGACCGGATGAGAAAGAATGTTGTCATCGGTCACCCAGGCACACCTCCATCCCCCTGGTCTCCTTCCAGGAGCTCAAGACCATGAAGCCTCTGGGAACAAGGTCCCCCTCTCCCACCACAGCGAGCACTCCCAACATCTTCGCCTCTCCGTATATTCTTAGAACCAGTCAATATGATTAATTTTACATGGGCATAATTTCCTGCTGTTGCCGCGGAGTCCTCCCTGCCTCACCCATCAGCAGCGACAAGATACAGTTTCTGGTTATATTGGTCAACCAAGATATTGATATTATTAATAATGGATATCTATATGCTGACCTTTGTCCACACAACTGAATCACTCTGGGCTGGCTGTCACATTTCTTTAAGAGGTATTGATAAGCCCATTACTGGAAGGGCATGTACAATCTTAGGTGTGTGCTTTTCACTCACCTTCAAGCAGCTCCTGTGAAAATCTACCCTGGTTGGTTGAGCTAGCGTGGGTACAGTGGTGAGTGCAAGAGAAAGCCTGTGTGCAAGTGCTTGTGTGGTGAGTGTGTGTGTGAATACATGTTAGGAGAGTGTGCGTGGGAGTGTGTGTATAAATGTGTTTGTGTGAGTCTGTCCTGAACACCGGCCCTTTTAGAGCTGATCAAATAGTCAATTAGAGCATTATAGGGAGGTAGCAGAATCAGAGTTCCTACAAATACACTGTGATGTAGTGTTTGATCTTTAGATGCCTCTTGTCTCCTAGGACTTGCACAGGAGGCTTGGCTTTATAAGGATATTATTAGGTTGATGCCTCGTTCTCTCAATGTACCTGCCAGGCAAGAGACAGTACTTCCTGGGAGCAGTCTGACCAGAACTAGCCATGGGGCGGTGTGCTGAAGGCCATGTTGCAAACTTGTCCTTGGGGGCATGCTGCTCCCAGCCTCAGCCTCTTTCTCTGCATAGTGGCAGCGGTAAACCCTGCTCTGCTTTCTTAAGGCCAGAGAGGGGAGGTCGACTTAGCTCAACCTCTCAACCTTCTGCATTGAAACTTGCTGTTGTGAGAATGCTTGCCACTCCATAAGCCCTTGTCATTTATTACATTGGGGGTGTGACCTGTTGCCTCTTAGTAGGGTTCTGTGGGCAAATGAACACTTTGTGTGTTCACATGTGTGTGTTGCATAGGCATAGAGATATCATTGCTACGTCTCTGTGACTGCTGCCTACCTGTGCGGACGGTGGTGTTGGGGACAGTGCTTCTACCAAATTGGTCCACAGTGATCCATTCCTGTTTGGACTGAGACACGCGCCCTTGTCGGGGGAGACTCCTCATTCGGCCTTGTAAAGGGAAGCCAGCTAGCTACAGAGATCTTTTGGATCCTCAGACATAGTGTATGAATAAACCAGACATGGATTAATTAGGTGTGACTGCATCATTAAATTAGAATAATGAACAAACAGCCACGTATGGCATTCAAATCTGCCTAGAATGACTCCAAGGGTTGCTTTCAAGTAAGTCACCTGTCAGTTTGTAGGTTTTGGGGACTTTGGAGAGTGAGGTTCCTGTCATACTTTAAGAAGTGGATTCGTTAGGCACCACCCACCCCAGGTGAGAACCATCCTTCACTGGGCACTCAGACTCCACAACTAAATCCAAACAATGGCTTGGTTCAATACAGCATTATCTATGCACGCTTCAGCTGCAAGCCTTTCTCAGGGTGAAATACGACAGTAGCACAGGTGCTCAAGAAACAGGAGGGGGAAGTTGAGAGGTGTAGGCAGTGGATGTGAAATGTATTGATCCATAATATTTATGTGGATGTGCACATCGGTGCTTGTGCATGTGCACACACAAACACATTCACACAAACACTGTTTGCATTTCCATGACTGCTTTTTTCTTTTGTTGACACTCCCCATTTCAGCCAGATAGATTTGAAGGTGAATCAAGTCCCAGTCATGGAATTTTAGAAAGAGCTGCTGAATAGCAGCCCCTTGCCCTAAGCAGACAACACCCCTCACAATCCCCACCCTCGGACAGAGCAGCTATGCAGAAAGAATTATTGTCTTTAGCAAAGAGGAGGATGCCAACAGCTTAGAGAGAGGAAAGAAAATGGGAAGGAAGGTCGTTTGCTGGGCCAGGGAGCTGTGGGATAGCCTAATGCATGGGGGCTTTGTTAGTAAGATCTGTTAAGTATCTAGAAACCTTTGATCTGGAGATGCTCTTAACAAAGGTGATAATTAATTAAAGCTGAGTGTATTGCAATAAAGTGACATCATGTGAGTTGATGTGCTGTCCAGAACTGGTTTTTGGAAGTGTCGGTCATTTAAACTCTTGGAGGACGGCTCATTATCAATTTTTTCCCCTGAGCTTTGATCAATATTCTTAGCTGTTCCATCCTCACGGAACCAGAACTACATCTGTCTCCAGGAGGGCACCCATTTATTTACATCTTGCAGTTGGCCACGTAGGATGTGTTCCTGAGCTGAGCTGCTGGGAATCGCTCCATTTGAGATTGTTCGTCAGCTCACGATGGAGGGAAGATACAGGGGAGAATTAGAGAAGCCAAATGTAGAGCAGGTGGAAGGGGAGAAGCCCTGTGAATGTGTGGTCCTGCAAACATCCCTTTCTACTCAAAGAGGGACTCAGAAAGGAGGGCAGTTACCCCGGGCCTGCTCTCCTGGCTGCTTTGTTGGTTTCTGTGGGCAGGGCTGTGGCTCGGGCTATATACCCATTCAGGGCCACTGAAAACTGAATGAGCAGAGAAGTATGCCCTTAGGGCAAGCACATCAAGTCTGAAAATTCCTCTGCCGCCATTTCTGCCCCTATCATTGTCTTTCTGCCCTGGCATCTTTAATTCCACCCCTGTGTTGCCAAGTGGAACATAGACCTTCCTCTTCAGTTCTCACTCTGGGTTTGTGAGGGTACTTTAATGGCAAGAGGAAGGAAAAGAGGGAGATGCAGGATCATAAAATTGTACAACTAAGTTGGGAGGCTCTCTTCCCCTCCCCTAGGTTATTTGGCTAAGATTGGATGCTTTCCATGACTCTTGGAGAGTCTGTGTATTTAAAGGCAGAAAAGGCAAAGGTAAAGGGTGTGGGGTGTGGGGTGTGGGTGTGCAAGATTTTCTGGTAGAAAGTCCAAAACATGGGAAGCGGGATCCCTGCCACACCTTGCTTGCCTTTAGGGGAGATGCAGCATTCTGCTTGGAGGGCTCAGCTCGACTCACTTGTATGTGTGTGTGTGTGTAAACACTATAACAGAAAGGTAGGGCTGGCATATCAAGAGGCAGCTGGGGGGAAGGAAAAGCAGTGGGTGGAGGGAATAATCTCTGCAGAGAGCTGGGTTCTGGCTCACCACTCATTCCTGGATGGGAGGTCAGTTCTAAAATGAGTCCATAGGTGGGCAGAAACAAGCAAACCTTCAAAAGGTTATGGGGGGAGGGGGTGGAACCCTCCCTCAAACTTGAACTTCTGGGTGAAGATATCAGACAGATAAAAAAGAGCACATCTCCACATTGGAACTGAGATCATTGACAAATCCAAGCCAGGAGTTCTGTGGTGGAGTGAGTATAGAATCACAAGGACAGCGTCAGTGTACCCAGATTCTCTCCTTTTCCCCATCAACCATCTTCCTGATCATGCATATAGCCTTCAGGATGAAATTACCCCTAACATCATCTCCATGCCACTTGCATTTGTCATCTCTTCTCTACAGACACACACACACACACACACTCACACACACTCACACCAACACCCACACAGGCTGCAGCATCTTCCCTTCCTCAGTCCTCCAGTACCCACAGAAACACACAGATTTTCACACTCCCTAGCTCTTCTCTCTGCATGTCACATGGGATTTCCCTTCCAAGTTCAGAAGCTGCTGCAGTTCCAGCCACTGTCGACCAATGCTCCCAGCATCCAGCTGGTATTTTGGCCCTACAACTCTCAGTTTTCCTTTTCTCCCCCATGATTTAGGGCCTCATTCTCTGTTGCATCTCCCTCTCTTCTATAGCTGGCCTACTTCAAATTCTGTTTAGTGAGGTCCCTCCTTGCTCAGTTGGGAACCAACCACATTCTGATGACATGGAAGGTGTGAGTTATGCAGTGTTTTCCTCAATCCTCCTGAGGCAAGTAAGACCAGCTCTCAACCAAGGAGGTGGTGTCTTGCATATCTTCTAAGGAATCACTCAGAAGCCCCTCTCCCATCCTGGTATATAACTTATAATGATGAGGATGCTGCTGCTAATCATAGTGACAGTGATGGCCATGTTCAAGTTGCTAGAGTGTGCAGAGATCACCAGGCATTAAGAATGCCCCTGGAAACCAGTGCTTTGAAAGCACTCTGATAAATCTACAACATGCCTGTGTGGGGGGCATATCTATGGCGTGCATTTTTGTAACTGTTTTCCTTTCAGTTGCTTTCAAGCTATGACTTCATTCAAGAAAAGCTTCTCTTTTTGTTTTGTTTTGTTGTGTGTTTGGGAAGCCACGAACATCCAGCCAATTGGAGCAGGTGGAGAGAGTGAAAGTATGCCAAGGGGGTTCTTTCACCCCAATCTAGAATTCCCATTAAAGCTGGGGTGGGGGGAAAGACAGTTAACATCTCCCTGTTGAATTGCAGGGAAATCTAGGCCAGCCCTGGTTTCCATATGTGTGGGCTGCACTTAGTCATGCTTGTACATGGGTGCATGTACGTGCTCGTGTGCATATCAGTTTACTCTGTGTGCTGGTTCTGAGGAAGTCTGTTTAAAGGATAAATGAAATTATGCACAAGCAGCAAATAACCACAAGTCTCTTAAATAAAGCAATCATTTCCCAGTAATTTTTCCTTTGCTCTTAAGTAGGATACTTATTCCTACCTGGGACTTGAAGTGTTTTAATATGGGGCTGTTGGTTTTGTTTACTTTAGCTTTGTAATGATGACTATTTCTTATTTTCTTTAGTGAAACATTTTTAAGAACATTTGTCTTCTTTTCTTATTACAGCTATCCCATTTTCTGTATCTCTTTCTCACAAGGCATATCTTTCTTTTAAAAACTATAGGTGTGTGCCCAGCCGTTCTACCAGTCTTTCCCTGGACAGAAATAAATTCTTATTTTTCAAAGTAATTTTTTAAAAAAGAAGTTTATCTTAATTGAACTGATACCCATGCGGATACTTCAGCTTCACTGTCTCTTAGATTCATTTGAAAACGGAAATCAGATAGAACCTCACTGGCTTTAATTCACCTATCTCAGGAAAAAAATAATGAGCCCTCTTAGCTAAAGCCAAGCAGTGGAAACTCAATGTCCTGAGAATTGTTACATCTTACATGAAAATACATGACATAATTCTATGAAGATGGCCACAAATCACCAAAACATAGTTGTAATCCTTGCCCTTTCCCTTTTGTCCAACTACACCCCAAATCATGGGGCTCTAGGCCTTTCCTAGTCAGATACTGTTGAACTGAGAGATTGTGCATATGGAGATGAGTATATTTTAAAGTGGTATAATCTCTAGTGTTCAGCCCACAGAAGGTTCCATTACTTTGTCCCCACCCTCCCACTGGATGCAGTGTGAAAGTATGAGGGGCTAAAGTTCCTGCAGCTGTGGCTCTGAGGTTGGAGCCCCCGGGACTGCCAGTGGACTAGAGTTTCCTCCCTGTAGCAGGGGAAAATCTCAATGCAGAGGGGTTACCCAGGCCACAGATGTGTTCTGACTGGTTAAAAGAGGGACTGTGATGTGGACTTGGCTGTTTAAAACTAAAATGCACTGCAGACTCCAGGAACAAGCACACATCAGTAGTAAGGGCTGTTTAAACCATTGGGGACAGTCCTATGTTTAGATTACATTAATTCATAAATATTATACTAAATACCACTTAGACTTAAATGACTTCAAAGATAACGCATTATAATATGGCTATCCAGAGAGCACTAGTCTTTATGTCTCCTAGTAACTCAGTCTTTGCTGTTTTTTATCCTGCTAGACAAGACCAAAGTTATGAATGGATTGTGGGCTTCATCGTGTGTGATCCGGTGTGTATGTGTGTGTGCTAGCAGTCATGGATATTCGTGTGCATGCATGTATGTTCAGTCACTGACTCTGTTTGTTCTCCAGGAAATAAAAAGAACAAGAGGGAAATGAATAAAAAGTGAGAGAAGGGAAAAATTAGACTAGTGGGTGGCACGTTCCTTCCTTCAAGGGAGAAAAATTCTATAGGAAGGAGCAAAGTTGGTCCTGAGCTCACTTCTGCTGCTACCCCAGGAGTTTGCCTCTCTCCTCTTTAAATCAATAGTACAGTCTTTCTCTTCAGAGTCTGGAAAAACCATCTTTCTCAAAGTGCTTCTAATGGGGGAAAAAGAACACTTAGAGTTAGCCGTGAGAGTTTGCATTAAACTGGGATTTCTTCTTTGGGTGTTATTTCTTCAAATTATAATCCTGGGCTTTTCCCCTCTTTTCTCTCTCAGCCTAACACCCAGATCTCCCCCTGCCCAATTGCTTTCTGGTCTCCAGGGGCTAAATTTACCTTCACAGTAATCACCCCAGTCCACAACTGCTATTTGCTGCCGCCCAGCCCAACAACGTTTCTCTGATACCGCGGGTTTGCTCCACAACACCCACCCACTCCCTCCTCCACAGACTCCCAATTTGACTGGAGTAATTGCCTTTTAAGGTTCACTCTACGCATGGCAGGTATTCCATTAACCCTTAGAACTCCATCCTTGTTTAGTTACCTGAAATGGCAGGTGGCCAACAAATGGATATCCACCTGAAATCGCATGCATTTAATTTTTACTTCTTTTTTATTTTCTTTTTTTGTTTAACCAATAAAATACATATGCCATCCACACTAGAGGCCACTATCCTGTGATGTTTCTCAATTTTATCCTAGTACAATTCATTAGAAGTTAGAAATTCAAGAAGGGGAGAGAAAGAGCCACAAATATGCCCTGAAACCAGGCTTAACAAAGGCATGTTTCTATCCCGAGCCTCGTGCTGTCAATTTAGAGTTGGGGAAAATCTAGAAACTGAATGGATCCCTTATTCTTGAAGCCTCATCATGCTTTTTGACTTAACAGTAATTAATCACCAATGGCAAGCGAGTAATTTTTTAAGGTGGCCGGAGGCTTATTTTATCAGGATTAGCTAATAAATCAGGCTATATCACTGAAGGAGGAGTTCAAACTCTTCTAGGACTGAATAAAACAGACCTCAGAAACTGTCTCATTTATTCAGCTCTTCCGGAGCTTCCAGGCACTGTTAGGGATACTGTGGCCCAACCTTGCCTGTAAAAATCTGAGGGAAGGAGAGGCAGGAAGTTTCATAGGAAAAAATATGTGCTCAGGCTCGGAAGGGTAAGCTGCGACAACGAGGCACCCAGCATGCCGGAGCCAGCGGGCCTGCCTGCCATGGACTGAGTCAGTTTAGGGGAAGAATTATTTAGAAAAAGAAGTTTTGCTCATCCTAGGAATCCTGGCTAGATATATGTATGAATATATCTGAAATGACATAAGTATATCATAACCTTCTCTACCTTCCTGATGCAAATGATGATAATTCCACTTCTTTGCCACAATATAAGGGAGTCCAAATAACATTAGAAACAGCGATGATACTAGCAAGAAGGGGTCATGAGAAGAAAGCAAGGACTATTGTTAAAGTTTATCTTCATTTGAAATAAAACAGCAAATAAAGTGCTCCAAACCACATCTCATAGGAAGCTCAGCTCTTCACAACTGTCGTTTGCCTCTGGTGGGTTCTTATTTTTTTTCTAAATTTAAAATCTCAAATAGTCACAAGAACTCATCATTAAGAAGGGTAAAGGATTTCCCTACTTATGCTTTTTAATTTTCATTCTTACAATTTTTAAATCTGAAGACATATTAGAATGACAAAGACACAAACATTGATTAGTTTCTAGGGAGCTTGATTGGAAAGGGAAAAACTACAAAGATATGGTTGATTTGGGGGGGAATATTATTTTAAACACTGCCTCCCTGTTCCACCTTTCCAGTTTCTTTTCTGAACATTTTCTCCATATTGGATAAAGGTTGGTTTCTCTTTCCATTACAGCCCCTACCCTCACCCCACCTCAACAAACCCAGTATATTTCCATTCTGCTGTTTTTGTGCTACTCAACATGCCATTAACTTTAAGATTTACTCCTCAGCAGGCAAGCTGGAAGATGCTAAAGCCAATAAAAACTGCTCTCTGGGACTCCAACTATGAAGAGTTTGGAGCTGTGCTTAGTATTCGGATGAAGGGAGGGCTGGAGAAGGAGGGAGGTTGTGATAGTGAAAACCACTGCTGCTTAGAGAGCCAGACAGCTCTGCGCTCTGCACCTAATGTGCCGGAGGATCAGCTCTGTTCATAGCCCATTTGTGGCCAAGGATGAGGCTGTTCTCTGTGTGTGGGTGGGTGTGCGTGTGCATGTGCGTGTGTGTGTTTTCATCATTAAAACCACCAGCTCTAACACAGCACCTTCAGTGGCTCTCCACACTACTGTTTATTAAAAACAGAATGTCCATACACATCCCTTACAAGTTCCTTAGACTGGTGCTTCTTCCATGCCTGACGATCAATCTCTCTCAGAAAGCATTTAACTTGCCCACACAGCTCCAGCCCTGATTAATCCCCGCTGCACATCCTATACATTACTGTTAGAGAGCAGAGCACTGGGCTAATTTCATCACCCACCAGCCACCCACACACATTCTACAACTGAACACATTTGGGGTTCTGCCTTGAAGATAATAAAACAAGGAGAAAACAGGCAGGCTGCAGATAATTCCCATGCCCACTTTCCTAAAAAGTTGCTGGGTTTTAATTCTTTGATTATTCTGTCTCCCCTCCCCCAAGCACTCACTAGCAATGATTGTTTCAAGGGAGAGAAATAATGTAGTATAAACCTCTCTGCATGGTGAGTTTGGGATAATTTAGGCTACACCCTTTAAAATGCATATCTTGCACACACAGATTTTTTTCCCCACAGCCCCACTTTTCTGAGAAGGGGGGATCATCCAGGCTTCCCCACTCCACCCAGGGGGTGGCTGCTTTCTTGCTAATTCTTGCCTTAGGTTTTGTTCCTTCTTCCTTCAAATATCCACCTTCCTCCCCACACTACTCACACCACAGCGGAATTGTTGAGGTACACTGCTAGACAGGGAGAGTTTACTGTTAAATTGATAGCGAAATAAAAATATCTCTGAATTTGTCACCTCTCTCCTTTTTAGACGGCTGCGCTCCTGCTACTCTGGCCCGGAGCGGAGGAGGAGACCACTGAATCTCATCTTAGTATTTTCAGCACCACGGCGATGGACAGCACCCTCGGTCCCCGGCCGGCTGCGCGCCTGCCAGTCTGCTGCTCAGTGTCCCGGGCTTGGCTGGTGCAGCTGTCCCCATCCCAATCATTCAAGTCGCTGTACCCAAAAAATGCAAGCCCCGCTTCCCCTTGATCCTCTCTCTTTCTCTTCATCTTCTGCTTCCGCTGCTCTCCCCACGGTAAGGCTTCTATCAGCTCCTTTCCTAAAACCCAGCCTTGCCCCAGCAAACAGCTCCGCACGCACCCCAGTCCTGGTCTCTGCTGCCCGAGCGCCTCCTTCCTCGGCGTCCGCCCGAGGCTCCCTCTCGCGCCGTCTCCCGGTTGTCCGTCGCCGCCGGCCAGCCCGCCCGCCCGCTCGCTCCTTCTCCCGGGCAAAGTTGGGAGGGTAAGGTGCACTCACCTTTGTGCATGCCTGTGAACCTGTCCTTCAGAACCGTAAGCTCGTAGATTTTGCCGAACTCCTCGAAGAGGGGCTTGAGGTCCTTCTCATCCAGGTTGCGGGGGATCTGCCCAATGAACAGCTTGATGGCATCGTGGTCCTTCATGGGAATGGTCGACGGGTTCCCCGGGCTGTGGCTTAATCCGTTCATGTGCCCGGCGCTGCCCGGACTGCTGCCGAGCCCGTTGGTACTGAGGCTCGCGTTGTCAGCCTGTCCGTTTGCTAACGTGGCCATCTTTATATACATAGAGAAAATCTTCTTTCCTTTTATTCTTTCTCGCTCGCACTCTCTCGCTCCTCTCCCTCGCAAGCTCGCTCGCGCTCACACACGCACACGCATACACACACTCGGGTTCTCTCCCCCTCGGTTTCTCTGTACCTCGCTCTCTGCTCTCTCTCTCTCTCTCTCTCTCTCTCTCTCTCTCTCTCTCTCTCTCTCTCTCTTTCTCCTCTCTTCTCTCTCGCTCGCGCTCGCGCTCTCTCTCCCCTCTCCCCCCTCTCTCTCTTCTCTCTCTTTCGGTCTGATCTGATTTTTTTTTTTTTTTTTTTTTACATTGAACAGACAGGATCTCTGTCCTTTCCGTTTAAACAGGCTGGACCGGTTCAAGTTCCCAGTCAGACCAGGGGTGGGGGCGGTGAGTGTGCGCTCACGAAGGAGGGGGACGCGGGGCCCCGAGAGGGAGCTATGGGCGGGGGGACTCCCGCGCAGCGGCGGGCGGTGGCCCGGAGCAGGGCGGCGTGGGGCGGTGCCGCCCCGCGCGCCTCCCCCGTCGGCGGCCCCGGAGAGCAGCGGTGGTACAGTCCGAGACGGCCCCCGGCTATAAATAGCGCCAGGCGCATGGCTCTTCGGGAGGCGCTGAGATTCCGGCGCGGCGGCCGCGGGGAGCGGGTTCCTGTTAGAAACAGGGCTGCTGGCCTCCTCTTTGCATTTTTGGGGTTCTTTTTGTAATAGCAGCAGGTGCAACTTTTTTGTATTTTAAAAACATAGGTTTTTCACTTTCGTGTGGGTCTGTAGGGGGCCGTTATCCACCGAGCTGTGCTCTATTAGGGCGCCAGACGGGCGAAGCAAAGGCAGGGATGGCGGGCGGGGCGGCGGCGAAGGTGGAATGGGCGCTTTTCTTTCCCATCTGGTTCCGTTTATTTATTTAAACTAGAAAAAGCCAGCCAGCTTGGAGGGAGTCCGCCCAGCGATCCGAGTGCTCATTGATCAGTGTCGAGAGAAAAAAAAGCTACATAAATATATATTATGTGGATAAATCTATAGACAAGAGCTCTCTTTCGCGCGCGCGCGCGCTCTGTCTCTCCGTCTCCGCTTTTTTCCTCCTCGCATTCCCAACCTGCCAGAGCAGCCCCAAATCTTCGCCCTCCCGCACGGCGTCTACCGCCACCTGAGCCACCTGGGAGGACGGGACTGGGGAGCAGTTGGGCCGCTTTGGGGGGACGAGGCGTAGAGATTCAGGGCCCGACCCTCGTTCCAGCCCGCCTGCGAAGGCTGGGGGTGGGTGTTTCCGTCCGGGACGGCCTCTCCCTCCCCGAAGAGCGGCGGCTGGTCCGGCAGGAGGCTGGCGGGAAGAAGGTAGGAGCCGGGTGCCTCGGCCCGCTCCGGGGAAGGTAGCAGGCTCTTGGCGCGGTGGTCAGTGAGGCAGAGCGAGGGACCAGCTTGATTTTGCCCTCGTCTGCTTAACTGGTTCAAATTGAAAAACAAAAAAATTGTTTTTTCTTAATCGACCATCAAAGAAATAAAGCCCCTGAGTCGCTCTTCTGGCTGAGGCTGGACCCAGACTTGCGCGCCGTGCGCTACCCCCACAGGCTTCGTTTGCGGTTCCTTCCGCTCCAGAGTGCGAGGCTGGGAGTCGCGTCTGCGGGCGAGAGCGAAGGGTCCGGCAGCCCAGCCTGGACTCCGCCGGGTTCCCCGCCAGGCCCGCCGGGGACAACATCGGCTGCGCGGGAGAGGGAGTGGCTGGCGCTGGAGCAGGTCCAAGCAGTCCCGCCTCTGGGGGTAAATGCTGGTGGTGAACTTGGGTTGGGAGAGCAGATTTTCATTTTAATGATATTAACCTGCACCCCACCCTCTCCCACAGTTGCTTTTTCCAGGACACTATCTTCTGGGCTTCAGAAGCTGGGCAAATTAAAATAACGCGCCGGTCCCCTGCGGGGTTGCCGGCAGAGCTGCTGGCCTGACCCTGGCCTGGCCCCCACCACTCCTTTTGGATGTTCTGGGTTTCTCTTTTCTTGCCTTACATGACGGTTACTAGACGATATGTTTGAAATTTTATTTAAAGAAATGAGACCCCAACTGCCGGAAAACCGAGACCAAGCCCGGCTGGTACAACCACAACGCAGAGCTCTCCAGCGCCAGGAGGAGGCCTGAGGAGGCCCCGAGGTTTACAGCCCCAGGCCCAGAGCCCACCTGGGACACCTCTCCTGGAGGATCCTGGGCCCAAACCGCACAGCAAGTACAATTCTGTAACTGTGGAACTTCATCTTTTCATTTAAGATTTTCCTGCCTTTGCTTGATGTAATCGTGTGTAAGTATAGTTGATTCATAACTTGGTTCCCAGGCTTACATTATCCAGTGTTATATAATGGCCTAAGAATCATCCCAGTTGATGGAATCAAACAGAAACTCACACAGAGAACCTCTCTGCCATGTGGCTGTGTGCTTGGTGTGCCTGTGACGTGCTGTGATGAGGAGCGTGTCCCTGGTAGGCACACGGAGGGTCCGAATGTGAGGCTTGGAGGTATGTCCTTATGTGTTGTCAGGGCCGTGGGTGCTTGTGTGGACGTAGTGGGCATGTGTACATAAGCCCTGCTTGTAGCCATACTCTGCTCCTGTGTGTGTACACACCAGGCTGAGACCTCCTCATCCCCTTTCTTTCAGGACAGATCAGCAGCCAATAACTTTGCCCAAAATACCTCCTCCAACATCACCGTGTGGCACTGGTGTTCACCACCCAGGATCTCACAACAGGAGTGAAATATATTTTCTGCCATAACAAGAAGTTTAGGAGAATAATTCCTACTTGAGGTCTGTCTCTCCCTGCCCCCCTACCTCCTCAAAGTGAAGCAAGAACAAGGGGGAGTGAAGTGAGCAAGCTGAGTAGGGCTGAGAAAGGAGGGACCTGCACAGAGAGCGATGGCTGAGGTTCACCCTCCACTCTTTCTGCTTCCACCTCAGGCCCCCTTTTAAGTAAATTATTCACAGGTGTTTCATTATTCATATTATTATTAATAATAATAGCCAATACATAAATAAAAGCAGTCCCTGGGCAGAAGTGGGTGAGAGTGGAGTTGTTAATGAAAGGGGGCATCTGGTTATTTCAGATGCCTGTGCAAACTCCGTATGGCATAGGGCCAACCCCCTCCGGGACTGTGCCTCTGCCCCTGCACCATGGCCCGGTCCCTGCCTCTCCACATGTGGATGGAAAGCGGTGGAGAGCCCCTTTTTTCTTAGGCATATGTTCCTCACCCTTCCATGTCTCCCACCTGAGGATGGCTTATTTTGGATTTGGGCTGTCTCTCCTTAGGGGTAACATTCCTAACCTCTCAAGTCACTGGCAGGTGTTTGGTAAAATGCCCCACCTCCCCCTAGATTGCTGGGGCAGAGGCAACCAGGACGCCAGGCAGGCCCCGTGTGACTGAGCTACCTTGTGTAAACAGCAGCAGAAGCAGCTTCTGCCAAGGCATTGATCCCTTAAAGGTACAGAGCTGAATCTTTTAAGCTACCACCTCTCTGTCACGGCAGAGTATTGGTGATAAAATAATACACACAGGTGACTCAAACTAATGCAATAAAAAAGCAGGACCCCTGAGAAAATTGGAAGACACATGAGTTAGGTTGATTCTTTGGTATTCTTACCCTTGATATTCTAGATAGACTTGAGTTTTTTTTTAACCTTAGATCATCAAACAGAAATATAATTAGGGAAAGATGGGGGCAAAGTATTACTGTGACATTTAAACAGATTTAAAACTTCTCCAAGTGCCATGTCAGGGCCACAATTATTCCTTTCACTGAGAGGGAGAAGGTTGGCAAATGGAAGTGGAAGCTGGAAACAATTGCTTCTCGTTTTCTCTCTGTGTTCGGGATTTACATTTTGTTGCTGATTCATTTTTTGGGGGGTGGTCAGGAAGCCCTGCGTGGTGTGGATCTTGGCTCAGCTGGTGTAGTTATGCAGGCCTCTCCATTGCCTCCTGCTCCTCAATGAGAGGGAGCCCTCTTTGTCCTCTGTTTCCCTCCAGCCGAGCCACCATCACTCTCCCTGGTCTACACCCACTGAGACACCTTCCACCGCCCAGGCTATGGCCACACACCCGCAGACCTGCTCTGGCTCTCCTGCCTGTGAATTGTTTCTCCATCTAGATTGTGCACTGGCAGGGGGGCAGGAACCTAGTAATCAGGCCCCTCCTCCTCCTCTGCAGTCCCTCTTGATGGGTGAGGTCACACAGTAGGTCTTCAAGATGGAGTTTCTAGACACCAAAGGCTAATCTGACTTTGTGGGGTGGGAGTGGGCAATGTTGTACTCATTCATCTGGACCCTAAGGATGGGGAGCTACAGGGCCTCAGGCAGACTCTCTGCCAAGAGTTCAGAACTCAGGATGAGCGCAAGCAGTTTAGGACACAGTGCAGTATAGCCTCTCAAGGCTGCATGGCTTGGCTTGGATGAATGCAGTCATTCTTACATTCATCCAACCCTTTCAGTCTCCTGCTGGAAGCAGCAAAGGACAGGCCTGGGAAGAGCCCGCTGTTTAGTTAGAGAGACCAAAGTCATACCAAGTGAAAAACCCCAGAACAGCAAACGGCAACAGATGGTTAAATGTCTTCCAGGCCTGAGGAGTTCTACATTTGAGAGAACAGAAAACCATCCAAGTTTTGTGTAATGATCTGTGATGGGGGTAGCAGCCTTGAGGAGAGAGACATCCATGTGAAGCCAGGATGCAAAAGGTGGTAGATGGCTGGAGAGCTGGGTGATGGCCTGGCCTTAGGGCTAGGAGGGCAAGGAGCAGCTGGTCCTACAAGGTTACGTATGTTGAGAACAAGCTGAAAACAGAGCCGAGACCAGACCTCCAGATAAACATTTCTATGGTCTCTATGGAGTGATTGTTCTGTCCAGACCTGCAGAGGGCAGTGAGGGTAGGCTGGAGAGAGGGAGACTCACTTGCTCTCTTTAGAGAGCTCAAACATTGGGTAAAGAGACTGGCCCAGAGAGCTCAGTAACCACACAAAGGCATGACCCAACCTAGTGAAAGGTGCTGTCGATGTATGCTAGGGGACCCTGGAGAAAGTGGAGCTCGTGGTGGTAGAGGTACCCAGAGAAGGCTTTCTGGTGGAGAGAGTTGGCCCTGTAGGAAGGAGTGGGTCAACTTGGGAGAGAAGAGAGTGGTTGAGGCGGTGGGTGGAGTTGCCAGGCCTGGAGGAGCCAATGGGCTCTGGGTTCCTGTGTGATGGTAAGAGGATGGAGGCTCCTGGGAGGGGTTACCTGTGGGGAGATAGGTTGGGTGTGTAAGATAGGACTTTGATGGCAGCCTCAGAAATCTTTTCCTGCTGTTCTCCACGAGCCTAGGGCTTCTCTGTCTTTGAATAATTTGGGGACGTTTAGTGATATAAAGAGCAATTATTGAGGTAGAAAGGAAGAGGAAAACAGTCCTTAGCTTCTCTCAGTTAACATTAACAGCTTCCTGCCACCCAGAGTAGACAATCGAAGGGCTCCTCTGCCCTGTTCTGGGTCCACAGCAGTCCTGCCCGCGGGAGCAAAATCCAGGAGGGAGAAGAGAATCCGAGGTAGTGTGCTGTGCGTTTGGGGAAACCCAGGGGCTCCCTGGGAGCCTTGGAACTCAGACAAGTGCTAGAGGAGGCGAAGGAGGGGCCTCTGGACTTCTTTCCTAGCTGGCTAAGCGCAGGGACACATAGCCTTGGACTTGTGGTGGCTTCTGGGCCAGAGCAGCAGTGGGGAATGCTCCTGTGAGTCTCTGGGCACTCGGTTCAGCAGGGACCGGCGGCCCATTGTCCTCTTTTAGGCTTCCATGTCAACCCAGGGATTGCTTACTCTTGCTGAGGGTGGGCAGGAAATGCAAAGGCAGCACTCAAGGCGGAATGAAGGGACCGGAAGTCATGGACCGGAAATCGCAGCCCAGCATCCTGTGTGGTGGGCATCCAAGAGCCAGAACTTGGTGGTAGGGACACACTTTGTTGCTCTCCTGGGCCTCAGTTTTTCCTTCTGTAAAGTGGAGACTGCAGGCCATTTTTCTGCCTCCTTTCCTTCCTCACATCCCTTCGAAGAAGGTAAAACAATGGCTTATCTGTGAGATGAATGACTCACGATTCTCGTGTAAAAAATTAAGGTGGAAGTGGGGATTCAGGAAGTGGGGATTCAAAGGGGCTACAGAAGAGTGCAGATAAAGATAACTGGTCTGCACTGAAGGGTTAGGGATTTACCCATTATTTTTCCCAAAGAGTTTACATTCTTTCCAACAGAAGCAGGTGATTACAGCTGCATTTAGGTAAAGCAGGCTGAGCCAGACTCCCTGGCTTCAAGTCCTGCCTCTCCCACTTCCTACCTCTGACCTTGGATGGGCTATTTCATCTTTTTGTGGCTCAGTTTCCTATTTGTAAAATAGGAAGAGGACCAGAAACTACCTCATAAAGTTGTTGTGAGGATTAAATGCAAGTAAAGTGCTTAGATCAATGTCTGGCCAGCCAATATTATCGGAGCATCACTGATGAGCCATTGGAGGCTGAGAGCTTGCCAAGGACCCCACCCCTTCATTCTAGGGAGAAGGAGGGGCGGCGCCCTGTGGCTGGAACCTGACTTGGATCTGCAGTGGGCATCCTTGCTGCTCGACTGTTTCTCAAGGTGTTCCTGGGGGTGGAAAGCATTCTGGAGGGCATGGCTCACACCACTGTCTCTTTTGGGGCCCTGCCTTAGTTAGGAGCTGCTGGCACTCCTTGGCCCCTTCTTACCTGAGAGGTGTTGCTGCAGCAAGTCCTTTTTGTTGTGATGTTTTACTAGTTAGTTTTTAATTATGTTAATTTATTGTACATGAGCCCTGAGGTTTTCAGACACTGGGCTCACTTTAGAAACTGGAATAGTAAGTTGTATTTATTATACACACATTACTGTGAGTAAATGTCACTTTATCATGGCCACTATTTCTCTGATAATGTTCCTTGATCCACAGCTTCTACCTCGGCTCTCTAATCTTTCTCCCCACCACTGTCAGGCCCCCACAATCTAGAGCACAATCTTTCCAATAGGGGGTTAAGAAATTCCATGTCCACAGGTTTTGCAGATGACGTGAATGACTGAGGTGGCTGGGTGGGGGTAGGGAGGCCACAACCGAACAGGGGTTCAGGAAAGTGAGACTGCGGGACATTTATACCAGGCCAGATCTTCAGAGGGTTGTTATTCAGGGACCTCACACTCACCCACCAGGGTTGGAGGGTATTTCCTGCTCACTCACTCATCCAGCAGCTGGGTGTTGACAAGAGCTTGGTAAGGAGGCTGCAGCTATGTAGCCTAGTGGGAGGGAAGGGGAGGCAGGTGATGAGGATGGAGAGGGCCCGTGGGCAGTCAAGATGGGCACTGAAGGCCACAGAAGGATATAGGCTTACATTCCAGGGGTGGCAGGTGACCATGGGGTGGGGGGTTTTGCAGCGGGGCCTGCTCTTAGTGGGGGGACTCACCAACCACATACTGATGGCCGCTGAGCACACAGAATAGTGTAATCAATGGCACAAGATTGCCATTGCTGGGACAGGGAAGGTGCGTGGGTATTTATGATGGATGGGTGAGAAGAGAGAAGTCACCCTTGGCCCAGCACACTTAGTGGGAGGGGCACTGTATTTTACATAGATCATTTCTATGTATAAAGGATGAAGGTTAGCTACCACTAGGAATATTTAAAGAAGATACTCTCCTCAAATAATTTACAGATGGCAGCCTTCATTTAATAAGTTTAAAATCTTCCAAAGTGTATGTGTAAAGTTGTATATGTAAATTCTGGTCTCTTACTAAACAGACACATTAATATAAATTTTGTTCGAAGAGTAAAATTTAAATCTAGTCTTTAAATATACTGCTTAAAAATATGTATATAAAACTTAAAGTACTGATATATGTATTGAGATATATATGCACACACACACACACACATATATATATTCATGCATTGTGTATAGAAGGAATTTGGACTTTGGAACCAGACAGGTCTTAAACTTACCAGCCAGGTAAATCATGCCCTCAGAGCCTCAGTTTCCCCTCTGAAACATGGGCATAATAGCACTGCATATGATTGTCAGGAAGAGGTAATAAATTAATAAAAGGTAATAAATATTTAGTGCCTGCCATATAGTAGGTGCCCAATAAATGTTATCCATAATTTTATTAATGTATTCATTAAAAAGTAAACTAATCTCCTTTTCAGGTATAAATATAAGCAGAAAATAGCATTTAGAATATGTGTGACAGAATGTGGAGATTTTCTAAGAAAGAGGACAGTTGGACTCTTTCCTCAGCGGCCCTCCCAGTGCCTTGGGAAGATAAGAGGCATCTAATTCCCCAGTTGTGGGCGCGGTGTTGTGTGAGGGGCCTGGGGGCATAGAGCCCGTGTGAGAGAGGGAGCTCTGTGAGTTTCTCCCAACACAGCAGCTCAGTGATGCCCACCTGCATTCAGGTTTAGGAAGGGGCCCACACACAGCACACACCTGGCATCTTCTGCCCCCCATGTCAGGTTGCCTGCACCCACACGTCTGCATGCCCTGGCACATGGGAGGCTCCCACACAGGCCTACGTGACCCACCTCCTTCCCGGGGAAGAGGAAGGGTAGGCAAACTCCGTGACTCACTGCCTGGCTCTGTGCCCTCTCGCTGAGTCACAGTGTAATTGATCTCTCCCTGAGCCAGGTTTCTGCTCTCATGTGACCCAAAGCAGGGTCATTTCCAGACCGGGGCTGGGGAGGCCTGGCTGTGGAGAGGCAATACCAGGACGACGGGGAGGCGGTGGGAACCCGAGGGTGGCACTGAGCTGATGTTCCTGGATGGCTGCCGAAGTGCTGTGTTTGGAGCAGTTGGGAGTTGGTCCACCAGCCACCAACATGTAAATTCCTTCATTGGCCTCCATTGGTATGTCCCCAGCAGGATAGAGCTGTCTCTGTGAAAGTGGCCTCTAGGAAACAGTGAAGAAAGTGGTTTGGTCTTAAAGATGCCCATGGTGTTTGTGCTTCAGGATGAGGGTACCTCATCCTTACTTCCAAACTGAGTCATGGGCTTGGAGGAGCTGAGGCCTGGGAGGCAGGAGGTTGGGGTGTGTGATCCACTCATCTTACGAAGGCAGTGTGGCCCCTTGGGTCTCAATCTGATGCCATCATTGGCCCCAAAAGAGAAGAACCACCTCTTGCTGAAATGGGAAGCTCTAGTGAGCAGGAATAAAACCTCAGTCTGGCTAGCCTGGTGGTAGAGGGTGGAGTAAGGGTCCCCTCTGCCAAGGTCTTCTCCAACAGACAGATCACGGGTGTAGTCTACAGGCCCTTAGAACAGCAGTTGTCACAAGGCCCTGTGATTGACAGCATTGCCACCTAGGACAAGTTGTGTTATTTCTATTGTTTTCTCATCTATAAAAGAGGCATGGAATCCTTCTATCCCAGCGAGTTCTCTAATAAATATATAAAGCTCTAAGAAATAACCCATTGTATTGTTCCATTTCACTGTTCCTTGTCCTTGTCCTGGCTAATGAGATCCACACAGTGAGATCTGTGTCCCTGTTGGGTCTGGCTGACTGCTTCCAGTGCCAGATCTGCTCACCTTGCCCCACCGAGTAGAGAGCCAGGTCTTGATGGAATTTCATGCCCGGCCACTTCTGTGGCCATCAAACAACAAAGGGGGCTCAAGCAACTCTGATGGGACTCAGGCAAGACTTGCTGTGTGTTCTTGGGTCACATACTTTCCCTCTCTGGACATCATCCTCTGATTTATGAGATAAGGACAGTAATCCTTGCTCTTGAGACCTTGTTGGGAGAGGGAGGATCAGAGGCCAGGGTGGGATTGCTTCCTGGAGTGCAGGGTGCAGATATTATAGACGGGTTCCCTTCTCCACCCACTCTCCCCTGCCTCTGCACAACTCTGGCCTCAGAGCAGCCCCGAGAACAGAGAGAGCAACCTGGTTCTCACATCCACCCTCCTCCTCCTGATTATTTCTCCCAATCACACTTAATAGCTGCCTGGCTTTTGGCTGCAGCCCGGTATATAATAACCTGCAATTATTGTCCACTTAAGCTGTCCCCAGGGCCTTGTCTGTTGCACTGCCCAGGCCCGCACCACTGGCCTGCTGATTTTCCTGTCAGAGTCGTGGCCAATGGGAAGAAAGCCCCTGAAGGGCTGGACTGACAACCTGTTGGGCAGAACTGCCACCTCCACAGCTGTAGCTTCCTTGGAGATGGAGCTGCAGAGGCGGCTCCTGACACCCACAGCCTCATCCGGTCTGGGTGTCCCACCTTTCTAGGGCCTGGCACTCTGGGCTGTCCATAGCCACTCTTGTTCTCTGGTCCTTGCCGTCCTCATTTCAGCCTCTATGCCTTTGTTTACCCTTGCCCGACACACTACTAGCTACTTACAATAGCCAAGCTCCTTTACAGGCTTAGTTCCTCTTCTCTGCAGACTTATAAGGGAGGCAGTGGCATTTTATATGCCAGGCTACTGAGGATCAGAGAGGTTAGGTATCCTTCCTAGGGTCACACAGCCAGGAAATAAAAATCAAAATCAGGTGAGCTCATTCCACGGCTTACCTATTTCATCCTTATGCTGTGCTGTCAAGCTCTTTTCATAACAAGTTGTGCCCTGCCTTGATGGCTCTGCTCAGTGCTTCCTCCTTCGGAAAGCTGTCCCCACCACTGCTGTAGCACTGGTCATTGCCACTGTGTACCCTTATAGCCCTCGGGCTGGAACCAGGTACTCCCAGCCCTATGTGGGCAGAGCATGAGTTCCCCTGCTTCACCCTCCTCTGCCATGTGCAGTCACAAGTGTTTCTTGTGTGCAGGTGGGATACATCTGGGCTTTCGTCATTGTTTGAGTTTCTTCTTCCTCACTGTGACTCGTATCCTCATGGGCATCTCTCCTAGAGTCTGATCTTTGCTGCTCCACACTCACCTGCAGGGTAAAGGGCTCTGATGGTGCGGAGGGCGATGTTGATGGTGAGGACAAAGATCAGTTTCTAGGCTGCAAAAGCACACGTGCCACCCTTGGGAGACGGCAAAGCCCGAGGGTGTCAGTATTTCCACATCACTTAGAATCTATTAATGAAATGACCAGAGACAAAAGAGGACGTCCAGGCTGCAAGCGAGGAGGACCTTTACCCTGCCTGCTGGTTGTGTCGGACTGTCTGTCTGTCAGAGGTGCCTGTGTATGTTCCTGCACATGGTCCAGAGCACGGTGATGACAATGGCTGTGGAGCCTGCCCAAGCCTGTGATGAACAGTCAGGAGTCTCTTGACCGACCAACCAGACAGAAGGACCTGGGGGGCTGAGAGCTCAGAGAGGCTGTGAAGGCAACTGTGTGCAGAGGGTCCCGGCTGCTGTCTTATTGGCAGTCACATTGGGCTGGCTCTGGGCTGTGAGTGAAGGAGGTCCAGGAGGCCCGTGGCCGGTTTTGTTGACTTCACCCCCCTTTCCAGGCCCCAGGCATAATTCTGCCTGGCCCTGCCCAGGGGACACTCATTCCCTTACTCCTTTCAGACTCACTTACCTTTTGTCAGAACCTTCCTCACAGGCTCTTGCATTTTTCAGTCCTTTGTCTTGGAAGCAAGAAGACTGTGCTGAGACAGTTTGGGGGTGGCCTGAGGCTTCTTTGGCCCCTCAATCTTACAGGTTAAGGCCGAGGCTGGCCCGAAGGGGAACTGCCGTGAGGGTTGTGTGGTGCCTGAGGATGGAGCCAGCCTCCCCGATTCCCCGCTTTGCCACCATAGATTCACAGCCTCCGAGGGAGGCGGTGGGCCTTGGCATTGGCCTCTGTCCAGCTGTGCCAGTGCTCACACCCTCCCTGCCCCCGCAGTGGTGCTGCATCTCTGGCCTCTCTCAGCCCCGCCCTGCCTCTCAGGCCGGCCTTTCGCCCTGGGGTGAGACCTCTCAGGAAGGGTGGGGAGAGGATCCTTGGGAAAGGGCAGTACAGGTGAGGACGGGCCAGAATGGGCCATGCCAGCTACCACCTGCAGCAGCACTGGCGACTTTATACAGAGCAGGGCAAAGACCCAGTGACTTTTTTTCTTATTATTTTACTTTCCTGTCCCAGGGCTCAGCCTCTCTCATGCCAGGGGGAAAGAATGACTTCAAGTGTGCTAGTTAAAGGACACTCACTCTTTTTTCAGGGTAATCCAGTCTTGTATGGGAAAATCTTTCATCTTTGGAGGTTTTTCTCCTGTTCTCCCCTCTAGCCAAGATGGCATCTGAGGTAGGGGAAGCTTACATACTCCGTGTTGTGGAGAGGGCCTTGGGTTTTCCTTGTACTGTCATCCGGGGCCTCAGTGGGCTCCTTATGGTGTGGCAGCCATGATCTCCGGGCTGGGGGTCCCCGGATTGGAAGCTGGCAGGATTTCCTCCCACAAGGCCCTGGCCAGCACCTCCTGTACCCAGCTACAACCTCTCACCCTCACCCAGGGGCGGGTAAACCCCAGCTTCCCATTCTTTCCCTGCCTATCCTATCCTGGTGGGCAACCAGATGACTTCTGGAATTCTCACACACATCAGGCAAGCAGGATGAACAGGGAGAAAGAATTGATGAATTCTGTTTAAACTCATCTTTCTGCCTAAACCCACTCTCCTTTTACCCCTCTGGGTGGTAGCGCCAGGTTACCCAGAGCCACCCAAACAGGAGGTGTAGCCCAGTCCCCAGCTTTCAGCTTTTGAAAATGTGCCTATTTCTCCCCCACCCCCATCCCAGCTTAAGGTCCAGCCCTGGGGTTGGAGGAATGTGCTGTGCAGTGAGAACTCTTGCCCTTCCTTGACTTCACTCCTGGCTCTTCTCCCCAAATCAGGAAGGCTTCTGCAGTCGGTCCCCCTGCCCCCGGCCTGGGGACACTGTAGGATAGTCCTATAGCTAGTCACTTTGTGAGTGTGGCCTGGGTACAGCGTGTGGCACTATATATTGGAAGAGCAGCAGGACAATCCATGCCATCGAGAAGCTACAGTGGAGTCGGGTTTGGCAGAGTTGCTTCAAACATTTGTGATACAAGAAAAACCCCTACAAATATTCCCCTCTGGGGTGGCTTTTAAAACTAGTTTTTATCATTTGAAGAGTAAATCCTTATCTACTTAGAAAGCTTGACAATCTAAAATGATTCATTTGTCAAATATTTAGGTTAGTTGAGATTTAGCATTTACATATGTAGAAGAGGCGTGACTGTAAATTGATCAGACATATTTTGCGTGTAACTGTATATTTAGTGTATTCTACTTCCATCACTTATAGGCACACCCTTCAACATAGCAGCCACCCTCCTGTGTGTGCACACGTGTGTGCACATGTGCACACGTGTGTGTGCACATGTGCGCATGTTTGTCAGGGCACACACATGTGAGCACATCGTCCTCATTGGGGTTCATTGTAGTTTCTTTGTGCTGCTAATGCTTTTGGCCTCTGGGGGTGCTATATATATACAGATGCAGAATTTAAGAAACAAGGGATTTTCAACCTCAAAGGAAACTTAGGAACCTTATAATCCACTTTTCTCATTTTACACATCCAAGGAGATGAAGTGATTTGTGCAAGGGTCAGATGTAAAATCCAGTTGTCCGTCTCTCTGTTTCTCTTTCTTTCTCACTGTCATGCACACATTCACTCGTTTTAATAGTAATAGATGGCTATTTCCTCTTTGCTCAGCATTTCTTTGTTTTTTTTCTCTCTCTCTTCCCTTGTGCTTCCTTATCACCATTTGTCTGCCTGTCTTCCTCCCTCCTCCTTGTGCTTGGACTGGGGGCTGAGGCAGGGGAGGCGCTGAGTCCCAAGAAGGTTGCCTCAGCAGCTGGCCAGGCCGGGGTCCAGTGAGTGCTGGGGAACGCGAAGGCAACAGTGTGTTCCCTGCTTCCCTATTGGCTAGGAGCCTGGGGAGCAATGCTTGAGTCCTAGGGGAAGAGGCACAGAGGCAGGAGAGTGGGTTGGCTCCACGATTATACAATCTGTTTTCAGACTGATCCTCTTTCCCTGGTTTTCTCCTGGGGGAGTTGACATTCTTTTAGGAGGAGGGAACAGCATTATCTCCTTGCCATTCCCCCTCCTGAGTCCTTTTTTCTAGCCCAAGCCACATGACCCTCAGTTCAGTTACCACTTTCTGAAAGAGGTGCATACTCTTTGCTTCATATCCGAGAGGCAGAGTAAAGTGCTCCTCTTCAAATCCTGCTTTCCTGATGCTGAAGTTTGGCTCCCTGTCCTAAACAGACTCTGGAAATGACTATTTTGGTGAACCTCATTTCCAGAGGGGACTGGAATCTCAGGTTTGGAATGGAGCATAGAGGCCGTCTCATTTACTCCACACCCACTGGAAGAAGCCATCCTTTGGCAGCCCTGCAGTTGCTCCAGTCTGCCTAACCACCTCCAGCTGCGGGCCAATTCCTTTAAGAAGTCCTGCCACCCCACATTCCTCTCAAGGTGGCCCATGTCTCCTCCCTTTCCCTGCCAAAGGTCTTGAAGTAGGGGGTCACCGCTGCTTTCTCTACTCCTTTGTTTCTCATCTGTTCTGTAAATCTGGCTGTGCCTCTCCCACTTTACCAGAATTATTCTTACTGAAGTCATCAGTGGCTTCATTGGCCAATCCAGTAGCTACTTATTTAGTTTTCATCTTCAGGCTGTTAATCTCTTCTTTGAAATATCTTCTTTCTCTTTCAAGAAATATACATTTTTCTCTCTTTGTACACCCACTATTTCCAAATATTCTCTTTGACTGGGTTCATTCTTTGACTAGCCTTCAGATACTGGAGTTACCTAGGCCTCATCCTTGACTTTTTCTTCTTTTTATGCTTCATGGTTTCCTGGTGCCACCACATTCCTCCACAGGGTAATAACCCCCATCATACCCTGATTGTCCCAATTGAACATATCCAGTCCCCTCTGCCCTACTGACCTTCAGGCCCTTATTTACAACTTCTAGAAGTTTTCACTGGAAGACTTTCAGACTCAGGTGTTCTCTCCCCAAGAGAGAAAAAACTCCCCCACTTGAAGTCCTGTTTTGGTTGGTGACCCCATGATTTATTTACTCAGTTGTCTCAGCCAGAACGTGAGTCATTCCCAACTACATCCTCTTACTCACTCTGCAGATGCCCTTGGTCACCGAGTCCTGCCCACTCTACCACATTTTCACCTTCTCCCCGCCAAACCCTCATCCTCTCTTACTTGCATTATTGCCACAGTCTATCAGCTGATCTTTTTGCTGTTGGCATTCCTGTCTCCGACCCACTTGCACACAGGACACAGGACACAGAATGCGTTTGTTAAAACATAGATCTGGTCATGCTAATGCCCTCCTTAAAAGCCTTTGATGGCTCCCTATTGCCTTTAGTATAGAGCCCAATCTTGTTGACTTGGTATTCCGGGAATCCTTATAACTCACCATGTCTTCTCTATTTCTTCTAGTTTCTGTCACCTCTCCCTTCCCCCTGTCCTGGGTCCTTAGCCCTAGCTATTACCTGTCTCATCCTCACGCTCCCTGCTCCCACCAAGTTCTGCAGGTCCTCACCATTTCTCTTACTTGAGGTCTGTGTGCACACTGCTCCCCATCCTGCAGTCCTCATCCCCTTTCTTTTCCTAGCTAAATGGCTGCTCAGTTTTCACATCTCTCCTTGAACATCATTACTTCAGGGAGGCCTTCCTTGCTAGACCCCACAGACTAAGGTAGGTCACGTATTGTGCATTCCCAAGGTACTCCACTTTTTATAGCCATATGCCTGCCTGCCATCATTTAATTAATTGCTGGTTGATTCCTCCCTGCTCCTCCTGCCCCAATAGACTGTAAGCTCCTCGAGGGCACGCCTGTGCCTTTCTTGTCAATTCTCCACTCTAGCACCTGCTACTCTGTGTGCACAATAAATACCCGTCTGAGTGGGTAACTAGAGAGCTTCCTGTATGTCAGTCTGAGAAGGATCTTGATCCTGTAAGTGGGCAGTAGGGTCCAGAAGGTTTTCCCCACTATGATGGCGACTTGTTGAGATTTTGAGTTGCAGGAAGATTGGCTGGGGAGCTTCATGCAGGAAGGCAGGCGGTATCAGGGACCAGGGGACTGGCAGCAGTACTGGTGTGAAGTGTGGGTCTAAAATGAATGAATTCTCCTCTCATGTCCCATATGCTTCCAATGGAGAGTCCAGGAGATGGAGTCAATTCGTGCATAATTGAAACTGAATAGAATCCAGGAATGGGCTTATAATAAGCTCAGCATGTAACTGTGAAATGACCTTACCTTATTCTGGGAAGGTTTCCTCTCACTTTCTGCTCTTTCTAAATATGTTCTTATTTCATCCCTCGTTCCCCATCTCCTCCTCTTCCAAGGGTGAAATCCAGAAGAAGCTGTTCTCTGTCTGGAATAATGTTCCAATCTGATTGGCTGCTAATTTGTTAATATTACTCTCATCTTCCACAATACATATGCAACTTTCAGATATTGCATCTGGAGGCTTCTACCCCAGAGAAAACTAAAACTGCAGTTGGAAGAATCTGGAAAGTGGCTGGCATTCTGAGGTTCAGACCAGCTAATTCAGTAGCTTTTGCAAGCTCTAGTCTCTGTGATAGGAGCAAGGAGCACCCTCCACAGCTCTTGCTCTCCTGGCCTGTGCTCTCCAGCCCAGTGACAGGTTAGGAGGCTGCTTTTTCTTCTCTTTGTCATACTAGTTTCTGCCCCCATCTTTCTAAAGCAATCTTATAAATCATTGATGAGAATATTTCTATTTTTGTCTTAAATATCCTAGCCAAGAAAGCCTTATGAATACTTTCCAAATCAAATGCTGGCATTGCACGATGTTTCCTCATTGATGGCAGCCCCATTTCATTGTTGTTTTTTTTTTTAACTTCCTGGCTCTGCCATCTATGTCAGTAATGCCAAGTTTTAGCCTGGGTGTCAGGGCTGACCCCAGTGCAGAACTCTCTGTGTACTCCCTTTCTTGGGCAGGAGCTCCTTTCCTTCTTTTTTCCCCATCTCAAACCTCCATCTCAAACCTTTAAACTTTGAAATGGTACCAATCATGACTGGTATTTATTCTCAGTAAGATTTTCTGCTGCTGTCCATGCTGCCTCTGAACCAGTGCCCCTCCATTGCAATCATTATTCATGTTGTGCCTAGGAATTCAACTGACTTGAATATCAACTTCCATTTGAAGGCATGAAGTTCCAAGATAAAAAAGATTCTTTTCTGTAGAGTATTCTAAATTTCATTAGTTCATAAAGACCATGCCTCTCTCCTTCACCACCGTATTCTGGGCATCAGTACAGGGCCTGGCACACTCAACAAATATTTGCTGAATAACAAATCGGGGAATACATGAATAAAAGAAAGGCCTAAAGGATTAGATGCCCTACACAGTTGATTTAGTCTATCACCCAGAACCATCTGGACTTGAAACCCTAAGATGGTTAATACAGTATTCTCTGAAACTCAATATTCATCTCTACTGATGAAGTAAGACAGTTCAAATGCATCTCTCCTGATTACCTTCAACTTGTTCAAATTTTTCTTTCACTTTGATTTTCCTCAGCTTTCATGTAAATAATTTACATTACCTGTCCCTTGTTTATGCATTGTTTGTCTTGGTGCTTTCATATGGCTAAGTCTTGCGTTCCTGACCAGAGCAGAAATATCTGGAGTGGGGAACTATGTCCATTTACTAGTACTTCGTAGTTCAATATTTGATGTAGTGGGTGTTTAATAGATGGTTTCCAAGTAGCTGACGGAATGAATGGGTCTCAAGCCTGAAATCACTTCTATTTCTAACATCAGAGGTTGGAATCTAAGCCCAACAGGAATGTAAAGTGTATTTTTGATCCTCTTTATCATGACTTGCATAGTGTCTCTGTCTAATAGCACAGAGTGTTATGGACTGATAGAGTCTATCTGATTGTGTAGGTACATAATAAAAAAGTCAGGTAAATCAAAATTATCTAGGACACTGGGCAATTTCTATTATGTTTTTATACTAATTAGATGTGTCAGATAATTCATTCCTTGATATCTTGATTATTGTTTCAATAACATGTATTCTTTGTTGTGGTTTACGTGCCAGTGGGGAAAGATGCACAGGAACACTGGAACTACCCATTAGTCCAAATCAGACTGGATTGATGACCAATGGCAGGGCTTGCTGCCATCAGTGCCATCCTCCCTGCTTCTAAGGAGCTTGCAGGGCTGGGAGAGGCAGATGTATACCTGTGGCTTAACGCCAAGTGTAAATATGTGAGCCTATAGAGAAGGACGAGGTTACTTCTCATCAGGAGACTGATGAACACCGCCTGCAGAAGTCATCATTTGCACTAAGTGTTGAAGGAGAAATCTGATTTTACAAGCCAGGACCATACCTAATTCCTAGTAGGTGCTCCACGAATGTTTGTTGGCAGCCTGAGAGAAGGCAGTGATATTCTAGGAGGAGAAAAAGGGTGAGAAACAGTAGCAGGGGAGGGGAGCAAGGCTCATTTGTGATGCAGTAAGTCATGTTCTGGGCCTGAAGCTGATTCCTGGGGTGTCTGAGTCAGTAACTGGAGCCAAGTCTGGTTGGTTGGTTGGAGGCTGGATATGAAAGTCCTTGAGTGGAGCTGAGGATTTTAGACTTCAGTCAGAAGAAAGAAATTGAGGAGGATACAAATAAATGGGAGTATATACCCTGTTCATGGACTGAAAGAATTAACATCATTAAAATGACCATACTACCCAAAGGGATCTATAGATTCAATGCAATTCCTATTAAAATATCAGTGGTATATTTCATAGATCTAGAACAAATACTTTGAACATTTATAGGGAACCAAAAAAAGGCCCAGAATAACTATAGCCATCTTGAGAAAGAAGAACAAAGTTGAGGGATCAAAATACCTAATATCAAACTATACAACAAGTCCACTATAATCAGAACAGTCTGGTCCTGGCATAAAAACAGACACATAGATCAATGGAACAGAATAGAGAGCACAGAAATAAACCCATGTCTCTATGGCCAATTAATATTTGATAAAGGGGGCATGAGCATAAAGTGGGGTAAAAATAGCCTCTTCAACAAATGGTGTTGGGAGAACTTGCCTTACACGTGCAAAAACTATGAAACAAGACCACCAACATATACCATACACCAGAAAAAAACTCAAAATGGATAAAAGACTTAAATGTAAGTTATGATACCAATACCATCGAAGTCCTAGAGGGAGACATAGGCAGTAAAATTTCAGATATCTCATGTAGCAATATTTTTGACAATATATATCCTAGGACAAAGGAAGTAAAGGAAAAAAACAAATGGGACTATTTCAAATTAAAAAGTTTTTACACAGCTAAAGAAACCATCATCAAAATGAAAAGGGAACTGATTGTATGGGAGAACTTATTTGCCAAAGGTACTGACAAGGGTTAAATCTCCAAAATATATAAAGAACTCACATTACTCAATACCAGGAAGGCAAACAATCCAGTGAAAAAATGGGCATAAGACCTGAATAGACACTTCTCCAAGGAGGACATACAGAGGGTCCATAGACATATGAAAAGATGTTCAACATCAGTAACCATCAGAGAAATGCAGATTAAAACCACAATAAGATATCATCTCACACCTGTCAGAATGGCTATCATTAATAAATCAACAAAAAACAAGTGCTGGTGAGGACGTGGAGAAAGGGGAACCCTAAGTGCACTGTGGGTGGGAATGCAGACTGGTGCAGCCACTGTGGAAAACAGTATGGAATTTCCTCAGGAAAAAAAAAGTGGAACTGCTCTTTGACCCAGCAATTCCACTGCTGGGAATATACCCTAAGAATCCTGAAACACCAGTTCAAAACAATTATGCACCCCTGTGCCCATAAGAGCATTATTTACAGCAGCACTATTATTAGCAGCACTATTATAGCCAAATGTTGGAAACAACCCAAGTGCCCATCGGTAGATGAGTAGATAAAAAAACTGCGGTACATGTACACAATGGAATACTATGCAACAGAAAGAAAGAAGAAGGAATTCCCACCCTCTGCAACAGGATGAATGGACTAGAGACTATTATGCTAAGTGAAATAAGCCAGTCTGTAAAAGACAAATATCATATGATCTCACTTATAAGAGGAATCTAATGAATAAACTAACAAGCCTAACAGAACCAGAGACATGGAAACGGAATAGTCAGAGAACTGCTAGAGGACAGGGGGGTGGGGGAGAATGGGAGAAAGCAGCAGAAGACCCATGTATGAATGAATGTATGAATGACCCATGGACGTGGATAATGGTGTGGGGATGGACTATAGCAGTGGGGGTTGGGGCAGGATGGAGGAGGGCAAAGAGGGAAAAATTGGGAAAACTGTAATAGAATAAACAAGAATAAAAAAATCACAAAGGAAAAAAAAAGACAGTGGGAGTCCCAGTCTGGGTTTGAGCAGATCTGAGCTGTGCTTCAATGAGGTCAGGCCACCCTGATGAGAGGGCTGTGTTGGGACGGAAGGGGCACGGAGCAGGGGGGTTCTTGTTAGGCAATCGCAGGTGATTGGGTGGAGGGTAAGCAGGGACGTGAACCCCAGCAGTAGCTGTGGGTGGCAGAGGGGCTTTGTGGAGGCAGGATCTGTAGGACTGGGAGCTGCCTGCATGGGCAGCTTGTCCTTGCAGCTTCTCCTCTCCTTCTTCCATCACCTTCTCATCCCATAATGTCATCTCCAGGAGTCTGGCGCCTGCATCTCCCACCTCACAGGGAGGCTCACACTCATGGGAGGAATTGACTTTAGGCAGGTGTGTATGGATGTGAATTTATTAAGATCTCTATTTATTTAAATTAGTTATTTAATGCCTTCTGATGGCCCAAAAGGATTTGAGGAAGATGATGTTAATGTACATAAACACGTTTTCCCACCAAATGGGACCTGCAGTTTCAGCTTGATTTCTTGTTCAACAGCACAGTTGTGGGTAAGAGCTTTGGGGTAGATGAGTGGGTTTGAATCCCGACTCCCCCAGGGACCAGCTGCATGACTGTTAGCAAAATACTTTTCTGCCCTGAATGTCAGCTTCCTTGCTGGAGGAGTCGGGATAAACATACCTACCTCCAAGTTTTGTTGGATGGATGAAATTAGATCAGACATGTCAGATGTTCCGTATGCAACCTGAGCAACAGGATGCACTCAAGTGGACGGTCAGTATCACAAGACTTTGTGACTATTTCTCTTTTGGGGATTGGTGGTCAGGTCGGGAGGGTCTCTCTATGTGGGTACCCTGCCTTGCCTATGCCCTTGCCAGTTTATCCTGTCTGTGGCCACCTACCTCATTGATGAGATAAAGAAGTACGCGCACATATGGTCTTCCAAGGCACAACTTCCTCTCTGGTTCCTGATATTCTGCTGCTTCAAATCCTGCTCATATAGACAAACTGGCACAGGAGAAATACGAGGAGGTGATAAAGGTGATAAAGACATTTTTATTTAGGACTCATTTATTAGGTATACTCTAAAGATGTGGGATACAGAATGAGGCATGACCTCTGTTTCTCCTATGCAGGGAGTGGAGGCACAGGCATCTCCACAGACGATTAAAGAACAACGAGGCAGGTGATGAAGAGAGGTGGATGCAGTGCTGTGGGAGCAGCCCATACTAGGTGTGAGCTGAGTTAAGAAGGAGCAAGAGTCCACTTGGCAGACAAGGGACAGAGGCATTCTGGCCAGCAGGGAAATTGGTGATTCAGAGAGCGTGGAGTGTTGGGGAATGTGGGGGAAACGCTGAGCAGCTCAGTGAAGTAGGACTGTGGAGTTTCTCCTCAAGAAGACAAGAGATAAGTGTTGACGAGGATGTGGAGAAAAGGGACGCTTGTGCACTGTTGGTGGGAATGCGAATTGGTGCAGCCCCTATGGAAAACAGTATCAGTGTTTCTCAAAAAATTAAAATAAAATGATCATATGATTCAGCAATCCCACTTCTGTGTGTATACCCAAAGGAAATGAAAACAGCATGTTGAAGAGATATCTGTACTCCTGTGTTTACCATAGCATTATTCACAATAGTTAAGATCTGGAAACAACATAAGTGTCTCTTAATAGATGAGTGGATAAAGCAGATGTGGAATATATTACACACACACACACACATGCACACACACGTAATGGAATATTATTCAGCCATGAGAAAGAAGAACATCCTGCCATTTGTGATAGTCTACATGGAACTTGAGGATATTTTTCTAAATCAGATAAGTCATACACAGAAAGACAAATACTATGTGATGTCTCTTACATGTGGAATCTAAAACAGCCAAATTTGTAAAAAAAAAAAAAGAGAGAGTAAAATGGTGGTTAGTTAGTAGGGATTGGGGGAGGGGGAATAGGAGAGGTGTTGTTTAACAGTACAGACTTAAAATTAGTGGAGAAGTAAGTCCTGGAAATCTAATGCTCAGTATAGCCAAATAGACAACAATATTGTATTATAATCGCTAAACTTGCTAAGAGACTAGATCTCGGTTATTTCCACCACAAAAATAAATGGTGATTATGTGTCATGCCAGAGTTGCTATCTCTCTCTACAGTGGCAATCATGTTATGGTATATCATTGTATCAGATCACTGTGTTGTACTCCTTAAATTCATACAATATCACATGTCAAATATATTTTAATAAAAATAAAATAAATGATATCAATCCTAAAAAAAAGACTGTGGAGTTTCTGATGGGCACTAATATATCAGTCAGGGTTTAAAAGTGGAAAAAAGGCATGGGGGCAGGTGAACTGGGGGGACTTTTAATGGGCCATCCAGGTGTTCCTCAGATCACTCCCAGATCATTACCACTTTCTCCTACAACTGGTTTTTACAATCAAACTTGTACTATGTTTCCTGGTATGAAAGTAAAATGAAAAATGAGTAACCTCTTTTATTTCACCAGACTTAGACTCAATGTCTTAATTTTCTTTTATTCCCTTTTACTCTGGAGAGAGGTATTCAGTGTCAAAGGGTTTCCGGCTTCATCAGCTTAGGGCATTGCCTCCAGCCCCATCTCCTACCTACCGCTGGCTTGTAAACAGCTGTTTGAGTGAGTCTGGAGCCTGCCCAGAGCCTTGGGTCCAACACTAGGCCTTGGTGCCATCTAGGTCTAGGGGTAGGTCTTTGTTTAGTTTTTTTTGTTTGTTGGATTTCCCATGTAGCTTGTTTCTTCCCATTTATGCTAAATGCCAGAGGGCTAAGGGGGTTTTCCCTGGGGAGTGAGTGAATGGGTCAGCTTGTTCTTCATAGCGTTCAAGCCCCATGGGGTCTGTATCTGCTGGCCCCCCAGTATCATTTTTCTGACTCCCAATTCAAACCCGTGCCATGGTCAGGCAGTGTTCAATGTGTCATTTCCTACTGGCCTCCTTTGAGCCTGCAGCTCTTGCCTCTGCCTGTGATGGCCCCCTGCCCCCCATCATGCACCCGTCCCAGTTTGCCCGTTCTTGGAGGCTCTGGCCCAGGGTCTGACCGCCTGTGAAAGCTCTCCTGGCTTTTTGTGCCCTCACTTCTTTTCAGAGATCTGAACTGGGAGCCCTGAGAGCATTTAAAGGTCTGAGAACGCAGATGGGAACCTCCCTACTGATTCAAGTTTATGCACATAACTTCCCAAACTAATCTCTCACCTTCCAAACGGTGAGGACTGTGCACTTCCTGTCTTCTCGGAGATAGCCAGCAGAGGACAGGCTGCAGGAATTGTAGTTAGCCAACGGGACTTAGCAGTGTGCTGCTCTTTGGTGTTCTGTGGACTTCCCCCCATTCAAAGTGAGCATTCTTATTTACAGAGAATCAAATTTGAAATCTCAACCTTTGAGCTTGAGGGGTGCTGGGCACATTTGCTACATTCCGACCTCTGGGAAGGGGTATGCCCAGCCCTTGGAGAAGATTCCCACAAGCCCCCTCCCGGTAGCCCTTGCTGTCTGCCCCCACTCTGGAATTGTATTTGGCAGAACCCTAGGGACTCTTCTGTATGTTTGACCACAACCTCTTCCCTGGAGGGCCCAGTGTGCAGCCTGCTCTGTGCCAGGCTCTGGGGTTAGATGGGAAAAGTGGAAGACTCAGACTCTGCCTTCGGAACCGGGAATGTGGCTTCCATCCTGAGGACAGTGCTAGACAGGAGGAGGTGTAGACAGGCCAGGAAGGAGGCTGGGGGTGCCATTCCCAATGTGGGAGAGGGGCCAAGGCTAAGTGAGGCCTATTTCCTTTTGACTCTAGCGTGATTCCTTTGTGATGTCTTCTCTCCAGGCCTCTGTTTTCTCCTCTGTCCTATGGGTGTAACCAGCTGTTGACTGGCCCACAGGATTGTGCAAAGATGACTTCAGGTAATACGAGGGTTCAGAAATGCCCTTTTGAGGAGGAGGGCAGAGTTTGAGTGAGGGGTAAGCCCCTCGTCACCCTTTGCCTGAAGTCAGTGCTGCTTCACTCTAGTTTAAACTGCAGATCACCAGCTTTACCATCTTCGTTTTCATAGATTGTTAATGAGTGGGTTGTAGTTTTTTTAAAAAAGCTTCTTTCAGAAACAATTATGGAGTGGTTTTATAGTTAATGCTTGTTTTATCATGCAGCTCTATCAGTTCATCATAACAGGATGCCTTCCCAGTGTGTGTGTGTGTGTGTGTGTGTGTGTGTGTGTGTGTGTGTGTTGGGGAAAGTCACACTACAGGGGTTTCTCTTGCCTGAAAAGGAAACTGGAGATGGTTGAGATACATCAAGCAGGAGGTTTGGGGCTCTTTAGGGCATCACTTTTAAAATCCGCTATGAATAAGACAGAACTTGAAGGGAGGTGCCCTAGAGGACTTAAAGGTTTAAATCAGGGCAAGGTTTAATTTGGGAAATAGGTGTTTGTTCTTAAACACCACATTGTGCTCCGGCAAAGCCACTTTCCCGGGCTGAGGAACAAAAGGCTGTCCTCAGGCTGGAGGGCAGGAAGGGAACCCTGCGAAAGGGCCTGCGTTTGGCACGAGTCCTTTGGAACCCGATCAGAGATGTCTTTGGATAATGGCATTTGGGGCTCAGTCCTGCTCTTGACTGTTCTACTGGGATTCTTAAGACCAGAGTATGAGCTTTGGGAACTTGACTGTTTTTGCTGGTTTGATTGATTGATTAATTAATTAATTAAGTGCTCTGGCCTGCAGACAGACATAATTTTAATTAGTTGCCAAGATTTAAAAAGTCAGAGACTTCAGAAGGTCTGGACCCATTAGGCCGTTACTGCTGCTCCTGAGCAGAGAGGGCGTCGTGTGCTCTCGAGTTCCGCCCCACTGCCCAGCTGCCTTCTCACTCTAGGCCGCCTGCCTGGGCCTCTGAGCGCTCGAGTGTGCAGCCCTGAGCTGGTCAGATGCACCAGTGGGTCTCTGTGGGTACAGTTACCTTAACAGGCTAGAGGTATTGTGTGTACTTCAAATTACTACCTAAGCTTATCACAGCCAGCTTTGTGAACCCAAACCAGTCATTTCCCACCCACCGTGAGCTCCTACAGTTTCTTCATTGTATTTTCAAGTATGGGTGTTATGGACTGAAGTTTGTGTTCCCCCAAGTTCATATGCTGAAATTCCACTCTCAATGTGATAGTATTGGGAGGTAGGGCCTTTGGAGGTGAGTGGGTCATGAGGGTGGAGCCCTCATGAATGATATTAATGCCCTCATAAAAGAGACCCCAGAGAGGTCCCTCACCCCTTCTGCTATGTGAGGACACAGCGAGAAGGTGGCCCTCAATGAACCAGGAAGTATGCCCTCACCAGACACTGAATTTGCTGGCACTTTGATCTTGGACTTGCAGCCTCCAGAAGTGTGAGTGATAAATGTTTGTTGTTAAGCTCCCAGTTTATGATATTTTTGTTATAGCAGCCCTAACAGACTAGGTGAGGCACTAGGTGTGGTTCAGCAGCCAGTGGGCTGGGGCAGGGGAGAGGGCAGAGCTGCAGTTGGCTGAATCAGGGAAGCAGTCAGCAGATGGGTAGAGTCGGGGGCTGGCTGATACAGATCAGTTCTGGCTGGGACTCTACAGGGAGATATGATGAGCTTTCTGTATTTGAAACCCCATTTGGCTCTTTAGATATAAATTCTCTAGAAATTTTGCCCCTGTGGGGAAACACTTTTTCCCCCCTGACAGGCATAAGGAACTTGAGAGAAATGAAAATATATGTAATCCCATTTTTAACATTTTTCAATAATATTGTTACTAAAAATTTATGAAGGTGAACACTTGTAATTACAAATTGTTGATAGTAGGTGCATAGAGATGTAAAAACATAGAGCAAAGTCTTAGGCTTTTAGTAGAAAATGCAGAGATCTTTATTTAAAAAGCTGTGTCTTTCCTAGAATGCAGCGCATCCGTTTTAGATACCCAGGGAACTAGACCGGGCGCCTCCTCAGGCCTTGCAGCTCTGAAGCTCTGTGAAAAGAGACCCCAGAATATACTCCCCATTTCCCATCTAGCAAAATGGTTAAACAATTCTGTAAAACTCTGTTCATTGGTTATGCCGTCTCTAGCTGCGCTCTAACTAACATCGTATTAAGAATTGCATTTTTCTCTCTTCCAACTCAGATTTAAATCTTGCAATCACCGCTGGGAAGTGAGTTGTATCATCTTGAGAAATCAGACCACAGAGATGAGCCTGCAGCTGGCAGGCTGGGTCATCTTTAATCGCTTAACCCTTCATATCAAAGGATGGGTTGTAGCAGCAGATTCCTCTCAAGAATTTGCCATGGCAGATTTTCTCAAAGTAAAGCAGGGGGTTAAAAATGAAACAGAGTGTGTACAGCAAAAACCTTGCCTCGTAAATTGACTTTTGTGCTTATATATATGACTAGTTTTATGTGTATCTCCATGTATCTCTCTCCGGGGCATGTGTCCATGCCAGAGGGCATGTGTGATGATGATATGTATGCACATGTGCTTTTATGTGAGGATATGCATTTAGCATGAGCATGTGTGGATGTGAATGTGTGTGGATATGTCGTGTGTCTAAGGAAAGTTCTTCCCTATCTCATAAAAGGAGATCCAGGCTAGTCAAGGCTGGTATAGTAGATTATTTGAAACAATAATCTATAATAATTTCCTTTTTGTATTTATACCCTTGAGTAGTGCCCTCCTAAAATGACTCTGGACTTGGTCATGTGCTTTTCTTTTGTCAACGGGACATTAACAAATGAGATGCAAACAGAAGATGAAAAAGCAATTGTACATCGAAGTCGTCTTCTCCTGCTGCTCTTGGGGATGATCAACCAGCCCAATGTCTGTCACTGAACTGGGGCAAGCCTGCCAGAGACATATGGCGCACTGACCCTGCTACCCCGGCTGACATCTGCCATACCCCGAAGCATGTGAATGAGGCCATCCTGGACCAAGCAGCCCCCATCCCACCTGTGAGCTCTACACAGCCACATGGCTGAGCCCAGGGGAGACTAGCAGAACCACCATGCTGAGCCCATCTCAGATTGCCCACCCACATAATCCTCAGTCAATACCAAATGATTGTTATTTTAAATCACTAAGTTTTGGAGTAGTTTGTCACACAAAAACACCTAATGGATCTAGATAGCAATAGAGTGAAAAGCCTGTCTATTGGAGGAAGGGGTATTTGGCAAGAACTGAGGGCATGAATCATAGGAAGACATGTAATTCCGTGTTTAAACATTTTTTAATAATCTTGTTCTGACTTTATGACTTTAAAAACATAAAAAGATTAGCTCTTATTGGAGGACCTACCATTAATTCTCACACATAAAGGTGCATTAACAAGACAAGCATGGACACGGGACGACAGTGCTGGCATGCTCCGACAGTACTTACTGGGGCCTTGGGACGGAGCCAAAGAGAAGCAGACCTGGGTGAATGCTGTGCTACAGAATCCACGCCAAGGCTACGACTTGCTCTTTGGAAGTAAAAAGATTCATCTCATCCAGGCTCCCAGCCTGTCTCCATGAGGTGGGCATCACTTTAGCATCTATTACCCAGGAGCTCACCCCAGGCATCTTGACTCCTTGAAGAGCAGCGCCTATAAAATGATTCTCTGAGAGAAACAAGATTCTCTTCCCTGCCTGAGGCCTGCCTTTCGGGAACCTGCCACCTCTTTGGATAATTGACTCTGGGGATGATTATCCCTCTCAAGGGAGACCATGTGTACTTCCAGGTACAAGACCTTTACCCTGTAGACCCCAACAGGATATCAGGATACAATAAATAGTCTTTTCTAGGTGGCTCTACTTATGTATAGAAGCAGAGGTTGGGTAGTAAAGTGTGTGTGTGTGTAAATGCAGGAATATGGGCTCAGAAGTCAGTGCACCTATGTGACTTTGGCAGTTCCAGCTCCCATCCTACTTTACAAGAAATTCCTATTTGGTGTGATTTGAGAGAGTTTAGGAAATCTGCTGTCAATATCAGTACTTTTGGTCTGAAAGATATTTTATTTTTAAGAATACTCTCTTAAAACTCAGAAATACAAACACCTTGTTGTAGGTTAACACCTGTGCAGGAAATAGCAGAGGGTAAGAGCTTTGGATCTGGTAGGGAACTCTGGTGGATGTGCAGGTACCGAGTACTTAACTACATTTTACAGTTCAGGTTTTATCCAGGCCTGGAACTACATGCCCAGCCTTCTTGTAAATAAATGCATTTCACACACTGTTTAAAAGCATGTGTTAAATCAATGGGGTCAAAGTTTGCTTACCTTTTTTCAGGGGTGAGGGGTAAGATTTTAGGACGTTATGTGTGAGGAAAAAGGATTGGATTAAATATATTATCATTAACATAAATAACTGACTTTATTAAGTGTTAGCTATTGCCAAGCCCTATAGGACACCCTTTACCCATAGGTGCATGTTATTACTGCTCTAGTTTTCCAGGTAGGGAAACTGAGCTCCTCAACTAGAAAGTTCAAGTGTATCATCTGTAGCTGCTGCCAAGTATAGGAATTGAAGCTTGAGTAGAGCAGGCCTGTCTGATGTTAAAGCACCACTCTTATTTCCATTTAAACTTTTTATAAGATATTTCAACCACAAAGAAAACTTCAGAGAACAGCACAACAAACACTCATGTGCCTCATCACCCAATTTTATTAGATCTTAATATTCTGCTGTGTTTGCTTTACATTTATGGTAGTTTTTAAATGTGTGATATTTATCTTTTAAAAATTTATATGAATTCTTTGTGAAGTCTGGATATTAATTCTGTGGATTGCAACTATATTTATGATGAGATTTAACAAACAGAACATTTCATTTATTTAAATTTAATCAAGTGTTTCATGGTGAGCTTTTTCACCTCTTTAGGGTATTTTTGTGGCTAGTGACTTGTGGGTCCTATCGTTGAGATACTGTCCCTTGCTATCATCAAGATAGCCCCTTATTTTCAATTTCAGAGAGTTTCCTCTTACTTAGGTGGCACATCTATCTGATATTTAAAGTTTGTGCATGGACTGAGGTAAAGATCTACTTTCATTCTTCCCAAATTGAGAATGACTTACCCCGGGACCCCTCTCTCACAAATCCAGGCTTCACCCTCGTCCATCTGCTTCTGTGCCCCAGGAAAGCTGTCCCTGCGCTGTGCGTTCTGTCTCATTGTTCTGTGGTCTGTTGCTGTGCCGGCACCAGGCTACTGCTTTATTAAGAAACTTGGCATGGGGGGGGACAGTCTCTTGACGCTGTTCTTCCATTTTGTCCTTGGACAGTTTTGGTCTCTTAATCATGCATTTTAAGATCAGCCCATGTAGCCCAAAACCTTGTTAGAATTTGAGTTATAATTGCTTTGAACTTATAGATTATTTTGGGGTCGGCATTGTACCTTTTGAGTCTTCTCAACCATGCAAATGGTATCTCTTCCCATTTATTTAAGTTTCTTTTATGATTTCAGTAACATCTTGAACATTTTCTCTATAAAATTCTTACCCAGGTTTTTTAGTTTTAGTCTTAGGAATCTTATAATATTTTTGCTATTGTAAATGCAATTTTTTAATTATTCAGATTGGCATACAGAAACACCATTCTTTAAGGATTATCTGTTGTACATTAGGGTTGCTTAACTCATTCTAATATTTGATAGATGTTTTCAAATTTTCTTTTGTTAAAGAAAGATTTTATTTAAAAAAATTTTTTTAAAGACTTTACTTATTTATTTTTAGAGAAAAGGGAAGGAAGGGAGAGAGAAAGGGAGAGAAACATTGATGTGGGAGAGATACATTGATCAGTTGACTCCTGCACTTCCCCAAATGGGGACCTGGCCCACAACCCAGACATATGTCCTGACTGGGAATTGAACTGGTGAATTTTGGTTGTGCAGGCCAGCACTCACCATACCATACAGGTCTAGTTCTTTTAATCTTGATGTTATTACTTGGTTAGGATGTCTAAAACAAATATTTTTTGTTTGTTTACTGAGAAATGTATATGGTATTTCTGCCTTATCTTTATATTAAGGCATCCTTATATTCCTTTGATAAAAGTCTTTGGTCAGACTTCGAAAAATATACTCCTGAAGTTTATTTGCTTGTATTTAATTTAGGGTTTTTGTATCTGTGTTCACAAGAATAGTTTATAATTTGATTACTAGTACTGTCCTGGACACATTTTGGTATCAACGAGATGGGTAACTCTCCCTTATTTTTACTTTCTCTCAAATATTTTATACAAGATATGAAGGGATTAGCCGAAGAACATATATGTATAACCCACAGACACAGACAGCGGTGTGGTAATGGCCAGAGGGAAGGGGGTGGTGAGTGTGGGGGTGGGGAGGGGGGCAAGGTGGGGGAATGGGGTCATTTGTAATAGTGTAAACAATAAAAATAAACTAAAAAATATGACTTGTCTATTTCTTGTAGATTTACTATTTACATTTAAAACTGTATCTAGTGGTCTTTAGGGAAGCAGATTTTGATACTTTCATTTACATAAATATTGTGATTGCCTCCTGCTGGGTTCATGTGCTGGGGCTCCTGTTCTGGCTTGGTGTCCAGGTTTCTCACATCCGGTCATAGAATCTGTGGTTGTGTAGCCTCACTTCCTGACAATAGTTTATGACTCGTTTTTTCCACCAGTTTCACTGTTCAGTATCTTCACAAACTTGTTGGCCCTGGCAGCAGGCTGCCATTTTCCCCAGCCTCCTTTCACATATTTGAGAGCTCTGCCCAGCCCAGCTTCATGAAGTGATCCTAGGTGGTTTTCTGTCTAACTTGGGTGTCCTTGGGTCTCTGTTAACCTACAGAAACCAAACTCTAAGGCTCCTGCTTCATGGGGCCCAGGAGACCCATGAGTCTAATCAATCTGTTGATTTTCTGTCCTTTTTCTGGTCCACAGCAGTTGTTACCTTGTTTTTTGAGCTTGGCTATGGTTTTATTGGTTTTCTCTTTTAAGATTTTAACTCCTTGCAGCAGAGAGGCTTGTTAGAGTGGGCATTCATTGAGTTACTGTGATTGGAAGTTTCCTAGCACCTGCTTTCAACCACAGACCATAGTACCTCTTTAATTAATCACACTTTAGGCAATATCCAGTCATCCAGCCAGGAAATTGATGACTCGTTCACATTTCCCGCTCCATGCATTGAAGCCAGTGAAGCCCCTTTTGCTGAGATTACTCTTCTTCTTGTCTAGAATGTAAATAGGAAAGGAGGTCGTGAAATTAGTCTCTGAGGGTCTTCAGATGTCATCAGTCCACTGGTCCCTCCTCCTCATCCCTGACACCCTCCATTTTAGAGATAAAATTATTGGATCAAAATTTCTGTAGCTAATAGAAGACATGGGGCTAGAACATCCAGGTAAGCTCATTCCAAGCCTAATGTTATCCCCATGGGATTAGTGGTTCTCAGCTTTGGTAACACATTAGTAACACTTGGGACTTTTAAAAACATTCTGATATTAGCCTGAATTAGATGAATGGATTTTAGAATTTCAGAGGGTTGGGTTCAGACATCTGTATTTTCTCAAAACTCACCCACTGCTTTTTTGAGGCATTGAGATTGAGGACTACCACACTGGATGATGTCTCCTCTTTTGCTTCGGCCTTCCTGCACCCTCTGCAGTTTTCCTTTCTAGGAAAACCATTACACTGCAGGTAGGTTACACAGGCTGGGTCATTATTGCTCTCTCTGTTTTTGTCAGATTCGTATAGGTTCCTCCTATCTCACTTATGTTTTGGTGACCAGAATTTTCACCATAGGGTGTCTGTTTTGCTGCTGCTTCTTCTTCATTATAACGATAATAGATGATAATAGATTACTTTTAATTGTCCATTTAAAAATAACTCACACTTTTCTTCTGGTGGGTGTGTGATGAAATAGATAAACAAATGTGCATCAAGGAGACCTGAACACTAAATAATCACATAATATTTTCAGTGCTTAGGGTCGGGTTAATCTTTGGTCCCTGCCACACCACTGTCATTGCCTGTATAGCTCTATACAGCCTCCTTTTGGCACGTTTGTGTGTGTGTGTGGTCATAAACACCCAAGAGTGCATTTCTGTCACAGGAACCAGCACCTGTGTGACTTGCCCACTCTTCTGTGTGGCTTTTCTAGCTCATTGCTTGCTTCTCCCAAAGGGAGCTAGTCACTTTTCTGAATCTTGTGCTTATCTTTCTCTTTAACATCATTGTATTATATATGTACATTCCCTAAGATTATATTGCTTGGTTTGTTATTTTTAGGAAAAGAAGTCACGTTGCTTGTAGTCTCCTGGAACCAACTCTTGTTCAACAATATCGTAATGCCGAGAGTCAGCTGTGTCGTTGTGTTTAGCTGCGGTTCATTGTTTTTTTTTTTTTTTTTTT